>CM030358.1:31693852-32893852 GCA_017893485.1 Hemerocallis citrina
GTGGTACAGAGGGGGCAGTTTTGTCCCCAAGCCAAGTTCCTTTTGCTAAGAACTTCAGCCGTAAGCAGCCTGTTGTTTAAGGCTAGCCAGGCAACGATTTTGACCTTCAGAGGGGCACAAGATCGCCAAATGGCTTTGGCGAAGGGAGGGCGAACTCCTCTAAAATTGAGGAAATGATAGAAAGAATTGACGGTGAATACACCCGCCGTTTCCCAACGCCAAATGAAATCATCTCTAGGGTGCCACTCATAATTGTTCAAGTCGGACAGGAGATCTGCGTATTGGGAAGATAAGTGAGGGGAGAGGGCAGAAGTGAAAGGAACCGACCATACTCGTTGAGAGTTAATGATGGTGAAAGAGGCGGCTACCGTAGCTCGAGGGTCTACAGCTAGGCGATAAAGAGCAGGGAAGGACGATGCCAATTTGGCATTACCGATCCACAGATCCTGCCAAAAAAGAGTTTGGAGCCATCTAAACAGACATGGGAAATGCCACAATGGAAGGCCGCTGCCGCTTTCCAAATGCCTTTCCAGAAAGGGGAAGCAGAGCGATGGACTTGGTTAGGAAAACCCCACCAGTAGCCATCAGGGAAACAGTTGGCCTTGATACTTTGAATCCAAGGGAGGTGATCAAATTTAAGGAATTTCCAAATCCATTTACCCAGGAGGGCAATGTTGTGGTTACGGAGATTCAGGACGCCAAGTCCCCCTGCCTCCTTGGATGTGCAGACCAAGGTCCAATTGGCAAGGTGGGATCCGGCCGGCTGGTGATTGCGAGAATTCGACCATAAAAAGTTGCTACGGATCTGGTCAATTCTCTTAATCACCCAGGAAGGGACAAAGTTGAAAGACATTATGAAGAGAGGGATGGAGGAAAGCACCGAATTAAGGAGGATCAATCTGCCACCTCTAGAAAGCAGCTTGCCCGACCAAGCATTAAGTCTGGATTCAACCTTATCCACCAACGGCATCCAGTCTGCTCTAAGGCTTTTACCCCTTCTTAGGGGTATTCCCAAATACGTTATAGGGAAGGAAGCAATAGGACAGTTGAAGAAATTAGAAATTTCTAGTTGACGGTTAGGCGATCCTCCCAGCCACAGGACAGATGATTTTTGAAAATTGATAGACAAACCAGATGCCAGTTCAAATAAGTAAAGGAGGAGTTTAAGGTTGCAGAGCGAGTGAGGATTAGGTTTCGCAAAGATGATGGTATCGTCCACATATTGGAGATTGAGAACTCCCTGAAAATATCGAGATTTGCCCAAGCCATCAATGGCCTGGACTTCCCAAGCATTGCGCAGGAGTCTGCTAAAGACATCTGCGACAAGGGCAAAAAGAAGAGAAGAAAGGGGATTGCCCTGGCGGAGGCCCCGTTTAATTTTAAATTTGTGACCTCCAGAACCGTTGATGATAATGGAGGAGGTACCAGAGAGAAGGCTGGACTTGATCCAGGCAATCCATTTGGGCCCAAATCCCCGATGGGATAGGATGTCCAGAAGGAATTCTCAGTTAACGTTGTCATAAGCCTTTTGAAAATCTAATTTGAGGAGAATGCCATCAGTGTTCGATCTGTGGCAAGAGGAGATAATTTCTTGAGCCGAGGCAACACTATCAAGGATAAAACGATCTTTAATGAACCCTGATTGGGCAAAATCCACGAGAACTGGCATAACCACGCTGAGCCTCGCGCCGAGGACTTTCATTATAATTTTAAAGGTGGTATTAATCAGACTGATAGGCCTAAAATTAGAGACCGAATTCACGCCCAAGAATTTGGGGATGAGGACAATATGTGCATAATTGATACGGTCAAAAGAGAAGTCACCCTGGTGCAGTTCCGAGAACATACGAAAAAGATCATCTTTAAGGCAATGCCAGAATTTTTGGAAAAAGAAGGCCGGGAAGCCGTCGGGCCCCGGCGCGGAGTCGCTTTTTAAAGCAAAAACCGCCGCTTTAATCTCCTCCATAGAGAAGGGTTCCTCGAGAGAGGAGAGATCAACCGATGGAGGGCCATAAAGATGAAGCCAATCTAAGGAAATTGCTCGCTGTTTATGGGAGACGATGAGATTTTTATAGAAATTCAGGAAAGATCTATGAATCTCCGCATCCGTGCATAACTCAATACCATTTTCGGATATCGAAGAAATACGATTACAGCACTGCCTATGCGAGGCAAACGAATGGAAAAAGGCCGTATTGCCGTCACCCTCATTTAACCATTGCACCCTGGCTCTTTGAGCCCATTTTATGCGTTCTTGATGCAGAATGGCAGCATAATCCTGTTTACAGGAGAGTCTTTCAGTGAGAGCTGAGTCGGAGAGAGGACCCAGCTCTTCCTGCTGATCAAGTGCCTCAATAGAAGCAAGGAGATAATTTTTGAGGAAGTGGGTGTTGCTCTGTCTGTTGTACCTCCAGATCTTACAGCCAAATTTGATGGCGTGAAGTTTAAGGAGAACGGTAGAAAACCCCGAAGGTCCAGAGACCGCGGTTAAACAATCTTCCACCAAATTGACGAATAAAAGGTCTTCCAACCAGAATTTCTCAAAACGGAATTTGCGCTGATGATGGAAAGGGAAGTTCGAATATAAAACGATAGGAACATGATCAGATGATGGGTTAGGAAGGGCTTTGGAGAACGTATTATGGAACTGATTAATCCAGGTCGTGGAGATAAGAAATCGGTCCAATTTGGCCAGAGAAGGAGTCTGCCGCTGATTGGACCACGTAAACGCTCTACCATTGAGAGGAATGTCCGTCAACTGCTAGTCTCGGATGAGATCGTTGAAACAGAGAGAATGGAGGTCAACAGAGGAAGCGGAAGATCTATCGGATGAGAATTTAGTGACATTGAAATCTCCACAGAAAAAACAGAGGCCATTAGAAAAGGTTTGAAGAGATTGGAATTCTTCCCAGAATAAGGGACGCCCATCTGGCGACGATGGGCCATAAACTGAGATAACTGTAAGGGCACAATTGTGGGCCAACCATTGCAGATTAGTGATGAGAAAATAATCAAGGCGATGAACAGAGATGAGGGAAAAGACCGACTCTTTGAACCCGAGGAGGATGCCTCCTCGAGTTCCGCTAGCGTCAAGGGAAATCCATTTAGATATAATGGATCCTCCTATCTCGATAGATAGCAGGGGAAGGAGAGTCAATCTTAGACTCTTGGATCGATATAAGATCACAGTTAGAGGAGCGAATTAATTCAAAAATTGCCCTTTGTTTGACCGGGCAATTGAGGCCCCAAATATTCCAGAAAATACTAATCATTTAAACTACGATGGTCTCGAACTCGGGCACGTTCAAGTTGCCTAATGGAAGGGATGAAAGAGAGGTTGTCCGAGTTGGCTCTAGAACCCAACCTATGAGCTTGTTGAGTCATTTGGAGATCCGACCAGTGGTCAAATTGGGAGAGGAAAACAGATCCGAGGGGCTCAACGATCTGTTGAGATAAGGAAGGGGGTGGGGAGCCACTGTCAAAGCCTTGGTATACTTTGTTGCTTGAATGTAAGATATGGCATGTGGTTTGGCTTAAGGGGGTTATTTATAAAGAGTAGGAGTAACTGTTTTGTGGATTGTAGCCGTTCGTTTCATCCTGTGATCAGGAATTAAAAGGAGGGAGAAGGCATGAGAGCCATTAGATTTTTCGTGAAGGTTTAAGAAAAAGTAACAATATATAGAAAATTTTGCCGTACTGCCCCACTTTTTGAAAATATTTAGCACTCTGCCCTACTTCCCATAACAATTAACGATCTGCTCTTGTTTAGGATACGTCAGCATAAACCGTTATTAGAAATAATGGCATAGGTTATTTACGTGCCGTTATTTTCAATAACGACATCTATTTTACATTTTTTTTTCATGCCGTATTTGGAATAACGGCATCAGTATATTTCTCTTACAAGTGTGAATCTTCTAACTTTAAAAAGTTCTAAGTGTAAAAAAAACTTATAAATAATGCCGTTATTCTGAATAACGGTATTCGAATGACTGATGCCGTTATTGGAGATAACGGCATCAGTTATATATAAATATGAACTCTTGTCATTGTTTGGAAACAGAGAGAATGAATAAAAAGTTTCAAAAAATATATATATTTATTATAACTGATGTCGTTATTTGGAATAACGACATCAGTTATAATTTTTTTTTTAATTTATTCGTCAGAGAGGATGAATAGTAAGTTACTTTCTTATAAAAAAAATTATAACTGATGTCGTTATTCCAAATAACGACATCAGTATTGAGAATGCCGTTATTTGAAATAACGGCATCGGTTATAAGGTTTTCACACTTGCAATTTTTTCTCTAAGTGGAGATTACAAGCTGTCGAAAAACAAAACAATCTATGCCGTTATTCCAAATAATGGCATGACACTTTTTTTTCAAACAGATACTGTTTTTGGGAATAACGGCATCGAAATAACCTATGCCATTTTTCTCAATAATGTTTCTTGCTGACGTGTCCTAAACAAGGGCATATCGCTAATTGTTTTGGGGAGTGGGGCAGAACGCCAAATATTTTCAAAAAGTGGTGTAGTACGGCAAAATTTTCCAATATATATGTGCAACTTGCTTCAGAGGGGCACCAAATGTAATTCTCGTGGAAATGAAATCGTGAAGATAACTGATATATTGAGTTAGTGTGTCACTAAGTCTGAAATTAAGTTAGCATGGCTAAATATAAACTTTGTATTGTTATAAACAATTTTTGGAGGTGACAACTCCAGTTAATTATCTCACCTTAAAAGTTGCAGGTTGTAGCTGCTTGCTTACTTCATTTACAGTTGTCTAAACTCTGCACCTACATATATATACAAAGGGGTGTATCTGAGTTTCAGGACCCTAAACAAATTCTCAAATATGGTTTTTTTGCAAGTTGACAAAATAAAAATGAAAATTATTTAAATACAAACAAGCTTGGAACCTTGAAGGACAAACTATTTAAATAAAAACAAATTTATATATATATATGCTTCCAAAAAAAAAATCTAATGATAATATACTCATTTTATATGAGATGTCTCCTGGCAAAAAGAAACTCGGACAAACTCTAAGGGAGAAGCGCCAGTGATTTTTTTTCTGAATTGTATGTTATCTGAGAGGATGAAAATGATGAATGAGAGAATTAAAGAGGAATAGAATAAAAAAATATATATGTTCAAAACATATGAGCAACACACATTGAGTTTGTATACATTAGCTAGAGAAAATATTGAGCTGACATGATTGAAGTATATGTATAATATTATTTTGAATGCTTTCATGGATAAATTTTGATTTTATCAAATGCCCCTTACTTTTTTTTTTCCTTTTTGAAGACAACCCTAGTATTCCTTTCATTAACAGATACAAAATTTAGAAGAAAAGAAAAAGAAGCAAACAAAGCAAATATGTATATGCACTTGAAGATTACATTATCGCAAAGAGATAAATATGATATATTATAGCACACAGACAGAATGCAGTGATGATGAAAATGCGTATGAGAATACTAGTTGGAAGCATAAAATGTAGAATAACCATATGTACTTGAAGATTTGGTTAGAAATTTATCATAAATAGGTAAATATGTTATATTATAGAACATTGAAAAAATATCATAGCATGACATGAATTGGCTAAGTGAAAAATAATATTAAATTCATAAAATGGTAAAATGACATGTATGGCTATGTGAAAAATAATTAGTTTGAGAAATAAAAAAAATTATTGAAAAATTAACTAGCAATACATGTTTCAAACCTACGACCTTGGCATTATTAGAAAGTCAGTCTAACCAGATGAGCTAATAGACCAACTGTTGTTTCAAGTTTTAGACAATAATTACTTTTTTTAAACAATGTAAATACTTAAAAAATATGGGGCCCTATATTTTGGGGCCCAAAGCAGTTCCTTGTGCTGCTTGGGCCTAGATCCGTCCCTGTATTTATACATCTCTAATCTCTAATCTTTTCTAATATCTAATATTATAATGGGATAGTTGGGATTGTTAATTATTTGTAGACATTCAACCATCTAATCTTAACAATTCATTTTTAAGTGGGAGTTATATTAAACAATCATTTACTCAATTGTTGTCAATTACCATAATTATCCTCAAAGTTCAACTTTATTTATGACATAATTATTTACTAAAGTGTCACTCATATAAAATAAAAGTTTGTGCTACTAGGTGTAATTTGTGAAGAGTATGTGACGAGTAAAGATTGGTCCCGAGTTTGAAGCCATATTATGTCTTATTCTTTACTATATAAAAAATAATAATATGAACAATCGCACGTGCAGATTACTAGTAATTTATATATTTATCAGCCACAAGTAATCAAATTTGCACTTACATTTTCCCCTAACAAGCCAAACACATTACTTGATCTTATCTTTAATGTAGATGCGTGCTAATCAAAGTTAGTTTAACTGTACCTTCATTAAAAAATAACTTTAATTAGTTATTCTATAAGAGGCTGAAATCTGTGGTGATGCGGTTTGTTTTTGGGGGGTGGCTACACCAGGTGTGAGTTCTCTCAATTTGTATTTTTGCGGAAGCTTCGATACGGATGGTATGCTCGGCCCTCAGTCAGAAAGGACAGCTCGGGAGTAGAGACAGGAGCAAGGTGGAGGGAGAATACTCGGCTCGGATCTGGAAGTTCGGATCCGGAAGTCTCGTGTACCTGCACTCGGCCTAGGAACACCGGGATTGGTCTTGGTGGCAGGCCCTCCGACGGTCTAGTCAGTTACTGAAGAGTAATAGTAATTAGGGTTTTTAGAGGGGAAAGATTGATTACCTATTGAAGGGGTAGAAGGTCTGGTATTTATAGGCAGTGCCAACCGGGTCTGGACCCGTTTGGGGCCGGGCCTGGACCCAGTTGCCAGTGGGCCTAACGTGGCGGAGGTCCAGGTGGTTTAGGGCTGACGTGGCAAGAACCCAGGCAGTTTAGGGCTGACATGGCAGATCTGATGATCAGGGGTGAACGCCTTTTGAGGGGATCCTATGGCCCAGGAGGGACCACGTCATCTGACCCATATCAGGAGCCCCCACTCCAGGAGGGCTGGGTGATCCAACCATGTAGAAGTGGTTTTTTTGCCTCTGTAGGAAGAGTGGGGTGGTGTGTACGATGAAAAACGGGATATGTATCTTCCAGAAGAGGTCAGTGGGGTAGGATGAAGGGGATCCCCTTATGGAGTCACGCGGGGTGTCGAAGCTCAGCCTGCCGAGCATCGAAGATCGGAGGACGAGCCCCCTTTACTGGTTGGAACAGCAAGGGGGCATCGAGACCCATGGAGCAAGAGTTCTTCTTACCGAGCCGCTAAGGTCCGCAGGCGAGCCCCTCGCTGGTTGGGGAATAGTTTAGGGCTCGTGGTGACATCCGAGCGTCGACCCAGGGGTCATTTGGCTGAGAATAGGGGGTCGGCAGGTGAGCCCCTCATTACTGGGAGATAATTTTGGGGCCCGCGGTGACATCCGAGCGTCGACCTCCAGGTCGCTTGACCGAACGTAGGGTGTCGGTAGGTGAGCCCCCTCACTTGTTGGAAAAGCAAGGGGACGTAAGAATCTGAAGCGGGGGTCCTTCTTGCCGAGCATCTAGGGTCGGTAGGCGAGCCCCTTGCTGGTTGGAAAAGAGAGGGGGCGCCACGACCCATGGATCAGGAGGTCTTCTTGCCGAGCGTCTAGGGTCGGCGGGCGAGCCCCTTCAAAAGGCTGGGGGATAATTTTGGACTCGCGGTAACATCCGAGCATCGACCTCGAGGTCACTTGACCGAACGTAGGGGGTCGGTAGGCGAGCCCCTTCACTTGTTGGAAAAGCAAGGGGACGTAGGAGTAGCGGGGGTCCTTCTTGCCGAGCGTCTGAGGTCGGTAGGCGAGCCCTTCACTGGTTGGAAAAGTGAGGGGGTACCGCGGCCCGTGGATCAGGAGGTCTTCTTGCTGAGTGTCTAGGGTCGGCGGGCGAGCCCCCTCAAAAGGCTGGGGGATAATTTTGGGCTCGCGGTGACATCCGAGCGCTGAGCTCCAAGCAGTTTGGGAGAAACTATTTGGGCTCGTGGTGACATCCGAGCGTCGAGCTCCAAGCAGTTTGGGAGAAACTGTTTGGGCTCGCGGTGACATCAGAGGGTCCAGGTCCAAGCACTTTGGGAGAAACATTTTGGGCTCGTGGTGACAACCGAGCGTCGAGGCCCAAGCAGTTTGGGAGAAACTTTTTGGGCTCGCGGTGACATCCGAGCGTCGAGGCCTAAGCAGTTTGGGAGAAACTTTTTGGACTCGCGGTGACATCCGAGCGTCAAGGCCCAAGCAGTTTGGGACAAACTTTTGGGCTCGGGGTGGCATCCCAGCGTCGAGGTCCAAGCAGTTTGGGAGAAACTTTTGGGCTCGCGGTGACATCCAAGCGTCGAGGTCCAAGCAGTTTGGGAAAATTTTTTTGGGCTCGCTGTGACACCCGAGCGTCGAGGCCCAAGCAGTTTGGGAGAAACTTTTTGGGCTCGCGGTGACTTCCGAGCGTCGAGGCCCAAGCAGTTTGGGAGAAACTTTTTGGGCTCGCGGTGGCATCCGAGCATCGAGGTTCAAACAGTTTGGGAGAAACTTTTTGGGCTTGCGGTGACATCCGAGCGTCGAGATCCAAGCTGTCTGGGAGAAACTTTTTGGGCTTGCGGTGACATCCGAGCGTCGAGGCCCAAATAGTTTGGGAGAAACCTTTTGGGCTCGCGGTGACATCCGAGCGTCGAGGCCCAAACAGTTTGGTAGAAATCTTTTGGGCTCGCGGTGGCATCAGAGCGTCAAGGCCTAAGCAGTTTGGGAGAAACTTTTTGGGCTCGCGGTGGCATCCGAGCATCGAGGTCCAAGCAGTTTGGGAGAAACTTTTTGGGCTCGCAGTGACATCCGAGCGTCGAGGTCCAAGCAGTTTGGGGAATCTTTTTTGGATTCGCGGTGACATCCAAGCATCGAGGTCCAAGCTGTCTGGGAGAAACTTTTTGGGCTCGCATTGACATCTGAGTGTCGATGTTCAAGCAGTTTGGGAGAAACTTTTTGGGCTCATGGTGACATCCAAGCATCGAGGTCCAAGCAGTTTGGGAGAAATTTTTTGGGCTCGTGGTGACATCCGAGCGTCGAGGTCCAAGCAAGATTCTTTTGGAGGAAAAAAATGATTAATGAAACAAACGAGGTACAGTGATTTCAAGTGCAGGATTCCTAAATCATGCTCCCAAAGTTCTTTCCATCTAATCCAGATATCAACTCACTTTTTACAATATTAAAGATTACATGCATTACAATATACTTGGTTAAATATATAGAAAAATGGAAAAAATCGTATGATAAACATACAAAACACACATAAACTCAAAATGCACACCGACTGTTTGACACAATGCCTGAATGAAAAAGAGATCGAAAATGAACTGTGTATTCTCATGGGTGGAAGAACGGCAGATGGGTCGCGGGTTTGGGGTGGGTTTGTGACTTAGAGAGAACATTGGGGTGTTTTTAGTCAAAAAAGCTTGGATTTTTGGGTTAAAAAGTTGGGTGTGTTTGGGAAAGTTGAGGAGGTCGTGGTGGTGGGGATGGAGGAGGGTTTTGGGGGGAGGAGAGGTTAAGAGCATAACGGGTTTTGGAGGGTGAAGACGATGATGGTGTTAACGGGTTGACAGGTCTTGGAGTTGGATCCGATAAGGAGAGGGTTTTGGCAGAAGATGGGAAAGTTTGGGAAAGGAGAAGGTGATGAGGAGCAAAATATCCTATGGAGAAGAGCGATATCTAGGATGAATTATTAACCGTTGGATGGAAAAATGCGTGAATCTCGAAGTGGTATTTGTAAGTTTGTTAGATTCTATAGATATGATTGCATAGAATTTCTGGGATAGGGGGAAAGGATGGAATTTTTTCCCAAAATGACCCTTTTTATGAAAGTTTTTCCATAAACGACCTGTTTTTTTTATTCCATAAACGCCTCACTCGCTTTTTGAAAAAGCGAGTGTGGTATAATCCATCACGCTTTTTCCAAAAGCGAGTCTTAGGGTTCAGAAAATTTGAAACCTAAGACTCGCTTTTTGAAAAAGTGCGGATCATAATGCCACACTCGCTTTTTCAAAAAGCGAGTCTTGGCCTTCTTTGCCCAGCAACACTCACTTTTTGAAAAAGCGGGGAGAATTAACCCTCGTTTGGGACTTAAATCCCCCACCACTAACAGATCTCACTATTCTCTCTATTTTCTCCTTCTTCGCTCGCGAAACCCTAACTCATCGTCGAAATTCTTCGATTTAAGGCCCTATTCCATCAAATTAGCCGTCGAATCACTCGTAAATTCTTCATTATCTCATCCCAATCCTATTGCCCACTTTGAAATTGCTGGTTCTTTCGATTTTTTGGTGATTGCGGTGGTGTTCTTCAAAAAGGGGGTTGAACGATTTGGGGGTGTTTCTCGTGGTTCAATTCTTGCGTGAAGATTGTGGTATATTTCTCAAACTCTATATTTTGTAATGTTGTATATATATTTAGAATTATTTAGTTAGAAATTGGTTGGTATTATTGGAGGTACAATTTGCATCGTCGTTGAAAATGTGTAAAATTCGGTATAAAATTTATGGGTATTTAGGGTGTAAAATTCGGATAGTTGGTTGAGGTGGAGCTCTATACGTTTTGAAAAGGTGGTTAAATGTAGAATTTGTGAGTAAAATTAGGATATAGTTATTAGTAATCAAAACTAGTATAATGCACGTGCGATGCACGTGTAGGGGGAATGAAAATGACAAAAAAGAAAAAATGTAGTATAATGCTCGTGCGTTGCACGCGGAGGGGGACTGAAAAGGACAAAAAAAACTACTAACACGTGCGCTGCACGTGTTGACACACATACACCAAAGAATAAAAAATTGTTTATTTGTTTGTGAACCTCAACTCTCCCATTATAATAGTTATAGATGTTCGTATGTGTTCTATATTTCTTGGTTTTATATTTTGGTATTGTTAATAATGATTGCTCGCTCCACATTGTAGGATACTCTTATTTTTTGAAAAATGCCACGGACTAGGGGACATGTGGAGATAGGTTCTAGTAGTAGACCCAATCGTGGCGATGGACCACATACATCTTTTGGCCCACCTCCACGCGGTGGACGTGGTGGTCGTCGTGGTCGCACCGAACGGACTAATGTAAGCTTATATTTTCTGCATTCGATTTGTTTCATTATCATATAATTAAATGATATATTTCTTTGCTGATGTAAATATTGTTTTGCAGGTCCTAAGTAACCCAAATGTGGCTGGTACTTCGTCCCCGGCCCCTTCTTCATCTACTATTCCCCTTGGAGGTCCAGGTCCCCTCGATCCCGCTCTTCTTACTCTTCAGTCGCACCATCGTTCTAGAGATGTGTGGGAGGGCGATTCGAAGGAGTGTACATTCCGTGGGGGTCATTCACTCCCTATGCACCCACGGATTCACGAGATCTTACGGGATTGCGGACTCTACGGTATTGCACTGATGAGCAGCATCAAGTGCGATCGGCCACTGCTTACAGCACTCCTCGAGAGATGGCGTCCTGAGACACACAGCTTCCACCTTTCAGTTGGGGAGATGACTGTTACGTTGCAGGACGTTTCAGTAATCACAGGCCTTCCGGTATATGGGCAGGCAGTGACTGGATCAATGGACTTCGACCCTCCATATTTAGTAGAACAATATCTTGGTGTCGAAGTGGAGATTGGGGCAGTTATTGGGAAACAGATTCGGTTGAAGTGGTTAAAGAAAAAATTCAAGGACCGATTGACAGATATTCGACTGAAGAGGAGGTCCACTACTACTGCAGGGCGTACATTCTGACTCTTTTTGGAGGTGTATTGTTCCCTAATTCCAGCGGCCATTCTGTCCCCCTCATGTACCTCCCGCTAATTGCAGATCTTGGACGAGTCGGCCAGTACAGTTGGGGTAGTGCTGCCTTAGCATCCCTCTACAGGAGTTTGTGCCTGTGTAGTCTCGGGTCCGTGCAGATGAATGGCCCGATGATATTGCTTCAAGTGTGGAGCTGGGAGCGTATCCACATTGGACGTCCTGTAGTTAGGAAACAATCACCCAACTGGATCCATCTCTCCGAGGACCAGTACATGCTACCTCCTCTTGGTGTGTATTGGTCCGGTAACCTTACTTGGAATGCCAACCCCAACAGGTGCCTGACCTACTACCGTGATGAGCTGGACAGGTTGGCAGATAACTGCGTAGTATGGATGCCCTACACGGAGGAGCGTCTAGCTCGACTACCGCCCATTTCTCTATATAGGCGAGATCTTTGGCTAACAAAAGCACCACTGATCAACTTTAGCACTGTCGAGTTCTATTATGTGAACAGAGTGCTACGACAATTTGGTCTGCAGCAGGCGATTCCGGTAGCCGAACCATTCAATGTGGACATTCATAAAATTACTGGAATGGGTCGTACGACAGGACATAATTGGGCGGCTAGCTTCTCGACATATGTGGAGAGATGGAATCTACAAAGGTTCGATGAAATCATCCAGAACATTCCTCCATTTGACTTAGCAATACACGAGAACTATATGGGTTGGTATGGGAGGATGACAAGGCGGTACATCTCTCCGACAGGGCAGACTCCAGCAGGCGTGGTGATGCCTATACGTCGATCGACAGCAGAACCAGTAGATGTACATTCAATGCATCTGCCTATGTTTCAACCAAAGGCATCGGCTATTCGTACGATTGTAAGTTTTTTAGTACTGTTAAATTTTTTAGTTTTTTTGAACTGGAACTACAAAGTCCAATTTATTATATTTTGTAGATGGCCCAAACTTGGAGTAGGCAAGAAATGTGCAGCTGTGTTGAGTAGCAACGTAGCCGATGCGGTTAAGGACTTCGCACGCGAGATGCTGACGTCCTGTCGAGCACAAGCTGATGCTGTGGGAGAGGGGGCGACCCTGGATGCTATCTTACACACTCCCTCTCATCGGACCAATACACGTGGTAAGCGAGTGAAGAGAGTTGCCCGTAAACTACCGCGTCGTCCTATAATTGAGGAAGAACAAGAGGATGAAGTGCAAGTAGAGGGTGAGGACCAACAAGAGGATGAGGAGCCGATAGAGGGTGTGACACAGAAAACTCCATCACCCTTAGGTAAGAGGCAACGGCAACGTCCCAACATGTTCACCCCGGACCCTTGAAGACACTTCATATTTTGATTAAGTGATTTTTTGGTTGTAATTATAATGTGAGTCTTGTAATCAAATTTTGAATCTAAATCTTGTAATCAACTTTTGAAAAGTGGAATCAATGAAATTTAAAATTCATTATGGGGTGTGTGCGTGTGGTGTTCTATTGTTAAGGTTTTCTGTTTTTTTTTTTTGGATTGTGCTGATAAATTGGATTGATTTGTGGATTGTCATAAGAAGTTGGATATGTGTATTGTGGAGATGTGGAATGTAGATTGTGCTGAGAAGCTGGATTGTATTGTTGAATGGAGATGCTAGAGTAGTTTGTGGAATGAAGATGGAGATGCTGGAGTTGTTTGTGGTGTAGTTATCCCATCAAGAGTTGAACAATTGGTCTCATCTGCATACAGAGCAAGACTCGCATTTTGAAAAAGCGAGTCTAGGTATAAATACCCCGCTTTTTCAAAAAGCGAGTGTACATCTTTTGGAATTCCAGAGATCTTGAAGCCTCTGGGAATCAAGCAAACTCAACAGTCGCTTTTTGAAAAAGCGAGTCTGGGTATAAATACCCCGCTTTTTCAAAAAGCGAGTGTACATATTTTGGAATTCCAGAGATCTTGAAGCCTCTAGGAATCAAGCAAACTCAACAGTCGCTTTTTGAAAAACTGCGGTGTTCAGACCTAAACTTGCTTTTTGAAAAAGCGAGTCTTGGTTCCGTATTCTTTTTTGGTAGCAGATTGAAGAGAAAGCGAGTCTAGTAATTAGTGCCACGATTTATGAGAAAGCAACTGTGAAACCAGTGAAGTATTGATCTCTGGTTATCAAGAGATTCAAGACTCGCTTTCCCAAACACCGCGCTTTTTTATACCAAACTCGCTTTCTGAGAAAGCGAGTCTTTGGCTTGTTGAAATAAATCTACAGGCAAAAGACTCGCTTTCTGAGAAAGCGCGGTGTTCTGTATAAGACTCGGTTTTTGGAAAAGCGAGTCTTGCCTATGTTAATGAAATCTTTAAGTTAGATTACAATACTCATAACGCAACAAACACACCAGTACATCAACAAAAATTACAAACGAATTTTCAAAATAAAACTTTGTCGTCTCTATCAACATAATTTAGTACAATTACAAAGTCCAAATTAAAAAGTACAAGCATACAATAGTTAACTAGTCTGAGTTCCACTATTAGTGCATCGCCGCTTATTGTGTCCTTGTAAACCACACTTTGAACATTTCATCCCCGTACCACGACTTGACCTATCTCTCACATCCATGTCATTGCGGAATCTGGTAGTTCTAGACCTGCCCTTCCTTTTACGTCGCAAACTGGCATCACGTACTAGTTTTGGTCCATCAATAATAGGCCAATATGCTGGATCTAGAATAGGCTGAAACAGTGGGCCGTATGTTTGTGGTAATGAAGTAACGGTGTAAAATTTATCAACGAGATGCTTGTGATCGATTGCACGATATGCACAAGCTGCCAGTACATGAGAACATGGGATATGGTATAGATGAAATTTCATACATGTGCACGTTTTCGTTCCCAAATTCACATTGTGCAAGTTCCCACCCTTCTTTTCTCCACCCACCATGCGTATACCCGTTCTCACGGAAAAAACTCCCGGTTGATGATTGAACATTGTAACCTCATGTCCGTTAGCTCTCTCACAGCGACTATCGAGCAGTTCATGTACTCTTCGAGCAAAAATCGTCCCTTCAGATAAAAGTTTACTGGCTTCCTGTCGACGAGTAGTAAAATAAGAGTTCAGACGTAAGAAGATCGTCTCAACAATCGCTGTTACTGGCAAACTACGGACTCCTTTCAAGACTGAATTGAATACTTCTGACAGGTTCGTAGTCATTATCCCGTATCTCTGACCTTCATCTGCATAAAGTGCCCATTTCTCAACCGGCTTCTCTTTCAAACAATTAGCCGCCTCCACATTTACGTTTTCAAGTTCAGCAAGTTTGGCCATGAACTTTTTGGGTTGGCGTTGACACGCTATAATTTTTGCCTTCTTACGCAATGCCTTGCTACCAAATTTACTAAAGAAATTTGTAGCAAAATGACGCATACAATAACGGTGATATCCATTAGGTTCGTTCCAAGCTCCATTTTGTAACTCCATAGCAGACATTATAGCAGCGAGACGATCAGAGATAACACACAACTCAGTGTGATCGGTGACATAATATCGGATGCAAGTCATGAACCATATCCACGTATTTATACTCTCTCCATCAACCAATGCAAATGCAAACGGAAATAAGCAATCATTCGCATCTGGGAAAACAGCAATTAGCAAGCAACCCTTATACTTACCGTACAAGTGAGTTCCGTCAACACTGATAACAGGTCTGCAAGACTTGAAACCTTCAATTGAAAGACCAAATGCCCAGAATACACCCTTGAATGTTTCCTCGCTAGGACTAGACTCATACTTATCCTAGTGAACAACGGTTCCTGTATTTGCTGCTTGAATTGCTGTGAGTAGAAAAGGCAACTTTGTGTATGCTTCTTCGAAGGTACCATACAACCTCTTGATCGCCTTTTGTTTTGCTCGCCAAGCTTTCTTATACGAAATCTGATAATTATATTGTAATTTAACAATCTCAATAATTGACCTCGGTGATAAATCGGTATCCTTTTTCACCACATCAACAATCAGATTACAAACAAGATTGTAATCAATTTTAAGGTGATCCTGATTCAACGTTGGATTCGTACAAGTGTGTGGCCCAACTATCTTCTTCACCACAAAATTTGTCCCGCCTTTTGAAACCATTGCTCGTAATCTCCAAGGGCAGCCACCATCACTTACTCCGGGGGGACCTTGCACGATCTCCTCAATGGTACGTTTTCTAGGTGCCATTTTGCATTTAACAGTGTACAGTGACGGTGTAGATTTCAAAGTTACGAATTCACGATGTTTTTTGATAGAATACAACTTTACTGCCTGTTGAATCGACTGCTTACTTATAAACTCCTGTCCAACGTACAATTCGTCTACATTGGACGAACCAGATGACTCTTGTGGAACTAGATGTACTCTAGCACCTTCAGCCATCTCCTCGGTAATATGAGCGTCAACATTGGAGTAGCTATAAGTAGCTCTGACTTCATTAGAACTGTTGTTCGTAGGATTTACATTTGCACCACTATCATCATCATCTTCGTCTCCGTCATCATTTTCACCACTATCATCATCTTCGTCGTCTGTTTCTTCCTCTTCTTCATCATCATCTAATAAGCTGTTGTTACAGACTGCATTTTGAAAGAGTTCAAATACACTGTCATTTGGAACAGAGTTAGAAACGGGACTAGGTTGGCGTGGCATCTCAACATTTAGAGAATCTGGGATTGTTGAATTTGTGAAGGTATTTTCTTGTGAGGATACTGGATTTGGTTCTGAAGATTGAGCGGGGTTAGACCTTATCTGCTGTGTAGGTACTACCCTTATGAAGCTTGAACTGGGAATATCATCTGGCTGTGCATTCACAACTCGAATTTGCTGAATATATAACTCTAATGCAGACCAAGCACAATTGGGATCAAATGTCCTAGCAATCAATGACTTCAGCGCATTATTAGTAGGTACGGGCACTATCATAAAATACTGACCATCTCCTCTTCCTGCTGCGTATCGAGCTAAAATTTTTACATTCCATTGATTCCTATCCCAATTAGTAACTTCATATATTTTCTCAACTACTTCTTCAAATGTAATGGTACGGGGTACCCAAACTATTTCCGGATCCAACACGCTATAACAACAACCGATCTTTGGATCACAAATTATTTCACCACCAAAGTATAACCAAATAGGAATCTCCAAATCCATACCTACGTTAATTTATACCAATAAGCGAGTTATTATCTACCCAAAAAGAAAACCTAATGAAATTAACAAAATAATGGGGCAATACACATCATACCTTCACAATAAAGTTGCTTTCCTCTTCAGGTATACCTAAATTCCAACAAATTAAACCTCTATCGGAAGATGGGTTTAAGTTGTCCAAAGCAATTTTATGGGTTATTCCACAAATTACGAGGGTACTTTGACGAATTTGAGATGAGAGATGGGTTAGGGTTTCGCGAGCGAAGAGGAAGAGAGAAAGAAGAGAGAATAGTGAGATCTGTTTAGGGGTGGGGGGTTTAAGTCCCAAACGACACTCGCTTTTTGAAAAAACGAGTGTGGGTTAATTCCCCCTACTTTTTCAAAAAACGAGTGTTGCTGGGCAAAGAAAGCTAAGACTCGCTTTTTGAAAAAGCGAGTGTGGCATTATGATCTGCGCTTTTTCAAAAAGCGAGTCTTAGGTTTTAAATTTTCTGAACCCTAAGACTCGCTTTTTGAAAAAGCGTGATGGATTATACCACACTCGCTTTTTCTAAAAGCGAGTAGGGCGTTTATGGAATTAAAAAAAACAGGTCGTTTGTGGAAAAACTTTCATAGAAAGGGTCATTTTGGGAAAAAATTCAAAAGGATGAGACCAAATTTTGAATTTTTTCCCAAACTTACCCACTTTTTGAAAGTTTTTTCTAAACTGCTTCGATTTTTATAAAAATTTCCAAACTACCTTACTCGCTTTCTGAAAAAGCGAGTGGTTAAAACTTCATCGTTTTTTCAGAAAGCGAGTGTGAGACTTTTAATTTTCGAAAGTTTAGACTTGCTTTTTGAAAAAGCGCCTTGTTTTTAAACAAACTAATTTTTCAAAAAGCGAGATTGATTATTTTGGTAAATACTTTCAAAAGTGGTCTGCTTTGGTAAATATTTTCCGAAAGTGAGTTAGCTTGGTAAATAATTTGAGAAAGTGGGTCATCTTGGTAACATTTTCATGGCAATCTGTTATTACCAGTGTATTTAGCTTCTTTAGTCTGACTAGCAGCAACTGGTTTTCAGTTTGCTCTTATTGCATAGCTTATCAAAATATCTTAAGTGTTACTCTGTTAATTGTTGCAAATTAGAAGAATATATACCAGGTATCTTTAGAGTAAATAAAGAATACATATTCTATTATCATGTGGGTCATCGCTGTAGCGAACAACTTCAAGCTAGTTGTTTCTATTTGCCTTCTTCTTTTGGTTCCAGGCTCAATGCTATAGTTTCGTGAATGTTCAAAACGCTGTCTATGACTGGTTGTCAGTGGAATGGTGCTCAATTTCGATCTAGCTTTATTTCCAATTGTTTTATAGGGTTATTTATAATTTAGTCTCTCAATAGTGTTTCAGTTGCTGATTTATAATCTAGAATTATTATTAGGGGCTGGTTCTGATGGTGTCCAATTGACCAATTCTATCACAGACTACAATTTAAGGTATATCATACTATCTTTTAAGAGCTTGTATGGATTATTAAGACCCCATTAAGACATGAATAGGAATTTACTGTAAGGAGGACCCTGGTGATTTCTTGGTATTTTTCAAAGTTTAAGGTCTAGAACGATATTGTGTTAAGTTATCGGGTTCCTGTGCAAGATTAGATAGTTGGAGGGTTTCAACAAAATACAGGGCAGCAACCAGTCGAATTCTTCAAGCCTTCTACGGAGAAAAGAACATTGCTAAAAACATGATTTTGTTCTGTGCATAGGATCCTAACAGAAAGGGGAGAACAAGTGAAACTGGTGGTGTTTCCGAAGCTCAGGATAATTAGGTTATATCAGACATTACACGCTTGATTTTTATCTAAATAACACTGTATCCTTGTTTACAAACAATTAATCTGATGCCTATAAAATTGTCATTAACAATTTGTTACAAAAAATATTGGATCATGGAAGGGGAAAAAAGGTATCATCAAAGATAAAAGACATCTGAATCAAATTGTACAACTCATAGCCGAAATGTATTAACAATTTAACATAGATCTCTGTATAGAAGGGACATATATATTATGCCAGTAACCATCCATATCGTGGATGTTTCCTTTGTATCAAGTTATAACGATGTAGAAATAGGTTAAATCAAGAGCTAGCTAGTATTCTTCATGCAGTCGACAGAAACAACTATATACCTGCTACTTAGGTGTTGGCTCGGAGGCCGAGTTGGGCCGTTGCGGGTTTGCTTGTTAGGCTTTTTTTTATATATAGAGTGTACAAAGATAAATGGAAAGAAAAATGATGAACAGTTGGGTTGAACATATAGATAAAAAAAGATATTCATAATTTTTTTTTTTTTAATGAATTACAAAATTTCAATCAAATAGATGAGTAATATACAATTCTTAGTAAATTACAATATAAAAATAAAAATAAAATAAAGAAACATTGGCTAAAAATAAATTTGATCAAAAAATTACAATATAAAAGAAAGTAACAATGTGATGTAGAAAGAACTTTTGACCAAGATGACCCACTTTCTGAAATTATTTCCACAACTAACTCACTTTCTGAAAGTATTTACCAAACTGACCCACTTTTGAAAGTATTTATCAAAATAACCCATCTCGCTTTTGGAAAAGGCAATCTTGGTTAAAAACAGTGCGTTTTTTCAAAAAGCGAGTCTAAGCATTCGAAAATTAAAAGTCTCACACTAGCTTTCTGAAAAACCGATGAAGTTTTAACCACACTCGCTATTTCAGAAAGCGAGTGAGGCAGTTTGAAAATTTTTTTAAAAAATAAGACAGTTTGGGAAAAACTTTCAAAAAGTGGGTCAGTTTGGAAAAAAATTCCCAAATTTTAAGAATGAGAAAGAAAGTCGGTGAATCAAAGGACTTAGTTTTGACCATTGGATGATTCGTGTCAATGGGATGGACGAATGGATCTGACGCATGAATATGAAAGGAACATATCAGGTTATTAGAGCAACCACAGTCATGATTGCAAAAAAAAATAGCAAAATGTATATTATACATATAGCAAATTAGAGTTTGTTGTAGTAGTAAAATTCTATAATATATCAATCAAAAATAAAATATGATCAGGCGGAACTCTAAGTTCCGTACCGCGAAAAAAAAATGACACATTTTTTAATAAATAAATTGAATATTTTAATAATTTTAAATCTCAGACACAAATTGAAGTTCCGTCAGAGGCGAAAAAAATAAAAAATAAAATGGGACGGAAGTTCCGTCCAAGGAAAAAAAAATAATAAAAAATTATTTTTTTTATTTGGGACGAAACTAGAAGTTTCTAGTTCGGACAGGTTCCATCTGGTATAATAATTTTTTTTTTTTTTTTTTTTTTTGGACGGAATTTGAATTTTCGTCCTCTATAATATGCATATTCTCATATCGCCTCTCAAATTTAGCAATTTTCTGCAGCAATTTTGTCAAAATATAAATAAATATCAAACGACTGCAGATGCACAATTGATATAATATGGATAATATGGAAATTTAGCAAACTCAACAGTGGATGCTCTTAGATAATTATCAAATTACTAATTAATTGTTTTACAAAAAGGAGACACAAAATTTTTATGCTTATCTACAAACATAAAAAGAGAATCAGGTGATTAATTAAAATTTTAAAATATATTTAAACTCTTTTTTTAAATACCCTTTTCTAAAATTTAAACACCCTCGTCTAAAAAACCAAGATTTTGTATGTTTCTCTCGAAGGGATAAAAAACAAAAAATTGTATGAGATTAACATTAATCTACAATAAACTCTTAATTGATTTGAACAGACTTTCCCCACTATAAATATATATATATAGCTAGGGAGGAACAAAGAAAGCAAAATACCATTGAGCCTAAAAAAAAAGAAAAAAACTTCTCTAGATCTCTTTCTCGGTTTCTTTACTCTCCTTGTAAGATATGGCTTTGATGAACAAGCGCGTGGTGATGTTCTTCGTAGTTATGGCATTGATGCTTGCATCAATGAAAACATGTTCTGCGAAAATCCATAAGGTTGGTGACGGGAAAGGGTGGACTAACCTGCATCACGTTAACTATACAAATTGGGCTACTTCTCGTACTTTTGAATATGGTGACCGCGTTGGTGAGTTTCATGATTTCTATCCTTTTTTTTTCCTTTCCTTTAGATGTGAAGGTGTAGTGTTGTGTTTAGATTTGCAATTGTTTAGATTTGCAATTGAGATTTTTTATGCTTTGGCTTAATCAAGATGCACAATTAAGTTAGCATGTCACAATATATTAGGAATTTATAATGTTGGTGTCGTATAATGTGTAGTCACTTTATACGACAATTCAATCTTCCTCAATCATTCTTATTTTTATTAATTTGTGCAGTCTTCCTATACAACCGGCACCACAGCAATGTGATGCAAGTCAGTAGAGAGCACTACCACAGCTGCAACTCCATCTCCCCCTACCTCACCTACAACTCAGGGAGAGATACCATCTTCATCCCCAAGAAGCCGGTCCACTACTACTTCATCTCCGGAGTTGCCAGGCACTGCAAAGCCGGCCAAAAGGTTGACATCAGGCACGCTCCTCACCAGAACATCGCTGGCAATGCAGTTCCTACACCGTTGAAGTCGCCGTTAGTGACTGATTCTACTGTTGCTGCTGCTGCTGCTGCTGTTCCAACGCCTGAGAGTAGCCGTGGACACATAAGCAAGGAATTAGGGATGGGGGTTGTTCTTTTCGCAGTTGTAGCTGCTGGTTTACTATTTTAATTAGCTAGCTAGGTTAAAGGATATATTAGACTCTTTTTTTAACACTTATCTGAGGACAAATTAATAGTTACTAGTTGAATAAGAGTGTATATGGATTAGTTATGGATTTGTCTGATAAGTATTATTATTATTATTATTATTGTTATTGTTATTATTATGGAGGAAAATATTTTGCTTTATTTTCAGTATTTTCTATCTATCTGAAAATTGGATTCTAGCATGCAAGTTTGTTTCATTCTAAAGAGATAAATGAAACGTACAAGGTATAACTATTTCATGTGCAGAATTCCCAAATCATGCACTAGGTATGGTTTATAACTTGTGCATATCGTGCAATCGATCACAAGCCTTTTGTTGATAAATTTTTTCTTGTCACGTCATTAGCACAAACATGGGCTCCCGTGTTTAATCCTATTTTAAATCAAGCATATTGGCCTACTATTGACGGACCACGACTCGTACCTGATGCTAGTTTGCGACGTTCAAGGAAAGGCCAACCTAAATCCACGAGAATACACAACGATATGGATGTGAGAGCTAGGTCTAGCAGGGGTTCGGTGATGAAATGTTCAAGTTGTGGTTTGGAAGGACACAACAAGCGTCGATGTACTAATAGAGGATCTCAAAACATTTAATTTGATTATGTGCTTTCCAATGTGTTTGTAATATTTAATTTGAACTATGTACTCAGTTTGGATGTGTTTAATTGTGAAAAATGAATAATTGTATGAGTTTTGATTGTGTTTTTATTCAAATATCAGTCTTTAAGTATTTTGGAATCAATAAGGTTCAAATTTAGAGCAATTGGAATCAATCAGCCTTGGGAAAAAATGTACAGGTGTAAGACTCGCTTTCACCTGTACAGGTGTAAGACTCGCTTTCAAAGAACGCTCTCATTATAACTAGACTCGGTCTTGAAGCTGCTTGATAAAAAGAACTTGCAGACGTAAGTCTAGTTATAATGAGAACATTCTTTTGAAAACCGACTATGGAGTTCACTCTTTTCCAGAGAACATCTTTTTTCCTGGAAAGGAGTGTACTCAAAGCTCAGTTTTCGAAAGAACGAGCTGATTATAACTAGACTCGGTCTTTCAATCTGATTGAAGAAAAACTCACAGGAGCAAGACTCGGTCTTTCAAAGATCGAGTCTAGTTATAGTTAGCTCGTTCTTTCGAAAACCGAGCTTTCAGTACACTCTTTTCCAGAAAGCAATATGTTCTCTGGAAAAGAGTGAACTCCACAGTCGGTTTTCGAAAGAATGTTCTCATTATAACTAGACTCGGTCTTTGAAAGGCCGAGTCTTCAATCTGATTGAAAAAAAAAACTCACAGGAGCAAAGACCGAGTCTAGTTATAATTAGATCGTTCTTTCAAAAATCGACTGTGGAGTTCACTCATTTCCAGAGAACATCTTACTTTCTGGAAAAGAGTGCACTCAAAGCTCGGTTTTCGAAAGAACGAGCTAACTATAACTAGACTGGAAGACCGAGTCTTGAGTTTAATTGAAAAAAAAACTTACAGGCACAAGACTCGGTCTTTGAAAAACCAAGTATGTTAATACTAAACTCGGTTTTTCAAAAACCAAGTCTAGGCTTAAATTGCACCATTTCAGTTTAGAACATGTATTTCCCCTTTACATTCGCTTCAAACAAGCTCACATACAGTTTAAACAAATTTTCAATCCACTTCCAAATTCATTTCCACATTTAAGTTCAGTGCACTCCACATTCGGTTCAAACAACTTCTCCACAAGCTCAATCATCTCATAAACATCTCATAAACATCAAACATGCATTATATTACAACATCAAACAACAATCTCAAACATCTCATAAACATCAAACATGCCTTATATTACAACATCAAACAACAATCTCAAACATTTCATATACATCAAACATGCATTATATAACAACATCAAACAACAATCTCAAACATCGCTCGAAAAATATTACAACATCAAGCTAACTTAAAATATTAAAACATCAAACTAACTTAAAATATTACAACATCAAGCTAACTCAAAATATTACAACATCAAACTAACATCAAGCTAACATATAACTCAAATTAACTCAAAAGATAACATGCATTATAGACAAGATAACTCAAAAGCTAACTCAAAGGATAACTCAAAAAATGTGGTTCCTTCAAGCACTTCCCTCCGCTTGTTCTGTTCACTAAACATTTACCAAACCTGCATTATAGACATGAATCAACTAACTCATAATTATGGTGACAAAAATCAAAAAAAATAAACTAACGCTTAAATGCACCTGAATTCCTACATGGTCACAAAAATAAAGGGTCAGGTGTGAAAAAGTTAGTGAGTCTCTGTTGTCTTCTACCACGTAGTGGAGTAGCCTGTGTGATACCGGACATCAGGATATTCTCCTCTTCTTTAATCTCACCCCCAACTTGTTGTTGTATCTCCTCCCCTTGAATCTCACCCCCTGCTTGTTCTTCGTCTTCTGATTCGCTTTGAGATTGAGGTGGGGGCCTTCGAACAACTCTCTTTCGTCGGAAACCAGAGCGGCCGCTGGTTCGATGTGTGAGAGTTCTTAGTATTGCATCTAATGTTGCTCCCTCACTCAGAAGATCAGCTTGTGCATGGCAACATGTAATCATCTCCCGTATGGTTTCCTTCGTCTGATCTGTGACGTTGCTATTCAACAAAGTAGCACATTTCTTTGCTATGGCCCAAGTCTGGCTCAACTGACAATCATGAAAAGTTGAAAGATTATGGTATTTACATATACACATACATATATAAAAATAAATTTTTGACAAAACTTAAAAAAATAAAACGAAACTTTAAAACTTACAAATTTGCGAACAATGGATCCCTTAGGTTGGTACATCGGCAACTTCATGGAATGTTGATCTGCTGGTTCGGCCCCTGGTCGACGGATCGGGACAACCACTCCAGCAGAAGTCTGCAACGTCGGAGAGATATATCGTCTAGTCACTTTCTCGTACCAAGCCATGTACGCCGCATTCACCGTGCGGTCAAACGGAAGAATGTCACCGATGATTTCGTCGAACAGGTGTACATTCCATCTCTGAACATACGTAGCGAAGTATGCGGCCCAATTATGTCCGGACTGTCGACCCATTCCAGTAATATTGTACATCTCCGTATTGAATGGTTCGGCAACCGGAATTCTTTGGTGAACACCAAACTGGCGTAGCACTTTATCGGGATAGTAGAACTCAACAACCCAAAAATTGATTAAAGGTGCTTTCGTTAGCCACAAATCACGCCTGTACGTGCAATTAGGTGGCAGTCGAAGTACACGCTCCTCCGTGTAAGGAAGCCACATGACACGATCAGCTGCCAACCTATCCAACTCATCGCGGTAGTACGTTAAGCACCTGTTGGGGTTGGCTGTCCATGTAAGTTTGCCGGTCCAATAAACACCGATAGGAGGTAGCATGTGCACGTCATCGGGAAGATGTATCCAGTGCGGAGATTGGATCCGTACTACGGACCGACCGACGTGAATGCGCTTCCAACTCAGATTAGAAGTAAAATCATAGGCTCATTCATCTGCACCGAACCTATATTGGCCAAACACAAACTCCGATACAGTGATGACAGTACGGCACTATCCCCATTGTAACGGCTAACGTTACCTAGATCGGCAATTAGTGGCAAGAACATCAACGAGACAGCATTACCTGATGAATTTGGAAACAATACAGTGCCAAATAGCATGAGGGTGTAGGCCCTGCAATAGCACTCCACCTCCGCCGCAGTTGAACCTACATTTAATTTATTTCTAAAGGTGTCCTTCAACCACTTCAACCGAATAAATTTACCACTAATCGCACCGGTTTCACTTCGACACCTAAGTACTCCTCGACTATATAAACTGGGTAGAAGTCCATTGTACCTATGACTGCCTCTCCATCGATTTGAAGCCCGGTGATTATGGAAACGTCCTGCAAAGTCACTGTCATCTCCCCAACTGGCAGGTTAAAGGAGTGTGTCTCAGGCCTCCATCTTTCAAGAAGTGCTTCCAAAAGAGGTCGATCGCACTTGATGGAGCTCAACCTAGCAATACCGTATAACCCACAGTCTCTTAGTATCTAGTGTATCTGTGGGTGCATAGGTAGTGGATGACCGGCCCTAAAGCGGCACTCTGTAGACTCACCGTTCCACACATTCTACGATCGATGCAATGGTTGAAGAGTGAGGAGTGAAGAGTCGAGGGGTCCTGGACCTCCAGAAAGGATATACAATGATGAAGGGACTGAAGAAGAAGTGTCCGTCTCATTTGGATTGGTTTGAACCTACATAACAATAACTTACATCAATTGTAGCGCCCCAAATTTCTAATATGAGAGCTTAGAAAATAAGTGGCGAAATCCCAGCAATCCACTTCAATAGAACAATAAACACCAACAACACCACTAACATTTTCTTTCTTTATTACAACAATTATTACAAATCACAGCGGAAGTCTAAACATCTCAACCCAAATATTTCTTTACATTTACCACTCAATAACCACACAATATGTCTTTACAAATTTTACACAAAACTAAATAGTCCAAATAGTCTCAAATGCAACATTAAGCATCCAACCTCCCACTCTAAGCAGTAACCTGCAACAAGTGAGGCTAGAGTTGAACCCTAACCCCCAAACTAAAGGGGTCAGCCATAAAAATGGTGTGAGTGGCAACTAATCAAACAAATAACATAAATGAACATAAAACATAATATCCAACAAATAATAATCAACACTAAAGTATGAAGTAACAACAAAGAATAAGGGGTGATACCAAAACCAAAAGCCAAGTGTGTGCCGAAAACAGGAAATCCAAATGCATAAAAGTGATTCAAGAAAACATCATGACTACATGCTGACAACGATGACTACTCAGAGATGAAGATAAACTATGATAATTTGCCCATGCTCGATCATTCCGGAGATTGATCCCACATCACAGGTATTTTCCCTGGATAATTCAGGAGATCATCCCACATCTAAACATAGACTCATAACCACAATAATACCCCAAAAGCGTCGCCTCGACTCCGATCATTCCGTAGTTCAATCCCACATCTCAAGATAATTACTTGGATAATTCCGGAGAAATATCTCACATCTCAGGTTAACTACCTGGATAATTCCGGAGATAAATCACACATCTCAAGTTAACTACTTGGATAATTCAGGAGACTAATCCTACATCAAAAGTCATACTGAGGTGCATAACTCATGTTCTCATTCGTCATGACACTACTAATGCCTGTCCTTATTAGTTTGGGTTGCTGAACAAATCTCCTAGAGTAGTGTACCCTACCGGACTAAAAATCTGAATAACTGAAAATTCGCCTCAAAGGGCCTCAACAAATGACTGAACAAATACCGGTATACTAGGGCCACGTACCTCTAGAGACTCAAAACAAATATCTGAACAAATTCCACTTAACAAGTGGCTCAACAAAATATTTCCAAAATCATGTTCTTAATTGAACATCTCAAAAACCAATACTTAACTGAACACCTTAAAATCAAACACTGAACAAATATCTCAACATCAAATACTGAACAATATCTCAGAATCAAGTACTAAACAAATGTCTCAAAATCAAACACTAAACAAAATGTCTCAAATCAAATACAAAGATCCCACAGGACCAGTCGACTGTACAATGGACCAGTCGACTGTCCAGAGGACATATCCCAACATTTTACGAAAATAATCTAAGGCATGACCAGTCGACTTACCCAAGAAGTCAGTCGACTGCCCCGAAAGAACCGAACAAAGTCACAAACAGAGGACCAGTCGACTGACCTCAGTCTAGGTCGACTGTCCCGAACAAATCTCAAGACTCAAAAATACACAGTAGGCTCGTACCAGTCGACTGCTCTGTAGGCCAGTCGACTGTCGGCTACAGATTTCCAAACAGAATAGATCTGAACACAAATCAAAACTAGAGTTTTCTAAAGATTTACTGATCACCAAATTAACTTGTATCCAGGCAAATAAACAACTCTCAATAATATCCATCATGGATACATTTCTCAATTAATCAAACACTCAAATCTCATGTTCTCATGATCTCAATTCTTAATTCTCCCATTAGGGTTTTCTCAACATAACTCAATGTCGTCCTCAACACATAAACAAGATTGGTTTGCAATCACTAGATCCAGATGTTTAATATCTGATCACAACATAATCAGTTCTAAATTTGCTTTCTAACAACATGATCTCATAAATCAACATATCCTCAACAAATCTAAATCTTTTCTCATCATGGTCCAAATATCAAATAAAAGTTCTCATCATCCATATTGAATTAAAGATCCATGTCCTACATACAATGGGACTAACAAAGAATGGTATAATGATCACAAACAAACATAACAAGGATCTCACGTCATCTACCAATCAAAACAAACAAAACAAAGCAAAACAAACAAACCAAGTCACCTGATTTGAAGAAAAGATCCACAAACTTTCTCCTTGCTAGATCCAAGAATTCTCCTCTTGTTCCTCAAACAAATCTCAATATTCTAAATATTGTGAATGACGGCTGGGAAAGGGATTTCCCTTATATATGCCGGATTAAAATATTAGGGTTTTCACCCAATTTGCAAAATAATCCTTTTAAGAGTACATCTTACATATATAATTGTATCCTTGAAAACTAAATTAAATATAATTTAAATTAGGGTCTAATAGAAAAATATGTTTCTAAACTTCAACAAATACTGATCGGAATGCCCAGAAATTATAATTTGCATTTTAACCCTTGAAATTGTCAATTTTGCAAATAAGTCCTTCTTTTCTCAAAAATTGCAAATACGCATAATTAATTTCAGAAAAATCTGGAAAAATACTAAATAATTCTCAAATAATAAATAATGATTTTTTCATAAAGAAAACTTAATTTTCCAAACTTCTAAAAAGTCATTTGCACGTGTTTTGCACGTGTACCAAAGAATAAATTTCTTAGAAAACATTTATTAAATCCTCAAAAATCATTTAAATTCATTTTCAAATAATTAAAATAATATTTGAAAATACGGGGTTCTACATCACTCCCTCCTTAGAAGAGTTCTGTCCTCAGAACTACTACTAATGAGTTCAAACACATACCAACAAAAGGAAACAATACTTCATAAATAGATCATCACCCAAACAATTTCATATAACATCACAATCAAAATAAAGGAATACATCATTTGTCAATCAACAATACAATCATTCAAAGAATTCCATTCACATACAAGAAGTACATTCATACAAACAATTCAGGAAAATCCTTCAGCATGCGATCCTCTGGCTCCCAAGTAGCCTCCTCGAACTGCTGATTCCTCCACAATACCTTGACCATAGGTATCACCTTGCTCCTAAGGACTTTCTCCCTACGATCAACGATCTCAACAGGCTGTTCCTTGTAACTCAGGTTCACCTGTAGATCTTCGGGAACTTCCACCAACTGGTGCCTCTGATCGGCCACATACTTCCTCAGTAGCGACACATGAAACACGTCATGTACTTGTGCTAACTCCTCTGGAAGTTTCAATCTGTAAGCTGTCTTGCCAATCCTCTCCTCGATCCTGTACGGACCAATATACCTCGGCGCCAACTTGCCACCCTTACCAAATCTGATTATTCCTTTGGTCGGAGAAACCTTGAGAAAAACTGCATCCCCAACCTCAAACTCCAAATCTCTTCGTCGAGTGTCAGCATAACTCTTCTGCCGACTCTGAGCTTCAACTAACCTCTTGCGAATCAGCTCAATCTGCTCTGACGTCTGCTGTACGATCTCAGGACCATACATCTGCCTCTCGCCCACCTCATACCAACATACAGGTGTCCTGCACCTCCTGCCGTACAAAGCCTCATACGGTGCCATCCCAATACTTGCATGGTAACTATTGTTATAGGCAAACTCAACCAATGCCAAGTATCTCTCCCAACTACCACCAAAGTCCATAACACAAGCTCTCAACATATCTTCCAGTACTCGATTCACCCTCTCCGTTTGACCATCTGTCTGCGGATGAAATGCCGTACTGAAATCAGTTCTGGTGCCCAAAGCTGCCTGTAAACTTCTCCAAAACCTTGATGTAAACCTCGGATCTCTGTCAGACACAATTGAAACAGGAACTCCATGAAGTCTCACAATCTCTCCAATATACAACTCAGCCAATTTCTCCATCGACCAAGAAATCTTCATGGCTAGAAAATGTGCCGACTTAGTCAATCGGTCCACAACAACCCAAATCGAGTCATTTCCCTTCGAACTCCTCGGCAAACCCGTGATAAAGTCCATGCTGATATTCTCCCACTTCCACTCCGGAATGGGTAAAGGCTGTAACAAACCTCCAGGTCTCTGATTCTCTGCCTTGATCTGCTGACAAGTCAGACACCTTGCCACAAAATCTGCTACATCTCGCTTCATGCCAGACCACCAAAAGTGTGGTTTGATGTCCCTGTACATCTTCGTACCTCCTGGATGAACTGATAACAATGTGCTGTGTGCCTCCTGCAAGATACTCTCTCGTAACTCTGCATCATCTGGAACACACAACCTCTCACCCAGCCAAAGAATCCCATCTTGGACACGAAATTCTGATAACTTGCCCTCAGCAACCTGCTGCAACATCTTCTGGATCTCTGAATCTGATCTCTGACCTTCCACAATCTTCTCTCTCAAAGACGGCTGCAGCCTCAACTGAGCCAAAGATGCCCCTAAACCTCGCAGTACAATCTCGATACCTGCCTGATCGATCTCTGCTGCCAACTCTCTTCGAGTAGTGATCAACCTTGCCAAACTACCCTTTCTGCTAAGTCCATCAGCCACTACATTCGCCTTGCCTGGATGATACTTGATCTCAGGACGAATGTCTTCCAAAACTTCCAACCATCTTCTCTGACGAAGATTCAAATCCCTCTGCTGATAGATATACTTCAGGCTCTTGTGGTCAGTGAACATGCTAACCTTCTCACCATAGACATAATGCCTCCATAGCTTCAAGGCATAAATGATAGCTGCTAACTCCAAGTCGTGCGTCGGATAATTCTTCTCATGCGGACGCAACTGCCTCGAACCATAAGCAATGACCTTGCCTTCCTGCATCAACACACATCCCAAACCTCTGAGAGATGCATCGCTGTAGATATCATAATCTTTTCCAGCTTGCGGCAATGCTAGTATGGGTGCGGTAGTCAACCTTTCCTTTAACTCAAGGAAACTCTCCTCGCACTTATCTGTCCATACGAACGCCACACTCTTCCGGGTCAAACCTGTCAATGGAACAGCAATCTGAGAATACCCCTGAATAAACCTCCTGTAGTAACCAGCTAATCCCAAGAAGCTTCTCACTTCCTTCACTGACGTCGGCCTGGGCCAATCCTTTACTGCTTCCACTTTCTGAGGATCAGTAGCCACTCCCTCCTTAGAAAGAATGTGACCAAGAAAAGCTACCTCAGATTTCCAAAATTCACACTTCGACAATTTGGCATACAAGCTGTGCTCTTGCAATGTCTGTAATACCGCTGTCAAGTGCTTAGAATGATCCTCCTCCGACTTCGAATATACCAAGATATCATCGATGAAGACCACCACGAAGGAATCAATGAATGGCCTCAATACCCGATTCATCATGTCCATGAAAACTGCTGGCGCATTCGTCAACCCGAATGGCATCACCAAAAATTCATACAACCCATGACGAGTCCTGAAAGCTGTCTTACTCACATCTTCCTCTTTGACTCGTACCTGATGATACCCTGACCTCAGATCAATCTTCGAAAACACCGCTGCTCCTCGAAGCCTGTCGAACAAATCGTCAATCCGCGGCAATGGATACTTGTTCTGAATAGTCACCCTATTCAACTCCCTGTAGTCAATGCACATCCTCATCGACCCATCCTTCTTCTTGACCAGCAACACTGGCGCTCCCCACGGAGATGAACTCGGTCTGATAAGTCCCTTGCTCAAAAGCTCTTCAATCTGCTTCTTCACTTCATCCTGCTCTACAGGTGCCATCCTGTACGGAGCCTTGGAAATCGGCGCACTCCCCGGCTGAACATTGATGCAAAACTCCACATCTCTCTGCGGCGGTAATCCTGGAAAATCATCCAAGAACACCTGAGGAAACCTTCGAACCACCGGAATGCCCTGGACTTCATCTGCAATAGACTTCTTAGATACCATTGCAGCCACCTGCGGAATCTTCTTCTTCCCTTGAAAAGTTACTGCGGGTCCACCTGGTGCTTTCACCAACACCTCCTTCTGCTTGCAATCAATCGTGGCATCATAAATAGCCATCCAATCGATGCCCACTATGACATCCACTCCCAACACTTGTAGCTCGATCAAGTCGATGCCGAACATCCTTCCACCAATCTCGATATCACAGCCCTCGTAATATCGATCCGCTACCAGCTCCTCACCTGACGGCGTTGCCACCGACAAAACTCTGCCTGGAAACAATTTAGGTTCCAAACCTAAGCCCTTTGCAAAACTTGGCGATACAAATGTATGCGATGAACCAGTGTCAAACAAAACCTTTGCTTTTATTCCATTTATTAAAACAACCCCTGTTACAATAAGAATGATACTCAATCTTAAATTATTCTGAAAGAAAAGCTTTTATTCATTACACTGACTCAAAAATGAAAGAAATCAAAATTCCTGCATACCCTGAATTACATCTTCCGAGTTTCTCGCATCCTCCTCGGTCAATGCAAATACTCGCCCTTGCCTCTTCGGGAACTTGCCTCCACCCGAATCATCTTTCTTCAGTTGTGGACAATGGGGCTTTGAGTGTCCAGTCTGCCCACACTGAGAACAAACATGCTCTGCCAACTTCGGACATGCTGACCTGTAATGCCCTACTTCCTTGCAGTAGTAGCAGGTCACTCCCTGAGCTCCAGATGCCTTCTGCACCGGTCCACTGAACTTCGCCTGCTTCGCGGGGAATCCCTTCCCACTCTGGCCTGATGCTGGCCTCTTGTTCCGGTTCCAAGAATCCTGCTTCTTCTGAAACAAGTCCATATCCTCTTCAGTCATCGCTGCTCTTCTGACCAGCTTCTCGAATCTTCGGATGCCCAACGGAACCATCCTTGACCTCAAGTTCGGCCTCAAGCCCTGCTCAAACTTTTTGGCCTTCTTTGCTTCATCCATGACCAATTCTGGTGCAAACCTCGAAAGTTGAGCGAACTTCGTCTCATACTCCCGAACAGTCATGCTCCCCTGCTGAAGGTTCATGAACTCAGTCGCCTTCTTCTCCTGAACATCAAGAGGAAAGAAGCGATCTCTGAACTCCTCCAGAAAACCTTCCCATGTCAGCTGCTGATCTCCCAAGTTCCTCTTCAATGACTCCCACCATACACCAGCATCTTTCTCCAGCTGCATCGAAGCCAACTTCACCTTGCTAGCTTCAGGAGTCTCTGACACTTCGAAGATCGTCTGCATCTTCCGAATCCAATCGTCTGCTGCTGTTGGATCAGCTTGCCCCTCAAAGACTGGCGGCCTCATCCTCTTAAAGGATTCAATCTGCTTGATGGGGTCGGCATTCACCAATCCATGACCAGCTCCATGATTGGGCGGCGGATTCTGCTGCTGCGCTACATTGAGTGCCATCAGCGTATTCAACGTCTGATATACCTTGGCAAACTCAGCTTCAAGGTCGATCCCATTACCTCGGGAACTACCAGAACCATCCTCATTGTTGCCACCATTTCTACCTCTGGGTGCAACCATTTTGAATACTGCAAAATGAGAGTAAAGTTAGAACAACACACTCACAATTTAAACTCATACCAATGTCCTATGGCAAAGTCAAACCATAATTTCAAACCAAACATCATATTTTAAATTCTATGTGATACTCACACTCTGATGTCCACACCTAGGTACTCACTCTCTAGTGTCCACACCTAGGTTGGTTGTCATACTAAGTCTATTATTACATTGAAGCGGAGCTCTGATACCAATCTCTGTAGCGCCCCAAATTTCTAATATGAGAGCTTAGAAAATAAGTGGCGAAATCCCAGCAATCCACTTCAATAGAACAATAAACACCAACAACACCACTAACATTTTCTTTCTTTATTACAACAATTATTACAAATCACAGCGGAAGTCTAAACATCTCAACCCAAATATTTCTTTACATTTACAACTCAATAACCACACAATATGTCTTTACAAATTTTACACAAAACTAAATAGTCCAAATAGTCTCAAATGCAACATTAAGCATCCAACCTCCCACTCTAAGCAGTAACCTGCAACAAGTGAGGCTAGAGTTGAACCCTAACCCCCAAACTAAAGGGGTCAGCCATAAAAATGGTGTGAGTGGCAACTAATCAAACAAATAACATAAATGAACATAAAACATAATATCCAACAAATAATAATCAACACTAAAGTATGAAGTAACAACAAAGAATAAGGGGTGATACCAAAACCAAAAGCCAAGTGTGTGCCGAAAACAGGAAATCCAAATGCATAAAAGTGATTCAAGAAAACATCATGACTACATGCTGACAACGATGACTACTCAGAGATGAAGATAAACTATGATAATTTGCCCATGCTCGATCATTCCGGAGATTGATCCCACATCACAGGTATTTTCCCTGGATAATTCAGGAGATCATCCCACATCTAAACATAGACTCATAACCACAATAATACCCCAAAAGCGTCGCCTCGACTCCGATCATTCCGTAGTTCAATCCCACATCTCAAGATAATTACTTGGATAATTCCGGAGAAATATCTCACATCTCAGGTTAACTACCTGGATAATTCCGGAGATAAATCACACATCTCAAGTTAACTACTTGGATAATTCAGGAGACTAATCCTACATCAAAAGTCATACTGAGGTGCATAACTCATGTTCTCATTCGTCATGACACTACTAATGCCTGTCCTTATTAGTTTGGGTTGCTGAACAAATCTCCTAGAGTAGTGTACCCTACCGGACTAAAAATCTGAATAACTGAAAATTCGCCTCAAAGGGCCTCAACAAATGACTGAACAAATACCGGTATACTAGGGCCACGTACCTCTAGAGACTCAAAACAAATATCTGAACAAATTCCACTTAACAAGTGGCTCAACAAAATATTTCCAAAATCATGTTCTTAATTGAACATCTCAAAAACCAATACTTAACTGAACACCTTAAAATCAAACACTGAACAAATATCTCAACATCAAATACTGAACAATATCTCAGAATCAAGTACTAAACAAATGTCTCAAAATCAAACACTAAACAAAATGTCTCAAATCAAATACAAAGATCCCACAGGACCAGTCGACTGTACAATGGACCAGTCGACTGTCCAGAGGACATATCCCAACATTTTACGAAAATAATCTAAGGCATGACCAGTCGACTTACCCAAGAAGTCAGTCGACTGCCCCGAAAGAACCGAACAAAGTCACAAACAGAGGACCAGTCGACTGACCTCAGTCTAGGTCGACTGTCCCGAACAAATCTCAAGACTCAAAAATACACAGTAGGCTCGTACCAGTCGACTGCTCTGTAGGCCAGTCGACTGTCGGCTACAGATTTCCAAACAGAATAGATCTGAACACAAATCAAAACTAGAGTTTTCTAAAGATTTACTGATCACCAAATTAACTTGTATCCAGGCAAATAAACAACTCTCAATAATCTCCATCATGGATACATTTCTCAATTAATCAAACACTCAAATCTCATGTTCTCATGATCTCAATTCTTAATTCTCCCATTAGGGTTTTCTCAACATAACTCAATGTCGTCCTCAACACATAAACAAGATTGGTTTGCAATCACTAGATCCAGATGTTTAATATCTGATCACAACATAATCAGTTCTAAATTTGCTTTCTAACAACATGATCTCATAAATCAACATATCCTCAACAAATCTAAATCTTTTCTCATCATGGTCCAAATATCAAATAAAAGTTCTCATCATCCATATTGAATTAAAGATCCATGTCCTACATACAATGGGACTAACAAAGAATGGTATAATGATCACAAACAAACATAACAAGGATCTCACGTCATCTACCAATCAAAACAAACAAAACAAAGCAAAACAAACAAACCAAGTCACCTGATTTGAAGAAAAGATCCACAAACTTTCTCCTTGCTAGATCCAAGAATTCTCCTCTTGTTCCTCAAACAAATCTCAATATTCTAAATATTGTGAATGACGGCTGGGAAAGGGATTTCCCTTATATATGCCGGATTAAAATATTAGGGTTTTCACCCAATTTGCAAAATAATCCTTTTAAGAGTACATCTTACATATATAATTGTATCCTTGAAAACTAAATTAAATATAATTTAAATTAGGGTCTAATAGAAAAATATGTTTCTAAACTTCAACAAATACTGATCGGAATGCCCAGAAATTATAATTTGCATTTTAACCCTTGAAATTGTCAATTTTGCAAATAAGTCCTTCTTTTCTCAAAAATTGCAAATACGCATAATTAATTTCAGAAAAATCTGGAAAAATACTAAATAATTCTCAAATAATAAATAATGATTTTTCATAAAGAAAACTTAATTTTCCAAACTTCTAAAAAGTCATTTGCACGTGTTTTGCACGTGTACCAAAGAATAAATTTCTTAGAAAACATTTATTAAATCCTCAAAAATCATTTAAATTCATTTTCAAATAATTAAAATAATATTTGAAAATACGGGGTTCTACATCAATAGACCGAAATTTCATATAATTGTATTAGAATCAACAATTAATTACTTACATTAGTGCCCTCGGTACGAGCACGACCACGACCACGACCACGACCACGTCCACCGCGAGTACGTGCTCTATCACCACGTGGAGGTCTACTACTTTCTCCTTCCTCCATGTTCCCCATTGTGCGTGCCATTTACGATAAAATAGAAATCATTACAACTTCAACACTTCAACAAAATTGTTATTAACTACACATAACCTCCATATCAAAATCAACATTAACAACAATTGTTAGATAACAATGTCATTTGCTACTCTACTTGTTTTTTTCATTCTCTAATTAAAACTAAAATTAACAACAATGGCTACTCTACATTGTCAAGAAAATCACCAACATTGTCATATATATGACCAACATCGTCAACAAAATTGCCATTTGCTACTCTACTTGTGTTTTTTTTCATTTTCTAATTAAAACTAAAATGAACAACATTTGCTACTCTACATTGTCAACAACAATTGGCATTTGATACTCTACATTGTCAACAATAACACAAAATTAACTAAGCACATTCACAATAATCCAAAATTAACACAAAATTTGCTTAGCAAAAGCTTGATAAATATACCGTTCAAGTAGGAGATTCCAAAGCTTGATAGTGACAATGTAGAGTACTTCTAGATCCTTCAACCAAGATCTTTCCCCACCGAAGACGAAATTAAATGAAATCTAAGATATTGGGATTTAGGGTTTTAGGGTTTAAAGAACGATTCAAATTTGGGAAAAAAAGATGGGGGAAATCAAAAGACGATTAGAGATGACTCGGTTTTGGGGAGTGAATCGATCAATTTGAAGGGAAATCGACCAAAATAAAAACTAGGGCGGCGATGGGTTTCGTTGAGGGAGAGAGGTAGAGTATATTAGTAGAATAAAGTAGAGAAGAAGAAGAAAGAAATATATCTGAAATAACCCACCCAATCGACACACGGTCTTTGAAAGACCGAGTTTAGTTAAAACTAACTCGGTAAAACTAACTCGGTCTTTGAGTGTTAGACTTCGAAAAATTCAAGACTAACACTCGGTCTTTTGAAAGACCGAGTTAACCGAGTGGGATTGTTTGGGAATTAAAAAAACAAATAGGACGTTTTGGGAAAAAATTTCAAAAAGTGGGACAGTATGGGAAAAAATTCTTGATCCTTCCAGCATTTACTTTGCTGTGTGATTAAGCATTTGCTGCAAAGAGTAATTGCATCCAACCTAAAGGCATTCCCAAGGAATGACAAGTCCTATACTCACGTCATAGTTCAGATTATATGTACGTAAAAATTATATATATTTATCAGTATTCTATGTATGATATTCTTTTATTACTATCAGCTAACTGTTGAAGCCTGCATGTTCAAGTCGATAACATTCTATCGGAATTGAGAACCTAAACAAACGCATATCTCTAATCTCTAATCTCTAATATTAGAATGGAAGAAGACTTTAGTGTTATTTGTCAATCTATCAACACGTGCAACGTACATGCATAACTATTACAAAGAAGATCTTAGATTCAAACTCAGACTACAGCTAAATTTTTATTTTAAAAAATTATATTTATTAAGCCGTGCCTCGCACGTGTAAATCACTAGTATATATAATGGCAAATGCATATCCATATGTGACGAGTGAAATTTTTACGAGTGCAGTACTAGAAATTTGGATAAACCAACCTATGCAAATTAATTAATTTCATCTCTACTACTATAATGGGAGAACCCCTTAGTCCTTAACCCAATCCGTGCAACGCACGTGTTGGGTTATGGACTAACTTTGGTAAATATTTTCGAAAGTGGACCATTTTGGTAAATATTTTAGACAGTGGATCAGTTTGGAAATTATTTTCTTTTTACCCTTTTCATTATCCTTCAATTTTTTTCACGTGCACGTGTGCACGTGTATGATACTAGTATATATAATGAATATACATTCCTGTTGATTTAAACGGGAAGTCATTTATTTGGGGAGTACTGGGAATCGACTATACACTGATTTATGGAACTTTAGTTTTTAGTGATTTGGTGTCTTTAGGATTCGCATCAATGGTATATATGGACGGACGGATCTGGCCAACGAATATGAAAGGAAACAACCTAGTTTTTATAATTATCAAATTAGTTGTTATGATGCAAAGGGAACATGAAAAGTTTATGTCTATCTCCAACTTCAATGAAAACCAACATATAGGAATTTCAGTAGATTTTATGAATATCTAAATTCTATTTTGATAAACCTCTTTTTAAAATTTAAACACCCTCTTCTAAACAACTAAGAGTTTGTATGTGATTAACATTCCTCTAAAGCCAACTCATCATTGTATGTTTATCTAATTAATTAGCAATTTGAACATGACTTTCTCCTCTATATATAACGCATAAACGAAAAACAAAGAACTCCAAAACCATTGAATCCAAAAAAAAAAAAAAAAAAGCCTCTGTCGATTTTCCTCTCCCTTGATCTCTTTCTCGCTTTCTATATCTTTACTTTTTTACAAAATATGGCTTTCATGAGCAATCGCGTGGTGATGTTTTGCGTAGTTATGGCATTGATGTTTGCATCGATGAAAATATGTTCTGCGAAAATCCATAAGGTTGGTAACGGGAAAGGGTGGACTAACCGGCATCACGTCAACTACACAGATTGGGCTAGTTCTCGCACGTTTGAATATGGAGACCGAGTTGGTGAGTTTTCTTGATTTCTATTGGGTTTTTTTATATATTAATTATAAATAATACTTGCATATATATGTTCATTCAACGTTTTTTGAATTGATAAACTTCATTTGTTTAGATTTGTAAGTGAGATTTTGTATGCTTTTTCTTTAATTATCAAGAAAATACAATATATAGAATCATGACATTAAAAAATTTAATCTAACACCCTGAAATATTTATTCACAAACAGTTCTTAATCAAACTGCAAGTTCTAGCTAGGAGAATCTACAGATATATTGAGTAGGATAATTTCATCTTACTTCCCAGTTTCAAATAAAATGGGCTGGTTGTTAAGATGATTATTGTATTTGTTGGCAAACAAAATATATATAATTAAGATGATGGTACTGCATATATAACTATTGTAAAATTAAAAATAAAGACAATTTAAGGATTTGGATATTCTCCACTAGAAAACCTATATAGAGGATAGATTATGATGTCAGTAATAAAGCCAACAAGTTTTATTTGCTAGTTAAATTTAGCCCTTTAATTTTTGTAATTTTCCTTTATTTTTTGTCAAGCCTAATGATTATTTTACACACAAAAAACAGAAAATTAAGAAAGAACCAAAATAATAATAATAATAATAATCTATAATCTATAATCTATAATCTAAAATGATTGTATAGTTTGAAGAAGGATATATCCTATCTAGAACCTATAAAACAAATCTTAGCTTGATCCTGTAAAAAATAAGACAAAAAATAAAGAAAAAAGCAAAGCTGTATACAAAATTATATCGTTGTGCATGTAATATATGGATGCTTTCTCAAAAATAGACTGTTTTTGAATTACTCTCTCTATCTCTCTGTATTATATATATACTAGATTTACCCAGGGGCACGTGCCTACGGCATGTCTTCGGAATGATACAGCATAAGAAAGTCTTGTAAATAGTAAAACAACAATTATGTAGCTCAAGTTTGAATAGTAAAACAATAATTAATTGTAAATAAAAGTCCATGTTTTCATTACTATATGTTGAAAAATAATTATAAATGGGGGTGTAAAATCCAACTTCTTAGAACTATAAGTGTGGAAAATGATAAAATTTAACTGTTGATGAGATATTTGCTACTTTCAATGTCACATGAGCAATAAAAAGTGCATAAAAAATCTGAAAGTTTACAAACCTGAAATCTGAAAATATAAATTTTGGAGTAAATAGAGAGAGAATGAGAGAGAGAGAAAATAAATAAATAATTAAAGGAGATGTTTTGGAATTTGAATTTGAGTTTTAGGAGAAACTTTTGGACGGAAAAATATTTTTAATAATAAAACGAGTGAGAAAATAATATTTATATCATATTTCATTAGTGAGAAAATAATAAAACGAGTTTCTTTCAAATAATATTTATATCAAGGTGAATTTCGAATAACGGCTTCAATGATTTGTAATTAATGGAGCATTGCGCATATATATATATATATATTAGGAATGCATAATGTGTATTCACTCCCACAGTTCAGTATGGCTCATCCATCGAATTCGTATTTTTATCTGCACAGTCTTCCGATACAACCACCGCAACAGCAATGTGATGCTAGTCTCCCGTGAGGACTACCACAGCTGCAACTCTACCTCCCCCTACCTCACCTACAACTCAGGGAGAGATACCATCTTCATCCCCAAGAGGCCGGTCCACTACTACTTCATCTGCGGGGTCCCTGGCCACTGCGAAGCCGGCCAAAAGGTCGACATCCGGCACGCTCCTCGCCAAAAAATTGCTGCCAAAACAGTTCCCACACCGTCACCATTGACTGTTTCTGCTCATGTTGATGCCCCTGCTCCAACGCCTGAGAGTAGCCATGGACACATTGGAAAGGAACTGGGGATGGCAGTTGGTCTTTTCGCAGTTGCAGCTGGTTTACTATTTTAGGTTTATAGGATACATTTGATTTTTTTTTCTTTGGATATTTGTCTTTTTTTCTTTCTTTCTTTCTTTACACTCATTATTTATTAACACTCATTTGATTACAAATTAATCATTGCTATTAGAATAATAGTGAATTATATTTAGTATTTTTTTATTGTTAATTTATATGGATTTGTTTGATAATTAGTATTAGTTTTTTTTTCTTTTCTGGCAGGATTCTTTTGGAGGAAAATGTTTATTTTTATTATTTTCTATCTGAAAAATGGATTAATTATAGCATGCAAGTTTGTTTCATTCTAAAAAATGATTAATGAAACAAACGAGGTACAGTGATTTCAAGTGCAGGATTCCTAAATCATGCACACAAAGTTCTTTCCATCTAATCCAGATATCAACTCACGTACTGCTTACAATATTAAAGATTACATTACAATATACTTGGTTAAATATGTAGAAAAATGGAAAGAAATCATCTTAGATACATGTAACACAGAAACACCAACAGTACTACTACATCAAACTGGAGCTTATGAAGCCTTCTTATGCAAACACTTAATTGCTAATTATATATTAGATAACGAAAGATAACAGGTAGAAATTAACGACTGATACAGGATGTGGCATTATGTGTTACCCTAAAAGAAACATCCTCTAAAGAGGACAAAAAATAAAGGATAACACTCACTACAAAACAATACAGCAACTCTGAAATATTGAGTGCTACAAATTATCTAAAAATCAAGACCCTCATAACCAAACCCTAATTGAAGAAGTTAGTTTTGATCATAACCTCCAAACAATGAAAAGAGAGATATATAGAGGATTGAACACCCCTAAAAAAACATCCATTCCTCTCTCTCCCTTTCTCCCTTTCTGCCTTTCTTCTCAATTTATTTCACAAATACATTAACATCCTTGGTTATTGCAGGAATGCAACTTGAACTCCTAGCAATTCCAACCTTCTTCCCATTACTCACCCCCTTCTCTCTAGGGCTACTAGACTTCCCCCTTTTCGAGCTGTTCCTCAACATCTCCCTCATCGCCTCGGCCTGATAAAGCACCGGATGCATCCTCCCAAACCGATTAAACCTAACGCATGCGCTCATATGCACATCAAGTGCTTCCTCTTGCGATCGTCCACTCTCCTTTTCAAGCTCTTCTTTCACCGCCTCCGAACAAAGCCCACAAATCCACTTGCCGCAAAACTTGCTCTTCACCTTTGTTATGTACTCGGGTGTGCACTCTTCCGACATGCCACAGCACTCGCATTTGGCATCCTCTACTTCACATATGGGAGGAAGATTGTTCACTATTATGTCGATCTCAGTTGGGCCCGTGCTTAACTCGAATGAGAGATCGGACATGGCTCGTTGGAGGCCTTCGGTTGCGATCTTCATCTGGGGTTTTTGAGGCTTCATCGTGAAATGGTTGCCAAGTAACTCTACATTGGGAGACATATTGGTTTTGATAGAGAGTAACAAATCAAGGATATCGTGGGAGAGTAGCTAGCTTGTAGTATACTTTGTTGCTTGAATGTAAGATATGGCATGTGGTTTGGCTTAAGGGGGTTATTTATAAAGAGTAGGAGTAACTGTTTTGTGGATTGTAGCTGTTCATTTCATCCTGTGATCAGGAATTAAAAGGAGGGAGAAGGCATGAGAGCCCTAGATTTTTCGTGAAGGTTTAAGAAAAAGTAACAATGTATATGTGCAACTTGCTTCAGAGGGGCACCAAATGTAATTCTCGTGGAAATGAAATCGTGAAGATAAGTGATATATTGAGTTAGTGTGTCACTAAGTCTGAAATTAAGTTAGCGTGGCTAAATATGAACTTTGTATTGTTATAAACAATTTTTGGAGGTGACAACTCCATTTAATTATCTCACCTTAAAAGTTGCAGGTTGTAGCTGCTTGCTTACTTCATTTACAGTTACCAAAACTCTGCACCTACATATATATACAAAGGGATGTATCTGAGTTTGATGGGACCCTAAACAAATTCTCAAATATAGTTTTTTTTTTGTGACAAAATAAAAATGGAAATTATTTAAATGCAAATAAACTTGGAACCTTAAAAGGCAAACTATTTAAATAAAAACATATATATATATATATATATATATATATGTATGTATGTATGTATATGCTTCCAAAAAAATCTAATTGATAATATACTCATTTTATATATATATATATATATATATATATATATATATATATATATATATATATATATATATATATATATATATATGTATGTATATGCTTCCAAAAAAATCTAATTGATAATATACTCATTTTATATGAGATATCTCGTGGCAAAAAGAAACTCGGGCAAACTCTAAGGGAGAAGCGCCAGTAATTTTTTTTCTGAAATGTATGTTATCTGAGAGGATGAAAATGATGAATGAGAGAATTAAAGAGAAATAGAACCAAAAAAATTATGTTCAAAACATATAAGCAACACACATTGAGTTTGTATACATTAGAGAAAATATTGAGCTGACATGATTGAAGTATATACATTTTGATTTTACAAACGCCCCTTACATTTTTTCCCTTTTGAAGACAACCCTAGCATTCCTTTCATTAACAGATACAAAATTTAGAAGAAAGAAAAAAGAAGCAAACAAAGCAAATATGTATATGCACTTGAAGATTACATTATCGCAAAGAGATAAATATGATATATTATAGCACACGGTCACAGTGATGATGAAAATGTGTATGAGAATATTAGTTGGAAGCTTAAAATGTAGAATAACCATATGCACTTGAAGATTTGATTAGAAAACAGGTAAATATGTTATATCATAGAACATTGAAAAAATATCATAGAGTGACATGAATGGACTAACTGAAAAACAATATTAAATTCATAAAATGGTAAAATGACATGTATGGTTATGTGAAAAATAATTAGTTTGAGAAATAAAAAAAATGATTGAAAAATTAATTAGCAATGCATGTTTGAAACCTACGACCTTGGCATTATTAGCAAGTCAGTAAAACCAGATGAGCTAATAGACCAACTGTTGTTTCAAATTTTAGACAATAGTTACTTTTTTTAAACAATGTAAATACTTAAAAAATATGGGGCCCTATATATTTGGGGGCCCAAATCAGTTCCTTGTGCTGCTTGGGCCTAGATCCACCCCTGTATATATACATCTCTAATCTCTAATCTTTTCTAATTTCTAATATTATAATGGGATAGTTGGGATTGTTATTTGTAGACATTCAACCATCTAATCTAAACAATTCATTTTTAAGTGTAAGTTATATTAAATATTCATTTACTCAACTGTTGTTAGTTACCATAATTATCCTCAAAGTTCAAATTTATTTATGACATAATTATTTACTAAAGTGTCACTCATATAAAATAAAAGTTTGTGCTATTATGGGTAATTTGTGAAGAGTATGTGATCAGTAAAGAGAAGTCCCCAGTTTGAGGCCATATTATGTCTTATTCTTTACTGTATAAAAAATAATAATATGAACGTGCATCACACGTGCAGATTACTAGTAATTTATATATTTTATCAGCCACAAGTAATCAAATTTGCACTTACATTTTCCCCTAACTAACCAAACATGATCTTATCATTAATGTAGCTGCGTGCTAATCAAAGTTAGCTTAACTGTACTTTCATTAAAAATAACTTTAATTATTTATTCTATAAGAGGCTGAAATCTGCGGGCTAATTAGTGAAATGACCCTCTTTTTAATTTTATTTGGTCGTTTGAAAACTATTTAGCTAAATGTTCTAGTTACTATTGAAATTTTATAGTATACTTCCTATAGTAATTTCTATAGGATGTGTAATCTTTCTTCAAAATCTAAAAGTTTTTGGGTTTTAAGAGAATTTCTGTTTTTATTATTAAATTTTTATTTTCTATTTTATAGCTTATAAATTAGTGATTAATTTAAAGAAAATTACAAAAATTAAGTAAAAATTACTTACTTTGTCCTAGCTCTGATACCAACTGGATGCGAAGCGTGAAATCTCCCAACTGGATGCGAAGCGTGAAATCTCTCCAACAAAATAGAATTAAAGGGAGTATCAAAAAACTTTAAAACTTTAAAGGATCAAAATTTTTTAAAGATGATAATTTTCTGTAAAATAATATTCTTCGAAATAATGTATATTGTCTATCTCAAAAAAGTAATTCAATGTATCTTCAAGATCTCCCATATATTCTAATTCTGTCACAAATATTTCACTATTACTATCATATGGAGGTTCTTCGAGTTCTTCTATATGTCTATTTCCTTCTCCAATTTGTTCATTTTCTTCTAGAAATTATCTATATGCTGTTGTAGGGCTCCAGATATAACTACTAAATACACCATTCTCATAGAATAATAAGATCTTTCATAAAAAGTTAAATAACCAATTATTTCGACATTTATATTACTAGTTTCTCCAGGATTTATTTGATTTATTGTTATAATTATTACTCGTTGAACACTGAAGAAGAATAATTTGAATTCATAATAATCATTCATGCTTGTTACTCTATGAGGATAATAAACATAAAAAACTAGCATTCTATCACTTCCTTGATAATTAATCATTAATTCAAAAATTTCTGAGGCAATACTCAAACTATTACTATCCATTAGTCCAACTGAACAATAATTATAAAATCAGGAGTAGAGAGAGATTTATAAGGATACCCTAAAAATCAAAACAAAACGACCCATCATGCTTCCGACCAAGTTAAACCTCTTTGAGCTGCTCTGTACCAGTTACTACCTGTGGGTAAAATACCTCTGGTATGCACCCCGATTTCAGTGCTCCTTTTACGTTCCTCCCATCTCAGAATTACTATGCTTTCAAAAGAGCTTCATCCTAGAGATACGTCTGGAACAACTGATAGCATTTCGATACAGGCAACCACAACCTAGCTCATTTCCTGCTACTAGGTGTATAGTCTAACTTTAGAAGGTTACAAATGAGTCTTTTTGCAAGATCCTTGAGGCAAAGCCTTACAAAACTTTTTCCAAATAAGAAAATTAGTTGCTCATACCTTATGTAGTAAAAGATCTTGTAGAGGAATTCATAGAAAGATAATTTTATTGCTCTTGATCTCCTTACAGACTTTTTTTACAAGCTTATATGGAGGATCTAGATAGTCTGCCTTCTACCTTACTCAGCATACCCTTTTATAGACCAAGGGATCAGCTTACAACAAGTTTACATACGTCATTGCTTACATCACAAGTCCAATAATTGCTGCTTACATTAGTCTTTAATAATTGCCTTGTGGACTACTCTAGAAAAAGAGATTCCTCTTGCAGACATGTTCACATACTTCACATTTATGTTCATGTTTTGTCTTCATCAAGCTACAGTAGTATCCAGCTGTCTCTTCTGTCATTATCATTGTCCCTGTGGATAGTATTTGGTATCAGCTGTCAAACAGCTCATACTTATCTTGTGGCTATTTTATTTTTGCTATACTATAAATTAATATTTTTTCTAGATCTAGGCTGTCATAAATTCATATGTTGATAGCTCTTAGTTTTATATCCTTTAACTCACAGTACATGTTCCTGAAACCTATGGCCCTTCTTTCTGGGATTAATTTTTCAAATTCTTCAGTTTTGTATGGTACAATATTTGACGCTCCATAGATCACCTGGGTGATCATTCCTATTTTTATGACGTGTTCTGCTGGGAGCTCTTCATTGTCTTCAAGATATTCGGGGATGGCTGAATACATTCTGACATATATTTTTGAGACCTTTGTTAGGCTAAAATAACTGTTGGCTGCTTTGTAAATTTCTCTTGGCAAGTTGGCTAGTTCCTCAGATTCTCTAGATGGACAGATGCAATGAATAAGTCCTCTTTCGAACAATGCCCTAGTTGTTCTTGGATTAGCTCCTCGTAGGATGATGGCCTTATTCATATGTTGTTGAGATATAGTTTTGATGAACTGGTTCACCTCTGTTACTTGGCATAGTTTTTGAATATATTGTAAAAATAATGCTTTCTTTGATACTTTGATAGGAGCTTTCTCCGTAAGAAGTGTCTCCTTGTATGTATTCTTATTTGAGGATGTAAGTGCATCATCTTTTAAGGAATGAGTAGGTTCATCTATCTCACTCATTTTCTCGCTAGTATTGTCCATCATATTTTCTGTGGTTACATGCTGAATTATATGCTGATAGAACAGACTTTGGAGCCCGCATATTTGCAATTGTAATTGATTAAATGCTCCTTTTATTTGCTCCACAGTCTCTTTTAGGTAGACTATATCCTGTTCTATATGTTGGACTCTATTTCCCATCCTGTAAAAATGAAATTGTTAGCTTCTTGATAAAAAATCTGCTAGGATGTTATCTTTTCCTTTTATATTTTTTATTGAGAAGTCGTAATGTGCTAACTCCATTTTCCATTTTATCAACCTTTTATTTGCTATAGTTGGGTCTATTATTTTGTTAATCCAACTCTTTGCTTATGTATTGTCTGTTCTTACTATAAATTTGTATGTATTATGAATAACTCAAACTTTTTTATAGCTTTTAACATTGCTAGTAGTTCATTTTCATTTATGTGGTAATTTTGTTGGGTCTGTGTGAATGATCCACTAGTATATCTGGTTAGTCTTTCTTCCTCTTCACCTATTTCAATGAATTTTAAAACTGCTCCCCAATTATTTTCACGCGCATCTGTTTCTATTATCCATGAAGATTCTTTAGCAGGTAATCTTAGCTTATATAATTCTGAAGTTTGTTGTTTTAATATTTTAAGTTTCTCTTCATCCTCTGGGGTTCATTCCCATTTCTTAAACTTTTTTAATTTTTGTTGTAACCAATTTGTTTTTGCTAATAAATTTGGTATGTAACCTCTTGTTTGATTTAGTAACCCTATTATAGATTGTACTTCTCTTTTTTCTTTTAGGACATTAGGAAAAATCTTTATTTTTTCTGCTATATGCGGTATTAATTCTATTCCTTCATGTGATAATTTTATTCCTAAGAATTCTATCTCAGTTTTGAATAATTTTTTTTTTTAATAGTATAATACCTGCATTTTTCACTATTTATATGAATTTTAGTAGATATTCTTTATGTTGTTCCTCGTTTTCGGATCCTATTAGAATATCATCAACATATACTAACATGAAATTGTTGTATTTTTCAAAAAAATTATCCATATACTCTTGAAATATTCTTAGACTGTTTTTATCACCGAATGGTTATACATTCCATTCATAAAATCCCTGAGGTGTGCTAAATGCTGTTAAAGGTTTTGAATCTTCTGTTAGTTTTACATGATAAAATCCTGATTTATAATCAAATTTCGAATATATTTTTCTTGTTCTTACTGTGTTAAGTAGTATTTGTATGTCTGGTAGTGGGTATCCAAACCTCTTAGTATTTTTATTTAGTTCCTTATAATTTACTACATTCGAGATTTACCTCTTTTTTCTTCTAAATGCTTTCTTACTATGAATGCTGGTGATGAATGTGGGCTTTGTAATTTTCTTATGTAATTATTTTCCATTAATTCTTTTATATGTATTTTGAACTCTTCTAGATCTGTTGGAGTATGTCTTATATAGGTTTAATTTTTATTATTTTATTCTTTTCTATTAACTCTATGTGTGCTGTGGGTTTACTTAAGTTCCATTTTGCCAAGGGATCTTCTCCGCACAGATCTTCTAATTATTTTTGTAAAGTTTCTTTTGTAGCTATTTCTTAGACTTGTTGTATTTTAGTTTTATTTGGTAAATATTGATATTCACCACACTTGGTTGAAGAAACTCTGATGTGTGGTAGGTTGGTTCTACAATAAGGTTGTGTTATTCTAATTGTTATTGCTTGGTGTCGACAAGGTGTCGTAAATACAACCGATTTATGTGATATGGTAATATTGGTAGTATTGTTGGAAAAATTCATTTCCTAAGAGCACATCATTATTCATATCATCAAGTTGGTATATTATTGGTATTCTTAGTATGTAACTTCCTATTTGTACATTAACATTTTGTTGATACTTATCAAGTATGATAGTTTGTCCATTTAATCCAGTTATTTCTTTTTTATTATATCCATATTGTTTCTATTTTGGTAGTATATTTTTGCGGTATAGACTAGTGCCTGCTCCGGTGTTTATTAGACTATGATAGTTTCTTGATTTGTATTCTTCGTAAACAAATTCTGTTAGTATGTATAATGTGTTTTTTGTTGCTTTTAATGAATTTATTTATCCAATATTCTATTTATTATCATACTTTTATTGTTTACTGTTACTGTAATTTTTTCTTCTTGAATTGAGTAAAGTTGTACTGATGTAAGGAAGTCAGTTCTTAATAGCATTTTAATAACATGGTGTTCTGGGTCTACATGTAAGTATAATAACATTTCTTTTTTACCATTTGTCCTTAATGGTAGTATAATTTTATGTACAATTGGATGTCTATTATTGTAATAGTCTAGGTAGTAATATGGGTTTTCTAATGTTATTAATTCAGTTGTTTTTACATTTATTTGTTTAATATATGAATTAGTAGCTCTTGTATCTACTGAGGCTATTTGTTTATTCCATTTTCCATTGTCATAATATTCTATTTCTATTTTAAATTGGTTATTATTTTGGTGTTCTAATGTATTTATTATTGGTATTAATTTCAATGCTTGTTGTTCATTTTTTAATGATAGTGATCTCTTTCCGAACATTATTTGTGGTGTTTTTTCTTTTGCAATTTCTTTTGCTTTATTAAAGTTGAATTCTATATAATTTGGTATAGTCATTTCAGGGTTTTCTCTAACTGGTTTGTATCTTATAATTTCGCTGAATAGCGACTCTATTTTAAAATTATCTATATTTCTATTTTTTTACTTCGTGTTTGCTAGCGAAAGCATAAATATTTCTTATTTGTATACTCATAACTTTGCTTTTTTCTATCATTTATATTCCTGGTAATCGATGATACATGATTAGACTTTTGTCTTTATTTTCTTCTACCATACTTATAGAAAAATTAGGTTTTATTGTAAATTTTATCTTTTGGTACATTAGGTTTCCTTATACTATTCCTATTAAGGCATCTTGTGTACTTGATATTATCCTATCATCCATTAGGTATATTTTGAGGGTTGTATTGATCCTTTCCTTAAAATAGGTTTTTATTATTATTTGTACAGCTCCTAAATGTATGTGTCTTAATATTTTTTTGGTTTTTTCATTTATTTTTTCCATCTCTTTTTTTATTATTCTTTCGGTTATTAATGGGATGATGGTTTTTCCTTGTGCTTGTTCAATATCTATAGGTTGTTCATTATTCATAGCTATTATGATGGTACTTTTCTTCCTTTCGAATATTGGTAGTTAAAAATTTATTTTTGGATTTATATCTAATTTGGTTGCTCTTATTTTATCGTATTTTTGTATGGCAAAGCACATTCTTTCTCTTACTTCTTCATTGTTTTCTTCTCTTTCTGAAGGTTCTCCTATATCTGTTATTTCTGTCATTATGTTTATTTCACATTCTTCTGTTTCAGCTTCACTACTTCCACTATTTTCTTCTATTATCATTATTTCTTCATCTTCACTTATTTCTGACCATTCTTCATCATATTCTATGGGTTCATAATTTATGTTATTCATTTCTTCAATTTCTTCTACGTATTTTACATTTTCTTTTTTCATTCTTTTAGGACAATTTGGTGGTAATGTCCTACCTCTCCACATATGTAACAATTACATTTCTTAGGATTTTTCGTATACTGTGTATTTTTATTTTTAATCATTCTTCTAAAATATTTTTTATAGGTTTTTTATATCTCTTAAAAGTTTTTCTATATTTTGGTTTATATTTTTAGAATTTGTGATTATTCTTCTTTGTATAATTATAGTTATTATTGCATCACCAATGATTTGGTCTTACATCTTCACAACAATTATTTGTTTATATGTTCTATAATATTTCATTGTTGCTCTAGCATCTTGGCATACTTTATCCCTATAATCTTTTACGAATTGTGTTCTATACCCTAAAGTGTCTACTTCTGATCGATTTTACTTTCTCACCTATGTATGCACTATATATGTTTATACTCCATGGATCAGGTAGTTTTAGAAAGAATGAATCCAGGATTGGACTCCTGTCTTCTTTTGTATAATAACTATCTTGAAAATATTCTCGAAATTCACAAGCATAGTTGTCAAAATAACACATGTCGCATATTTCTAAATTGATTAGTCTCCATCTTGCTTGATTCTTTTTGTATATAGTGTGTTTTTCTCCTTTATCATATACACTGAATTCTGTTTTTATTGCTATCTCGTAATTTGTGATTATTTCTTTTAGACCTAAGGTTCATTGTGCTGAGGTTTCTTCAGTTTCTCTATCATCAATTAGTCTTGATTTTTTTATAGTATTTTTTTCTTCTTCCTTTAATCCATTCCACCATTTTGCTACTACACCTATAAAGGTGGCTTCTATAAATTTCTCAAATGTGTTTCTTAATAAGATTTTGCCTAAATCCTACTATTAGTGGGGCTTTTACCCATTCTTCAATTATCCTATCTACGTCTTTTACACAATCTAGGTCTAACCATTCTCCATTCCCTGCTATTCCTTTTTCGTAGTGTTCTGTAGGTTCATATTTTGGGATTTTCTTTTCTTTGTCTCTTTCTAGCTGCATTCTTCTTTTTGTATTTTGCCATTTCCATGGTAATTGGTAAGGTTTTTTGTTAGGTGGCGGCCTTAAGATTTCGTACATGTCATTTTGAAATTTCTGAAGGTTTTGCTATAATCTTATCTTGATCCATTTTTACTTCTTCATTTGTTATGTCTAGATTTTTCAAGGCTTCTTCTACTTCTACTGGGTTAGGATTTGCCATTAAATCTTCTATTTTCAAAATATTTATATTAAGTTTTGTTATTGCTTCTAACTCCTTCATACATTCTTCCGTTATGCCTAATTCTTCTTATGGGTAGTCAGTTATATATATATCTAGCTAATTCTTTTATATTTTTATTTATGATTTTTAAATCTTTTCTTATATCTCCTACAATTTCAGGACCATTGTAATCTTCTTCCAACTCTTATATGTTTATCATATAAATTTTTGGAGTTATGTTAGGATTTAATGCAACTGCTTCATTGGCCATACTTAGCCTGTTATTTTGTATGCTAATAGTTGTTGGTAATACCAACTTCTTACTTCTTCATTTCTGTAATCTAATACTCGATCTATATGCTATCTAGCTCTTTTTGTATTTCTTTAGGTAGTTTATTAGTTACTTTTCTTGTTAGTAACAAGTATTCTAATATTTCTTTACGAGCAATATGCTTCATTTCTGTTATTCTTTTATCAAAGTATCTAATTTTGAAATTTGAAAAATTTTTTAATTTTAGTTTCTTTAATTTCGGTGAATTTTCCAGCTTCTATAAGGATAAAATATATTATAGTTTGTAATTTCTAAAGTAGGATTATATATAAAATTTTGTTTTTAGGTTATTATATTAATAGAGTTAGTTAGATATAATATTTTATGAAAATGGGTCGTTTGACTAAATGTTTTTGGAAGTGGGTGGTTTTGCTAAATAATTAGCAAAAGTGGGTTAGTTATTAGAGTTAAATAATTAGTGAAAGTGGGTTAGTTATTAGAGTTAGCTCTACCTATATGTGGGCCTAAATTCTTTTTCTCTCTTTGAATTTGTGTTTTTCCTTATATTATTGACTATGAATTTTTGTGGCACGAGCGCAGCGATAAGTGAACAAGCCAGCAACTTGCAATCCCGAATTATGTCTATACACAGGCAGATAAGAAATCAAATCATTGAAACAAAAAAGGGGTTCACGTGTGCTACTATTGAAGCCATGCATGCATATGAGGGGCTACGTTAGAAAGTTGGTAGTGGCCATATGTATGTATGGTGTGGATCAAATTAATAAAAGCAGGATGCATCACGAGAGTCTTGATTGCATTGATAAGTGCAAGGGATAAAAAATTGGTTGGGCTACTTAAACACTAAGGAGAAACATAAATGAAGTGATTATTACTTAAACACTGACAGTGCCGGCCTGAGTTCCCGGGGCCGACACAAAATGTCCAAATAATTATTTTTAGGCCCCTAATAGTAATATATATTTTCTTATGCGTAAAATACGTGCCTATATTTATAAAGAATACAAATTTAAGGGTCCTAAAATTGCAAAAAATACAGAGGTCTGAGGTGGCCACCTCACCTACCTCAAGGTGGGGGGCCAGCCATGAACACGAGGAGAAACATGATTGAAGTGATTATATATATATATATATATATATATATATATATATATATATATATATATATATATATATTAGGTATACCCGTGGAGACGTGCCTATGGCACGTTTCCGTGAACGATGCAGCATATAAAAAGGCTTGTAAAAAGTTAAATATATGCACGTCTTCGTGAAGAATGATTTATATATATGTGTATTTGGCTATGACATTGATGTATTCTGAATTAAGTTGTTTATTGGTTTATATCTTTGCAGAATCATTTGTCACGAGCTCAGGATTGAAAAAGATTACTATGAATCTACATGACCTGTAAAAAGAGTACTGTAATAGAAATTTTTGTAAAAATTTCGACAGTCTCCCTTAAAATATTAGCACTTTTAAAGCAATTCCTTATGCAATTCTGCTAACAATTAAAAATATAACATCACAAGCAGTTAATATCAATCATCCCCAGGCCAATCCAAGCAACATCACACAAGCATCATATATATAAGGCTCTGGGGGCAAAAATCTTGATATGATGCAACATACAAAATAAAAACCAAGATTTCGTTTGAAAACATAATGGATTTGTAGAAATTTTAGTAAAAATTTTGACAAATTCTCCCCTAAAATATTAGCCATTTTTCAGCAATTTCTTAAGGAATTCTGCAAATAATTAAAAATATAGCATCACAGGCAGTTAATATCAATCCCCCCAGGCCAATCCAAGCAACATCACACAGACATCATATATATACGGCTCTGGGGCCAAAAATCTTGATATGATGTAACATACAAAATAAAAATCAAGATTTCATTTGTAAACGTAATGGATTTGTAGGAACTTTAGTAAAAATTTCGACAGAATTTTCCCTAAAATATTAGCCCCTTTACAGCAATTCCTTACGGAATTCTGCAAACAATTAAAAATATAGCATCACAGGCAGTTAATATCAATCCTCCCCAGGCCAATCCAAGCAACATCACACAGGCATCATATATATATGGCTCTGGGGGTAAAAAATTTCATATGATGCAAGATACAAAATAAAAACCATGAATTTGTTTGAAAACGTAATGAATTTTTAGAAAAATATTTGAAAAACCTTTGAAAAACAACACACAGAACCCAATACTTCATAACTTTGCGGGTACGGATTTTAACATTACTATATTATATCATCTACTTATATAGATACTTACATTATCTTTCAAAATCCTAAATATTACACATATTTACATAATTCCTTATTCTACATAACTTAAGGGAACAAAATATACAACCCTACTACAAAAAAAGATTACAGGGTTGTTACAAATAGTAAGAGTACACAAACAGTAAGAGTTTCGAGTCTTCAATATACAAAGCTTCCAGTCTTCAATATGGGACGAAACAGTGAGCTTACACAAACAGTAAGAATTTTTCAAGAATCAATCAAAACCAATGATAATTAAATAAACAAATAGTAAAAGTATAGTTAATACACTATTTCTTATTACCTGGAAAGAAAGCAACCACATGAGATTCTAATAAGAACTCAACTTGCAAATCCTTTAATTCAAATCACACATACACAATGTCTTGACTTTGATTTTCTAATTACGATGCAAAAAGAAAACAGTTTAAATAAAGCAATCTCGGGTTAACAACTTCCAAGAGTATAGTTAATACACTATTGTTTGGCTTGCACACAATGCAGATCATAGGTATTTCATATAACAGTTGATTGAGGACTTGCTAACATTTCTGCAAGCATGTAACTTTTTGACACTTAACAATCTCCAAATATATGCAACATAGAAAATTAACATCAATGCTGAGCAACATTTACAACTATGTACTCCTGACACAACTGAGTAGAAATTGCAAGTTCCCAAGCCTATATTAACTTATTGGATATGAACTGTTGACACAATCATATATACACAAAAAGATAAATTCTCTCCCTACAACCTAAACATACTTGTGCTAGGATTGTCCTTAAAATTTGAACCTCTATACAACCACATAATCTTTTTAGAGCCGCGAAACAAATATATTTGGTTGTATATAGTTGATCTCCAGATCAATAAGCAGTTCGAAAATTTCAATTGCTCTGATAGACTGATACTATTTATAACAAACATTTATATTGTCAAGATCAATAAGCAATTCTAACAGAGTCAACAGTTTTACATAGCACCTGGTTTTACATAGCACCTGCTATAGTAAGAGTCTTAGATCCATAAATTTAATTAGTTCTATTGGCTATGGTTGTAGGATCTGCTATTACTGGGCCCATTGGAAAAGAATATGCTGACCTGTGGCCAAGGATTGTTAGTGCTGTCAATGCCATTGTTTAACTGTTGCTGCTGTTTCATGAATTTTGGCTTTGTGTTCTTAATTTTGTGATCTCTAGACTTTTGCAGTTTGTGTTAGACTTTTTGTTTGAATCTGTTATGAGGATTTAATTGTTCTTAATAGATATAGTTGTCTCGGTTAGAGTTTAAATTTCGGTATTTATTAATAATGATAATGTGCTATCTTTATAATCGGAAGCACCGAACATTAAAAAAAAGAATTATTTAGTTATTTTATCCCTAAAGGTACTTATCAAGCGAGTTCATGACATTCAGTCTCGCTATAATATGGAAGGACTGTAAGTTTTCTTCAGACTGCTAAAGTATATCCTACGGCACTTGTCTCTTGTATTAACATGAAGGAGAATTTACAGGGCATCAATAAATCTCAAGTGTATGAATAATGCAACCTTCTTGATTATACACCTGTTCTTTATTACACTTGAAGTGAGCCTACTTGATTGTATGAAGTGTTGATTTGTTAATTTTCTTCTTGCACTTGAATGATCATGCAGAAACACAGCTACTGGACATAACACTTACAGACCTAGGTAGGGTTTCTACTTTTAGGAAAGTTCTCATTCATAATTAATTTTTGGTAGACATGTTTTGATTGTTGAAACTGATCTCAGGATTTCATTGACTAAAAGTGTTGTGGTGGCTAATGCGTCAAGCAAACCCATCAGAGTATGAAATTCATTCTTTTCAAATCTTCATGTACAACCAATGTTTTTTGTTTCTAATTGCATTTTCATATTTGCTTATTTATATGTGCAACCAATGTTTTGGGATGTTTCTAGTAAATTGCGTCTAATTAGAACTGGGTTGGGTTTGAGTAAAGTAAACCCTGACCCATTCTATAATTTTAACTTAAACAGTTGGGTTCTGGGTCGAAAACCATGATCCTAATTCAACCCATTTACTTATTCAGTAAATGAGTCCTTAGTATTCAAATATATTACACTACAAAAGAAAGTAGCTTTCCCGGCGCTTTTTGACGTCTATACCGGCATTTTTTTACGCCGGTGAAACTTTCACCGGCGTTTACAATAGCGCCGGTCCAACTGCCGCCGAAGCGGGCGTCGCTGAAACGAAGGGGTCTACACCGGCGTTTTTGGTGGACGCCGGTAAATGTTAGAACTACACCGGCGGTCATAAAACGCCGGTGTATGTCGGTCTCTGAGTGCCGTTCTTGTGCACCTATATACATTCACCGGCGGTCGTAAACCGCCGGTATTTATCCATTCACCGGCGTGTATGAAAACGCCGGTGTAGATCGAAAGTATACCGGCGGTCAAGGAACGCCGGTGTATGTGCGTTTATGAGCGCCTGCTTTTCCCTATTTACGAACACCGGCGCGACCAAAAAACGCCGGTGTAGTTATATACGTCGGCGTTTATAAAACGCCGGTGTACGTCTGTGCCGTTACAGCTGATAACATTCACCGGCGTGCGTTGAAACGCCGGTGTATCACACACTCCAACAATTAGATTATATAGACCACCGTTTTTTAAAACGCCGTTCTGGCTATGCCCGTTTATTTTCGATACTCCACTTTTCCGTTCGATTTCAATTCACAGTTTCATTTACAAAACCTGTAAACTAATTCTCACAACTGATTCAATCAATTTTGTTGCATACTACTGCGCAAACTACAACCAAACACAAGAATAATTAAAGATAATCAAGTTTCACACGTGTCATATCAACGTCCAAATTCATTGATTAATTAACAGTGTCATAATTAACAAATTAATATAGAGACTAACATCCCAAATATCCAAACAAACCAGTCTGACAAATATCCAAAATATCTCAAATTCAAAGTATGACATAACTCTCATAAAAAAAACCAGTCTGACATAACAACAGCAAGGAGGAGGACATAAGAACAACAACCATACAGCAAGGATGACATAAGAACAGCAAGGAGGACCGCAGATTCATACCTCTCGAGTAGCTTCAGCTCTGATCATCAGAATTTCCTTCATCTTGACGACCGCTCTGTGAAAAAAAAAACAATAGTTTAATTGAACAGTAGATCACAATACAGAATATACATATTTTTTGAACTTGCAAAAAGAACTACCTGTATCTCGAATTATAAGATCAAAGTGCCAACTGCAAATGGAATTGTTAATGATATATACAGAGGTAAAATAATTACATTGCAATGCTAAAAATCTAGTACTTAATTTTGTTTTTAGATATATCTAAAATAACAAAACAAATGAAAATTCAGTATCTAACTTGAAACCTTTATATTCTCCTCTGATTGGGAATATCCACTATCTAAAACAGTAAAACAAATAAAAATTCAGTATCTAAGCATGTCCTTCATGGATTGTTCAGACAATCCATGAAACTGTCATCGTGGACGGAAACCAAATATAAGAAAAATAAGAAAAATAAGATAGGGCTAATATCAAGTGTATTTTTAGGGAACTGTCATCGTGGAAGGAAACCAAATATATATAGAAGCCAGAAATGGAAACAGAAAGAAGAAAGGTAGAGACTTTGGATACACCAGGCTAACATAGCGGCATTTTCCTCATCTCTCTCTCATCCCTTATTTCCCTTCAGCACACGAACACAAAGAGACATCAGCAACCACCTTAAGAGCGACAAGAACAACAATAATAATAAATTATTATGAACAAGATGTCTCTATATGGGTTTCCAGATCTCCACTCGAGCCCACTCTTTCTAATCACAGCCCAATTAAGAACATAGACAACATCCACTAAACAATCCAATCATAGCCAAGTCAAAATTTGCCATCCTAGTTCTTAATGAAATAAGCTTCATTAACAGTGAAAGAAAATGAGGATGCTAGCAGCATACTTAGTTTGGAAGTGAACCCATTTTTTATTAAAAAATCATGCCAAAGATGGCAATCAGCTTCATTAACAGTATCTGAAAATGAAAATTTCCATTATCTGAGCTTATATGTTGCTCTACTAATTCACTGTGCCCAACTAAATCTAAAACCCAATTGTTGTGCGTATCCGAAGGATTTTGGCATACGTACCTATAGCATCCTCAGTTCACAGTAAACCCTTTTTGGTCAAAAAAACATGCCAAGATCACAATCAGATGCATGAAAATAAGCTTCACTAACAACAAAAGAAGAAACTGGGGATGCTATGCAGCATACTTAGTTTGGAAGTGAATCCATTTTGTGTTAAACAATCAGGTTACATTGACAGTATCTGAAAATGAAAATTTCTCCATTATCTGAGCTTATATGTTGCTCTACTACCTTTTTAGCCCAACTATATCGCAAAACCCAAGTGTTGTGCATATTCGGCCGGAGGATTTTGGCATACGTACCTATATAATATCCTCAATTCACAGTGAACCCATTTTTGGTATAAAAACAAACATGCCAAGAAGACAATCAGGTGCTTGAAATCAGCTTCACTAACAGTTAGTGAAAATGGGACCATAAAATAGCTTAAGAAGACCATCAGGTTTGTGAAATAAGCTTCACTAACAGTGAAAGAAACTGGGGATGCTATGCAGCATACTTAGTTTGGAAGTGAACCCATTTTGTGTTAAAAAAACCATGCCAAAGATTACAATCAGGTTACATTGACAGTATCTGAAAATGAAAATTTCTCCATTATCTGAGCTTATATGTTGCTCTACTACTTTTTTAGCCCAACTATATCGCAAAACCCAAGTGTTGTGCATATCCGGCCGGAGGATTTTGGCATACGTACCTATATAATATCCTCAGTTCACAGTGAACCCATTTTTGGTATAAAAACAAACATGCCAAGAAGACAATCAGGTGCTTGAAATCAGCTTCACTAACAGTTAGTGAAAATGGGACCATAAAATAGCTTAAGAAGACCATCAGGTTTGTGAAATAAGCTTCACTAACAGTGAAAGAAACTGGGGATGCTATGCAGCATACTTAGTTTGGAAGTGAACCCATTTTGTGTTAAAAAAACCATGCCAAAGATTGCAATCAGGTTACATTGACAGTATCTGAAAATGAAAATTTCTCCATTATCTGAGCTTATATGTTGCTCTACTACTTTTTTAGCCCAGCTATATCGCAAAACCCAAGTGTTGTGCATATCCGGCCGGAGGATTTTGGCATACGTACCTATATAATATCCTCAGTTCACAGTGAACCCATTTTTGGTATAAAAACAAACATGCCAAGAAGACAATCAGGTGCTTGAAATCAGCTTCACTAACAGTTAGTGAAAATGGGACCATAAAATAGCTTAAGAAGACCATCAGGTTTGTGAAATAAGCTTCACTAACAGTGAAAGAAACTGGGGATGCTATGCAGCATACTTAGTTTGGAAGTGAACCCATTTTGTGTTAAAAAAACCATACCAAAGATTGCAATCAGGTTACATTGACAGTATCTGAAAATGAAAATTTCTCCATTATCTGAGCTTATATGTTGCTCTACTACTTTTTTAGCCCAACTATATCGCAAAACCCAAGTGTTGTGCATATCAAAATGGGTTACAATAAAACAAAATGGGTTCACTTCAACAACAGCAACAACAGCAAGTGGGAACCAAATATAGAACAATTGGGTTTTGAATGGAGATTGTAGTCATAGATCAATTCTTCATGGAAGAGAAATACGAATAGGGCTCATAGCAAGTGTAGTTTTAACTGGAATTGTCATCGTGGAAGGAAACCAAATATAGAAGCCAGAAAGAGGAATGGTAGAGAATGAGGATACACCAGGCTAACATAGCGGCATTTTCCTCATCTCTCTCTCATCCCTTCTTTCCCTTCAGCACACGAACACATAGAGACATCAGCAACAACAGCAAGAGCGACAAGAACAACAATAATAATAAATTATTATGAACAAGATGTCTCTATATGGGTTTCCAGATCTCCACTCCAACTCGTCTCTTTCTAATTACAGCCCAATTAAGAACAATTGTTCACAGTCACTGTTAAAGAAACATATATGCTCAGATTATGAAAAAATTTCATTTTCAGATACTGTTAAAGAAGTTGATTTCATGCATCTGATTGCTATCTTCGGCATGATTTTTTAGCCAAAATGGGTTCACTTCCAACTTAAGTATGCTGCATAGCATCCCCAGTTTCTTTCACTGTTAGTGAAGCTTATTTCACAAACCTGATGGTCTTCTTAAGCTATTTTATGGTCCCATTTTCACCTCCTCCAAATCAGTACAACAACACGACTGAACAATCCTTGTTTGCAGGTCATACAATGTCATCTATACCAGGTTATGTGCCAAAGTGGGGTTGGGCATACGATGCAAGGCCAACAAGTATTAGTTGTTTGTGAGTATGCAATAGGATGCAGGTATGAACATGGGCTCATATCAAGTGTAGTATTACGGACTGTCATCGTGGAAGGAAACCAATTTAATATAGAAGCCATATATGGAGCCAGAAAGAGGGATGGTAGAGAATGAGGATACACCAGGCTAACATAGCGGCATTTTCTTCATCTCTCTCTCATCCCTTCATTCTCTTCAACACACGCACACAAAGAGACATCAGCAACAACAGCAAGAGGGGGTTGGTCCAACAATAAGTGTAGATTATAATAAACGAGATGTCTCTATTTTGGGTTTCCAGATCTCCACTCCAGCCCTTTCTTTCTAATCACAGCCCACTTAAGAAACATAGACGAAATGCTTATAGACGACAGCCACAATGCAGACTCACAAACACTAGTACGTGTCTTTCATGCATTCAAGTAACATAATCTCTTTAAAAATACCAATTTTAAGACTTACCGATGTTTTTTGACAGTGGGCGGCGTGCTACCCTCACTCTCATATGTTTGCCTGCCACTATTATTTAGTGGCTGCTCATCCCCATGGCTCTCGTTGCCATCATTTATATTTACCCTCTTTCCACGCCTCGGCATGTTGTACCTGTCAAGGATTCGATAACTTCCTTAGATATGCAAATTTAATTAATAACATGTTTATAATAACTATCATAAAATTTGTACTTTAGTAGGATTAACAAACCAACATAATTGTAAAAAAATTTTAAAAAATAGATTTGTAACAGATTAAATTACAACGATAGTTTGGTTCAAATGACACTAAGCATAGTTTAATGTAAATAATACCAAGCAGTAGAAAATAGAAAGATAATTAAACCAGTGTATTAAATTCACAATGAACATATTCGAAATTACAGACATAATATTACAACAAGATTTAAGACATAAAATTACAGACATATAATAAACCCAATTGAAAATCATGTAAACTACAATACGACATCTTCCAGTACATTGCCCTCTTCTCCATCCTTGCGGAGCCAAGTCCCGCAAATTCCAACATCGGTTGTGTTTACATCAAACACAAAAAACTCAGAAGCAATGTAACTGTTCATATCTTCACCGTCTTCATCGTCTGAAGTATCGCCCAGTTGGAATACATCTCTTGGTTGCATAGGGATAGCCACATACGATTTTGGCAGGGTTGGATCTTCAATGTAGAACACTTGTTGCACTTGGGATGGAAACACAAATGGCTCATGGCTAATGTGTGTACCGATGTGAATCAATTTTGAGAAGTTTACAACTGTGAAGCCAAGCTTGTCCTTGTTGTTAGCAAAATTCCTATCAAACTCAGCCCAATCCCCACGAAATAAGACAACACGAAAATGGCCAAAATAATTCAACTCAATGATATCTGTGAGCACTCCATAGTAGTCGAGATCTCCATCTACAGGCCTCGTGTCCGATTTGGAAGCATAACTTCTAGTCTTAGACATCACTACCATTCCACTATTTTGAGACTTCAAATTAGATTCACGATCCTTAGTACGAAATCTAAAACCATTGAATATGTATCCTCCGTATCTTTTGACCATCTGATAGGGACCTTTGGCAAGTACTTGTATTTCAGATGACGCACCTTCAGGACCCAAAGAATGTACCTATTAATTTTGCGACCTTCAGCATGCCATTTCATATCAGAAGAAGTTTTCGTAGACATAAACAACCTTTGTAACCTAGGAATCAGAGGAAAGTAACGCAATGTTTTGGCAGGCTTCTTTTTCCTACTTCGCTTAGTAGATCCACTGGCTCCCTCGTCTTGATTTGGTCTTTCTTTCCATTTCGAAGAACCACACACTTCGCAATTCTCCAGACTTTCCTTACCACTCGTGAAAAGCATACAGTCATTTGGACATGCTGCTATCTTCTCATATCCTAGATCGAGAGAACTTAGGAATTTTTTGATTTTATAGGCTGAGTTTGGAATACAGATTTCAGGAAATGCTTCATTCAACAATTCAAGTAGCATAGTGAAGGACTTAGCAGACCACCCGTTTAAACATTTAATCTGAAATAGTCTGACAATGAATGAGAACTTAGAAAATTTGGTGCAGTCGCGGTACAACGGAGTACTAGCATCTGCAAGTAACTTAGCGAAGGATTCTTGCTGCTTATTATTTTCAGGGATGGGGCCAGACATTTCCTCGTCCACCCCACCACCAATCTGGTTTGTTTCTGTTGACTCATTGTGAACTTCGGTTGTTGGGTCATTGGTGTGGAAAGGAACATTATGAATCCCCATGGCATCTTGTAACAAAGCATGCATCTCATCGGGAACGCTTAAGTCTTCGTTCACTAAGGGCTCAGCTTCATTTTCTAATACAACCGGACGAACAGGAGCTGCCGTATGATCCTCTCCATGACAAAACCACCTTGTGTACCCTTGAAGAAAATCGTTGACAGCCAAGTGTGTATGTACTACGTCACATGTCCTCAGCATACAATTTGTACAGCGAAGGCATGGATAAAGGATTAGGTTGGGATCACGGGAATATCGTTTGGCAAAGATAATAAAATCTTTAATACCATCACGGTACTCCTTGGATAATCGTGGTTTACTAATCCAACTTCTATCCATTATATCAATAGCACACAGTCTGAAATTAAAATTTGATATATTAAATAGTAATAACAGTAAAAGGCATTTTGTATATTAAATTTCACCTATTTGAAAACCATCCCTAGCTGCAAATAAATAAACGATATAATCTTTAACTTTAAAATAAAGAAATTGTGGCTCCAAAAAATGTACAAAAAAAAAACTACATCTTAACACAATCTACTCTATTCACCAAACCCTAAACGACCTTTTGTGGAAATGATCACAACCACCTTAGTGGTATTTTATCGCACACCCTGTGTTCGAGCATAAAAAAAAATCGACTATAGTCTCCCCTGTATTTGGCTTTCCGTTCAAGGAGATGATGATGGTAAATGGTATTTTGCTGATGAAGAGGAATCGGCCGAATAATGAGCGCGTCGTGCTGTAACTACGGTAACAAGAAGATCTGATGACTCATGAACTATTCTGTTCATGACTACTAATAATCACTTATCTCATAATAATAATAATAATAATAATAATAATAATAATACTAAACAAAAGAAACAGTAAAAGAAAAAAATTAAAATGTCTAGTATGTAAGCATATATTTTTCAGAGTGAACCAATTGTTATACATAGCCGGAGGATTTTGGCATAGAGCTATAGCATCCTCAGTTCACAGTGAACCCATTTTGGTCAAAAAAACATGCCAAAATGACAATCAGATGCATGGGATAAGCTTCAATTCATTAACAGTGAAAGAAACTGGGGATGCTATGCAGCATACTTAGTTTGGAAGTGAACCCATTTTGTTAAAAAACCATGCCAAGGATTGCAGTCAGGTTACTTTAACAGTATCTGAAAATGAAAAATTTCCCATTATCTGAGCTTATATGTTGCTCTACTACTTCTTCAGCCCAACTAAATCTAAAACCCAATTGTAGCCGCATATCCGGCCGGAGGATTTTGGCATACGTACCTATACCATCCTCAGTTCACAGTGAACCCATTTTGGTAAAAAAAACATGCCAAGATGACAATCAGATGCATGAAAATAAGCTTCACTAACAACAAAAAAAGACAATGGGGATGCTAGCAGCATACTTAGATTGGAAGTTAACCCATTTTGGTATAAAAAACCATGCCAAAGATTGACAATCAGGTTACTTTAACAGTATTTGAAAATGATAAATTTTCCATTATCAGAGCTTATATGTTGCTATACTACTTCTTCAGCCCAACTAAATCTAAAACCCAATTGTTGTGCGTATCCGGAGGATTTTGGCATACGTACCTATAGCATCCTCAGTACACAGCGAACCCATTTTGGTCAAAAAAAACATGCCAAGATGACAATCAGATGCATGAAAATAAGCTTCACTAACAGTGAAAGAAAATGAGGATGCTAGCAGCATACTTAGTTTGGAAGTGAACCCATTTTGTTAAAAAATCATGCCTAAGATGGCAATCAGCTACTCTAACAGTTTCTGAGAATGAAAATTTCCATTATCTGAGCTTATATGTTGCTCTACTACTTCTTTAGGCCAACTAAATCTAAAATCCAATTGTTGTGCATATCCGGCCGGAGGATTTTGGCATACGTACCTATAGCATACTCAGTTCACAGTGAACCCATTTTGGGTAAAAAAACATGCATGCCAAGAAGACAATCAGATGCATGAAATCAGCTTCACTAACAGTGAATGAAACTGGGGATGCTATGCAGCATACTTAGTTTGGAAGTGAACCCATTTTGTGTTAAAAAACCATGCCAAAGATTGCAATCAGGTTACTTTAACAGTATCTAAAAATGAAAATTTCCCATTATCTTAGCTTATATGTTGCTCTACTACTTCTTTAGCCCAACTAAATCTAAAATCCAATTGTTGTGCATATCCGGCCGGAGGATTTTGACATACATACCTATAGCATCCTCAGTTCACAGTGAACCCATTTTGGGTAAAAAAACATGCATGCCAAGAAGACAATCAGATGCATGAAATCAGCTTCATTAACAGTGAAAGAAAATGGGTATGCTAGCTGCATACTTAGTTTCGAAGTGAACCCATTTTGTGTTAAAAAACCATGCCAAAGATTGCAATCAGGTTACTTTAACAGTATCTGAAAATGAAAATTTCCCATTATGTGAGCTTATATGTTGCTCTACTAATTCACTGTGTCCAACTAAATCTAAAATCCAATTGTTGTGCATATCCGGCCGGAGGATATTGGCATACGTACCTAGAGCATCCTCAGTTCACAGTGAACCCATTTTGGGTAAAAAAACAAACATGCCATGAAGATAATCAGATGCATGAAATCAGCTTCATTAACAGTAAAAGAAGATGAAAATTTCCATTATCTAAGCATATATTTTTCTATTAATTCTTCATCTCAACTAAACCGTTCATGTTAAGGAAATCAAGATGAATAAACTGAAAAAAGCTGCTTTTTTTGGAAAATAAGGGAAATCAAGAGATCATACCGAAGAGAGAGAGAGGGAGCGGGGCGACGAGGGCGGGGGCGTAGGAGAGAGAGAGAGGGGGCGACCACCGATTCACCTCCAAATAGAGAGAGGGAAGAGGGAAATCGAAAAGGACGAAGGGAAGAAGGGACGATTTCGAAAGGTCGAAGGCCGTCGAAGAGGACGAAGCGGCGGAGGCAAACGCGCGGGAAGTAAAGTGAGGAAGGAGGGAAACGAAGCGCCTCTTTTTTTTTTTTTTTTGGGGTATTGAGAAAATGGCGAGCGAAAGATTAGGGTTCGCGGGTTTTATCCCAGTTATTCACCGGCGTTTTAATTGGAAACGCCGGTGAATGTGTCCGTATATTCGCCGGCGTTTATAATAAAAAACGCCGGTGAATAATAAACATCACCGGCGTGTTTAAGTAAAACGCCGGTGAATACTAACATACGCCGGCGTTTTAAATCGACCGCCGGTGTATGACCATCCCATCTGGCGCCCAATTCCTACTCACTCCCTACCCCGGCGCTACTAGTAAAACGCCGGGGAATAATCGCCGGTAAAAGCAGTATCTTTTGTAGTGTTAATTGCATCCATGACTTAAAACTTTTACATAAAACCCTACAAATTAACAATGCAGTCCTTAATTATAATCAGTTATTCTCCAACATAGCAGATCCTACAACATTTCTATTCTCCAAAACAGTTATACATAGCAGATCCTACAACCATAGCCAATGTAACAGAGTCAACATGTCCTAGCTCGTCAGATTTGGTTGGCTAAGTTTCAGTTGGGAGCATAAACAGATGTTGTGCAGGAGATTCATAAATTCGTTAATATATAAATGGGAAAAACAGTAATAGCTTGCTAGAGTGACAACACCAGGTCAGTGGCGAAACCTCCGTAACTCAAATTACGAATAAATACTTAGAACCAAGAATGTAGTTAGCAAGATAATCAAAGTAAGTGTTTTATATTACCTAAAAGCATATATAGAACATGTAAATGTAAATGTTATGTGACCTAGTTCCATATATACAAATTCAAAAATGTGACAATTAACATGCAGTGAAGTGCATATCAAGGTAGTGAAATTTATAAATAATGATAGACTATGCTAAACTGCACATCCTAATAGCTCAAGTTTAGATTTCATGCATGTATGCCTTTATGTTATACATCAAAGTCCACTAAATATTTAATTCAGAAAGAACTTCGAATATTGTATCAAATCTTGTAAAGAAATAAAACTGTTGTTACTAATAGTGGTGAGTAGCCTAATCAAGTCTATAAAATGACTCTCTAAACAAATATAATTAGAATGTTAGATACTCATAAAAAATTAAGTTTTCCAGCATCCATTCAAAACTCAATCCCACACACAGTTTCTAAAGGAACTCTCAATTTCCTTTGAGGAAAATTTTTAAGGCTAAGTGAGCAACCCAAATTTCAGGTACAATAACTAAAATATCCAGACTATAAGCGAAGTCTAAGAGTAAGGTAGATGCACTTCCACTGATTCATAATGTAACCCTATAAACAGATGAAGTTTTGAAATCTTGAAGCAATTCCCTCCATGACAATGTCGCAATCCTCGCAATATCTTTACCTCCTACATGTAACTAACTAATCTAGTTCATAAATTTACTCCTAATATAATAAACAACACTAATTGCACATTTAATACAAAAAAGTGTTCAAATCTAACAATATCAATGCACAAATTACTTAAAATTAGCAACAGTAAAACCCTAATCTTTAATTTCTCAAACAATTCAGCTTCTCATCTAGTGTTCTTGATCAGAATTTCAATCAAACAATTCAGCTTTAATCAATCAAGTTTAAATTCAGCTTCTCATCTTTAATTTCAATCTCAAACAATTCAACTTCTCATCTTTAATTTCTCAAACAATTCAGCTTCTCAAATAATACAGTAAAAAAATTCATGGCTTTGATCTTAATATGCTGAGCACATTCCTATGATTACTCAATAATAAGATTGATAAGTGAAAAAGAAGTATGATTGAAGAGTTTCTCAGATTTCAGTTCATCTCTTTCATTATCTAGATATTTTCGTTGTAGCAGTATCCAGTTTTGATGCAACAAAAAAATTGGTGTATATTTCCATCTTGATGTTGAACTAACCATAAAAGGCTCCTTTAGAAAATTGCTTTCATGGTCGTGTTTCCTTATTTGGATTCATGGCATGAGCTCTGCATCGAGAATTCGAGATATTATTCTCATGGGTTGCGTAGTAAAGGAATCATGTTGAATCTGTAAAACCCAATTCGAATTCGTATCTCTAGTTATTTTAGTTAAGTTGTACGTAATTGTCATCTATAATTAGTCCCAGGATTATGATTCTAGAGAAGTTCAAAATCCTGTTTGGAGTAATCCTTGAGTGGGCACAATAAATGCAATCAGTTTCCTTATCACACAATTGATGGTGGTCTCTGTCTTCTAGGCATATGATATCCCGTCTGATATTTGCTTATGTAGAAAATGATCTTCCGTCCATATATTAAAAGCCAAATTTTGGGTTTAGACGACTACAACTCATTCATATATTTTCTATTCCTGTATGCCAAATATCCATATTCTGGGTTCAGACGACTACAAATGCTCTTAAGCAATAATAAATAAGCTCAACCTTTCCTATAAATATAAGTTGTCTTAGGAAACCTACAATTTCATGACCACAACAAATTTTTTAACCAATCTCCCCCCTTTCTAGGCTTAGGTGTCATATTATCCTTCATATTCAAAAAATGATCAATCAACTCTGCTATCTTTGAAACTATAACTATCTAACTCAGTTAATTTCCTTCCTCACTCCTACACCTTAGCCTTCAAAATAGCATTTATCTCAAGATGTAAGATCTTTCTTCACTCTCTATGGTAAGGACTTAGCTGCATGTTATGAAGCTTGTTTGCACAGTACAGCAATTAGAGTATTATGGAGGCATTACACCTTTTTCTCTTCTCCTTTCAGTCTATGCAGCATAATACTTCTATCATGGAACAACGACACTTAAATGGACACACCTTAGACCATCCAACACTCAATATATAATTAATTTCGGACACTTCTTTGACATTTACTGGACACTTTTTTATCACATAAGTAACACTATTCAATTATTTTGTCATATTCCAGGAATTTGTTTACCCTTTATGAGTTATCACTTTCATATATATCATTCAGCTTTATGTGATTTTGTAATCTTGTATGGACAATGGACTATTAATTAGTTTGGCATGCGTCGCAGTCTATTATTTATATTAAGTACCTCAAGATATATAGTTGGATCGTGGATGTCATTTAGATTAAAAATAGAAACTTCAATATATCGAAACAATGTGTAAACCTACAGACACAACAGTAGGCATATATATTTGGAGGAAAATATAGATTTTGAAATAACAAATCTAATGCCCCCCTAAGTTAATAAATGTATAGATGGAAGAGTTAAATTCAAATTTTAATTCAAGAAAAATTTGGAACGAAAATACATGTTCTTACTTCCTTGTTGAAAAGTGAGGCAAACTCTAAGCCGACATGATGACCTGAAAAAATAAACAATAACAAAATTATTTCACCAATTAAAATTAGAATAAACGACAAAATCTAAAAGAACATACTGAACGACCAAACCAAAATAACAAAACTACTTCATATAGCATGCATCGCACCAAATAGTCTTTAGTCCAAAATAACCCCTCCACACTGTAACTGGACCAAAAATTAAAAGCACATAGCTAGATTCAGGTAGTTAACTTCCAACCACCGCCATTTATAACATTAAACTAATGAAAAAAGGATCAAATTAAACACAAATAGTATAGTGAGAACATGGATACATATGAAGATATGCTAACACCAAAATGATGCAGGAAATAAACCAATGATAAAAAAATTGATACATTTCATCCTAAGCGTGCACACACGAACATAGCCTAGAAAAAAAAACCCTTATAAGTATTTAACTTCAAAACTAAAGTAGAACACATGAACCTTAAAGGAATAAGGTACATGTGCAATCCCCAATAAACCTTATGCAAAGCACAGCAAATGAATTAAGTAGATGAACATCATCAAACGTAGACCAACTAATTATGCAAACAATCGAAGGGCAAAGAAGATCCAAAGTTTTGCAATTTATTTTTCAAAACAATTACAGTAACTGTCAACTAATGGTTTGTATATTAGTTGAGTGTAAACATCATTTGTTTGAAAAATAATTACAAAAACATAGTTTGTTGCCACTTGATATGTTAGCCTCTAATTGACCGTAACTTCACTATTCTATATACCTCTAAGATGACAAATAAAGAATTCGAAGAAAAAAGTAATAGGCTCCATCAATTTTATCACTCTTATCTATGTAGTAGCGCATATGATAAGTAATATGTAAAAACTTTAAATTTCCAGTTTAAATCCTTACTAAATTTAATTGACTTGGCACAAAATCTATCTTTTTATCACTCTAATCAAAGGTTGTAGGCTCCATCCTAAGGAAATCTGACTAAAGTGCTTCACCACAGTTGGTAATATATAAGATAAGTAAAATATTAAGTAGCATAAAGTTCAACTTTCATCATCCTAGCATAATGTTGCTACTTCTTATGAACTTGAATCAACTCATGATCAACCACACAATAAAAACTGATCATTTAATGTCTCAAAACCACAGATTTCTCAACTTTTCACTGATTGCTTATCTTGCACAGATTGAGGGTAGAGTTCTATCGTATAAGATCTATCTTTTTATTTGGGGTAGAAATCTATCTTATTAAATTTCCAGTTTCATAACCTCATTTTTTATAAATTGCTCATGTATCCCTATTTGGCAGCACATTTAGGAACAATGTAAAGATCTAAAACAAAGGGTCTAAATGCTATTTTTCTCATTAAGTTATCCCTTCTTTCATAGTGAATTTTTCATGACCTAAACGAAGGATTTCTAACCAGTTAACCACCATTTTTAAAAATAATCATTTGCATCAAGATCAATTTGGCAAGGCATCAACAAAACTTATTTTAAATATTAAAAACTACCATCTAACGGGATGTTTTGGGCCAAAAAAGAAGATAAATAAAGTTACCAAATGTGTTGGGAATTATCATAAAGTTGGAATGTAAATAAGAACTAATCGAAAGCCAATTCTTGGTCATCTGCGGTAGCATCTGACATGTCAGTGTCTGCAATTGCACCACCACCAGACCTAGCATCATCCATGGACATTACAAGAGCTTGTTGTAGCAACGCACTCTCATTATCCTGTTACTATATTGTTATATTCAAGTTAGCACATCAGAATTAAATGCTCTCTGAAAATAATTACAGTATAAGAAACCAGTGACCAAGTGCATTTCTTGATAACATCAAACTAGATCCAAATAAGCTACAAAATTGAATGAGCATGATTTCTTTCAAAGCCTATAAGAACTTAGAACAAAATCAATAAGCTACAAAAGCCTACAAATCCAATCTTTACATGAGAATGAGCATCAAAATTAGAATTCAACTAAAATTTTAACTAACCCATAAGAACTTAGAATTCAGTTGGCCATCAAAATAGAAAATTTAACTAACCCACCAAAATTGAATTCAGCTGAAATTTTAACTAACCCATAAGAAATTGGACTGACCCATTAGGGGAGGGGAGGATGAGGAGGCAGCGCCATTGTAATAACATCAAACCAGATGCAAATAAGCTACAAAATTGAATGAGCATGATTTCTTTCAAAGCCTATAAGAACTTAGAACAAAGCCTATAAGCTACAAAAGCCTACAAATCCAATCTTTACATGAGAATGAGCATCAAAATTAGAATTCAACTAAAATTTTAACTAACCCATAAGAACTTAGAATTCAGTTGGCCATCAAAATAGAAAATTTAACTAACCCATCAAAATTGAATTCAGCTGAAATTTTAACTAACCCATAAGAAATTGGATTGACCCATTAAAGGAGGGGAGGATGAGGAGGCAGCGCCATCGAGGTGAGGTGGTGGCTGCAGGAGGCGGGGCGTCGGGGCTAGCGTCAGGAGGCGGGGCGTCAGGTAGGGTCTAGTGGAGGTAGAGAGATGTGAGAGGAGGGGGGGTCGGGAAGGGAGGAGAGAGAGAGAGAGGAGGGGGGGCTCGGGATCGATGAGAGAGAGAGAGAGAGAGAGAGAGGTCGGGAAGAGAGAGACACAAAGAGAGGGGGGCGGTTGAATTTCTGGAAGTGAGAGAGAGAGGGGGGGGGGGATTGGAAATATTTTGTGAGAATCAATTGGGCCATTGATTTTAGGTGAGATTGAATGAGAGCCACTTGATAGCTTTCTTTGTAATTTATTTTATATATATATATATGAGTTTCCGGAGGCCCGAGGTGAAATGCCCAAATAATTATTTTTTGGGGCCCCTAATAATAATATAATTTTTTAAGCACAAAATATGTGCCTATATTTACAAGGAGAATACAAATTTGAGGGCTCCTAAAATTGTAAAAAATACAGGGGTTTGAGGTAGGGATGGCATCAGGTCCAGGCCAGCCCGGCCCCCCTCCTTTCCGGTCTGAACCGCGAACCGCCCCCCCTCCGGTCGGGTTCGGTCCTCAAAAAAGGGAAAGAAGCTCGGTCTGGCCCGGCCCGGTTGAGGCCCGGGACTGATTGAACCGGCCCGCCCGGGCTCAGGCCGGGTCCGGGCCGACCGTTGGCTTCATAATTTTTTTTTCTTCAGAAAATAAAAAAATTTTAAAATTACGAAAATGCCCCCCAACGGATTTATACTGGCTAGTTTTGGGGGGTACTTTAGGAAATCAAAAAAATTTTATATTCTATATATACCATACCATTTCTTTCATTCCTCTTCACTAATTCAGTCAAATCTCTCATTCTCTCTACTATTTCTCCAATCAACAACAACAATCAAGTGATCAATACTCTCTCAAGTTTGCAAGATCAAATCTCTCTACATTTTGAAGGAAGAAAAATCAACAACAATCAAGTGATCAACTCATCAACAACAACAATCAATACTTCTAGCTCTCAAGTCTCAACTTTCTCAACAATCATTCTTCAAACTTCAAGCACTCTTACGGTATTTTAGTATATTTTTAATTTGTAGATTAACATAGTTGATTATTCTCATATACATCTCTTAATTAGTTTGGGTTTTCTTGAACTTCTTCCTCTCATTTTTTTAGACTAGTATCATGCACGTGCGATGCACGTGGGGAAGAAGGAAAAAGACAAAAAAAAAGGAAATAATTTCCAAACTGATCCACTGTCAAAAATATTTACCAAACTGGTCCACTTTCGCACGTGCACGCGGAGGAAGAAGGGAAAAAAAGACAAAAAAAGGAAAATAATTTCCAAACTGATCCACTTCCGAAAATATTTACCAAACTGGTCCACTTTCGAAAATATTTACCAAAGTGGGTCATTTTGTCAACACGTGCGCTGCACGTGTTGGCTTCAAAATGACAACAATGACAGATGACACTAACCCCTTCTCCCATTATAATAGTAGAGATTTTATTTTGTAATTTTGGTAAAGTGGTAAAACATACATACACTACTCACTCGCTAGTTCTTGATATTATTGTTATTTTTTAATTGAGATAGATTGTTGTTTGTTTTAAATTATTAGTTGCCATACATTTAGTTATTGCTTCCTCTCTAATTTTTACATACACTAGTTTATTATACTTAAATGTCCTCTAATCGATCACGCGGTGGTGGTAGACATAGTAGTCAAGAATCCACTAGTCATAACATTCCTTCCCTTTCAAGAAATTCCCTTCTTTTGTAATTTGATCTAATTTGTATGAAATTTTATTCATGTACTTCATTTTATTTAAGAATTTCAAATTTATTAAATCATGTACTTCATTTATTTATGAAATTTTATTATTTGCAATTGTTATGAAATTACAATTTAAGACTTGACCTTTAATATATTAAAAAAAATCTCCCTAAACACCGACCCGGCCCGTGAACCGGCCCGAACCGGCCCAGCCCCGACACTTGGGCCGGGGGCCAGGTCCGGGCCAAGGTTTTCAACTTAGATCCCGGCCCGTTTAGTCTTCGAGCCCGGCCCGAGTAGGCCCGGGACCGGGCAAAGCCCGGTTTAACCCGGCCCGAGTGGTCCGAATGCCATCCCTAGTCTGAGGTGGCCTCCTCACCTGCCTCAATGTGGGGGCGGCCATGAACACTAAGGAGAAACATGGTTGAAGTGACTATATATATATATATATATATATATATAGGGAAAGCTTCGGTTGAGCACTACTCTAGTGCTCATCGCGTGAACACTAGGCTTTCGGGTGTTCATATCGAAAATCCGAACCGTTCACATTGATCTACACATCTAAATTAGTCTAAATATGTAAAATGATTTGATTTTACATATTTAGAATAATTTAGATGTGTAGATCAATGTGAACGGTTCGGATTTTCGATATGAACGTCCGAAGGCCTAGTGTTCACGCGGTGAGCACTAGAGTAGTGCTCAACCGAAGCTTTCCATATATATATATATATATATATATATATATATATATATATATATATATATATACATATATGGGTAAAAGGGATATGAGCAACTTGCGCATTTAGTAAATGAGCAATTGATTATGTGGCATGCATGTGATACATTGGACAACTAACCTGTAACTCCCGTTTTCATTTTTCCTATTTCTATTTTTGATTTCCAATTGTAATCTCGATTGTAATTTAATTTCATTTCATTTGTCCCATTTTGTATTAAATAATATTTAGTCGAATGTTATTTATCAATTCTTCCTCATCTCAATTGTCCATTAAAAATCCACTCCTTGTATGTCTTAATTCGAATTTATTTTAGAGTACTTGTCTCTCCTTGGGTTGTGAATTGACCTCATTTGACTCACTTTGTACCCATAGCCCAATATCCATCTCTTAATGGGTCTCTCACCCAAACCCACTAACCCTTACTACCCCCAATCTCTCCCTAACGGACTAATCTATCAATTCCCCTAATCACTCTCCTCACTCTCCAAAATCAGTAACTCCCAATGATTAGGTAACTAAATCCCTAATTATTAGCCCTCTAATCTCTCCCAATATCTTGTAACCTCCCCTAATATCTCTCCCCTCCCGTACTCTCTCTCTCTCCCTCTCCTCTGATTAAAACAAACCCAACAGAACGCAACAAAAACAAACAAAAACAAACGAAATCAAAAACCCCAACTCCCTTCTCTTCTTCTCCCGCTCACTCCCTCTCTTCATTCATCTTCAACCCAAGACCGAACCCCGTCGAACCCAACAAAACCTTCGCCATCTCCATCTCCATCCGCCTCGCCATCACCGTCCCCACAGAGAACCTTCGCCATCTCCATCGACGACTTCGCCTCCTCCATCACCCAAGCACTCCCGAACCCATTTTCACCATCATCGACGCCATTACCCATCACCATTACCACCTCCAGATCCCCATCACTTCGCCGCCTCTAGCACACCCCCCTCGACCGCCTCTACCTCTCCGCTGCGTCGCCAGACGCCGCCGAACCCCAACGCCCACTCCCGCTCTCACCCTCTGTTCGAACCCACGAACAGAGCAGTTCCGCCGTCGCCTTCCGTCCACCCTCGTGCCTCCGTCGTGCTACCGCCGCCGCGTCGCTTCTCGACGTAGTGCCGCCGTCGAAGAACCCCGCCGTCGCCGCTCGTCCCCATCTCTCTCTCCCTGTTTCGAAGCAGAGAACGAACGAAGAAGGAGGGAAAGGCGGGGTCGAATTTGGACCGTTTGATCGCGCCAAGATTCGTGCCGTTGATTGCTGTCCCGTGTTCACCCGCAGCAGATCCCTGTTCGCCTGTTCCCTGTTCGGTGCAGATCCGCTGCACTGAAGCGTTCTGATTCGCCGCCGCTGCTGTTCGCTGTTCGGCGCGTAGCGAATCCCTTCCGCTGTTTCGTGTTCTGGTCGATCCGGTGTGAGGGAAATTATTACTATTTGCTAGCTTTCTTCGCACGGTCTTCGTGCGTGCCTCTTGGGATTGTTCCCCGGGATACTGATCCCGTTATTCTTAACTATTTTGAATCGACTACTACAAAAAGGCAGGTCACTTCTATCGAATATTTTTTTTTGTATCATATTCGATAATTATTGTTGAAATTCCGCAAGTGGATCTTATTTAAAAATCGTAAAATATTGTTGTATCAATCGTCGAGATGCCACGGATTTACACGAGCGAATTCAAGTGGTAGTCTCGACATCGTGCCATCTTTTTGCCTCTAAAGTATAGAGATATCCATACACCATATAGTTATAGTTATTGATTACAAAATAGGGAATTATAGATACATTTCATATCATGAAATTAAATGACAAATAGCTATAGTAGATTATAGAAATTTGTTGATCGTTAATGTGATTGTTATTGCTAAATTGTTGAATTGGAATTATTAAAATGTTAGACATCACCTATATTAATACCATGTTCACCTAAGGTTGATTCGCTGCGATTAAGATTAATTAAACTCCAATTTACTATTTGTTGCCGCTAAATTTGGTGTGGGGGCAAACAGATAGAACTTGTGGATTCTTGGGGAAACTGAATAGGAAAACCTGCGTACCTGTTCCGTCGGGCCTCGTTCGTCGTTCCTGCCGTGCACCTGCAAAAAGTGCGAGACACCGGGGGGGATCCCGGCGACGCACCCTCCGACGCTCAAGTCAGTAATCAAAGAGATTATGAAAGAACGTAAAAACTGGTGAAGAGTTGATTACCTCTTAATGGAGATGGATGGGGGGTATTTATAGGCGTCTTAGGGAGCTGATTAGGAATGTAATCCCCGTGATTCGATAAGGAATGTCCTCCATAATCAGATGAGGAAGGTAATCTGACAATATATATTCCCCGTAATCAGATAAGGAATTTAATCCCTAATCCCCCGTGAAGAGATAGACGTTCATCAGGGCCGTTGATCATATTTAATCAGGAACCCTGACTCTATCTTGATGGATTGGGTACGCAGCGGGTGGAGACCCGCACCCTCTTGGTGGTGGATCCATTCGCGGATCATTGGGCCCTAGGAGGGCAGATCCAATATCCGTTTTGGTCCTTTTGTGGGTGAAATTACCGTTTTACCCTCAGGTTTCGAGATTCGCGCCCGATTTGGACGGTTCCGATTAAACCCCATTTTTAGCCATATCACGAGCCCCCCACTCCTAAAGGCTGAGCTTAATCGGCCTTTGAGGAGTAGTTTAGCAGTTTTTTAATGGCTGGTGGAGTTGTATCGGGGCCCAAACGGAAGGTTTTGAATCTTGAAGGAGGCAGTTTGGTGATTTTTCAAGCGGATTGAACTCTGAGTCGCTCCTGAACTCCGATGGTCATGTGACATTCTTGCAGGGATATCTTATTAACTTCGCAAAGTGTCAATTCGTCATTCGGTGGTCTTGTATACTTGGAGTACGCTTTAGACCCCCCTAGAGTTCGCTGGCGAAGGGGCCGAGGTCCATATGCGGTTCGACGAGCTTTTCCAGAGAGGGAAGTGAGTTCGGCAGGACTGCGAGCGTCAGGAGCGAGTTCGGCGGTCCGCCGAACTCGTCTTTCCCCTACAAGAGGGTCGGTGCCGCGAACGCTCGGCAGCGGTGCCGAACCGGTTTTTCCCCTATAAGAGGGTCGGTGCCACGAACGCTCGGCAGCGGTGCCGAACCGGTTTTTTACCTATAAGAGGGTCGGTGCCACGAACGCTCGGCAGTGGTGCCGAACCGGTTTTTCCTCTATAAGAGGGTCGGTGCCACGAACGCTCGGCAGCGGTGCCGAACCGGTTTTTTCCCTATAAGAGGGTCGGTGCCACGAACGCTCGGCAGCGGTGCCGAACCTGTTTTTTCCATATAACAGGGTCGGTGCCACGAACGCTCGGCAGTGGTGCCGAACCGGTTTTTCCCCTATAAGAGGGTCGGTGCCACGAACGCTCGGCAGTGGTGCCGAACCGGTTTTTCCTCTATAAGAGGGTCGGTGCCACGAACGCTCGGCAGCGGTGCCGAACCTGTTTTTCCTCTATAAGAGGGTCGGTGCCACGAATGCTCGGCAGCGGTGCCGAACCGGTTTTTTCCCTATAAGAGGGTCGGTGCCACGAACGCTCAGCAGCGGTGCCGAACCTGTTTTTTCCATATAACAGGGTCGGTGCCACGAACGCTCGGCAGTGGTGCCGAACCGGTTTTTTCCCTATAAGAGGGTCGGTGTCACGAATGCTCGGCAGTGGGTGCCGAGCGTGACTTTTTCCCCTATAACAGGGTTGGTGTCACGAATGCTCGGCAGTGGTTGCCGAGCGTGACTTTTTCCCCTATAACAGGGTCGGTGTCACGAATGCTCGGCAGTGGTTGCCGAGCGTGACTTTTTCCCTTATAACAGGGTCGGTGTCACGAATGCTCGGCAGTGGGTGCCGAGCGTGACTTTTTCCCCTATAACAGGGTCGGTGTCACGAATGCTCGGCAGGGGGTGCCGAGCGTGACTTTTTCCCCTATAACAGGGTCGGTGTCACGAATGCTCGGCAGTGGTTGCCGAGCGTGACTTTTTCCCCTATAACAGGGTCGGTGTCACGAATGCTCGGCAGGGGGTGCCGAGCGTGACTTTTTCCCCTATAACAGGGTCGGTGTCACGAATGCTCGGCAGTGGTTGCCGAGCGTGACTTTTTCCCCTATAACAGGGTCGGTGTCACGAATGCTCGGCAGTGGGTGCCGAGCGTGACTTTTTCCCCTATAACAGGGTCGGTGTCACGAATGCTCGGAAGTGGTGCCGAGCGTGCAGACTTGTCGTTTATGTGAGTTTGTCTCTTCTGTGCGCCATTTGAACGTCTGACAATTCTGACAATTCTGACAACCCTGACAGATGGGACGCCCATTAAATGCTGTGACCTCTGGGATTCCATCAGATGGGATAGCATTAAATGCATCTCATGATTCGCTGCGGTTAACGAGGTGACGATTGGGATCGCTCCGCCGCTTGGTTTAGATGGGCCGGTCGTACAAGCCCATTAGCCTCGTGGGGCGTGCCCCCCTTCTATAAATCCTCCCCCCCCCCTCATTTCTCACTTCTCCTCTCATTTGCTCAGGCGTTCTCTAGTGTTTCAGGCAAGTTTTTCCGGCACCGGTGTTTGACTCAGGCGAGGTTTTTCGGCAGCCCCTTCCTTTCAAGGTAATTTATAAGTTATGTCTGTAGCTTCTGTCTCAGATGAAGTCTCTTGGTCCGAGCCCTCCCTTCAAGGCGCCGAGGCCTCGTCTCCGAACCCACCTAAGGGGAAGGTGTTCGGGAAGGATTCCATCGTCGAGGAGCCGAAGAGGATGGGGGAGTTCGGACAGCTACCGGGTCCGTTGACGGGTCTGCATAGGGTCAGGGAGCTCCCGAAGGACCAGGCCGAGCGGATTGTCCATGGGAGGGAGAGGACCTTCGAGGAGAATGAAGCGAGGGAGACGACGGAGGCGGATGATGCAGCGTCGATCCTTCGCGAGGAGGAGTTGGCGGCGATCCGGGATGCTTTTTTCATCCCGGAGGAGTACGAAATCATGTTGCCGGGCCCCGGAGTTAGGGCCAACTCGCCGCTGCCAGTGACCATGTGTTGCTGGCCGGTTGATGCCTTTATCGCCGGCGCCCGGCTACCTCTCCACGCGTTCGCGATTACCGTGGTGAGCTGGTATGGGGTCTGCCCTATTCAGCTCATGCCGAACGCGTGGCGAGTGATTAATGGCTTCGTTCTTCATTGCCAGGCCGCGGGGATCGAACCGCAGCTGAACGTGCTTCGGACGATATACCGGCTCCACCAAGGGAACAAGTCGGAGTACCGGTATTATCTGACTCCGAGGCACGGCGGCAGGCTCGTGGTTTGCCTAGACTCTATCAAGCATTGGCGAGAGAAGTGGGTCGTCGTGCGGAGTCGAGAGGCCTGGCCGATCCCCACTAATTGGGCAGAGGGGGTGACCAAGAGGGCGACGGCGCTGCCGAGACTCTCAGTAGAAGAGGAAGGGGCGGTTCGGACCCTTCTCGACCGGCCGAAGTACGACTGGAAAGAGTTGACGGAAGACGTTCTTTACAGGGGAGGGCTCGGCCGCGTAGATCCTAGTACGCGGCTTTTCGCCAAGTTTTTTTTTTCCGTACTTGCTGCCCTGTTCTTCTTTTGTGCTAATCATTTTTTTTTTTATTTGATGTAGAATCTATGGACTACGAAGCGGTGTTGGCGCTCCGGGCTGGGCTCGCCAGTAAGGCGCCGAGGAAGCGGAAGAGGGTCGCGTCGAAGCTGCCCTCGACTCCAAAGGTGCCGAGGATTGCGGCACCCGACCAGGTGGTGGAGGTTGCTGACGACCCGGTCGTCACCGTGGCGGGGCCTTCGGCTACTGCTCCTGCGGGGGATTTCCCCATTGCCGCCGCGCTCGCCATGCCGACCCCGCCGCTAACCGTAGCAGGCGAGGAGCTCCTGACAGAGGAGCACAAGCGGATCCACATTCCGGACTGGCAGGTCCGGAGGCACGATGGGTTCCTCGGGAACTCGTTGGCGAGCATGCAGGCCGTCAAGCATCTCGCCACCCCGAAGGACCGCGCCGCCATGGACGCGGGGAGGGAGGGCGACGACGTGATCGAGATCGCTCGTTCGGCGGTATCGGTAAGTTAGGAGTTCCCTTCGTTCGTTTCATCTTGAATCACAAAATTTTTCTAACTCTCTGAGTTCTTCCTCTTTCCCTTGCAGATCGTCGTCCACTTCGGTCACCTCACCGAACGGCTGACCGCCCTCGAGAAGGAGCTGAAGCAGGAGTCCGACCAGGCTCGGAACGAAAAGGCTCGGATGTCGAACCAGCTCGACAAGCTCCGAGTCGAGCATGAAGGCCGGTCTGCGAGGATCCAGCACCTCGAGGCCGAAGTGAAGAGGCTGGAGGACGAGCTGCGTCGGGAGAAGGAGGGGTCGGCCAATCAGTTGGCCGAGGCCGAGGCGAAGCAGGCGGCGGCTGTGAAGGAGGTGGAGGACGCCACCTTGAAGAAGGCCCAGGGGTACCTCGCACAGAACATGGCGAAGGCCTTCGCCACTGCCCTCGACCGGGTGCGAGAGGCGTACCCCGGGGTGGACGTCTCGGGATGGCGACTCTTCCCCGGACACGTCGAGGGCTTCAACCCCGAGTCCGAAGGGGAAGAGGAGGAGGAGGAGGAGGACGGCGCTGATGCCGATGCCGGGATTACTGGCGAGGTCCCGAGCGTCACGGCCACTCCACTGGCGGCGGCGTCTCCTTCGGCGAAGTCAACCCCTACTCCGCCTCGTCGCCCGGGGAAAGAGGTCGAGCACTGATCCGCCTCTCGTTTTATTGTTTTTGGCTGTTTCTGCTCTTTATCTCTTCTTTTTTTTTTTATCGAACTTTGTAATGCCTAATAGCGGACTGGCCACCGCTTCTTTTGACGTAAATGAAATCAAAATTTTTGCAAGTGTTGGTGCTCGGAAATTTCTGTTTTATGCCTCCTCTTTTGCCGAACCGTCAAACTTAGTTTTTTTTTTTTTTTAGAGATGAAAATTTTTCCAAGTGCGGTGCTTCGGCCACGCTCATCGTTTTCGCTGATTGCTCCGATTTCTTTGCAGCTTATGGTGATCCCCCAAGGCGTCGAGCTTTCCTGTCCGGACGAAGAGGTTAAAGCCGAAGCTGGCCTAGGGGCGACGAGGCTGTGTCTGGCTAGGTGTAGGGAGAAACTTTATGAGGTCGAGCTCGGATTGCGCCGAGCCGAGAGCGAGAGGAAGCATCTCCAGCTCGTCCTTGGCCGGCGTGATATCGAGATTCGTCGTTTGGAAAGCCGAATCACCGAGCTCATACCCGAAGGTGAACACTTGCCCACTGATTTCAATAATGAGATTCGTGTTCAGTGCATTCGTCATAATTTGTCCAAAATAACAGCGGAGAAGGATGAGTTGCTTTCCGAGATACAGCATCTGCAGTCCGTAGAGGCGAAGCTCCGGAGTGAGGGCGAGGGGCTGACGGCCGAGGTGGCCAAGTTGACGACTGAACGAGTCGAGTTGACCGCTGAAGTCGAAGCGCTCAAGAGGGCGACGGTGGATAAAAGCATCGAAGTCACCCACCTTCGGCGCCTCGTCGCTAGTCGATCTGGAGTGCCGGACTCCGCGATACCCCCACGTTTCGAAGTCGACGTTAAAGACGACTCGTTGCGGGACAGGATCTCAGAGTTGGAGGCGGAAGTGGCTCGTCTGAAGCCACATTCAGGGCCGATCAACGTTCGAAGCACATCATGCACTCGTGCTGAGAGTGAGCGGGGCATTACTTTCTATGAGATGGCGACCCGTCAGCGGATCGGCCAACCAAGCCCGGGGGACGCGCAGAGCTCGGTGGCAATCTCCTCGAGCGGGGCGTCTGTCGGCGTAGCTGCCAGGAGCGGTGCCGAGGATACGTCCCAGTTTGCCGGCTTGGGGTCGCGCTCCGGGGACAAGCGTCGTCACTCTCGAGTGTCCTTGAAGCGGAATGCTCCAGCTCCGAAGAAGCGCTGAAGTGGTCGGTTCCGCGCGTTCTTTGCTCTCTCTTTTTTTTTTTTGCTTTTCGCTAAGTATGACGAGTCGGTATTGTAAATACCCTTGTTGAGTCGTGCTCCTGTTTGTGTTTGCCTTTGTATCACCTCTGTTTCATTAATAAATGCGTTATTGCCGAACTTGCGTGTTTCGTTGCTGTGAATGTTGTTTGTCATGGGGTAACTTCTGAACTGTCGAACTCCGAATGGCGAGCTTCTTTTAGGTCGATCACGAGTGGAGTCGCGAAGTAACGTCGAGCCGAGTTGTGCACTTGCTTGATTAGGTTAACGTCGTCGGAGCGTTTTTTAGGACGGTGAGCTGTCCCTAGCTCGTTTGGCGGACTCCGGAACCATTGTCGGTTTAAGGGGTGTAGGAGCAATTTCGAATGGCGAGCTACTTCTAGCTCGCTTAGGAGCGAGCTTGCGAAGTAGAATCGAGCCAAGTGTTGGACTCCGTACCGTTCAACGGCTGTGGGAGCATTTTCGAATGGCGAGCTACCCCTAGCTCGCTTAGGAGCGAGCTTGCGGAGTAGGGTCGAACCAAGTGTTGGACTCCGTACCATTCAACGGCTGTGGGAGCATTTTCGAATGGCGAGCTGCCCCTAGCTCGCTTAGGAGTGAGCTTGCGGAGTAGGGTCGAACCAAGTGTTGGACTCCGTACCATTGTCAGTTTAAGGGGTGTAGGAGCAATTTCGAATGGCGAGCTACCCCTAGCTCGCTTAGGAGCGAGCTTGCGGAGTAGGGTCGAACCAAGTGTTGGACTCCGGAACCATTGTCAGTTTAAGGGGTGTAGGAGCAATTTCGAATGGCGAGCTACCCCTAGCTCGCTTAGGAGCGAGCTTGCGGAGTAGGGTCGAACCAAGTGTTGGACTCCGTACCATTCAGTTTAAGGGGTGTAGGAGCAATTTCGAATGGCGAGCTACCCCTAGCTCGCTTAGGAGCGAGCTTGCGGAGTAGGGTCGAACCAAGTGTTGGACTCCGTACCATTCAACGGCTGTGGGAGCATTTTCGAATGGCGAGCTACTTCTAGCTCGCTTAGGAGCGAGCTCGCGAAGTAGAATCGAGCCAAGTGTTGGACTCCGTAACCATTGTCAGTTTAAGGGGTGTAGGAGCAATTTCGAATGGCGAGCTACCCCTAGCTCGCTTAGGAGCGAGCTTGCGGAGTAGGGTCGAACCAAGTGTTGGACTCCGTACCATTCAACGGCTGTGGGAGCATTTTCGAATGGCGAGCTACTTCTAGCTCGCTTAGGAGCGAGCTCGCGAAGTAGAATCGAGCCAAGTGTTGGACTCCGGAACCATTGTCAGTTTAAGGGGTGTAGGAGCAATTTCGAATGGCGAGCTACCCCTAGCTCGCTTAGGAGCGAGCTTGCGGAGTAGGGTCGAACCAAGTGTTGGACTCCGTACCATTCGACGGCTGTGGGAGCATTTTCGAATGGCGAGCTACTTCTAGCTCGCTTAGGAGCGAGCTCGCGAAGTAGAATCGAGCCAAGTGTTGGACTCCGGAACCATTGTGACATTTAAGAGTTACAAGCAGAGGGATGTAATAGTAGTGAAAACATGAAGAAACTTCATTTATTAACATCTAATGATCGGCTGCTTCTAAAGTTGCTAGCCGTTATTACAGTGATAAAAGAAAGCACAAAAAGGACAAACTATGACTAGAGAAAGGAGGGGAACGGTTCGACATCTCGAGTTACTTGGAGAGAAGTAGTTGCCTTCTCCTGGTATTTCAAAAGATGGTCGGCGTTCCAAGTCCGGGGAATTTCTCTGCCTTCGAGATCCTCTAGCTTGTACATACCGGGGCGGATTACTTTCGAGATCTTGTACGGTCCCTCCCAGTTCGGGGCCAGCTTGCTTTTCTGCCCAGGGAATGATATGGCCAACTTCCGAAGGACTAAATCCCCTTCTTTGAGGTCCGTTGGGCGGACTCTCTTGTTGTATGCCAGCTCGATCCTTCTTCGGTAAGCTTGCTGGCGTATGGCAGCTCTCTCTCGGATTTCGTCTATCAGATCTAGGCTTGTTCTGAGTTCTCTAGCATTCTGCTCTTCTTCATAAGCGATCAGGCGAGGAGAGGGTATCCCGACTTCTAGGGGGATGATGGCTTCGGCCCCATAGGTGAGATTAAATGGGCTCTCGCCTGTTGGGGTCCGCTTGGTGGTGCGGTGATTCCAGAGTACGTTCGGCAGCTGATCGACCCATAGTCCCTTGGAACACTTGTCTAACCTCTTCTTGATTCCTGCAAGAATCTGTCGGTTGGCATTCTCAGCTTGGCCATTCGACTGGGGATGGGAGACGGAGGAGAATCGGTGTTGTATGGAAAGGTCTTCACACAAGGCTCGGAAGGCGGCTCCAGTAAACTGTGTCCCGTTATCTGTGACTATGACTCGGGGAACGCCGAACCGGCAAATCACATTCTTCCAGAAGAACTGAACGACCCTATGTTCGGTGATCGTAGCCAGGGGTTCGGCTTCTATCCACTTAGAGAAATAGTCGACTGCCACGACTAGGAACTTTAGCTGTCCGGGGGCTGGAGGGAATGGTCCCAGTAAGTCCATCCCCCACATAGCGAAGGGAACGGGACTTGATAGGGAGGTCAGCGGTGCCTGCGGAAGACGTCGGATGTCTGCATACTTTTGGCAGGAGCTGCACTGCCGAACGTGTCGTTCGGCGTCCCGCAGGAGAGTGGGCCAGTAATATCCATAGTTCAATACCTTGCGCGCCAGAGCCCTGGATCCAGAATGGGCTCCGCCGATCCCCTCATGGAGCTCCTGTAGGGCGTAGTCGGCTTGCTCGGGGGAGAGGCACCTTAGATACGGTCGACCATCCGCTTGGGTGAAGGAGCGTTTGTATAAGATGCCTTCGAGTAAAGTAAAACGTTCGGCTCGGGCCCTAATTCTTCGTGCTTCCCTCGGATCTTCAGGGAGGAGTCCGTTCCTCAGGAATTCGACAATGGGCTTCATCCAGTTGTCTTCGAGGAGGACGGGCAATGCTTCAACGGAGTCTGGCGCTTCGTCCTCTATGCTCGGCTTTAGGAGGACTTCTATCAAAACGGTCTGTTCCAGACCTTGAAGGGAGGAGGAGGCTAACTTGGATAGGGCATCGGCCTGAGCATTTTCTTCTCGAGGGATCCTTTGGATGAGAGCCTCGTCGAACAGCGCCAGGAGGCCCTTTACTTTGGACAAGTATTTAGCCATTCTATCGTCGCGGGCTTCATACTCGCCGAGGACCTGGTTAACAATCAACTGGGAGTCGCTGAAAATCCGTAGCCGATGTGCCCCAGCATTTCGAGCCATTCGAAGCCCGGCTATTATTGCTTCATATTCGGCCTCGTTGTTCGAGGCTTTGAAATTTATCCGGAGTGAGTATTGGAGGACGAAGCCGTCTGGTCCTGCCAGGATGACTCCTGCCCCGCTACCCTCATTACAAGAGGACCCGTCAACATAGACCGACCAGACGGGGGGTCCCTTCGCTGCTTGGCCAGACTCAGGGATTGTAGTCTCAACTATGAATTCGGCCAGTGCCTGTGCCTTGATTGCAGTCCGAGGCTGATAAGTTATATCGTGCTGGCTCAGCTCGATCGACCACTTCATGAGGCGACCAGAAGTCTCGGGTTTGTGAAGAATCTGTTTCAGTGGCTGGTCGGTAAGGACGACCACCGAATGAGACTGAAAGTAGGGTCTAAGTTTTCTCGCGGCCATTACCAGGGCATACGCCATTTTCTCAATTTTCGGGTACCGAAGTTCGGCATCCCGGAGCACCTTGCTGACGTAGTATATGGGCTTCTGAGCCCTTTCTTCTTCCCTGACTAAGACCGCACTGAGCGTCTGCTCGGAAGCCGCGAGGTAGAGGTAGAGCGGTTCGCCGGGTACTGGTTTGCTAAGGAGAGGGGGATTGACGAGGTAGGCTTTAAGCTGGTCAAAGGAGTCTTGTTGCTGCTGCCCCCACTCGAATCCTTTAGCCCCCCTGAGGGCTTTGAAGAACGGGAGGCATTTCTCCCCGGACTTCGACAGGAAGCGCCCTATGGCGGCTAAGCGACCAGTCAGCCTCTGAACTTCTTTGACATTTCTAGGGGGGGTCATGTCCAGTATGGCCTTGATCTTCTCCGGATTCGCCTCTATTCCTCGCTGGCTAACCATAAAGCCGAGGAACTTGCCTGATGAGACGCCGAACGCACATTTGTTCGGGTTGAGTCTCATATTGTTCCTTCTCAAAACATCAAATGCTTCTTGGAGGTCGGTCACATGATCAGCACCTCGGATGCTTTTCACCAGCATGTCATCGACATACACTTCCATGTTTCTGCCGATCTGAGCCTGAAAAACTTTGTTGACGAGGCGCTGGTATGTTGCCCCTGCGTTCTTTAGGCCGAATGGCATGACCCTGTAGCAATAAAGGCCTTGGTCGGTTACAAAAGACGTCTTTGGGATATCTGGCGGGAACATCCTTATCTGATTGTAACCCGAGAAAGCGTCCATGAAGCTTAGAAGCTCATGTCCCGAGGTTGCGTCAATCAGAGTGTCGATGCTCGGTAGAGGGAAGGGATCTTTGGGACAGGCTTTGTTGAGGTCGGTGAAATCAATGCAAATTCTCCATGTTCCGTTGGACTTCTTCACCATTACTACGTTCGATAACCATTCAGGGTAGTTTACCTCCTGTATGAATCGGGCCTTCAGCAATTTATCTACCTCTTCTTTAATAGCGAGCTGTCGCTCGGGGGCGAACTTACGCCTCTTCTGCTGAACTGGTTTGGACCCCGGATCAACACTCAAGCGGTGGACTAAGAGCTCTTCGGAGATACCGGGCATGTCAGCTGCGGACCATGCGAAGAGGTCTTGATTGTCTCGGATGCATTCCACAATATCTGAGTATAGGGCGGACGGGAGGGCCTTGCTTACGAAGAACTTGCGGGTCGGCTCTTGTTCGGAGAAGAGCACCTCCTCCAGTTCGTCCGCTGGCTCGGAGGTCGGTCTTGTGGAATCTTGGGGAATTTCCAGGGTCTCTAAAGAGAGGACGGGCCCAAGGGTCGAAGTCATATAGCATTTCCGGGCCTGCTCCTGATTTCCCCTTACTTCTCCGACCCCGGATCGGGTGGGAAATTTCATCTTCAGATGATATGCCGAGGGAACTGCTTCCAGAGCCGCGAGGCCGGGCCTGCCCAAAATGACGTTGTAGGCAGCGGGAACATCCACTACCATGAAGTCCATTGGCTCCGTTCTGGTGGTAGGGGTTTGTCCGGCAGTTACATCGAGGGTGATCACCCCTTCTATAGTTACCGGAACCCCCGTGAACCCATGGAGAGTGTAACCGGCGGGTTTGAGTCTGTCTCTGGAGAGCTTTAGGCCTTTGAAAGCGGAGAGGAATAGGATGTTGACGGAGCTGCCGTTGTCGACTAAGATCCTCTCCACTTTGAAATTTGCCATGTGGAGGCTGATGACGAGAGCGTCACAATGCGGGATACGGACTCCCTCGAGATCTTCGTCGGAGAAGGTAACTGGCACTCCGAGGCCCTTGGGAGGAGGCGTGGTTCGGACTGAATTGACCTCTCTGATAAACGCTTTTCGGGAGGAGTTCGAGGAGCCTCCCATCGGACCCCCATGGATGAGGTGGAGGACTCGCTCTTCCTCGAAGTCTGGCGTCTCTTCTCTTTCTGGACGCTTGTTAGCCCCCCGAGGCGGGAGAGGGAGCTCGGCTCGGTCCTTTTTTACAAACTTCGTCAGCTGTCCCCTCTGGATAAGGGCTTCGATCTCGTTCCTGAGAGCACGGCAGTCGTTGGTGTCATGCCCGTGGTCCCGGTGATAGCGGCACCATTTCTCTTTATCTCTTCTCTTGGCGGGAGTATTCATTTTGGGAGCTGGAGGCAAGACCCCGTCTTTTTCGACCTCCATGAAGATGGCCGAGAGGTTAGCGTTGAGGGGAGTGAACTTCTCAAATCTAGGGGGAGGTCGGCGCTGGCCGGCATTATCCTTCTGGAGCTTCTTGGCTCCTTCTTCTTCTGCCCCCTTCCTTTTGAGCCCGGAGGCGGGCGCTTCCCAGTTGGGGGGTCGCTCGGCCTCTTCGGCCCGAATGTACTTTTCGGTGCGAAGAAGAAGGTCGGAAAAGTCATGTGGGGGTTTCTTGGCAAGGGAGGAGCGGAGGTTGGAATTGAGAATGTTGGATTGGAATGCTGCGGTAGCGACCGATTGGTCGAGGGAGGCAATAGTTCTAGCTTCGGCTGTGAACCTCTTCACGTAGTCCCTCAGTTTTTCCCCCTTTTGCTGACGGAGGTGCAATAGTGAGATGCTGGTTTTCTCGGTCCTTCGGCTGCTGACGAAATGGGTGATGAACAGGGTCTCGAACTGTTCGAAGGAGAATATTGACGCCGGGGCAAGACGAGAGTACCATTCTCGAGCCGGGCCTTTCAGAGTTGCAGGGAATGTTTTGCAGAGGAAGGCATCAGACGCTTGATGGAGGAGCATCAAAGTCTTAAAGCCTTCGATGTGGTCAACTGGATCGGTCTCCCCAGTGTAGTTCTCGAACTGGGGAGGTTTGAAACCGAAGGGAACAGGAGTATCCACTATGGTCCGGGAGAACGGGGGTCGGCTAGGACGGAGGGTCCTCCCCCTGAGTTCTTCTTCTCGGTTTATCTGTCCCAAGAGTTTTTCCACCTCGTTCAGGCGGCGGTTCATGGTGTCATCTCTCCGGCGGTGATCTGCCGAGCCACGGGACTCGTCTTCGTATGATGGGGAGCGAGGGCTGCGGCGACGGTAGCTTCGGGAACGACGAGGACTTGGGGTGCGTCCGGAATTGGTAGGAGCGGGTCGAGGAGAAGGGGAACGTTGGCGAGGGCTCCGGACCGGAGGAGGGGAGGGGGCCCTCGGCTCATTGGGATTCTGACGGAGATTGAGGGCCTGTTGTACCATTGCTTGGAATTGCTGGAACTCGGCACGGGTGATGGGTGCCTCATTGTTCCGATGCTGCTGCCGACCTGCTGGAGAGTGCCTCCTTCGGTAGTGATCGGGGGAGTCTTTTCTCCCTCTTCGGGCGGGGGACCCCCTGTGTCCCCGGTGTCGGGGGGATCGCTCTTGGCGGGAGGCTTCTCCCCGAGCCCGCTTTTCGTCCAGATGGCGACGAAGGTCCTTATCCTCCGGGCGTTTGGGATGGGCATCGTGGCGACCAGGGGCTCGGGGATGATGGGAGGCCATGGAGGCACTGGAGGCGTTGTGGATGGAGAGGTTCTCTTGGTGAAGAGGCTGTTTCTGAGGGTTAGGACCCTTTGGATCAGGAGGGGGGTTCTGTTGAAGCGGCTCTTCCATGGTAGGAGGGAGTTGTCCTTGTTGCTGAGCGGGATCAGGATGGACTTCTTGCTGGTCAGGGTTGGGCGCTCGGTTGGAGCCCCTAGATCTAACTTTGCGAGGCGGCATGGTAGGAGAGAACCTGTTCACCGGGAAGAGGAGAGGTCCCTATTCGTTAGTTTCCCACAGACGGCGCCAATCTGTTGCCGCTAAATTTGGTGTGGGGGCAAACAGATAGAACTTGTGGATTCTTGGGGAAACTGAATAGGAAAACCTGCGTACCTGTTCCGTCGGGCCTCGTTCGTCGTTCCTGCCGTGCACCTGCAAAAAGTGCGAGACACCGGGGGGGATCCCGGCGACGCACCCTCCGACGCTCAAGTCAGTAATCAAAGAGATTATGAAAGAACGTAAAAACTGGTGAAGAGTTGATTACCTCTTAATGGAGATGGATGGGGGGTATTTATAGGCGTCTTAGGGAGCGGATTAGGAATGTAATCCCCGTGATTCGATAAGGAATGTCCTCCATAATCATATGAGGAAGGTAATCTGACAATATATATTCCCCGTAATCAGATAAGGAATTTAATCCCTAATCCCCCGTGAAGAGATAGACGTTCATCAGGGCCGTTGATCATATTTAATCAGGAACCCTGACTCTATCTTGATGGATTGGGTACGCAGCAGGTGGAGACCCGCACCCTCTTGGTGGTGGATCCATTCGCGGATCATTGGGCCCTAGGAGGGCAGATCCAATATCCGTTTTGGTCCTTTTGTGGGTGAAATTACCGTTTTACCCTCAGGTTTCGAGATTCGCGCCCGATTTGGACGGTTCCGATTAAACCCCATTTTTAGCCATATCACTATTATTAAATCTTATTTTTACCATTTTACTTAAAATGAACATATAGATTATTTAGAAAATTACGCTAATCTGAACCTTAACGTGCTGTTTAGACCTAGAACACTTCATTAAAATCAGAAACTCCCTGAAAGTAAATTGTAGCCCTATCTGTCAAGATGTCGATAGACACCAAAACTTTCGAATTCGGAGTTATACTGCTCCAGTTATGAACCTTTTACCACAGCTGCGCTGAAATTACAGATTCACGTACATAACAAGTTAGGCTAATGAATTAAGTGAACTATTAATCATATATGGCCAAGATAAATTCCAGAATTGTAAATAACATGTTTAGGGTGTTAAAAAGTATTTTTACTGATTTTTATAATATTTATTCACTGCCTTTATAATTAAAATTAGACGACATCTACACCCAGCCAGAAACTAAAACCTATAAAGAACACCGAATTTCACTTAGCTACCGTCGTCGGAATATAGACTTTAAATATGCGTTGGAACCGGGCGGGAGTCTAGTTTCTAGATCACCTGACGGATCCACATTTGCTGCCCTGTAACAACGGGAATACTGATTTTGGTACAGCAACCTACTGCTGTCCAGAATTGGGATTCTATATTTTATAATGTACAATTGTGTTTATAATGTTATATTTAGTGTATTTAATTGTATATAGTGTATTGCATGATCTTAGGATTGTTTTGACACCTTCTCTAGCGTCCCTTATTAGTTGTATTATTGTATGATAATTGAGTAAAGAAAGTAAAGCAAGCCGGGGTTAAGGGTTGATTAGGGTAGTTGATAACATAGTGACTGTACTCGGAAGAGGGGCCCGTATTTCCCTAACTATCGGTATATCGGATATTGGTTATTGGTTATTGGTTATATGGGTCATCGGTTAATTGCAGATTACTGACTTCAGTATCTCGATTGATTCGATTATCGGTCATTATTGAATAATGTTCCCGGGTACATGATCTATAGAATCTACCACCTTGGTCTAAACGAAATTAATTGTATGCATGGAACCTGTAGTATGGGATGCAGTAGTACGTGCATTAGCTAGGATAAAAGAATGAATAATAGACTTAAGGCTCTCCTCACATCATCATTGCATGTTGTTATCTTAATGAACAGTGTTCTCATTATTATTGTCATTATTTGTATTGTTTATCGTTATTGTGGTGAATCATATTTAATGTATATCTCTTTTACACTGTTCAATTCTATCGACTTCATTGTTTATTTGAATTCATTGCTATACCACTATTTCCATTGTTTCACTGTTTCTCCACTTGCATGTCCACGACTTGCTCTAAGGACCTTCCTTTTCCTTTTTTTTTAGATGAGCAACTTACAGGTATCCAAGGAGATTTACCTGATGGAATAGGAGATCAACATTGGTGAAGAGAAGGGTTACTGCGCCGCTAAAATAAATAATGTTTCATTTAATGACTTTAAATAAATTTGGATAAATGTTATTTCCTTGTAATGTGGGCTTCGACCCGAAGATTGTTTATTAAATTTCCAGATGTTGAGTTATTTGATGTTGGTTAATTTTATGCATTAATTTCCAATATTATTATTTATGTGATTGCACTTTCATTGCATGCGTGGTTGTTTCATTATTTGTTATATTATTGAGTTGGATCATTAACAGCCTATGAGTGACGTAAGTCATTCGCTGGGCCGTGTCACGTGCTTGCATTCCGTGTTTTGAGAAGCGGGGCGTGATAAGGTTTTTAGTGGTATCAGAGCCAGGTTAGACTCTAACTAGTTCGGGATTGGACCCTGATTAGCTTGAGTTTAACCGGTCTGACTCAACAATATGTAAACCACGTTGATCACATGGATAATTGATAACCAACTTATGAATCTGGATGCTAACTGTTTGATTCTTATTTCAGACCATGGCTAGAAAAGGTGCTTCTACCTCTCGTGCTGGTGATGAGCAGCCCAAGGAGCCCACCCTTGCCCAAATTATGGAGATGCTGAGAAGTGGTGCTTCATCTTCCAGCCAACCAGAGGCACCTACTATGGCTTAAATAATGCAGATGCAACGCGAACAGACCGAGCTAATGATGCAACAGATGATGCAGATGCAGCGGGAACAAGCAGAAATTATGAGGTGGGAACATGCAGAAATGATGAGGGTGGCCTTGGGAGCTGTCAATCGAGAGCCTGCTGTACCGGTGCCTGCGGTCTTGCCACCACGACCTGGAAATGTAGCGGATTTCATGAAGCTATATCCAGATAAATTCGCAGGTACGGAAGGTCCACTGGAAGCCGAGCAATGGCTCATTAGGACCGAACAGCTGATGATCGCGGCAAGGATAGCCGACGTTGACCGAGTGGATGTCATGAGCATCCAACTCGTTGATCTCGCCCAGATTTGGTGGCGAGCTGAAGTAGAGAGGCTGGAACGCCCCATCGCTTGGGACATCTTCAGAGAGAGCTTTCTCACAAAGTTCTTTCCTGATGTGACGAAAAGTGAAATGGGGCGGCAATTCGTCACACTCACACAGGTTAGACAGATAGTGTTATTATGCAATTTTCATTATTATTTCATAAATATACCAATGTTTAACCAAGGCACTACCTTGAACCAGGGGAATCGGACCGTGGATGAGTATGCTACGGAGTTCACTCGACTTAGCCGTTTTGCGGCTTCCATGGTGACAAACGAGTGGGATAAGGGCCGCCATTTCATGCAGGGCTTGGACCTCGATATTCAGGATCGTCTGGCTGCCTTGCGGCTCCGTTCCTATTCAGATATCCTGGAGGCTGCTAGAAGCCAGGAGCAGGCCAGTAGGCGGAAGCGCGCCAACCAGCGGCCCGCTCCGCATCCCGTCACCGCTAGGCCATCTGGAGGGCCTATCAGGAGGCCAGCGCCGACCTTCCCTGCCAGAGCACAGCCTTATGCACCTACTGCTCAGAGAGCGAACCCAGTCTGTTCGTACTGTCGCAGGACTGGACACTCGCTCCAGAACTGTAGGGCAGCCAACCGTCAGTGTCTCCTGTGTGGTGGTAGCCACCACATGGTTCGCGATTGCCCAAAGTCCAGGACTCTTGCACCAGTTGGAGGCTCCGCTCCACAGGGAGCGCTTGGGCGTGGTCAGGGCGGACCACCGCTCCCACCTCAGAGGCAGGTTTTTGGTCAGAGGAGAGCCGCTCCTCAGGGAGGTCCATCTGGAGGTCGTGGTCAGGCCTTCAACCTGATTGCGGAGGAAGCTGAAACCGCTGAGGAAGTCGTCGCAGGTATATTTATGTTTTATTATTTTTATTTATCTGTTCCCTATTTTATTATTCATTCTTGCATCATTCAGTGGGTAGTTTCTTTTCACATTAGCATTTCTTAATCCCTATTATCCTACCCTATTCATCTCTTCCCATATTTTTGATTCTATCATAGGTATTATTTTAGTTCATTCCTTTCCCGCCCATGTCTTGTTTGATTCCGGAGCGACCCATTCCTTCGTCTCTTCCCGCTTTGTGGATCATCACCAGTTGGAGTGCAGTGACATGCCAGCAGCTTGGAACATCACCACAGGTGGCGGTGTTATCGTTTGCTCTAGGGAGTGCAAGCAAAGCCCTCTAGTTATTGGAGGCACTGATTTCAAGGCAAACTTGATAGTGATCGGGAATTCAGGGTTCGATGTAATTCTCGGCATGGATTGGCTGGGGGAAAGTCATGCTGTTATTGATTGCCGGGCGAAGAAGGTAGTGTTCATGATTCCGGGACATGCAGAGTTCGAGTTTCATGCCGGGGAGACACCTCTTGGACGCGGTAAGAAGGCAGCAGATGAGGAAGATTGTGCAATGGAGTTGCACACAGACTGTGAGGCTGCGCCTCTTGTAGTGCGGGAATTCCTGGATGTATTCCCAGAGGAATTGCCCGGGTTACCTCCCGATCGAGAGGTAGAATTTGGCATTGAAGTTCAGCCGGGTACCGCTCCTATTTCTAAGAGCCCGTATCGGTTGGCGCCAATGGAAATGGCGGAGTTGAAGGAACAGATTCAGGAGATGCTGAATAAGGGTTTCATCAGGCCGAGTGTCTCGCCTTGGGGAGCTCCTGTACTGTTCGTCAACAAGAAGGATGGTAGTCGCAGGTTGTGCATGGACTACCGTGAGCTGAACAATGCCACAGTGAAGAACCGGTACCCGCTACCGAGGATCGATGACTTGTTCGACCAGTTGGGGGGAGCTTCTGTGTTCTCGAAGCTAGACCTGCGTTCTGGGTACCATCAGGTCAAGGTGAAGACCGAAGATATACCGAAGACTGCCTTTCGCACTCGTTATGGCCACTATGAGTTCTTGGTCATGCCCTTCGGAGTCACGAACGCTCCAGCCGTGTTTATGAGCTTGATGAATCGGGTCTTCTCTCCCTTCCTGGACAAGTTCGTCGTGGTGTTCATCGACGATATCCTCGTCTATTCTCGGAGTCGTGATGAGCATGCCGAGCACTTGCGAATTGTCTTGCAGACATTGAGGGAACATCAATTGTACGGAAAGCTTAGCAAGTGCGAGTTTTGGTTGGATAGAGTTGCTTTCTTAGGGCATATTGTTTTGGGCAAAGGAATCTCTGTTGATCCATCCAAGATTGTAGCAGTTAAAGATTGGCCAGTGCCTAAGTCAGTGTCAGAAGTGAGAAGTTTTCTCGGGCTAGCAGGATATTATCGGAAGTTTGTTCAAGACTTCTCGAAGATTGCTGGACCGTTGACTAAACTGACAGGAAAAGATCAGAAGTTTACTTGGGATGAGGCATGCAGTGAAGCTTTCACAGAGTTGAAGAACAGGTTGACGTCAGCGCCAGTGCTGACTATACCAGATGGATCAGGTGGGTTCGTGATTCACTGCGACGCTTCAGGCAGAGGTCTAGGCGCAGTGTTGATGCAGAAGGGTCGGGTTGTTGCTTATGCGTCCAGGCAGTTGAGGCCGCACGAGAAGAACTACCCTACCCATGACTTGGAATTGGCAGCGGTGATCTATGCTCTGAAATTATGGAGACACTACCTACTTGGAGACCGAGTGGAAATCTTTACTGACCACAAAAGTCTCAAGTATGTCTTCACTCAGAAAGAGTTGAACATAAGGCAGAGGCGCTGGTTGGAGTTGATGGCCGACTACGACATCAATTTGCAGTATCACCCCGGTAAGGTGAACTCGGTGCCAGATGCGTTAAGTAGAAGGCCAGTCGTCATGTGCTTGACTCAGCAGAAGGAACTTATTGAGCAGATGCGAAGATTGGACTTGAATGTGATTCTTCCGGGTACCGATCGGAGTTGTATGATGCTTCAGATGCAGTCATCTCTGGTTGAGCAAATTAAGGAAGCACAGGCAGGTGACGAGTAGTTACAGGGATTCAGGACAGAAGTTGAGGCGGGTACAAGGACCGATATGGTCATCCATTCAGATGGGTCACTTCGCTTTGGGGCTAGGCTGTGTGTCCCAAAGGGTGAAGTTAGGCAGAAATTGCTCGAGGAAGCCCACCAGTCGGCATACTCTATTCATCCCGGTGGTACCAAGATGTATCGGGATTTGAAGCTTCACTTTTGGTGGCATGGTATGAAGAGGGCCGTAGCCAGATTTGTGTCTCAGTGTTTGGTCTGCCAGCAGGTGAAGGCAGAACACCAGAGAACCGCCGGACTCCTTCAGCCTCTTCCCATTTCGGAGTGGTAATGGGAGCATATCACCATGGACTTTGTTACTGCTTTGCCAAGAAGTCCCAGGGGTCACAACGCCATTTGGGTGATTGTTGACAGGCTGACGAAGAGTGCCCATTTTATCCCGTTCAGAGTTGGTCAGTCTACCGAGAGTCTCGCAGAGAGGTACATGCAGGAGATCGTCAGATTGCATGGGGTCCCTGTCAGCATTGTATCAGACAGAGACACTAGATTTCGATCACAGTTCTGGGAGAGTCTTCAGAGCAGTCTGGAAAGCAAGTTGAAGTATAGTACAGCTTTCCACCCTCAAACAGACGGGCAATCGGAAAGGACCATTCAGACATTAGAGGACATGTTACGGTCCTGTGTACTTCAGTTTAGAGGATCTTGGGAGGATCACCTGCACTTGGTAGAGTTCTCGTATAACAATAGCTACCAAGCAAGTCTTAAAGCTGCTCCCTTTGAAGCCTTGTATGGTCGAAAGTGTCGGTCGCCAGTGTGTTGGGACGACATTGGTGAGAGGAAGCTATTGGGGCCCGAACTGATCACGAAGACTGTTGATGCCGTAGCCCAGATCAGGAAGCACCTGCAGGCAGCTCAGGATAGGAAGAGGAAATGGGCAGATGATCACAGGAGGCCATTAGAGTTCGAAGTGGGTGATCATGTGTTCCTCAAAGTATCACCGTGGAAGGGAGTTATCCGGTTTGGAGGCGGGGTCAAGCTAAGCCCTAGATTCATTGGGCCGTTTGATGTTGTAGAGCGAGTAGGCAAGGTGGCCTATAGACTCGCGTTGCCGCCGGCATTGTCTGGAGTGCATGATGTCTTTCATGTATCCCAACTCAGGAAGTATGTCAGAGATGATAGTCATGTCATCGACTATTCCGAGTTGTCTGTTCGGCCAGATTTGTCCTGCGAAATCCCACCAGTTTCGATCTTGGACCGACGAGAGAAGGTTCTGAAGAACAAGGTCATCAGGTTGGTTCGAGTTGGTTGGAATCCTCACTCGCCGGGTGAGTCGACTTGGGAACTTGAGGATGAGATCCAGAAGAAGTTTCCCCACCTTTTTGTGTGATTCTTTTCTGTTCTTCGGGGTTATCCTATCACCACTTGAGTAAATTTCGAGGACGAAATTTTATTGTAAGGTGGGTAGGATTGTAACTCCCGTTTTCATTTTTTCTGTTTCTATTTTTGATTTCCAATTGTAATCTCGATTGTAATTTAATTTCATTTCATTTGTCCCATTTTGTATTAAATAATATTTAGTCGAATGTTATTTATCAATTCTTCCTCATCTCAATTGTCCATTAAAAATCCACTCCTTGTATGTCTTAATTCGGATTTATTTTAGAGTACTTGTCTCTCCTTGGGTTGTGAATTGACCTCATTTGACTCACTTTGTACCCATAGCCCAATATCCATCTCTTAATGGGTCTCTCACCCAAACCCACTAACCCTTACTACCCCCAATCTCTCCCTAACGGACTAATCTATCAACTCCCCTAATCACTCCCCTCACTCTCCAAAATCAGTAACTCCCAATGATTAGGTAACTAAATCCCTAATTATTAGCCCTCTAATCTCTCCCAATATCTTGTAACCTCCCCTAATATCTCTCCCCTCCCGTACTCTCTCTCTCTCCCTCTCCTCTGATTAAAACAAACCCAACAGAACGCAACAAAAACAAACAAAAACAAACGAAATCAAAAACCCCAACTCCCTTCTCTTCTTCTCCCGCTCACTCCCTCTCTTCATTCATCTTCAACCCAAGACCGAACCCCGTCGAACCCAACAAAACCTTCGCCATCTCCATCTCCATCCGCCTCGCCATCACCGTCCCCACAGAGAACCTTCGCCATCTCCATCGACGACTTCGCCTCCTCCATCACCCAAGCACTCCCGAACCCATTTTCACCATCATCGATGCCATTACCCATCACCATTACCACCTCCAGATCCCCATCACTTCGCCGCCTCTAGCACACCCCCCTCGACCGCCTCTACCTCTCCGCTGCGTCGCTAGACGCCGCCGAACCCCAACGCCCACTCCCGCTCTCACCCTCTGTTCGAACCCACGAACAGAGCAGTTCCGCCGTCGCCTTCCGTCCACCGTCGTGCCTCCGCCGCGTCGCTTCTCGACGTAGCGCCGCCGTCGAAGAACCCCGCCGTCGCCGCTCGTCCCCATCTCTCTCTCCCTGTTTCGAAGCAGAGAACGAACGAAGAAGGAGGGAAAGGCGGGGTCGAATTTGGACCGTTTGATCGCGCCAAGATTCGTGCCATTGATTGTTGTCCCGTGTTCACCCGCAGCAGATCCCTGTTCGCCTGTTCCCTGTTCGGTGCAGATCCGCTGCACTGAAGCGTTCTGATTCGCCGCCGCTGCTGTTCGCTGTTCGGCGCGTAGCGGATCCCTTCCGCTGTTTCGTGTTCTGGCCGATCCGGTGTGAGGGAAATTATTACTATTTGCTAGCTTTCTTCGCACGGTCTTCGCGCGTGCCTCTTGGGATTGTTCCCCGGGATACTGATCCCGTTATTCTTAACTATTTTGAATCGACTACTACAAAAAGGCAGGTCACTTCTATCGAATATTTTTTTTTGTATCATATTCGATAATTATTGTTGAAATTCCACAAGTGGATCTTATTTAAAAATCGTAAAATATTATTGTATCAATCGTCGAGATGCCACGGATTTACACGAGCGAATCCAAGTGGTAGTCTCGACACCGTGCCATCTTTTTGCCTCTAAAGTATAGAGATATCCATACACCATATAGTTATAGTTATTGATTATAAAATAGGGAATTATAGACACATTTCATATCATGAAATTAAATGACAAATAGCTATAGTAGATTGTAGAAATTTGTTGATCGTTAATGTGATTGTTATTGCTAAATTGTTGAATTGGAATTATTAAAATGTTAGACATCACCTATATTAATACCATGTTCACCTAAGGTTGATTCGCTGCGATTAAGATTAATTAAACTCCAATTTACTATTATTAAATCTTATTTTTACCATTTTACTTAAAATGAACATATAGATTATTCAGAAAATTACGCTAATCTGAACCTTAACGTGCTGTTTAGACCTAAGAAACTTCATTAAAATCAGAAACTCCCTGAAAGTAAATCGTAGCCCTATCTGTCTAGATGTCGATAGACACCAAAACTTTCGAATTCGGAGTTATACTGCTCCAGTTATGAACCTTTTACCACAGCTGCGCTGAAATTACAGATTCACGTACATAACAAGTTAGGCTAATGAATTAAGTGAACTATTAATCATATATGGCCAAGATAAATTCCAGAATTGTAAATAACATGTTTAGGGTGTTAAAAAGTATTTTTACTGATTTTTATAATATTTATTCACTGCCTTTATAATTAAAATTAGACGACATCTACACCCAGCCAGAAACTAAAACCTATAAAGAACACCGAATTTCACTTAGCTACCGTCGTCGGAATATAGACTTTAAATATGCGTTGGAACCGGGCGGGAGTCTAGTTTCTAGATCACCTGAAGGATCCACATTTGCTGCCCTGTAGCAACGGGAATACTGATTTTGGTACAGCAACCTACTGCTGTCCAGAATTGGGATTCTATATTTTATAATGTACAATTGTGTTTATAATGTTATATTTAGTGTATTTAATTGTATATAGTGTATTGCATGATCTTAGGATTGTTTTGACACCTTCTCTAGTGTCCCTTATTAGTTGCATTATTGTATGATAATTGAGTAAAGAAAGTAAAGCAAGCCGGGGTTAAGGGTTGATTAGGGTAGTTGATAACATAGTGACTGTACTCGGAAGAGGGGCCCGTGTTTCCCTAACTATCGGTATATCGGATATTGGTTATTGGTTATTGGTTATATTGGTCATCGGTTAATTGCAGATTACTGACTTCAGTATCTTGATTGATTCGATTATCGGTCATTATTGAATAATGTTCCCGGGTACATGATCTATAGAATCTACCACCTTGGTCTAAACGAAATTGATTGTATGCATGGAACCTGTAGTATGGGATGCAGTAGTACGTGCATTAGCTAGGATAAAAGAATGAATAATAGACTTAAGGCTCTCCTCACATCATCATTGCATATTGTTATCTTAATGAACAGTGTTCTCATTATTATTGTCATTATTGGTATTGTTTATCGTTATTGTGGTGAATCATATTTAATGTATATCTCTTTTACACTGTTCAATTCTATCGACTTCATTGTTTATTTGAATTCATTGCTGTACCACTATTTCCATTGTTTCACTGTTTCTCCACTTGCATGTCCACGACTTGCTCTAAGGACCTTCCTTTTCCTTTTTTTTTAGATGAGCAACTTACAGGTATCCAAGGAGATTTACCTGATGGAATAGGAGATCAACATTGGTGAAGAGAAGGATTACTGCACCGCTAAAATAAATAATGTTTCATTTAATGACTTTAAATAAATTTGGATAAATGTTATTTCCTTGTAATGTGGGCTTCGACCCGAAGATTGTTTATTAAATTTCCAGATGTTGAGTTATTTGATGTTGGTTAATTTTATGCATTAATTTCCAATATTATTATTTATGTGATTGCACTTTCATTGCATGCGTGGTTGTTTCATTATTTGTTATATTGTTGAGTTGGATCATTAACAGCCTATGAGTGACGTAAGTCATTCGCTGGGCCGTGTCACGTGCTTGCATTCCGTGTTTTGGGAAGCGGGGCGTGACATAACCCTTTAAGAATTTTCCAATCACATGTATGCCACATCATCAACTGCTTATTTACTAAATGAGCTATATATATATATATATATATATATATATATATATATATATATATATATATATGGTAGCCTTCGGTTGCGAACTCCTGTGTGCGAACTCCTCGTGCGAACTGACGACTACACCGTCAGATTCAAAAAAATTCATCCAATGGCTGTGATTTGAGAACGATCTCTTCTCAGTTATTTCTGGGGGTATTTTGGTAATTTGCGGTAATAGGGCAGACTTCTGCCCTCTTTCGTCTCCACTCCTCTCAGATCGAAACAAAAAAAAAACCCCTCTTAGATCGAAATCGAAGCACCTTCTCTCTCTTCGCGAACCCTAACTCTTGTGTAGCGAACTCCTCGTGCGAACTCCTCCTTCTCAGATCGAAATATTTCTATCGATGTCCCACCCCCCTTCCCCCCTCTTAGTCCCTCTCACATCGAAATATTATCTTCTCTCTCTATTCGTGAACCCTAGCCTTTCCAACGTCGGGAGCTTTCTTCAGTCCTCTTCAATCCATTCTCCAGTCCTCTTCAATCCACGACGAAACCCTACCTCCGATCGCCCCCTACTTTCTCTAATCGTCTTCGCCCATTTCGAAACCCTAGGGTATCGATCAGGTATATATATATATATATATATATATATATATATATATATATATATATATATATATATATATATATATATATATATATATATATTATTTATTTTATTTATTTATTTTTTGTTTGTTCCCTTTTTTTCTGTTTGAATTTGTAGGAATGGGGTTAAGTAATTATGTTTATATTTCATTATATTTTGAATTAATTTATAGAAATGTGGAGTATTTGGTTGATTGGTTTGTTTCGTTTGCTTTGATAATACAGTTGCTTGCGGGATTGTGGAGAAAGTACCAATGACACTGTTGCTTGAGTAAAGTTCCTCATTCTGTTTGTTCAATTTAAGGTTTATTATCGGCTATGTTTTATTTTGTTTTGAAGTAGGCAATGATTGATAAAAATTATTTTATACAGGCTTTAAAAATTGGAACATGCATTTGTTATTTGTGTGCTCTGTTTATGTACTTTATGAGCAAATACCTACGCTGAAAACAAGAAATGGAACATGCATTTGTTTATTTGCAGATTGAGTTATGGTTCAGTTTATTTGCAGATTGAGTTATGCATTTGTTTATTTGTAGACTAAGTTATGGTTCAGTTTATTTGCAGATTGAGTTATGCATTTGTTTATTTGCAGATTGAGAAATGGAACATGCATTTATTTGCAAATCCCTACGCTGAAAACAAGAAATGGAACATGCCTCTTTGTACAGGCTTGCCATGTTCTTTATGTTGTTCATAGGCAGATTGAGTTTTCAGCCTTTGTGAGCTCTTTGTACAGGCTTGAGCTCTGATTTGTGTTGTTCATATGCATATTGAGCTTTGATTTGTTCATATGCATATTTGCTGCTTATGTTTATGTTGTTGGCATGGCATGGCATAATATTGATCAAATTATAGATCAACTTGTTGGCATGGCATAGTATTGCAGCCCGAGTGTGAACATAATTATGATGCTTTTGAGAGTCTTGCTTGATTCAATTGATAATTTTCTAAAACCCTATTATATACTAGGTTGTGTTCTGAGCCTACATTTACTTAAAATATTTTGAGATTTATTTGTGTTGATATCTAAGATAAATAATTACAATTCATTTATCTAAACCCTTTTCTTTCTTATTACTTGCAGTTTGTACAGTGACTGAAGATGACCGAAGGTGTGATGCTGAAAATGTTTTACGGCAAAATTAACTCTATATTTTATTTCACTCTGTACATTTGATGACTGTATATAATATATTTGAATCTGTACATTATACTACTGTACAATATTCAAACCATATATCAGATTTGTATGTTTGAGCTTTGTTTATTTGAGTGTGAACATAACTTGGCATATTTAAGATTTTGGTTCAGTTGTATATTGATTAACCTTGCATATTTGCTGCTTCAGTTTCAGATTAAGTTATGGTTCAGTTTCAGATTTTGGTTCTGTTTTAGATTTTGGTTCAGTTTAACCTGAAACATAATTATGGTGCAGTTTCAGATTTTGGTTCATATGCATATTTGCTGCTTCAGTTTCAGATTAAGTTTCAGGTTGAACTTCAAAAAAATTTGTTTCTGTTTCAGATTCAGATTAAGCTCAGTTTAACCGAATTCAGAGGCATATAATCTTGGATGAGTTCATATGCATATTAATCTCAGATTAAGCTCAAGTCAACTGAAATTTAACAACGAAATGTACATCATTGATCTTTGGATTGGCATAAATACAAAAGTTCACCTGTACCAATTTCATTTTTGTCCAAGTACCAAACCAGACAACTGATTAAAGACACAACTTATTAAAGAAAGAAGAAATCGAAATGATCGAGTTAACTACCAATACTCCACTCTCAAATGCATCCAACTTTGAAGCACAGAACTGTTAGAAGTTAGATTGAGTTAACTACCAGTACTCCAATCTCAAATGCATCTAACTTTGAATGATATAATTTTGACACAAACTGGCTGATCCTCGACTAGGCTTTGCAAATTCATACAACATAACTGAATTACAACAACAGTAAAGGAAAACACTTACAATACAAGATACAAACATATGATCTCTATTACATTCATCGATGCATCAAGTACAAAGCTGACACTCCTAACATTTACACATACTAAATTCTACAGTTATTCTTCCATTCGATTCCAGCTCTTCTCGGATAGTGGGTTAATGATGTCTTTCCATGTTACATAGTCAATTGCTGAAACCATTAACCAAGAAGCGAACTGTGAAGCTCTGTTACACCTCTAGAGCGAAGTGCGAAGCTCTGTCAAGTAGCAAAATGAGCGAACTGCTGCAAACCTCCCCCCCCCCCTACAAAAATTATATAAATAGCTTAGCAATATTGGACTGCACTATTAGCACCATAAATTATAAACAATTGAAGTACATATAGGCTCAGAACAACCTTGCACATAATAAGTAATTATGAAATAAGTCAAATATAATCACGCATGAGTATAACACTTATAGCTTAGCAATATCGGAGATATATATGTCCACTTAAATATTTTCATGAGGGAAATGTCCACTTGATTATTATATTACCTTTATTGGGGGAGAAGTTGTCAAAACTAGTTATTACTATTGAATATAAGGGTTGAATATTTTTCACTTACATTAAACTACTAATAGAAAGTTGATGAGGCAAGCAAATTCTTCGACCAAATTATAACATCTAAGATTTCTTAATTATACATTTAGATTACAGTCATGGTATAAAATTCAGAGAAGTGTGACTCTGCTTATTTGTGCTGATCTTTTCATGCAGTAGTACATATAACATTTGTAAGGAATTGTTGTGCTGTCATGTAATTATCGAATGAGACTAGTAGTTTCTTAGCTATTAATGTCATCAATAAAAATCACTAATTTTCTCAAATGGTGTTCTAAACATGATAAAACTACAAATGCGATAGGGATGTCAACTTCTCAATATATTTGAAAAATCTATATTACAGTTTACTAACATGAAAATACCACTAAACCAGTAAAAAAGAATTGAAGCTTACTAAGCACTTCCTGAGCAGTCAATCGCTTTGAGGGATCTGGATCAAGCATCCTCTTAACAAGATCCTTAGCATTATCGGAACCCTTGGCCATGGATCCCTCTTGAAATCAATCACAGAGCGAATAATTGCTTGTGCAACTCCCTGCTCAGTCTCTGCCATCAAACAAATAAAGGGAAAAAAAAGACACATAATTAGAAAACCAACATCAATTAAATTATCTTATCCCCCAATACAAATATCCGAAGAAATTACCGACCCAAAATGGCAGAATACCACTCAGTATGCTTCTTACAAATTGAAACAAAACAATAGTTTTCTCTTAACAAAATACCTCATTCCTACAAATTCAAGCAGAAAAAAAGGGAACAAACAAAAAAATAATAATAAAAAATATATACCTGATCGAAACCCTAGGGTTTCGAAATGGGCGAAGAATATTAGAGAAAGTAGGGGGCAATCGGAGGTAGGGTTTCGTCGTGGATTGAAGAGGACTGGAGAATGGATTGAAGAGGACTGGAGAAAGCTCCCGACGTTGGAAAGGCTAGGGTTCGCGAATAGAGAGAGAAGATAATATTTCAATGTGAGAGGGACTAAGAGGGGGGAAGGGGGGTGGGACATCGATCGAAATATTTCGATCTGAGAAGGAGGAGTTCGCACGAGGAGTTCGCTACACAAGAGTTAGGGTTCGCAAAGAGAGAGAAGGTGCTTTGATTTCGATCTAAGAGGGGTTTTTTTTGTTTCGATCTGAGAGGAGTGGAGGCGAAAGAGGGCAAAAGTCTGCCCTATTACCGCAAATTACCAAAATACCCCCAGAAATAACTGAGAAGAGATCGTTCTCAAATCACAGCCATTGGATGAATTTTTTTGAATCTGACAGTGTAGTCGTCAGTTCACACGAGGAGTTCGCACACAGGAGTTCGCAACCGAAGGCTACCCTATATATATATATATATATATATATATATATATATATATATATATATATTCATCAAACAAACTTTTGAAAACTTCGTCTAAACTTTTGTCTTCTAATTGCGGTGTAGGTTCATCATGATCTTTCAATGGTGTTGATTCTACTCATTTCTGGTAGTTACTGATTTAAATTTGGTGTTTTAGCTGATGTCGATGCTAGAGGCGTCAAATATATAAGAACTTGATTTATACTATGGTGGTAGGGCTAGAAATTGGGCCAAATCTGATCCGGATCTGACAGCCCACCCCAGTCAAAGATGGGCTTGAACAGAGCTTTTTCATTTTTGAGATGGGCTTAAGCCTTTCTTGGGATTATTTTTTAATTGGGGAAACTTGTTTCTGGGAGCTCTCTAGGAAAATCATTTAATATCTTGCAAGTATCAGCTGAAAGTACTAATCAGAATGATCGTAATTCACTAATTAGGGTGTACTGTTTGTACTGTTTATTTACTGTTTTATTGATTAATATATATTTTTGATGGCTGGAGCTTTTTGGCTCTATCCGATTCATCAAAAAAAAGAATGATCGTAATTCACTAATTAGGGTGTACATGGGAAATCTGTCAACCTTCTTGAAAATACCATCAATTAGTTGGGTTTATACTAGCCATCAATCATCAATGAAGACCTTGTTTGAAAACAAAGTTAAGATAATAAAATTTCCTTTTAACTTTGAGGGTATAAAATATCTTACCTTTTTAATCATATCTTTAGATAAATATAGTTTTCGCACCTCTTTGTAGAATGAGTCCTCAACAACATGCTAAAGTTTGGATAAGTAGCGTTTTCTAATGTTATGAGATAACTCATGTTCTTTCTTCTTTCAAAACCGGTTCTTTTTCTCTTCCCAATTCCCAACTTATACATATCCATCTCGTGATTGGTTTTTTTTTTAAGGGAAAAAGTGGAATCTGACAATTCTGTTTCATTAATAAGAGTTTAACGAAACAAATCCAGAATGCTGGACCCAAGTACAAATTACAGACAGAAAATAAAATATACATGAAGCAACATGACGCGTACAAACAACAAATCTCTCCAACAACCTTAAAGGATGGGCCGACAAACAAGTTCGGTCTAGCAAAATTATAAGTACGTCGGTTTAGCTTCGTACAGTGCCTCCACGGCATATGCACGTCCACCTAAGACAAGTCACACTACAAAAAATATTGAAATACCCGGCGAAACAATCCCGGCGTTTGGGTGTTTCACCAGGACATTCCCCGGCGCTTTTATTAAAAATGTCAGCGGGTCCATAGAAACCTCGGCGTTTGTTAATAAACGCCGGGCTATTTTCTGATACCCCCCGCGCGCGCGCGCGTTATAGCCACTTCCCTCTCTGTCTTTCAGGATTTGCGCCCAGTTCTTTTCGCCCAGAAACCCTATTTCGATTTCGCTCTTCGATTTCACACCGTTCAAGAAGATCCTTCGTCGTCTTCGTCGTCGCTCTCGCACACACCGTCGTCGTCGCTGTCCTCCGCCTGTCATCGATCGCCGCCCTGCATCGCCGTGACCCCACGTCGCCATCGCCATCGCCATCGCCATCTTCCCCAAAATCCTCTACCGGCTGATTCAACTGAAATCGATTTTGATCGATCGGAATTCAAGAACCAGGTACGGATCATCTTAGATCTAGGGTTTCCTCTCTCCATTTCATCTGTGTTTTTGTTTTTTAATTTTATGACCCATATTGTTACTGTCTTTATGACTTAATAACTCATACCCATTCTAGTTTTGGTAGTCTATTTAATGTTGTCTGATCAGATTTTTGTATGATATATTGTTTGATATTACTCCGAACTAAGTGATATGTAGGATAATGGCTCGATTCTGGTATTTGGTATCTGCAGTGTTCGAAAGTTTCAGAGCTTCAGTCGACTGGATGGAGGAGCAGTCGACTGTCCAGAGAGGAGTTTTCGAAGACTGAGTATACAGCAGCAGCAGTCGACTGTATGTGGGAGTCAGTCGACCGTCCCGAAGGAATCAGTCGACTGGTATGAAGACCAGTCGACTGTCGGCGGGTTTTGGATCCAGAATAGGCCCAATTCGAAAGGCCCAATAGTTTTCCTATAAATACACCCGTTAGGGTTTTGTAAATTGTAACACCTAATTCGGATTTTGTAGCCGTCATCTCTTGTAAAGGCTTTGTTTGCCCATTGGAGATCATAGTAAAGAAACCCCAACCGCCCCTTGTGGATGTAGGCATCGTTTTGCCGAACCACGTAAATCTTGTGTTCTTGTGTTGCTTGCTTTTCTGTTTTTCTCTCGCTGGTTCTCTCTTTGTTTCCGCGTTGGTTTGATTGTTGGTTTGATTTGTATTCCGCACAACAAGTGGTATCAGAGCCGTTGGTTCGACCTAGAGGGAGATGGCGGGTGATGCAGATGCAACCAAGGATGTTGTGGGATCAAGTTCGTCAAGAACAACGATTCACAACGCAAAATTTGAAGTTGAAAAATTTGATGGGACAAACAATTTCGGGATGTGGCAATGTGAGGTGTTGGATGTTCTTGTTCAACAAGAACAAGATGTTGCTTTGGAGGTAAAAAAACCTAAGGATATGTCCGAAGCAGATTGGAAGAAGTTGAATCGAGTTGCGTGTGGGACTATTCGGCTCTTTATTGAGAAGGCTCAGAAGTACGATTTGATGAGGGATACCATTGCTGCGGTGTTGTGGAAGAAGCTCGAAGACAAATACATGAGGAAAAGTTTGGAGAATCGGCTGTATTTGAAGAAGAGACTTTTTCGCTTCACCTATACGGAAGGTATGTCTATGAATGCTCATGTTGAATCATTTAATAAATTATTGGCTGATTTGTTAAATTTGGATGAGCAAATTAAGGATGAGGATAAAGCCCTAATTCTGTTGAATTCATTACCTGAAAGTTATGATCATTTAGCAACTACTTTATTATATGGAAAAGATACTGTAAAATATGAAGATGTTGCAAATGCTTTGTTGAATAATGAAACTAGGAGAAGGGATAAAATGGTTGATAGAGAAACTTCTGAAGCTTTAATTGTAAGGCGCAGGACTGAGACCAGATCTGAGTCCAAATCTGGAAAAAAGGGAAACAAATCTCGTTCCAAATTGAGAGGAGTTTCGAAGGACAGGAAAATACCGGCCAAAGATGAATGTGCTTTCTGTCATGAAAGGGGGCATTGGAAAAAGGATTGTCCAAAGCTACGAAATAAGGGAAATTCAACTGCAAATGTGACTGTTGATAATTTAGAAAGTGGCGAGGATTTTTCTTTTGCACTGGCTTCTAGTCCCTCACTTTATCAAGAAGTATGGTTTCTTGATACAGCAGCCTCCTATCATATGTCTTGAAAAAAGGAGTGGTTTACTTCTTTGGAGTATATGGATGGTGGTGTAGTTTTGATGGGAAATGATGCACCTTGTAAGAAGGTAGGAATCGGGAAGATTGAATTGCTAATGCACGATGGTCTTATTAGGGAGCTTTCAGATGTATGGTATGTTCCAGATTTGAAAAAGAATCTGATTTCACTAGGTGCTTTGGAGGCCAGTGGATTGAAATTTGCTAGTGAAGGTGGCATTCTGAAGGTGACTAGCGGATCACTCGTGGTGATGAAAGGGCAAAGAAAGAGGAACTTGTTTTTCTTGCAGGGAAAAACATATTTGGGTCAGGCTGCCAGTGTAACTGAGAAGCCTAAACAGGTTGTTCCCGACTCTACCAGGTTGTGGCATATGCAACTCGGGCATGCAGGAGAAAAGGCCTTGCAGGGGCTTGTGAAGCAAGGGTTGCTTAAAGATGCTAAAGGGTGCAAGTTGGAATTTTGTGAACATTGTGTTTTGGGTAAGCAAACTAGGGTGAAATTTGGTACAGCTGTACATCAGACAAAGGGTATCCTCGATTATGTGCACACAGATGTTTGGGGCCCTACTCAGACACCTTCTATGAGTAGTAGACACTGGTTTGTTACTTTTGTTGATGATTACTCCAGACGAGTTTGGGTGTATACCATGAAGCACAAAGATGAAGTTTTGACATTGTTCACAAGTTGGAAGAAGAAAGTTGAAAATCAGACCGGTAGGAAGATTAAGGTTCTGAGGTCAGATAATGGAGGGGAATACAAGAACGATCCGTTTCTGAAATTGTGTGAAGATGAAGGGATCCAGAGGCACTTCACAGTTAGGAAGACTCCACAGCAAAATGGGGTTGCAGAAAGGATGAACAGAACCTTACTTGAGAAGGTGAGATGTATGTTAGCACAGTCTGGATTGAAGAAGACATTTTGGGCAGAAGCTGTTATATATGCAAGCCACATTGTCAACCGTTTACCATCAGCAGCACTTGAAGGCAAAACGCCTATTGAGGTATGGAGTGGTAAACCTGCATCTGATTATAGTTTTTTGCATATATTTGGTTGTCCTGCTTATTTTCATGTAACTGAAACTAAACTTGATGCAAGAGCCAAAAAGGCTATATTTGTTGGTTTTAGTACTGGTGTCAAAGGTTACAGGTTGTGGTGTCCAGAACAAAAGAAGTTAGTAATCAGCAGAGATGTGACTTTTGATGAGAACAGCATGATTAGCTCGGGACAGTCGACTGGTGGTATAGGACAGTCGACTGGTGAGCAGCAGAAGAGTGGGACAGTTCTCCAACAGGTGAGTAGCAGAATCTCGGGACAGTCGACTGATGTACAGGAGCAGTCGACTGGTGGTCTAGAACAGCAGAAGAGTGGGAGCTCGGGACAGTCGACTGTTGGCAATAATCAGTCGACTGGTAGGAGAGTTCTCCAACAGGTGGAGTTAGAAAAGTTGTCAGTTGAAAATCCTGTTCCTGTCCAAGATGAAGATGATGTGGTTGATACTGAGAATGATGAAGAAGTTCCTATCCAGCAGGAAGAATCAATTGCAGTAAGAAGGCAAAGAAGAGATATCAAACGACCGTCTCGTTTTACAGATACAGTTGCATTTGCTCTTCCCATTGTGGATGATGAAGTTCCCTCCAACTTCAAAGAAGCCACTAGAAGTTCAGAAAATGCAGATTGGAAAGTTGCTATGGATGAAGAGATGAACTCTCTTCATAAGAATAAGACTTGGGATCTAGTGCAACTACCAAAGGGGAAGAAAGCAATTGGTTGCAAGTGGGTGTATACGAAGAAAGAAGGTCCAAAAGGCAGTGTTCGGTTCAAGGCTAGACTAGTTGCAAAGGGGTATGCTCAACAGGAAGGTATTGACTATAATGAAGTGTTCTCTCCGGTTGTGAAGCATCCTTCTATTCGGATTTTGTTAGCTTTGGTAGCACAGTTTGATCTTGAATTGACACAGATGGATGTGAAGACTGCGTTCTTACATGGGGATCTAGATGAAGAAATTTATATGTCGCAGCCAGATGGGTTCAAAATTGCTGGGAAGGAAAATTGTGTTTGCAGGTTGAAGAAGTCTCTCTATGGGTTGAAGCAATCTCCAAGGCAGTGGTATTTGAGGTTTGACCAGTTTATGAAGGTGCAGAGATATTCCAGAAGTGAGTTTGATCATTGTGTCTACTTCAGGAAATTGCAGGATGGTTCTTTCATATATCTGTTATTATATGTGGATGACATGTTGATTGCCTCTAAAAATGCTAAGGAGATTCAAAATTTGAAGAATCAGTTGAGTTCTGAATTCGAGATGAAGGATCTTGGTGAAGCCAAGAAGATACTTGGGATGGAGATAGCTAGAGACAGGGCGAAGGGCATAGTGAGTTTGACACAGAAGCAATATCTTTTGAAGGTGCTGAAACGGTTCGGTATAGATAAGAAAACTAAACCAGTCAGTACACCCTTAGCCACCCATTTCAGAATTAGTGCTTCTCAGTCTCCAAGTACAGATGAAGAGAGACAGTATATGGCGAATGTACCTTACACTAGTGTGGTTGGCAGTTTGATGTATGCCATGGTTTGTACTCGACCAGACATCTCTCAGGCGGTGAGTATGGTTAGTCGATATATGCATGATCCAGGCAAAGAGCATTGGCAAGCAGCTAAATGGATTTTGAGGTACATAAGTGGCACCACAGATGTGGGTTTGAAATTTGGAAGGGATGACAATATTAGCAGGTTATTGGTTGGGTATGTTGATTCGGACTATGCAGGTGATCTAGATAAGAGGCGGTCTACTACAGGCTATTTGTTTACTATGGCTAGAGCACCTATAAGTTGGAGGTCAAATTTGCAGTCCACTGTAGCGTTGTCTACTACTGAGGCTGAATACATGGCGGTTGCTGAGGCCATGAAGGAAGCCATTTGGATACATGGACTTTTGAAGAGCTTGGGGATTCATCGGGAGAAGGTGGAGGTACACTGTGACAGTCAGAGTGCTATTCATTTAGCGAAGAACCAAGTTCATCATTCGAGGACCAAACATATTGATGTCCGTTATCATTTTGTGCGTGATTTGATAAAGGATGGTGATATTCATTTGGTGAAGATTGGAACAGCTGATAATCCTGCTGATATGTTGACCAAAGTTGTTGGGGCAGCCAAGTTCAAGCATTGCATGAACCTGGCTAATATTTTGCATGTTTGATAATTTGGCATGGGCGATTGGGATAGTGCTTTGCTATTGGTTTGTTTAGTATGTGATATCATACTAAGGTGGAGTTTTGGGTTCGTTTGTTGCATTTGGTGATGAGCAGTTGTTTTGAAGTATTTGTGGAGATTGCTTGGGCTACTTGGAAGATTTCACCAAGGTGGAGATTGTTGGATACTTGACTTGGAAGATCTCGCCAAGGTGGAGATTGTAGGATAATGGCTCGATTCTGGTATTTGGTATCTGCAGTGTTCGAAAGTTTCAGAGCTTCAGTCGACTGGATGGAGGAGCAGTCGACTGTCCAGAGAGGAGTTTTCGAAGACTGAGTATACAGCAGCAGCAGTCGACTGTATGTGGGAGTCAGTCGACCGTCCCGAAGGAATCAGTCGACTGGTATGAAGACCAGTCGACTGTCGGCGGGTTTTGGATCCAGAATAGGCCCAATTCGAAAGGCTCAATAGTTTCCCTATAAATACACCCGTTAGGGTTTTGTAAATTGTAACACCTAATTCGGATTTTGTAGCCGTCATCTCTTGTGAAGGCTTTGTTTGCCCATTGGAGATCATAGTAAAGAAACCCGTACCGCCCCTTGTGGATGTAGGCATCGTTTTGCCGAACCACGTAAATCTTGTGTTCTTGTGTTGCTTACTTTTCTGTTTTTCTCTCGCTGGTTCTCTCTTTGTTTCCGCGTTGGTTTGATTGTTGGTTTGATTTGTATTCCGCACAACATGATATATCGGGTATGTCTTTTTTAGATTTTTACATGCTTTTTGTTGTTGTGAAATTTGTTTCTTCATGTCTGTCTATAGGTGCTTTTAAACCCCCAAGGTTCTCATGAAGCTCTTCTCTCTGTATCGTGAATGGCATGAAGGACAAGCCAAGAGAATTAGTCAGAAACAGGTATGCTTTAGGTTATATTTATCGCCTTGAGTTTACAATAACATCAAGTAACAATAAGGTTGTGTTGTCATTATCCTTTGCTCGTGTGTTCATATTGGTTCGGGTTTCTACATATATATATTTATGTGTTCATATTGAAATGTGTTTCTAAAATTATAGTTCAAATTGTCACAAATGAAAACCATTGATCTCGACTTGATAATTGGTAATGTACTGATATTCAAAGTTGGTATTTCTGGACTAACAAACTGGTATAATGTGGGGAATGATTTGAATGCACGAAGATGGACACGAACAGGTGGCCTAATGTACTGGCTCATTAGGCATGCCACCCCAACCCCTATAGGATTAATGTATGGACTTATTGTTCTAGTTCCAAATCGAGTTGAAGCCCAGTGTCTCAATGTGATTCACGTAGATGCATCGGGCTGGCCTGGGCTACACTAAGAACGGATATCCACCCTTCTTTCGTGTATGCAGTAAGATAGCACATGATTCATGTATTACTGTTGTACTTGTTAGATTTGTGAGAACCTCAAGTTTCTTTAACAGGTTTAATATTTTTCAGTGATTGAACTGATATCAGTCGGTTCTTTTGGACTCGTCAACTAACTAACCCTTTTGAAAAGCTTTCAGAGTCAGCTTATAATAATTCAAGGTCGTCATCCTCATGGAGAAATGAGAATGTGTTGACTTAGGTCATCAGAAAATTATATACTTGCCATTGATTTATATAATTACTGTAGGAGGAGATTGAAATCAAGGTAGAAACCGCAGATGCACTGGCTGTCAAACTTCTCGAGAGAGATAACTATTCAGTCTCATCAGTGAGGACGGACAGTGGCTCATAGTTTCGCTGAAGGTAATCATTCACTCTTGTTCTGATAATAATTTAGCCAAATTGTATGTATTTAAACTGTTATTGATCTCAACTACTGATACTGGGATCAAGTGCTTGTTTAATTTTCCTACAGTGTAATTGAAATCCTATTTTGATGTTTGATTCCAAATTGCAGTTCAACGTTTACAAGTTGAGGTTGGTGAACTTAAAGGCAGGTTGACAGAGGTGATAAGCAACTGTGATGCGTTGTGCAAGAGAACTGCTGCGGAAGGGCCTGTGACTCTTCGACCGTCAGTGAAACCATTTTCTACTAGTGGTGGAGAATGGCAAAGCTCTCTATGAATGCAAATGCTTCTTCATGTAGAAGATAGCTTTTAGAGGTTTAGAACAGCAAGAAAATTACCAAAATGAAACCCTTAACTTGAAACAACACGAGTAATGATCAATCACGTTCATCTGTTTGCCAACCCCAATTGCTCCACCATTATTTGCTTGATGGCGGTTACGCCACTGCATCGCAGTTTTTTTTCTTGATAAGGTAATCTATTCTCAATTTTTTTCTTTTTTCTTTTTCTTTTTTAATTGTTTTGAGGCCGAGTTATCGATCAGAATATAGGGGAGAGTTTTATATACTCCAAAGGTGACTACTTTTTGTTGTAAACTATACTAAATTATCAGAATATGTTTTCATCTTTGATCAACAAAATGCATATTAAGGGGTGGGTGTCATTGTTCGTTACTTCGGAAGTGCTTATTATATCTTTGACCTTCATCAATGCTCTTGATAGTTAAGTGGTTTGTTTTGTAATTTGTGTTCTTCTTTTCTTTTTTCCTTGATAAGGTCGTGCGAATGGTTGTTAGTACGTATCAGGCAGCTAGCAGAGGCAGCTAGTGGTGCAGGTGCTGCAGCAATGGAGGAGCTTAAATTACAAACTCGTCAGGTATCTCTTTAATAGTCTCCTTTGTAATTTGTATGTTAGCTTAAGCTAGATTACACTGCCAAATTTATATTTGTCTTTCGCTTTCTAGGTCTTGGATGGCAAAGAGCATACTTGTAACATATTCAAGCAACAGGTACTTTTTATAAATTGAAGCTTTTAGTTGAACATGTATGTATGATGCGGTCTTGATGCTAACGTTGACTTTGTATACCTTGTAATGCAGTATGCATTTAATCTGTTCTCGAACAATGCACCAGTTATGCCAAATGGATACAATGAGGAGGAAATGAAATTAGTGAAGGAGACCCAAAAAAATTTGGGTAATTGCTTTGATAATAGTGTTCTTGTTAATGTTAACTAGTTTTTCCATTTTCTGTTTTCTTTGTTCTTTGCCCTCAGCTTCTCTCACGACCTTCATGCTTGATATCCTAATAATTTTAGGCACTTACAGGTTGTCCTAGTTAGCAGGTACTCTCTGAATGCTATCTTAGATGTAGTGCTGACTAAACAACTAGTAGCTGGGAAGCTATTTGTTGGCCAGAAGCTTCGGGTACTATGCTGAATGTATCAGATTTCTGATCAGTGTTTGGATATATATATGTTGATGATTCTTACTCATATGACATCTTATGCAGTTATGGCCGGGGAGCAAGTCTGTATGGTTGGCTTGGACCAATTTCACCCTTTGAGGTTCAATTTTTCTTTATTTCTTTTTCGCTCCTTTTTTGTGTGGCTTTTAATGGTTTTATCTATCATTACACTAATTTAATCTATTTTCAATTTTTATACTAGTAATGAATCTCTCTATTATAACCAGTTCTTGTAGTTTCTTTCATTTTTTAAAGGTTGAAAGCACTTCAGTACATATTTTTGTATTTATACAATCAGAGGAAGCTGCTTTCATGGAGCTACTGCTGTTTATTTATGGTCAGAAGTTTTCGTCTGCGGCTCATTCCTTTGTATCAGATCTCTTAAGGATTGCTGGCAAGTTTGAGGTTCCTTCTGCCATGGATTACTACATTCAGTTGGCTATAACTTTGCCAATGACTGAAGAATCTGCAATATTTTATCTTAACCTTCCTTCAAATTTCCCAATAGCAGCCAACATACAACCTCTAACTGATATTGCGGGAGAGTTCCTCGTAAATAAATACAAAGCCATTACCAAGTGAGCCTCCAAAATCATCCGTCATCTACTAAATTTGAATTCAAGCCTGTTCCATTAATATTATTTTCTTCTTCTAGGTTCGAAGATGAAGTGTTGACTCTTCCTCTCCCCGCAATTGAAGTAATCTTCTGCAGCAACGACCTTGCAGTCGAATCAGAAGATATCATCTTCGATCTTTTGGTCAAGTGGTCCCACACTAATTACCCTAAGAGGGAAGGCCAAAGAGAAATCTTTGCTTCAAAACTGGCACAACTCATTCGATTTCCCAGATTTCATGCACGAGGCTGAGGCAGTTCTTAGCAAGTGAAGATCAGTATAGTGACATGATTACTAAATTCGTTAGCTTGGCCCTTCTCTTCAAGACCCAGGCTCCTGAGAGTCTACAAGCTTTGGCCCCAGAGAAGTGGTTTATCCAGCGAGCGTACCTCGATATACCCATCAAGATTATAGAGTTTGTATCTCCCTTCCGTCAGTCCGTAGTCTATCTGGATCTAAAGGAGGAAATGGCCAAAACTTTACCGAAAAGGAAAATCTTATCTGAGAATTTCTGCATGGGAGGTCAAGATTTCTTTCTCAGGAGTCAATGCAGTGACTCTAGTGGCAGGTATTTTGGACTCTTCTTGATCTTATACGGTGATACAACAGCTGATTTCTCGTTCGACATAGAGTTCTCTGTGAGGGCAGAGCCTTTGGGTGTATTTGAGAGCAAACACAAGGACTGTTATTCTTTGCTTGATAACGAAGAATGGGGGTGTACCAACTTGTTGGGGATGTCTTGGGCTTCGTTGATGGCTGGTAAGAGTCGTTACTTTATTGATGAAGTTCTGCACTTGAGAGCTGAAGTGACCATCATGCCTTAGTCTTGAAATTGTCAGTGATGAGTGGGGAAGTAGGAAAGCAAGGTTGTGTACATGTAATGTTGCAAAATTGAGTATGGAGCTTACTCAATTTACTATGTGTAATGTTAGTTCCTAGAAAATAAATTTGTGTTGTGATATATTTATATAGGGGAAAAGGGGTATGAGCAACTTGCTCATTTAATAAATAAGCAATTGATGATGTGGCATACATGTGATTGGACAATCTTTAAAAGGGTTAGTTGTCCAATGTATTACATGCATGCCACATAATCAATTGCTCATTTACTAAATGAGCAAGTTGCTCATATCCCTTTTACCCATTTATATATTGTTTATTATGTTTGATTAATAAATTTGTGAAAAATATTAGAATGAATTCTGGAAATGATTCTGATTTGAATTATAGGTATTTGATTTGATAAAATAGACATAAAATAATCGCAACATAATTGTTTTCTTTAAAAAAAAAATTTAATAAAATAAATAATAATACCTCCCCCTGCGTTTTAAAACATCGGGATAGGTCTTTTTAAGGGGAAAAAATTAAAAAATAAATCCAACATACCCCGGCGTTTTGGAAATGCCGATATATACCCCGGCGTTCGCAAATGCCAGGGAAAGTGTTCCGCAACCCCGGCGGGGGAAAGCGCAGCGTTTGCGGCAGCGCTTTTCGAAGTGCCAGGAGGACCAACCCCGGCATTTATAAACGCCAGGAATGGGCAAAACAAACGCCGGGATTTGCCCTCTTATTTGTAGTGTCAGGTAGGATTTTATCACCCACCGATTCCTGCCTTCACCTCACTGGGAGGACCCCATCTATGCGCCCAAACCCCGCAGATCGAAAACTGACTTCATGGCACATGCACAGCGATCGCACCCACCCACCATCTCCACCACTCATCCTACAAACGTATCAGTAGCTCCCACAGCCGTTACCAAAGAGATAGCCGTAAAGATGGCCGTGAAGATGATATCTTCACCTCTCACACGATAGCGCTTTCCCATTGCTGCTTGTGCATGGACACTAAGAATCTCCTCGCCATTATATCTCCGTTCTCCATACATAAATGTGTTATCAAGTCCGCACACAAGTTTCCTTCTCTCCATATATGTGACATACACAGTACAATAGACCTTGATATAAGCTCACGCATATCCCTCAGCGTAACAAAGTCATCGCCATTAGGAGCCGCTTGCTTCACTTGATTGATCACTTTTGGTCATTCCCCTTCTAGGTTTAAGTTTAGACCATAGTCCCATATTACCTCTAGTACATCTTAAAAAGTTTTAGTTATCCTAAAGTAACTTTATTTTCAAATCTCTAATATTATAGTGTCATTTGTAAATCTACCAATGCGTGCATTTGCTCGTGCATAACTAATATGAAGGAGGTCTTAGGTTCGAGTACTCACTACGTCAGATTTTTTACTTTAGTTTTTTTTAATATATTAAATGTGTATCACACGTGTAAATTATTATCTATCTATCCATCTATCTATAATATAATATACTAGTAATATACACGTGCAATGCACATATTACTTTTATATAAAAAAATTAAAGTAAGAACTCCGATTTACACGTATGATACATGTCTTAATAAATATGATTATATATTTTTAAAAGTAAATGTGAAGATTATAATGGGAGAGTTGGAGCATATTTAATATATTTTAAAAAAATAAAGTAAAAAATTTGACGTAGTGAGGACTCGAACCTGAAACCTCCTTTATATTAGTTATGCACATACAATACACGCGGTTGGTAGATTTACAAATTTACAAATGATATTAAAGCCTTCTCCCATTATAATATTAGAGATTAGAGATAATCTCTACTATTTTAATGGAAGAGTTGGAGTTGTAAATCTACCAACTTACGTGCAATGCACGTACAACTCCAACTCTTTCATTATAGTCTTCACATTTACTTTTTAAAATATATAATTATATTTATTAAGATATGAATCGCACCTGTAAATTAGAGTTTCTGCTTTAAATTTTTTTTGAAAATTAATACGTACATCGGACGTGTATTACTAGTATAGCTCGATATGTTAGGCACTCCGTCTTAGTTAAGATGCGTGGTGAAGCTCTAAGGTATTTATTTGTATTTGAAAATAAAAGGACAAACGATCATAAAAATTGTGTCCACTCTTCCCAACTTTCCAACAACATGCATGACTTTGAGGTAAAATTTGATGGAAAGATCTTTATCAAACTCATATATCATGGCAATGCCTCCAAATAAATGGACTTGATTTGGTTGTTTTATCAAACCCTATATTTTGCATGCATGGCACAGGGAAGGCAAGTGGGCCGGGTCAATCGCCGACCCACCCGCAACCCGCCCGTATAATCTGGCCCACGAAACGGCAGTTCGGGTTCGGGTCGAACCCGTGAACAGTAACGGGTCGATCCGGATCGCCAAAATACCGAATCGAACCCGTCGAACCCGGCCCGCGGACCTGTTAAAATCATCCCAACCCACCCGCCAACCCGCGGGTCGACCCGCAGGTTGCGAACGGGTCAAACGATCGACCCGCCACGGGTCGACCGTTGACTCGCGGGTCAGCGTGCCGCCGGGTTGAACACTGTACACCAGAGACAGCAGCAACGGCTTAGAGCCGTTTTGCTGTTTTTGGGTTTTTTTTTGTTTTTTGTTTATTTTTAACCCTATAAATACCCCCCCCCCCCCCCCCCCCCCCCCCCAACAAAAAAAAAATCCCATAAAAAAAATCACACATTACTCTCTTGCTCTCTTTACTATTATTACTCATTTCTAAGAAATTTGTGAACAATTAAAGTATTGAACAAACAAGTGTTCAATGCATATACACGATCAAATTTCGATCGTATCGAAATCAAAATTCAACAATGTCTTCAACTCCTCAACTCTCGTCCAACTCCAAGTGATCAAGTCTTCAACTCTCCTACAAGCTCTCCTCAACTCTCCAATTCCGGATTTGAGGATTTTTACTTCTACTTCTATTCTTATTTTCACGAATTTTTTTATATACGCGTATCCACGGTGAACGGTATCAAAATTTCATGCCTCTCTTCTTCTTATTTTATTTTTGTTGTAGTTATAATTTTTGTATCTTAACCGTTTGTTGGTTTTTTGATCTTCTCTCTCTCAACCCTCTTGTTTTCTATATTTTTTTTGTAACTCATCGCTCCTACATTGTGTAGTTTTTTTTACATACATTAATACATTATGTCTAGATCACGCGGTAGCGGTCGTAGCCAAAGTGGGCAAGATTCCCCCGCAATTTCCGTAGGCCACCAATTGTTCCAATTAGTGAGCCCGCTGAAGAGTTCCATGATCCTCCTACCCAACAATGGGGTACACACGATGAGTTTGTAGGAGACATACAATTAGAAGAAGAAGAACAAAAACAACCAAACGAAATAACACAACCCCGTAGTGATAGGAAAAGTAGAGGGGGAAATAGTGATTGGCATAAATTTTACAATTTTATCCTGGACGAAAAACCCCGAGTATAGGTTTGAAAGTTTGTAAAACATGTTCTAAGGCATACAAATTCAAGAGGGGTGATGGCACCATTACAATTAGTAGACACATCCAAAATAACCATAAAGACCTTCTTGTTGACCTAACCGGCCAACAAAAAATCCACCCTAGAACCGGTCTAGTTGATAGCCACCCTTATGATGCCGATCTTGTTCGTCGGGAAATGATCGGATTAGTAATAAAGGAAGAGTTACCATTTTCCTATCCCGAGAGTAGAGACTTGGAAAATTTTAATCAAACGGCCTTAAACCCTCATTTTAGAAGAATCCTGAGTAATACTTGCAAATCGGATTGTTTTAAAGTGTACACAGAAATGAAGGACGCTTTGATTGCAATTTGATGGAGTTTAACTTGTAGAGTTAGTTTAACTTCGGATTGTTGGACGGGTGTCAACAATATTTCAATGATGGGAATAACCTGTCATTGGATCGACAATGATTGGATTCTTCAAAAAAGAATCATATCACTTGCCGCGTTGCCCTATCCCCATAGTGGCACTGAAATAGCAAACCGTATTTTAGAAATTTGTGATGTTTTTCATATTCGCGATAAAATTATGTGTATTAGTTTTGATAATGCATCTAACAATAATGAATCAGTTAGTACTTTAAAATCCACATTAAACCCTCCATCTGACATTATTTTTCATGTTAGATATGCATGTCATATTTTAAATTTATGTGTTCAAGATGCATTAAAAATAGACAATCCATATATACTTAAAATTAGAAATTGTGTACACTTTATTGCATTAAGTACCGTCGTTTTTCAAGAATGGAAAAATTGGTGTAGGATTTCAAATATACCTTTTAGAAGATTTCCAAAGGATGTTAAACACTGATGGAACTCTACTTTTGATTTACTACATGTTGTTACCGAATATAAAGCAGTTGTAAATAATTTTTGTATCGCAAAAGATATGCCAAATTTTGAAATGACTCCCACCGATAGGTTGAGAAGAGGTGTGGAAGGAAGAAAACAGAGAAATATTTGAAGATAGAAGAAGTGATGCATTCATTCATTCATACGTAGTATACTTTATATGTGTATTACAACAACCTCCAACAACCTAAGAGAGAAAATAGCAACCTATCAACAGAACTTGATCTCTGTAACCGTAATACTGGATAGAGATAAACTTGATAGAGATAAACTTGATCTCCTGGATAGAGATAAACTTGATCTCTAATAACATTCTAGCTAGAAACATGGTACTGAATCTAGCTGTAACCATAATACTCCCCCTCAAGTTGGGGAAGTGATGGAGATAACGCCCAACTTGCCAACTAATGTATGAAACTGATCTTTACCCAAAGGCTTGGTGAGAATATCTGCAACTTGGTTGGAAGAGGGGATGTGTCGTGGAACAATGAGATTATTCTGAATTTTCTCTCGAATGAAATGACAATCGAGTTCAATGTGTTTGGTACGCTTATGGAAGACTGGGTTGTTGGCAATATGCAGAGCTGCTTGGTTGTCACATAACATGACAATAGGAGTTGGATGGGGGATGCCAAAATCATTCAATAAATACGTGAGCCACTGAAATTCACAAGTCAAAGAAGCCATAGCCCTATATTCGGCTTCGGCGGAGGAGCGAGACACGACGGATTGCTTCTTAGTCTTCCAGGAGATAAGATTAGTACCCAAAAAAGTGCAATAGCCGGTTATGGAGTGTCGGGTAATAAGGCAACCTGCCCAATCAGAATCACAGTAACCATGAAGACTTAGGTTTGCAGAGGAGGAGAAAAATATTCCTTTGTCAACTGAGCCTTTCAAGTAACGAACCACACGATGAGCAGCATCAAGATGTATGCTACGAGGGCATTGCATAAATTGACTCAGAAAATTAACTGAATAATTGATGTCTGGTCTAGTAACTATGAGGTAAATAAGGCGGCCCACCAAGCGACGATAAGGAGTAGGATCCGGAAGTAGAGTACCTTCATCAAGTGATAACCGAAGTTTCTGTTCCATAGGAAAATCAGAAATTCGTCCTCCTAAAAAACCAACGTCCTTGTGAATGTCAAGAATATATTTTTTCTGAGAAAGAAATATTCCTTTTGCAGAGCGAGCTACCTCAATGCCAAGAAAAAATTTGAGCTTGCCCAAATCTTTAATAAAAAACTTAGCATCAAGAAAACGTTTGAGCCGCTGAATAGCACCATCATCATTACTGGTTATAATTATGTCATCAACATACACCAGAAGAAATGTGGAAGAAGAACCTTGATGATGAGTAAAAACTGAATAATCAGATTGGGATTGAGAAAACCCCGCAGTAATGAGTGTAAGGAAAAATTTTGCAAACCATTGTCGACTGGCCTGTTTTAAACCATGGATGGATTTGTTGAGTTTACACACCCTACTCTCCCCCTGTCGTGCAAACCCCGGTGGTAGAGTCATGTAGACTTCCTCATGTATATCGTCTTGTAAAAAAGCATTATTGACATCAAGTTGGTGAAGAGACCAATTATTGACTGATGCAATAGAAAGTAGTACACGAACTGTGACCAATTTGGCAACTGGAGCAAAGGTATCATGATAATCGATTTCTTCAATCTGAGTAAAGCCCTTAGCTACTAATCGAGCTTTGTATCGCTCAATGGAACCATCTGAGTGATATTTGATCTTGTACACCCATTTACAACCGATGGGTTTTTTATTGGGAGGAAGTGTAGCAAGACTCCATGTATTTTTTAACTCAAGAGCTGCGATTTCTTTTTCCATGGCCTCCTTCCATTGATGTGACTTCATGGCTTGGGAGAAGGTCTTTGGTTCAACTGTGGAACAAATAGTGGAAAGAAAAAATTTGTGTGCAGGAGAATAATGAGCGTAAGAAAGATAGTTATGCAGGGGATAGAGTGTACCTTTCAACTTAGAATTAGATGAAGAAGGAGAACATTCATGAATGGCAGCGGAACATTCGTAGTCAGCCAAGTAAGAAGGGGGACGTCGAGTTCTTGGAGGTAGACTTTCAATCAACGTCCCTGTAGGAATATCTGGTGAACTGAGGTCTGAAGTGACTTCTGTTTGTGGAGAAATAGGAGGTGATGGTAGTGGATTTTGTGGGGTGTCATCTCTTGGTGCATTAGGAGGAGGGCATATTTCATGGGAAGAAGGTGAGGGTTCGAAACTGGTATATTCATGTAAGGGTAAAGGAATGACTAGATCTTTGCATTCAGATAGAGTTTGAGACATGTCATTGTAGCGCCCCAAATTTCTAATATGAGAGCTTAGAAAATAAGTGGCGGAATCCCAGCAATCCACTTCAATAGAACAATAAACACCAACATACACCACTAAAATTTTCTTTCTTTTATTACAACAAATTTTTACAATTACAGCGGAAGTCTAAACATCTCAACACAAATGAATCTTTTATTTACAACTCAATAATAACTCATTATGTCATTACAATTTTACAACAACACTAAATAATCCAACTATCTCAAAATGCCCACTCAAGCATCCAACCTCCAGTCTAAGCAGTAACCTGCAACAAGTGAGGCTAGAGTTGAACCCTAACCCCCAACTAAAGGGGTCAGCCATAAAAATGGTGTGAGTGGCGACTGATCAAAACAATAACATAAATGAACTTAAAACATAATATCCAACAAATAATAATCAAACACTAAAGTATGAAGTACAACAAAAGTACAAGGGGTGATACCAAAACCAAAAGCCAAGTGTGTGCCGGAAACAGGAAATCCAAATGCATAAAAGTGATTCACGAAAACATCATGACTACATGCTGACAACGATGACTACTAAGAGATGAAGATAAACTATGATAATTTGCCCATGCTTGATCATTCCGGAGATTGATCCCACATCACAGGTATTTTCCCTGGATAATACAGGAGATCATCCCACATCTAAACATAGACTCATCACCACAATAATACCCCAAAAGTGTCGCCTCGACTCCGATCATTCCGTAGTTCAATCCCACATCTCAAGATAATTACTTGGATAATTCCGGAGAAATACCTCACATCTCAGGTTAACTACCTGGATAATTCCGGAGATAAATCACACATCTCAAGTTAACTACTTGGATAATTCAGGAGATTAAGTCCTACATCAAAAGCCATACTGAGGTGCATAACTCAAGTTCTCATTCGTCATGACACTACTAATGCCTGTCCTTATTAGTTTGGGTCACTGAACAAATCTCCTAGAGTAGTGTACCCTACCGGACTAAAAATCTGAATAACTGAAAATTTGCCTCAATGGGCCTCAACAAATAACTGAACAAACACCGGTATACTAGGGTCACATACCTCTAGAGACTCAAAAACAAACATCTGAACAAATTTCACTTAACAAGTGGCTCAACAAAATATCTCAAAATCATGTTCTTAACTGAACATCTCAAAAACCGATACTTAACTGAGCATCTTAAATCAAACACTGAACAAATATCTCAACATCAAATACTGAACAATATCTCAGAATCAAGTACTGAACAAATGTCTCGAAATCAAACACTAAACAAATATCTCAAATCAAATACCAAGATCCTACAGGACCAGTCGACTGCATGGTGGACCAGTCGACTGTCCAGAGGACATATCTCAACATTTTACAAAAAATAATCTAAGGCATGACCAGTCGACTTGACAAGTCATCAGTCGACTGCCCCGAGACAAATTCAAATAGTTTTCATCAAAAATATTCTAAGTATATAAGTCGACTGAGATGGTTCATAGGTCGACTGTCCCGAAAGGACTGAACAAAATCACAAAAAGAGGACCAGTCGACTGACCTCAGTCTAGGTCGACTGTCCCGAACAAATCTCAAGACTCAAAGTACACAGTAGGCTCGTACCAGTCGACTGCTCTGTAGGCCAGTCGACTGTCGGCTACAGATTTCCAAACAGAATAGATCTGAACACAAATCAAAACTAGAGTTTTCTAAAGATTTACTGATCACAAAATTAACTTGTATCCAGGCAATAAACAACTCTCAAGGTCTCCATCATGGTTACATTACTCAATCAATCGATTTCTCCAATCTCATATTCTCATGATCTCAACTCTTAATCCTTCAATTAGGGTTTTTCTCATTAACATGTCTTCTTTAACTCAATCAAAAATCTGATCTATAATCACAAGATCCAAATGTTAATCATCTGATCACAACATAAACAACTCTTAATATGCCTCTAATCCATACGATCTCATAGATCAACATTTCCTCAACAAATCTTAATATTTTCTCATATATGATTCCAATATCAATAAAAGTTCTCATCCTCCATATCGAATTAAAGATCCATATCATAATCACAATGGGACTAACAAAATAATGGTACAATGATCACAAATAAGCCTAACAAGAGATCCTATGCCATTCATTAATTAAATAAACAAGCAAAACAAACACAACAAAACAAACCAACTCACCTTTGATTTAAAGAAAAGTCCACAAACTCTCTCCTTGCTAGATCCAAGAATCCTCTTTTGCTCCTCAACCAAATCTCAAAAGTCTCAATATATCCATGACGGTTGGGAAAAGAATTTCCCTTATATATGCCGGATAGAATTATTAGGGTTTAATTCCCACTTTGCAAAATAATCCTTTCGAAAGTACATTTTACATATATAATTCTTTTTCTTGAAAACTAAATCAAATATCCTTTAAATTAGGATCTAATAGAAAAAATGCATTTCCAAACCTCAAAAGTACTGATCGGAATGTCCAGAAAACATCTTTTGCACTTCAACCCTTAAAATGTCAGTTTTGCAAATAAGTCCTTCTTTTCTCAAAAAATTGCAAATACGCACATTTAATTTCAAAAAAATCTGGAAAAATACTAAATAATTCCCAAATAATAAATAGTGATTTTTCATAAGGAAAACTTAATTTTTCAAACTTCTGAAAGGTCATTTGCACGTGTTTTGCACGTGTTCAAAAGATAACTTTCTTAGAAAATATTTATTAAATCCCCAAAAATCATTTAAATTCATTTTCAAACAATTAAAATAATATTTGAAAATACGGGGTTCTACAGTCATAAAAGGGGAATGTTCCTTCATGAAAAGTGACATTACGAGAGGTGTAAACCTTCTTAGAAGCAATGTCATAGATGCGATAACCCTTTTGAGCATAGGGATAACCAATGAACACACCAGGTTTTGCTCTTTGATCAAATTTGTGCTGGATCTTGGTATTGTGGGCAAAGCATAAGCTACCAAAAACTCGCAAATTTGCATAATTAGGTTTAGTACCAAGTAAGGCCTCATATGGGGATTTCATAGACAAAAGGGGTGTTGGCATTTTATCGATGAGATATGTAGCTGTGAGGACACATTCACCCCAAAATTTTAAAGGCAAATGTGCTTGAAAACGAAGGGCCCGAGCGACCTCAAGAAGGTGACGGTGTTTGCGCTCAACTACCCCATTTTGTTGTGGTGTGTGAATGCAACTACGTTGATGGATGACACCATGATCAACAAAAAAACGTCGCATAGCATTAGAGAGAAATTCAGTTGCATTATCAGAACGTACCAGTTGAATGGATGGAAATATGATGGCACCATCACTAGAATGGATGTGATTTATTAGAGAATGGTATTGTGTGGGGATCATGGCTAAAAAAGATTGCAAAATCTGTTGTGTTTCGGATTTTAGATGCATTAGATACACCCAAGTACAACGTGTAAAGTCATCCACAATAGTGAGAAAGTATTGAGAACCATTTAATGAAGGTTGAGAAAAAGGACCCCATATATCACAGTGTATTAGGGAGAAAGGTTTATTAGTAGTAATGGAGCTCAAAGGAAAAGGTAACCGGGCTTGTTTTGCTTGAGGGCAAATAGTACAAGAGTTATTTGTAGAACATGAAATAAATGGAACATCTTCAACCAAACGGTGCAAAGTGCGATATGAAAGATGGCCAAGCCGCCAATGCCAGAGATCAAAAGGGAGTGGCTTGGTAACTGTCATTGCTGCAGCTGCCTAGAAGTAATATAAACCCTCATGAATGTTACCCTTCCCAATCGTCTTCTTCGTTGATTGGTCCTGAAAAACACAATGATCAGAAAGGAATGTCAGAAAACAGTTATCAGATTTGGTAGGTTGGCTGACAGATAAGAGATTGAATTTGAAAGATGGAATATAGAAAACATTTTTAAGTTTGATGGTGGAAGATAAGAAAATGTTCCCAATATGAGTTACGAAAGCATGTGTTCCATCAGGAAGACCAACAGATAATGGTTTATGGCATACTTCATAGGAAGAAAACATCGATAAAATGTGACACATATGGTTTGTTGCACCTATATCTATAATCCAAACGCAGCTTGAGAATACATTTGAGGCTAATGAAATACCTGTCAGATGTGTTGTGTGATCCGCACTACCTGATGAGAGCATGGACAAGAGTTTCTTGTATTGCTCCTGGGTTATGGAAGGAGGCGTGACCATTGATTGTTCTTTGCTTTTGACCCACTTAACATCAGGTTTCTTTGGAGGATATCCATGTATCTTGAAACAGCGATCCACCGTGTGATTATCTCTTCCACAATGTTCACAATGTAATCGTTTTTTTTGGTTGGAAGCCTTTCCTTGAGGAATCTCAATCACATTGCGTGGCTTAACCACAAGGGCAGCAGCATCTGGAACATGAGGCGATAGGGCATGGATCTCTTGTTGCTTCTCTTCTTGACGAACAAGAGAATACATCTTTGTTATGGAAGGAAATGGATCCATGAGAAGTATTTGGCTTCGTAGTGCTCCATATTTTTCATGGAGGCCTTGAAGGAACTCCATGGCTCTGTCTTCTTGTTGTTGGTCTGCGAGGAGCTTGCTATGTCCACAAGTACATTTTTGAGTAACAAGAGATCCAAGCTCATTCCATAAGGATTTGAGCTTGGTAAAGTAGGTAGAAATTGACATACCTTCCTGCTTTGTTTCTGCAATAGACTGCTTCAGCTAGTAAATCAGAGGCTTGTTTGACTGAGAGAAGCGCTCTGAAAGATCGAGGCAAATCTCTCTTGTTGTATCGGCATATAAGATGCTACTGCGGATCTCAGTAGAAACAGAGTTGAGAATCAAAGATGCAACCAAATCATTAGATCTTCCCCACTTCGATATTTCGTCAAAAGTTGCGGGTTTCTTCAAAGTGCCATCAACCAAACCAAGTTTGTTCTTTGCTCGCAAAGCCATGGTCATGGCACGAGTCCAAGTGACATAGTTGTCGCCAGATAAAGGTAGAGCAACCAACACCGTCGTCGGGCTGTCTGAATGGTGGACATAAAAGGGATCATCTGATGACACTTGTGGTTCACTGGACTCATCATCATTAGCCATGGAACCAAAGAAAAAGAGAGGTATTGGATCACCCCCACTCTGGTATACGCAGTGGTATTTTTTTTTTCAATCCGCATTTAAATTGCGCATTTGGTAAGATTCGAACCTGGGTTGCTCTGATACCTTGAGAAGAGGTGTGGAAGGAAGAAAACAGAGAAATATTTGAAGATAGAAGAAGTGATGCATTCATTCATTCATACGTAGTATACTTTATATGTGTATTACAACAACCTCCAACAACCTAAGAGAGAAAATAGAAACCTATCAACAGAATTTGATCTCTGTAACCGTAATAATGGATAGAGATAAACTTGATAGAGATAAACTTGATCTCTTGGATAGAGATAAACTTGATCTTTAATAACAATCTCAACAGAACTTGATCTCTATAACCGTAATACTGGATAGAGATAAACTTGATAGAGATAAACTTGATCTCCTGGATAGAGATAAACTTGATCTCTAATAACAATCTTGTAATACCCCGCAAAAAATAGCATATGGCTATTTTTGCATTGTAATCCGTGCGCAATTGAGAATTGCACACAATTATGTATTTTCTAATAATAATTGATTGTTATTGAGAAATATCAGATATACTGTCTATCTTATTTTATACTTTTGGAGGATTATTATGAGACAATTTTATGTATTTTATATTGTTAGATTTATAAAGTGTAAGAGTGGGGGCTTATTTGAAGTATCTTTGAAATTGGGGGGCTTATATGTAATACTCCCCATTATTTATTTATTTATTTATTTATTTTAATAACCCCCCCCCCCCTTCTCCCGTTCCTTCTTACTTCTTCCTCTTTTTTTTTCCTAATCCCGACCGCAAGAGCCGAACCCATCGGCCGGCTTCTCCACACCCCAAATCTACCTCGTTTCTCCGTGGTTTTCAAATTAAATCGAGGGATAGACTAATTGGAGGGTCCTCTACATCGTGGCGGAGTCCGTTTTTCGAAAGGATTTCGAAAAGGTAAACCCTAGATTTTATTATTGTATAAAATTTAGTGTGGTTAATTTCTTTGGAGTAGGGGTATTTTGGTAGAAAGATTAGGAGACTTTGGGTGTTGTAGATACGAGAAATTAGCGAGTTGATAGAGGATTTGCAAGTTGTTAATAAATTAGGATTTTGGGTTTGTAAAAGAGAACTATTTATGTATGGATTAGTTCTCGTATGGTGGTAGAAATTGTAATTGGATTATTAGAATAATTTGGAAATGGTTCTAGTAATTATTTAGAGATAAAAAAAATTCCATAGGCACTAGATTATTACGTGCATCGCACGTGTGTATCCCAGGCGTTCAATAGAATGCCTGTGTGATATTGGAGTTAGTAATATTATTTTCCCGTAACTGGTTTGGATGCTTGAGCCTTGATTGCTTTGAATTTTGATGATAGGATGTACTGGCGGCTTTGGAGGCGTGGTGGCGCTTCGAGTCTTCGCGGGACAATTTGTCAGTATGATTATGCTAAATATATGTTTATTGTTATGATAAAATCTTAGGCGGTTTTGGAGCAATCCTGGTTTAATTCAGCCAAATGAAGTTTTAATTTAAAATACGGAAAGTTCTTATTTGTTAAAAGTTATGTGGTAAATTGGTGTGTATGTGGTGAGTTGATGGGATTTTAAATATTCAGTGTGATGGTGATGTATTGTGTAGATATACATACATGGCGTTGTGATGTATATGTGAATTCTTAGCTTGTGGGAACGTTTGGAGAATTTTGATTATCATTGTATGATAAGTGGAATGCTAAGAAGGATAGTTGTATGGTAAAGAACAACTCATTTTTATATGAGCTTGTTAAGAAGCATGTTTATGAGGGTAAGTTGGAAAATTCTTGCTCTGAAAGGGTTAAGAATTTGGAAAATTGACCAACTAGAGAGTCGTAGTAGGGAGTCATAGCTTTCTAACCCATCTGGAGTTTTGTAATTCCAGTTACAGGTTGAGAGTTATGATTTTCCAAGGATGGAACAGACCCAATCTTAGTTAAAGTATTATTGGCTAAGAAAACCAGTTTCTCTCTGTTTGTACACCTGATGGAACTTGTGTTTTCGAGAACTCAAATGATAGAGTCTGAAAGAGGTGTTCAAATTAAGAAGTCGAAATAGACACTCCCACCTTCCCATAGGACCCGGAATCGAGAATTTTCGATGAGTGAGCAAACTCTTATGATATTGGGAAGGTGCAGTGAGTGCAAGAAGAATGTACTATTGAAAGTACATGAGGTTTTATAGTATCAAGTAATTTTGTATTGTGTGTTGGAAGTTATGGACGTGCAAGCTAGTGACCTGTTGATTAGACTAAACTTCAAGTTTAAGTTGACTGCAGAACGGTGGGACCGTTGTCTGCCATACGGTGGGACCGTATATCTTTATCGTCACGGCTGTTGACTGCAGAACGGTGGGACCGTTGACTGCCATACGGTGGGACCGTATATATTTATCGTCACGGCTGTTGACTGCAGAACGGTGGAACCGTTGACTGCCATACGGTGGGACCGTATATCTTTAAATTCGTCACAGCTGTTGACTGCAGAACGGTGGGACCGTTGTCTGCCATACGGTGGGACCGTATATCTTTATCGTCACGGCTGTTGACTGCAGAACGGTGAGACCGTTGACTGCCATACGGTGGGACCGTGTACATTTATCGTCACGGCTGTTGACTGCAGAACGGTGGGACCGTTGTCTGCCATACAGAGGGACCGTATATCTTTATCGTCACGGCTGTTGACTGCAGAACGGTGGGACCGTTGACTGCCATACGGTGGGACCGTATATATTTATCGTCACAGCTGTTGACTGCAGAATGGTGGGACCGTTGACTGCCATACGGTGGGACCGTATATCTTTAAATTCGTCACAGCTGTTGACTGCAGAACGGTGGGACCGTTGTCTGCCATACGGTAGGACCGTATATCTTTATCGTCACGGCTGTTGACTGTAGAACGGTGGGACCGTTGACTGCCATACGGTGGGACTGTATATATTTATCGTCACGGCTGTTGACTGCAGAACGGTGGGACCGTTGACTGCCATACGGTGGGACCGTATATCTTTAAATTCGTCACGGCTGCTGACTGCAGAGCAGTGGGACCGTTGTCTGCCATACGGTGGGACCGTATATCTTTAAGTCCATCACAGCTGTTGACTGCAGAACGGTGGGACCGTTGACTACAACCTCATTGCCACGATCTATCGGGAACAGGAAGCGGACCGAATTAGAATGCATTGCGTAGCGAGGGTTCGAATCCCTAAACTTGGAGACAACAGTTTGATTTGGAAAGTATGTAGTATGGGATGCATACATTTCCAAAGTCTCGCTTACATTAGACTAAGTACATTGGCTTGACCTGGGCTACATGTAATATGGGATGCATGTGTGTCCAGAGTCTTGCTGACGTTAGATTAAGCGCATCTGTTCTATACTCTGCATTTTGCATTAGACTCAGGTCACGGTATACACGAACACTTGGAAATCAGGATACACGTTTATTTTTCATTCAAGCTGAATTGTGGGTGTGATAGTTGAACTGCGTAATGAGTGCGGAAGTGATGTGTTGCGAGACGTGATGATATGTGTTGTAAAAAATGAATGAATGCGATGTTATGTGATATGAGATTAGGAAGGATTATAAGTCGTGAGTCTGTAATTGCAATTGTATGGTAAATACGGTGCAATTTATGTGAGAATAGAGTAATTGTGAATGTAAGGCTTTATGGGAGAATAAAGCTATAGGGGTATTTGCATAAGGCATAAAGTGATGGGCCTTAAGCGACCAATTTGGAAATGATTTTTCCAAATTAAAGTTAAGTATGTTTGTGAGCAGGTGTGGATATGCATACAGGAAGTGATGCAGTGAGTATTTGATGTGAATTTCCGTATATGACATTTACATGTTCAGGTTTATCTTGGTATTCGTAAGTTCATTCTGTTTTACTTATAAGTTTAATTTATTTGCTTATTAATAGATTATACTCACACCAGAAATGGCTAACCCCTTAAGTATTTGGGGGGTTAGGGGGTCTCTGGACTACCCTAGGCCCCTACTGTTACAGGTCCTCCGCGGTGCAGAGGTGAGGTGTAGATTCTGTGGAGTGGAGCTTCATTCTACAATTTGTTACTTAAGGTTTAATTGTGTGAATAGTGAATTTTATGCTTTAAATTGTATTTTGATGTATAAGTACGTGGATGGTGATGATGAGTAATAGTGTGGAGTGGCATGATACGTTTCTGACCCGTACCCATCTTGTTGTGGAGTACCGAGCCCTGTGGTGTGGTTTATAAATTATTTTCTAAAAACCTTACTACGTTTTCAAAAGGATTTATGGTTTTTAATTGATATTTGACATTCTATTATGAGTTTGGCCCCCAGAGCATATATATATATATTGCCTGTGTGTTTCTGCTCATTTTGGCCTGGGGAGCCCGTGATATAATTGCCTGTGATGTGAGCTACGAAATTTAGAGCAGAATTCCGTAAGTTTTTTGTGTTTCGGGGTAGAAATTTTAGGGGAAACTCTGCCGAAATTTTCTTAGAAATATAATTATCTTAGTTTATGTTTAAAGTGATATAGAAATTGAAAGAATTGAGTTTGGAGTCAATATGGGGGCGTTACAGCTTGATACGAATAATTGATGTTCGTAACAATTGATGTATTAACTCTGATGGCAATAAAAGTGTTTTAAATTTCCGTACTATTTACTGTGTTAAAATGCATTTGAAGGTAAAGATTCTGGTTGTGTCACGGATGTCCGATGATGGGGATCCGGGGCGTTACAAATCTAGCTAGAAACATGGTACTGAATCTAGCTGTAACCGTAATATTGGTTTTATGCCGAATTTTTATTGAAATTTTTAGAACCTTTTAAAACCGCAACTTTAAAATTTTCAAAATCATATGAATCTACTTCTAGTAGCAGTTATATTTAAATAGTTACTATGATGCAAACATTTAACGAAATGTTAAGTGATGCTTTTGTTGGTGATATTGTAAAACCTGCATACAAAATTTTTTTTGAAGTATTTTAATCATCCTCCTATGTTGTTTTGTGTTGCTACCGTTATGGATCCTCGTATCAAATTAGAAGGTACGAAGAGTTTGATTGAATTTTTTTTTTCATTACTTGGGGAAAATGTCGAAATAGAAATTGATTGTGCTTCTTTTTTAGTTAAATTTGAATCTACATTAAATAACTTGTATGATTATTACGATAGATCTTATGCTTCTAGTAGTACAAATTCTGTAGTTAGTTCTTCTTCTGCTACTTCCAAAGGTAAGGGTAAGAGTAAATTTGATGATAGAACATTTAATTTACTTGCACAAATTCAATCAAAAAACTTAGGACTAATCAACCAATGAATTACATTGGTATAATCAATAAGATTCTGAGTCTTTTACTTCTTTACTAGATATTTTACAATGATGGAAAGACCATGAACAAACTTATAGTATTCTTAAATATATGGCTAAAGATCTTTTAACTCCTCCTGTCTCTACAGTTGCTTCTGAAAGTATATTTTTTTCAAGTGGCAGGGTTCTAACTGATTACAGGAATCGCTTGAAGCCCGACTCGTTAGAGATGCTCGTTTGCACAGAAGACTGGCTGAAGGCTGAAGATAGGAAATAAGGAAAAGCATTATCTACGTCCACAAGTGGGAGCAACTCGCCGGAAGAACAACAACAACAACAACAACAACAATAGCAATCAAAATGAAGAATTCAAGACCAACAACAACAAGTCAACAACAACAAATTGAAGGTCATCAACTTGAAGACAATTTAAATAGATAAAAAAATTTGCATTAAATCTTTGCTTGTTATTTCAAATTAGAAAAATTGAAGTAAATTGAAATTGTATATAAGAAATATGTTGGTGTATAAAATAAATTTGTGAATTCTTTATTTCTTATTAGAAATTGTGAAACTTGTATAACTTGAAATCATATGAATAATATTTCAATATTTTTTTGGCAATTTCACTCTTTCAATCTTATTATTATTATTATTACAATTTTTAATGTTTATTATTATTACTATTATTATTATATTAAGTTAAAAAAATAAAAAATAAAATAACCTATCTAAATGGGCCAACCCGCGACCCGACCCGAACCGACCCGGGTTGGACCCGAAAGGGTTCACGGGTTGGGCAGGTCAACATTTCCACTTTTCGACCTGACCCAACCTGGCCCGACCTGGTTAAGCCACCAACCCGACCCAAACTCGCCCAAGTCAACATCCAACCCGGACGGGTCCGACTGGGTCCGGTCCGTTCGACCCGAATGTCATCCCTAGCATGGCAGCTACATATGTAGCATATATCTGTAACTATTATAATGGGAGAGATGGGGTTGGTAAACAAATAAACAATTTTTTATTTTTTTTGTGTATGTGTGTCAACACGTACAGCGCACGTGTTGGTAGTTTTTTTTCTTTTTCATTTTCCCTCCACGTGCATCGCACGTGCATGATACTAGTTAATTATAATTTAATAGAGAAGTATAAAGTACGAAGACTTGTTGTGTTTGAATGATTATAAACCAAAGACAAGGACTTCAAAGTTCAAACCATCATTTTCTTTGAATATGAAGAAGAAAATTCATGAAACATTTTTCTATTGACTAAGTTCTATATATATATATATATATATATATATATATATATATATATATATATATATATATATATATATTTTTCATGAATATATATATAAAAGAAGAAAAATGTTTCATGAATTTTCTTCTTCATATTCAAAGAAAATGATGGTTTGAACTTTGAAGTCCTTTATATATATATAAAAGTTCATGAAAGGTTGACGAGTTCAATTCAAATTATAAAAAAAATTGTTATGTCTGCTTCTGCTAACATATAACTATACGAAGGATAAATGTTATCCTGCACAAATTGCATAACTTAAAATAATTTTGAAATACTCATAAAATTATATAGAATTAAAAAATATTGGTCTACTCAGCTTTGTAGAAAACCTCCTATATTTTTAAATTTTCACTCTTTTAGTCCCCCTCAATATTTCTACAAAACCCAATATTATCTCCAAAATAGCATCCACCTCCCTCGAAATCTATAATTTATTATTTCGTCCCACTCTCACCTTTAATTTATGCAGAAAATCCATTACATTTTAAAAATTTTACTCTGTTAGCTTCCCCAATATTTCTACAAAACTCCCATATTATATCCAAAATAGCATCCACCTCCCTCCAAATCTATAATTTATTACTTGGTCTGCTCCCACCTTTAATTTATAGATGATCAATGCAAAATGATATCTATTATTTGATTTTTTTTTTTTTTTTTGACAATAGAACAATTTATGAATATGTTGTTAGCTAACCCCCCCCCCCCCCCCCCCGACCGAAAAGTTTCTGGCTTCGTCCCTGGTCTTATTAGGTTATAGTTTAAGTGGCTAATGTCTCATAGTATGTTTTTAGTTTGAGTATGTTTTATGAGATACCCATGAACTATCGTATAGATGAAATTTGATCGTTTTAGTATCTTTCTTGCTTTTGAGTTACATCGACATATATGATCAAATATTGTATCAAAGCAAGCATGGTATTTATCAATCATGATTTGTCAAACGAAAATGTTGAATTTTTAACATGAAAGTTACCGTTGTTATTAAACTGTATCAAAAGTTTTTTTTTATTTTTAAATGTAGACATGCATATATATATTAATCAATAATCCGTAAAAAATAATTAAAAGAGAAAAGAACACATATATATCTGCCACATGCGACAAACATGCCTGATCATCTTCTTCCTCACATGAATATTTAACAGAACCCATAAAAAACTCAGCATGATTTCTCAGTTATAAATATCACCAATTCATCATCCACTAAATTCTTGGTAAAACAAGTCAAAAAGACCTCAACTTTCAAGTCTAAATATGCATAGAATTCAACACAATCATGCATATATATGTATGTTCTGAAATTAAACACAGAGAGTATGTAAAGATTGAGTTCGATACCGATCGAATAGGGAGTTTGGGTTGCTGGTTGAGGTCGGGCTGTCAGCGGCAGGGAGCAGCGACCCAAGGCAGCTGCGGATGGTGGCGGGCTTTCATGGGATCCACGCGCACACTGAGGTGGGAGGTTGGGCTGCGGCTGCTATCTCTCTTTCTCTCAATCATTTTTTTTGCTTGATACTGGGGTGGGGGGGGCGAGCAGGGTTGGGAGTGGGAGGAAGCAGCGGGGCTGCAGGAGGTAGAGGGCAGAGGGGGGGTGCAGGAGTTCGTGGATGGGGGTGGGTTTGGGAAGAACCGTGAGATTGAAAAAGTGGGAGGTGAAGAGACTGTTTGAGGGATTAAGATGTTTCTTTTATTGATTTTTTAATAAAATTATGCGTAGTACAAATTTTAGTTAAATAGGGGTACTCCTATTAGTATAAGTAATACATATAATAAGGAATAAATTTCACTAAACATCCCCGTGAATTTTGAAGGTGTTGCACTTAGCTCTCCTGAGGATTTTCAATGAAAATATAAATCTTAATTCTGTACTTTCAAAATCAGTGTAATCATATTTTAGGGGGAAAATAACTTTTTCCCCCTCTAATCTCAAGATATTTTAATGTCCATGTATTTCAAAAAGAAAAAGAAATTAGTTGTACAAAAGATTTTTGCATATAATTAAGTAAACTGAACGAAAGAAAATATTTGCCGATAACTCACTTTATAATGAGAATTGAGTTACAAAATATTGTTAGTAAACGATTTTGAGAATTTTGCAGCATATAACTCTTTGAGTTTTGAAGGAGAAAGGGTCATTTTATCCTAAAATATAGGGGGGTGCATTTATTTGAAAAAAACTTTAGTACGAAGATTTATTAGTTTTCACATAAAATTCTTAGGAGGGCTTAGTGCAATACCCTTAGTAAAATTTATCCATATATAAATAAAATAGAGTCCTTCAAAAACAAATAATAATATATAATTTATAGGGTGGCATTCGGGACGACCGGGTCGGGTTGGGTTGGACCTGCGCGTAGCCAAGTTAGGGGGGTTCGGGTCGTATTGCGGGCTTAACCGAGCCGAGTTTGAAATCCAAAATTTCGATCCGGTCAACCTGCGTTCAGGTCGAACCCATTTCGGGTGGGGCCGGGTCGCGGGTTGGCCCGGTCAATTTTTTTTTAAAAAAATTTAATTTTTTTTACAACTTCACTTACAAAAAAAAATTACACCAAGTATAACTGTAAAAGAGTGAAAAAATACATATATTATTAATTTCAACTAGTATGAATTTTTAAAAAGTTTTTTTTACATAAAAATACAAGTAATAGAAACTCATAAATAATATACAATACTTCTTGATTTACAATTTTACATTTACATGTTTGAGCGGATAATCATAATCTAGAGATCGAGATAGCCTAGAGTTAAATTGAAGAGGGGGCATTCGACTACTGTCGTGCACCTCTACTTAACATAAACCTATGATCTCATCGCCCTAAATTTTCTAATCTTGTTGTTGGACTTCAGGTGAGTTGCTTCCACTTGTTGATGTAGATGTCATGTTTCCTTGACTCTAATCTTCAACCTTCATCAAATATTCTGTGCATACGAGCATCTCCAACAAATCCGACTATAAATAATTTCTGTAATCTGTTAGAACTCTGTCACTTGTAGAAAAAGCACATTCTGAAGCAACTGTGGAGACATAAGGAGTTAGTGGATCTCTAGCCATATTTGAAAGAATAGGAAAAAGATTTTCATGTTCTGTCCACCATTGTAGCACTTCAATTTTAGTACTAGAACTCTCACTATTTTGTTGATTATACCAATTTAATTCATTAGGTGCATTAGTCCAAGGTTTTTTTGGTTGAATACGAGCAAGTACATTAGCAGTGACATCTTCTAAGGTACTCTTATCCTTACCTCTAGAAGTAGTAGAAGAAGAAGTAACTATACTAATTGTACTACTAGATACAAAAGTTTTATCATAATAATCATACAAGTTATCCAATGTTGATTCAAAGCTAGCTAAAAATTCATTATAATCAAATTCATAATCATCTCAAAGTAAAGTAAAAAAATTTACAATCAAACTTTTCAATTCCGCTAATTTGATACGATGATCCATAACAGTCACAATACAATACAACACAGGAGGAGGATTAAAATATTTCAAAAAAAGTTTATAAGAGGGATCGACAATATGGCTAATGTATTCGTCTGAAATCATTTCTTGAAAAGTTTGCATCATAATAATGATTGAAATAAAAATACTACTAGAAATAGAATCATAAGATGTAGAAAACTTTACAGTTGCGGTTTTAAAATGTTCCAAAAATCTTAATGAAGATTCGGCAAAATATCATGATTGAGGACTCATTTAAAATTTTCCATGTTTTTTGCAAGACAAAAATCGTTTATAATATCTTTGTATTGAGTAACAACATTTAATAAATCGAAACTAGAGTTCCATCAGTATTTAATATCTTTAGGAAATTTTCTAAAATGTATTCCCCCATCCTTTAAATTTTTGAAGCATAGGACCACTCAAAGCAATAAAATATACACAATTTCTAATTGTAATTATATATGAATCGGCTACTTTCAATGCATTTTGTACACATAAATTTAAAATATGACACACACATCTACATAAAAAATTTCATTACATGGAGGATCTAATTGTGTTTTTAATGTATTAATAGAAGCATTGTTGTTGGATGCATTATCAAAACTAATAATAAAATTTTTATCAGGAATACGATATAAATCACAAACTTTTAAAATATATGTTGCAATAACTAGTCCACTATGAGGATACGACAAAGCAACAAGTGAGATGATTCTCTTTTGAATCATCCAATCACTATCTATCCAATGACAAGTTAAGCCCATCATCGGAATATTGTTACAACTTATCCAACAATCAAAAGTTAACGATACTCTACAAGTTAAAGAATACAAGAGTGCAATTAAAGCGTATCTCATTTCATTATAAAGTTTAAAACAATCGGACTTTAGTGTGTTTCTAGGAATTTTTCTAAAATATGGATTTAGTGCATTTTGGTTGAAAAACTTGTTGGTGTATGTCCTAAAGGCTAGTTGTGTATTGACATTACTAGTTTACATTGTATCATGATATTTATTTTATATATGAGGCATTTCATTTATTTGTTGTTTATTGTGATTAAATGAACATAATAAATTCCTCAGAATAGTAGGTTCAATACCATAGGATATCAAGTGCATGACTTGATTGTGAAATCATATTGGTTGTAATCAGTACACTATTCTTAAATATTCCTAATCAAGTATTATTGTGAATTAGGACAACAATAATGCATAGAGACTAGTATGTGCGCAAACTGATGACCATATCTCACGGGTCATGGATATGAGATATCAAGTCTTCACATTGATACATATCAGAGTAATGATGTACGGGACTGACCCACCATGAGAACGCTGCATAGATCGTTACGTGAGTATTATAAGTAGTTCTCACAGTGACCATGGTGTATGTAGTCTTTTGACTTGAAGTTAATATGGTTCCCTACATGAGAAGTTATTTATTTTAATGTCGTCAAACGTTGCATGTAATAAGGTAGTTATAAAGTCGACTATTGGATATACTACAAATTAAGCAGAGGGATGTGAGTGACTTAGATAGGATTTGTCCCTCTTACATAATAGGAGCGATATCAATGAGCCCCTTGACTGAGTGAGACTGCAAAATATATGGTCGTGCTCAAATGAGTCAATATGAGATGTTGAGCTCATTTACTTTAGTAAGTCTACTCGGACATCAATAAACGAACGATTGAACTATACAAGGGTGACACGCTCTATGCCTTGTGGTCAATTAAGATATCTGGACAAAGGGACTAGACTATATGGTAACATTGTTCACGGGTAGGTTATGTCTAATCACTGACATTTCCGTTACTTGAGTAGCGGTGATGTATTGCTAGATATCACTCGCTGTTTGTAATAGAATATGAGTTTAGTATTATTGTCAACTTAACGGGAACCTACAGGGTCACACACTTAGAATGGATCGAAATTTAAATTTAAATTCATAAGATGAATTTAATTGGGGATCCAAGTAAGACTTAGACTTCTGAAATTGGTTGGACATTTAATTAGATTAAATGGCTCACTAAAGTTCAAATGCCCACACACGAATCTGAACCAGGTCAGATTGTGAATCCAGCAGCCTCATTACTCTTTTAGGGTTAATTTTCTACAGCTATATGTATGATATATATCTGTGGAAAAGTGTTATATGAGAAAACCCTAACCGGTACAGAAATTGTGAGAGAGAGATCGTGAGGAACATCCTGTTCCCACAGCTAGCACCGTAACGTGAGGGAAAGCTTGATTTGACTCGTTTGTGTGTATACCGTAGAGGCACAACAATATTGCAGTACTGTGATCGACATTAATTAGAGACATCAGGTCCATCTTCAAGATATAACTCCTAAACACGATTTATGGTTTTCGCATGGATCCATGGCCAGGTTTTGATATTTCTTTGTAATTTTTCCATTGTGTATTTGATCTGAGACTACCATCGAAACCTAACAGGACTCTACATTCCTACTCTCGGAATAGGAAAATTGTAGTTCATCCTTAATAACTAGTCGAGTCATTTCCTGACGAACAAGTTCGGGATCATAGGGTTGGCCATCTTTTGTCTGGTCCTAGGATTAATTTTTTGTTGGCCTTGTTGGTATTGTACTAAGTCTTTGTGTACATTTAAAATACATCGTTTAATTGTACATGTTTTTTTTTCTTGAAATAAAATGTGGAGTATGGCCACCCTGTTTCATTAATAAGGAGTTAATAAAACAAACTCAGAGTACTGAGCAAAGTACAAGGTCCTACAATACAGATAAAGAAAATATACTTCCTCCCTAACATGGGGGAGGGACAAAAGCGATAGAACAAAAAATCAGTCTCCATCAGAAGTACAACACCTCATCTAAACTCCCCCCAACAAAACCTTGGGGTGGTGGGGATCAATAAAATCAGTAAAGGGTCGTACTAGCATAACGATCTCGTCTCTCAGTGGAGTGTCAGCCCAATCTCCACTCCATCTTCGTCATACTCCTCTACTTGGAAAACACTGGCGATCCTCTTTCAGGGACCTGTAGCAGCAGTCGTAGCCCAAAAAGAAATAACATGCATAATGTGAGTCAAATTACCAGAAATACTATTCTTAGTCCCCCGAAAGTAACAGTTATTCCTATCTAGCCAAAGAACCCATGTAGTAGCGGCAATAGCGATAAACTAGGCTTCTCTCATAGATCGTCTCTCAGCAGCGAACTTGGAGCCTATCCACATCTCCTCATACATATCGAGGTACTCGGAGCTACCTAAGGCGTTAAGTACCTCAACAAGGATTGCTTTGCTCCTTGGACAACCCATAAATAGATGGTCTCGAGTCTCGGTCACAACGTTGCAAAAACCACATGTAGAATCAATGTTCATTGGCGTTTAGCCAGGTTCTCTCTAGTCAGAATTACGTTGTTCAACACCAGCCAAATGAATATCTTAATTTTTAGAAGAGATTTTGCCTTCCAGATAATACTTGCCCATTTTAGGCGACAACCCCGGAAATGAATGCGGTTGTAAAGGGAGCGAACAGTGAAGGCGTCGTTCTTTTTTGGACCCCAAGACTTCAATTCTGGCCCCTGCGAACAGCAATTACCCGAGCTGGCGATTCGGGCCTGTAGCTCCCTGATCCTGAGTTGAGATTCCGAATCCAGAGGCTGCTTAAAGATCGGTTTCCAGGATTTTCTTTTCCATGCTTCAGCCACCATGCAGTGCGGTTGTGACGCTTGTAGATACAGATCTGGAAACATCTCTTTAAGTGTGTGGTCACCACACCACTTATCCCACCAAAATCTGGTAAGTCTTTTATTTTCAATATAAGCCGTAACACAGATATTAAAAGGTTCATAGGCTTTAGCAATACTTCTCCAGAACCATGATACCCGATGGCCCACCCTGAAGCCCAGACTTCTCATCCCATTCCCATGCATGTATGGCTGAACGAAATCCTACCAACCCTCTCCATTGGGGTGGAAGGTTTTCCACCACCACCACTTACCCAGTAGGGCGAGGTTCATATCTCGAAGGTCAATGATGCCGAGGCCACCATGTATCTTCTTCATGCACGCCTTTTTTCATCTAATGAGGTGATATCCCCTATTATCAGGGGTTGCACCCTTCCATAAAAACCGCTTCCGGATTCGATCAATTCTCTTACCCTTCTTCCATTTGTACATGTTCCCTCACCCTTCTTCCATTTGTAATTCTTGTCATAAGTTTTACAAATTTTATGTCCTACACCCGGAATAGTCTCATCGGAGATATAGTCATAAAATTTGTGTCAATCACTTGTTTCTCCCTAGATTTTCTACTACTAGTGGGTTCTGTTTGTTGTGTTTGTGTATCTACATTATGCATTTCTTCTTCTATATCGTATGGAGGGACATCATGAGTTTCTACCATATGATTCGGTATAAATTTGGCTTCTACATGTGAGACTATTGCAGACTGACGTAAAGTACCGGTGAAATCTTTTCCACTTTGGCTACAGCCGCTACCTCGAGATCTAGACATGGTAATGGTGTATGTGGAAAAAAAATGATTTCTAGTATTTTACTGGTGTATGTGAAATAATACAAAACAATCTAGGAGGTATATATTAAAAAATAAAATCTAAAAAAAATAGGAGGGTTGAGAGAGAGAGAGAGAGAAGCGAAAAATCAACAATCAAATATGATACAAAAAAATAGAACTACAAACAATAGGAGGGTTGTGAAATTTTGATATCGTACTTTGTGGATAATCGAATATAGAAATGAGAGAGAAAATAAAGTAGAGAAATGTAGTAGATGTAGTCACGAAGTCACGTAGCCCGTTAGTTGTTGCAAGAGAGAGAGAGCTTTTTTGTTGGAGGAGTTAAAATAGACGTACTTGAGAGTTGAATCAATACAATTCGATACGATCGAAGATTTTCACTTCTTTGTTGCTTGCTTCTTTGTTGGAAAAAAATTGATTGAATTGAGACTGAATTGAGTAGTAGTAGTAGAGTAAGAGAATAAGGAGTGGAAATTTGTAGATTGAATTAAGGGTATATTTATAGAAGGAAAAAAAACCAACGGCCAAAACAGAGCCGTTGACTCTGTTTTTTGCGTTTTTGCTCGTTCAACCCACGAGGGTCAATAGGTCCAAACCCGCGGGTTGAGTTGCGGGTTGCGGGCGAGTTTGACTTGGTCAACGAATTTGCGGGTTGAGTTGAGTGGGCTGGATTTCCTAATTTTTCGATTTGGGTCGACCCAGATCGACCCGCGGATTCGACCCGACCTGAACCGCCTATTTGTGTACTGGGTTCGAGTGGGCGGGTTGCAGGTCAACTTGGCTCGGTTGCCATCCCTTTATATATCATGATTAAATCGGTCAGTACTGCGATTAGGTTGCTTTGAAGCTTCGCATGCATTGTTACCATAATAAAGCTAATTTTTTATTAAAAACTATCATTTAACTATCTAGGCTTCTGAAAAAACACCCTTCTGTTACATACCAAATTTTGAAAAATTCACCATAAAGTACATTACTCAGTATGATCCTCATACTTTAGGACAGCTACAGTTTACCCAATAATGATGAACTATTAATCTATTATTGATGGTTGAGGACAAGAGGCGCTTCCGCATCAACATAAATATGAATCGCGGAAGCTTTACAAGTTGAAGACCATACTAACATAGTTTACAGTTTTTTTGCCAAAATTTGATAGTTGATGAGTGTTTTTCCAGAAACCCAAATAGTTGAACCATGATTTTTAAAATTATGCCCCATAATCTCTAATCTTTTATCTAATCTAATCTAATATTTTAATGGGAGAGTTGAGGTTGGGTAACCAAACAAATAAATGCATTGTAACCAAACAAATATGTGCAATGCACGTGCATAACTAATATAAAGAAAATCCGAGGTTCGATGTTAGACAATATCATAATTTTTACTTTAAAAAATATATATTAATTAAGACGTGCATCGCAAGTGTAAATTACTAGTAATAACATTATAATAGGAGAGTTGGGATTGTCATTTGTAGACAACCTGTAATTTGTAGACATTCAACCATCTAATCTCAACAATTTATTTTTAAGTGGGAGTTATATTAACAATTAATTTACTCAACTGTTGTTAGTTACCATAATAGCCTCAAGTTCAAATTTATTTACGACATAATTATTTACAAAATTGTCACTCATATAAAATAAAAGTTTGTGCCACACTGCCACTAGAGATAACTAGTAATTTACACGTGCAATGCACGTTTTAATAACTTTTTAAAAATAAAAAATAAAAATTCTGACTTTGGGAGGATTCGAACTTGAAACCTCCTTCATATTAGTTATGTATGTTCATTGTACATGTTGGTAGATTTACAAATGACACTAAGGCCTTCTTCCATTATAATATTAGAGATTTGTAAATAGTATGTATGAGTAAAGGGAGGTTTCAGGTTCGAGGCTAGATTATATCTTATTATTTACTCTATAAAAAAATATTAATTAAAACATGCATCGCACGTGCAAATTACTAGTATTCTATAATTGATTAGTAACTAAATGAATTATTATTAGCTTAGAGCATCCACATCGATGGTTATTTTGGCATGCCATTTTCAAATTTGGCAACCCAAATGGCAAAATTCTCCCACACCAATCTCTCATTTGGGTTGCCAAATTTGGAAATAGTCATTTCTTTTGTCAAATTTGACACACCATATAGCAATGTTAGAGCATCCATACCAATGCACCTCTCATTTGGGTTGCCATTTTGAATTTTGGCAATCTAAATGACAACATATCTAAAAATAAGAGGTGGTTCTACACCCATGAGTTGCCATTTTGAATTTTGGCAACTTAATTTGGCTACTCAAATTTGGAGGGAAAAGAGAAAAAGAGAAAAAATGTGGTGATTGGACATTTGGCAATGCCATTTATGTTGCAAAATTTGAGAGAAAAAATGGTATTGCCAAAATTTAGCAACCCAAATAGAAGGTTGGTGTGGGGGGTTTTGCCATTTATGTTGCCAAATTTAAAAATGACAATCTAAAATGGTCATTGGTGTGGATGCTCTTATATGTCTCATCACCCAAATTTTTTCATCCCCCCCCCCCCACACACACACAAATTAAAGGCATTAAATGGAAAAAATATAGTTATAAAAAAATAACTAATATTAATAGAGAAATGCTCCATTGAAAACGGGTTTGTTTTCACTGGGTTGGAAAACAGTGATCTCAACCGTTGGATCGCTCTTGATCGTGATCAACGGCTCAAATCGCTGCCGCCCATCACCCATGTCACTTAAGTGGCAGAGGGTTAATTTGGGAATTTCGTCCCAAATAACTCTTCGCCTCATTCGCAAAAAAAATTGAATGACCCTCAAACAACGGCCTAGGTTATAAAAAATTGAATCATAGGCCGTTGTTTGGAACAACGGCCTTTTATAACCTAGGCCGTTGATCCCAACAAATTTCGTTGTTTCAAATAACCTAGGCTATAAAATTTTATAGCCAACGGCCTAGGTTATAAAAGACCGTTGTTCCAAACAATGGCCTATGATTCAAATTTTTATAACCTAGGCCGTTGTTTCAAACAACAGTCTAGGTTCATTCAATTTTTTTTTGCGAATGAGGCGAAGAGTTATTTGGAACAAAATTCCCAAATTAACCCTCCACCACTTAAGTGATATGGGTGATGGGCGGCAGCGATCTAAGCCGTTGATCATGATCAAGAGCGATCCAACGGCTCAGATCGCTGTTTTCCAACCCGGTGAAAACAAACCTGTTTTCAAAGGAGCATATCTTATATATATATATATATATATATATATATATATATATATAAACAACGGCTTAGGTAATAATGCATTATAACCTAGACCGTTGTTTCCAATATATATATATATATATATATATATATATATATATATATATATATATATATATATAAACAACGGCTTAGGTAATAATGCATTATAACCTAGATCGTTGTTTCCAACAACAGCCTAGGCTTGTTTTCACGTTTCCACAACATTTGCATTTTCAATGGAGCATTTCCCATATATATATATATATATATATATATATATATATATATATATATATATATATATATACACAGACACAAAAATTAAATAATATATATTATAGTATATATATACACACACAAATTAAATAATATATATTATAGTATATTATATTATATATATAATATACATAATTATTTATATATACACTATTATAATATTATTTGTGTATAATATTATATTATAATTATATAATATTATATTAGTAGTGTATAATAATCTATATAATAAAACACAAAGAAAGCTATCAAATGGCTCACATTCAAATCCTTCCAAAATCAAAGGTCCAGATCTAATCTCACAAAACACATTTTCCTCCCAAAAGTTTATATGGAAACATGGACTTTTATTTACAACTAATTATTATCATACTATTCAAACTTCAGTTATATAATTGTTAATAAAGAAGAAGAGAGATTGTAAATAACTTGATTGATTTGTTATTAGTATGTGGTAGTATATATATACAACTTACCAGATCTGATATTGGAGTAAATCAAGCTAACAAATTCCTACTGATTCTCCACTAATCAAGCTATCAACAGACTTACCAAAACTGAATATATATTCCTACTGATTCTCCACTAATCAAGCTATCAACAGACTTACCAAAACTGAATATATATTCCTACTGATTCTCCACTAATCAAGCTATCAACAGATTTACCAAAACTGAATATATTCCTACTGATTCTCCACTAATCAAGCTGTCAATCTGATTCTCCACTAATCAAGCTGTCAATCTAATTATTATTGTTGATATCCTCCCGCAAGTTGTATAATCTGGAAGAGAGATGCAACTTGGACAGTAAGGACTCGAACCGAGGACGAAGCAGTGGTTTTGTTAGAATATCAGCAAGCTGATCATCAGTAGACACAAAAGACACTCGAAACCTGCCATTTTGGACATTTTCTCGGACAAAGTGATAGGCTAAGGCTATGTGTTTCATCCGAGAGTGGAAAACAGGATTAGCACTTAGATTTGTGGCACCGAGATTGTCGCAATATATAACCGGATTGGTAGTGGGTGTGTGACCAAGTTCTGTAAACAAGGAAAGGACCCATAGTAGCTCACTAGCCGTGTCAGCTAAGGCTTTGTACTCTGCTTCTGTTGATGATCGAGCAACAGATCGTTGTTTTCGGGAGCTCCAAGAGATGGGAGTGCTGCCGAGATACAACAAATAACCAGTTGTTGAAATATAATCATCCTTGTCGCCCGCCCAATCCGCATCCGAGTAGGCATAAAAATTCAGCGGAGCAGTTGCCGAAATGAATACTCCTTTGTCACAAGAGCCCGCCAAATATCGGAGCACTCTTTTGAGTGCAGACCAATGCGTCGTTCGTGGGTTCTGCATGAACTGTGCAAGTTTGTTGGTGCTGAAAGCAATATCTGGGCGAGTAAGACTCAAATATTGGAGACTTCCAACGAGTGCTCGGTACTCAGTTGGGGAAGGCAGGAGGTAACCTGAATCCTTGAGTAATGGAACACTAGCAGACAAGGGAGTGGATGCCGGTTTCGTATCTGCCATGCCAGATTTATGTAGCAGATCAGTGATATATTTTCTTTGTGAAAGAAACATACCTGCAGCGGAAGGAATTACTTCAACACCCAAGAAATAGCTAAGACAACCAAGGTCTTTTAATGAAAAACGAGCAGCGAGTGTGGCAATGAGTTTAGACAACTCGGCAGAGGAGCTCCCAGTGACAATTATATCGTCAACATACACTAATAAGTACAGTGTAACACTCAGTTTTTGGTAGATGAAGAGAGAAGCATCTGCAGTTTAATTTACGAAGCCAAGGGAGAGCAGGAATACTCGGAGCTCCGTGTACCAGGCGCGGGGTGCCTGCTTTAGTCCATAGAGTGCCTTTTTGAGGCGACAGACATGATCCGGGAAGTCTTTGTTGACGAAACCAGGTGGCTGTATCATGAAGACTTCCTCCTTGAGTGTCCCCTGAAGGAACGCATTGTTGATATCAAGCTGACGTATGGACCAACCCTGGCAAACTGCAAGTGTTAGGACGACTCGAATGGTTACCGGTTTAACAACTGGGCTGAATGTTTCCGTATAGTCCCAACCAGGGCGTTGGTGAAACCCTTTGGCAACTAACCGAGCCTTGTAACGATCAATCGATCCATCCGGATTCCGTTTGATTCTGAATACCCATTTACAGCCAACCAAATTCTGAGCAGAGGACCGACTAACAAGATCCCAAGTGTTGTTGCAGTGTAAGGCATCAAATTCATCTTGCATGGCTGAGCGCCAATCAGGGTCGCGAAGAGCCTGGGTGATGGTGCTGGGTTCGATGGGAGAGGAGGGTCGGACATGGAGGTTGAGCTTGTTGATGGGTTTGACGATGTTGTTTTGAGACCGGGTGATGATCCCACCGCCATTGGGTTTCTGTCTCTTGACAATGGGTTAGGTTGGTGGGGCAGGAAGTTGTGGAAATGGTTGGGAGATTGAACTGGAGGATTGAGTGGTGTGGGTGGGTTCGTTTGAGGGTGATGATGGAGCCGGATTTGGTGGGTGGGTGATGGAGGGAGAGGGAGTGGCAGCGGATAAGTCTTCAGGTGTGTTTAGAGTGGTACTCACCGTGGGTTGGTCTATGGGCTGTAAAATGGAGAGTTGGAGTGGGCCTATTTGTTGCTCTACACTTGAATTGGATTGAGCCACTAGAGAGCTGAACGGGAATTCAGATTCTACGAACTTCACATGGCGAGAAGTGTAAATCCTTCCTGTTTTGGGGTCGAGACACAAATACGCATGTTGATCAGCCGAGTAACCTACAAAAACACACATAGCAGACTTTGGCGCAAGTTTATGATCAGCATATGGTTTAATCCAGGGAAAACACAAACATCCAAAACATTTTAACTTATGATAATCCGGGCTAATGTTGAGCAATTTGGAATAGGGTGATTCATACCCAAGAATTGGAGTTGGGAGGCGATTTATGAGGTAGGCTGCGGTGCTCATGGCGTGAGGCCAATAGGTTAGGGGCAATCCCGAGTGATGGAGGAGAGAGAGACCGGTTTCGGCGATGTGACGATTCCGGCGTTCTGAAATTCCGTTGTGCTCGGGTGTATGAGGTGGGGTGGTGTGATGACTTATACCATGGTTGCTTAAAAAGGGACGAAGACCAATATATTCGCCACCATTATCTGTGTATAAGATTTTTATTTTGTGGTGGTAGAAATTTTCAATAAGTGATTTAAATTTTGGGAATATGGTTTGCACATCAGATTTGTGTTTCATTGGATAGAGCCAGATATAGCGAGTAAAATGATCAACAAACATGCAATAGTAACGAAGACCATCAATGGATAAAATGGGAGAAGTCCATACATCCGAAAAAATTATTTCCAATGGATAAGAAGATTTTAGAGTGGATTCATGAAAAGGAAGCTTGTGACATTTGGTAATTTGGCATGAGTTGCAATCTGATTGCTGGAATTTATTTGAGCCCAAAGAAAAATGCTGTTGAATGAATTTGAAGATTGAAGATGAAGGATGCCCAAGCCTATGGTGCCATGATGCAGAGGATTCCGTGTGGATGGTGTGGACGGACGGTGAGGTAGCGGGCCAGAGATAAAGTCCATCCACACATGGGCCTTTATGGGTTGTTTGGTCCGTCTGCAAGTTCTTTACATAAAAAGAGTTTGGCAGGAAAACAACAGCAGAGTTAGTTTGTTTGGTAAGTTTAGAGACAGAGATGATATTTTGTTTCATGGAAGGAACGCACAAGGCATTAGACAAGGATAAATCATTAAGTAAAAGTGTTCCAGAATGAGAGATGTTTGAACCTGAACCGTTACCCATAAACAACGAGTCGGGGCCAGTGTACGGGTGATGAAGCGCCAGGTTTGCAAGATCATTGGTGATGTGATGCGTTGCTCCACTATCAACCAAAAAACCAGTCTGAGATGGGCCAGCAGCTGCAGTATTGGCCCGAGCTTGTCCAGTGTAAGCCGGAGGATCCCGAGGGGGAGGCGGGATACCGGGGTGTTGCTGTCTGAAGGTGTGGCACTGAGATAGAACATGCCCTTTGACATTGCACCACTGACATCAGCCTAGAAACGGTTTTGGAGGGTTGCGGTAGCCAGTGCGCTGATTAGACTGTGCAGAGAATTGCCCTGACCGAGACCTGTTGTTGGAGTTAGGCCGAGCCTGAGCACTCAAGACTGTAATTGGAGCAGGATTCTGTCTCTGAGCAGCAACGATAGAGAGTTCCTGGATGAGAAGCTTCTCGAGGAGGTCATCAAAGGTGATTGGGATGTCCCTTGCATTCACGCCGTCAATGACGGCTCTGTAGCCGTCGTCGAGACCGCGCAAGACATAGTCAGTCATGTCTTCAACAGAGACAGGAGATCCAAGTGATGCAAGAAGATCTGCTGTTTGCTTCAGGGAATGCATATAGGTTGTGATGGATTGTGTACCTTTGGAAGCAGTACGGAGACGCTCCTTTAGTTGCTTGAGATGACTGCGGGATGCCTTGGCATAGGTGCTTTTGAGAAGGGTCCAAAGATCATGCGACGTCTTTGTCTGAGACACCAGGGAGGCCACTTCATTGGAGAGAGTGGTGAGGAGGGCACCATAGATGAGGCGGTCCTGTCGACGCCATGTCTGATAGGCAGGATTTGGGGTCGTCACTGGAGGCGATGCAGTGGTGGAGATTGTTTCCGATGGCGCGTGGAAGGATCCATCTGGATATTTGAGGAGATCATGGCCATCAAGGAGAGCTTCAACTTGGAGTTTCCAATTAAGATAATTGGTGGGGAGAAGCTTGGTGACACTGATAAGAGTGATACAGGCAAAGGGTTTGGAAGGTTCATAGGGGTTGGAAATGAAGGAGGTGCTGTCGTTGGCCATTGGAGGCAAGGGAGAGGGTTAGAGTAAGGAGCGGCGTCCTTAATTAGAGAGAAAGAGGGCAGGATCGTTTTGGCTCTGATACCATAAAGAAGAAGAGAGATTGTAAATAACTTGATTGATTTGTTATTAGTATGTGGTAGTATATATATACAACTTACCAGATCTGATATTGGAGTAAATCAAGCTAACAAATTCCTACTGATTCTCCACTAATCAAGCTATCAACAGACTTACCAAAACTGAATATATATTCCTACTGATTCTCCACTAATCAAGCTATCAACAGACTTACCAAAACTGAATATATATTCCTACTGATTCTCCACTAATCAAGCTGTCAATCTGATTCTCCACTAATCAAGCTGTCAATCTAATTATTATTGTTGATAGTTAATTTACTTTTTACAAGACTTTTCATATGCTGTATCGTTCTGAAGACGTGTCGTAGGCACGTAGCCACGGGCAAATCTAGTATATATACAAATTAATCTTATAATTATATATACATTATTATACACTATTAATATACTATTATATACATATTTGGCAATCAAAATGACAATCATTGGTGTAGAACAATATCTCGTTTTTGAAAAAAAGTTGTCCTTTAGATTGCCAAAAAATCAAAATATAAATCCAAATGGCACTCCCATTAGTATTGGATGTTCTTAGCTAAGTAGTAATTAGGCTAACTAATTAAACATCTAAGATGAGGGCATTGGAATGTGTGAGTTGACAAGTGGCAACAAGCTCACGGATGAGATGGGATTAGATGCATAATAAGAGCAAAACTCACGGATGGCTGTCGTAGTCTTATGCCATGCAGAAGATGTCGTAAGATTGAGGACATAAGAGCATTCACGGCTGTGCATACTATAAAATACATATCTAGATGAGTAGAAATAATATTTTGTTACTTTACTACAGTAATAAAATAATAAAATATTGCAAAGTAGTGCAGACAGCACCACTCCTTAATTTCTGAATGGCTTCTCTGAATGGCGGTAGCACAATCCAGTTTATTACTCTCCTTAAACTTTATCTGGTTGTTTTGTATGGTTTTATTATGGCTGAAGGTGGGTTCGTGTTTCGGGCCTTGTTTTGAATGAAAAAGGTGAATGAGATCATGTTATTGGACCTAGCAGAAGTGTACGACAACAGTCCAATACCCTCTCTACGATCCAACGACATGCCATCTCGAACCTGGCTTCACCCTATGCCCGAGTAACCTCCTACAGCCTATTTTGTAATAGCCCTAGAACTTACTCTCTTTATATATATATATATATATATATATATATATATATATATATATATATATATATATATATATATATATTCTGTGAGGTAGGATAATCCTATCTTTTGCTAGTCAAAAAAAAAATAATATATATATATTGCAAAGTTAGAGAAAATTTGAACTGACGAAATATCATATTTCGTCCGACAAATTTTTTATATTTTTTATATTTTTAAATGAACAAAACTTCGGATGTTTCGTTCGGAATTTTTGTTTTTTTCTTCTTTAATTTAGGTTAATTTTAATGTCAATCCAACCGTACCAATCATATGCTCCATAGTTAATTATATAAAATCATACATATAGAGTCCCAAAAAAATGTCAAAGCTTTTGCAAAAAGGCCGCTATTCCCTTGGACGAAAATGATGTTTCGTACTGGAACATTGTTTTGGAACTTTTTTGTTTTTTTTTTCTTCCTTTAAGTTAGGTGTTATTTTTAATGTCAATCCAATCGTTCCAATCATATGCTCAGTAGAAAATCATATACAATTCCATTCATAGAATCAAAAATGTCAAAAATTTTACTTAAAAAAACCCCTCTATTTAACGAAACATGTTTCGTCTGTACTCTTTTTTCTTTTCCGGAGTTTTTTGTTAAAAAAATAACAATTTCATCGAATCCATAGATTAAAAATATTATAAAATATTTAGGACGAAACATCATTTTTCATTCTCTTTAATATACATATTGCTATATTTTTTCTCAAATATAGCATTCTACCATAGCTAAATGTTAAAATATGTATATATAGCACACGACTACAGTGCTCAAAATGCTATAAAATACATAAAATAAAAATATACCACACGACTGTGGATGCTCCAAGAGTTTATATTATGTAATAATTATCCATTGCATGGTACTAGCTAGGTTTTAGATTTAGATCGACACTTGCTAGATCATCCAACTAAGAGAAGTACCTAATTTTATTATTATTTTACATATTAGTGCTAATTACTTTACTAACACTTATAATCATATTAAATTTGACGAAGACGCTTCTGTTGGCCATAGCTTAATAGATACATATATTAGTATGATTTAATAGATACATATATTAGTATGATATGTTGGGCTTATGTCTTCCATACTATAGTTCGATATGAAGAGAAAAAGATGAAGCAAAAAGAGGTTCGAAGAGCCGTTGGTAGAAGAAGAAAGAGCAGCAGCAGGCAGCACAACAGCAGCGAGAGGCAGCAACAGTGTAGTCGACTGCCACTAAGGACAACCGACTGCTATTGTTACGCCCGAATACCAAAATACGGCAATTCGCAGCTCAACAGGATCTACACTTCACTTCGTACAATTTTACAAGGAATTTTGAAACTTTTATTACAACATTGTTCTTTTACATCAATAACGCAGCAGAAAATAAATGAAGTACAACATGATCAATATACAATTTTAACAACTTGAGCATGTAAGTAATCCTCAACATCAAATTCATCTTTATATCTCCTTGTAAGTTCCAAATCCTGCATATGAATCTGTAGGCACGTCAGTTGCTTACAACCGACGCAATGTTACAAACAACGATTCTCTGTATGCTGTATTATAACGAAATCTCTTACTTTAACAAAAATAAACTTGAATGCATATAAAAGTGTAAAGAGTGAGTATCCTAAATATGTCAGTGTATGATATGACCTAATGCCTAATGCAGATGTTATACTACAATGACACTAATGCATACTTGTTCGGATTCTATATATCCCATACTACATAGGTCCGAGGGCAAGCACCTACGTACTCCACATTGTAGAGTTAGATCTCTCGCCATGTAGCCTACTACGATGACTACTACAAGATTTAAACACCTTGCAAGTATTGGCTCTCGCCCTTGGAATACTGAAGATCAATCCCTCTCCATGGATCATTCTGTGGCCCTTACGTCCATTGTCCTGGAATACTGGGGATCGTCTCACTCCACAGGTCATTCTGGAGGCCGCATTGCACAAGCATCCCATGAGCGTCTCTCTCGTCCCGGAATACTGTAGATCGTTCCCACTCCGTGGATCATTCTGTGGCTCTTACTTCCATCGTCCTGGAATGCTGGGGACTGTCTCTCTCCAATGATCATTTTGGAGTCCATAGCTCACATTTGTACTCGTTTCGTCATATCTCCAACTAGTGCATGTCCTTAAGTTTAAGTTATGATTATTATGAACTAGAGTCTAGCTTACCTACCGGTCTTAAACCAAACACCGAGACAGTCAACCCAACTGGTTACTTCTCACAATTCAATTATTCATTTTTCATTTCTTTGCCGGTATCTGGGTCTCACAAAGCCTCTAAAATCAACATCTTTTCATGTTCAATAACTTGGGGTACACATCCCCTTATAATTCATATTCTCAATTTTCATGTATTCATATTTTATTCAAATTCTTTCATTCATTCTTATTCATTCTTCAATAAGTACAATCTCAACCTATTCATTTTCACAATACACTGTTCATATTCATCAAACTTTCTCAATACAAGTTAATTAAGATTAAGACATAATCTCTTTAAAATTTATCTTTGAAAATTTATCCCATCGTCTTCCTTTCATTTATTTTGAACTAATCTTAACATCTTTAATCTTATACATATATATTTTTCTTAAGTTCACATCTCATCTAAGCATGAATATGATCTTTACTTTTCCAAAATATAATTTAAAACAGCGAGAATATTATAAGTAAATGGAATGATCATTCTAGAGTCCATAATTGATGTTTGCATTCATTTCGTCATATCTCCAACTAGTGCATATCCTTAAGTTTAAGTTATATTTATTAAAAACTAAAGTTTAGCTTACCCACCGGTCTTAAACAAAATACTGAGACAGTCAACCCATATTGGTTACTTCTCAAAAACTCAATTAATCATTTTCAACACTTGCCGGTACTTGGGTCGTACTAAGCCTTTAGAATCAACATCTTTTCATGTTTAACAACTTTGGGTACTCATCCCCTTGTTACTCATGTTCTCAATTTTTATGTATTCATATTTTATTCAAATTATTTGATTCCTTCTTATTTATTCATCCATAAGTACAATCTCAACCTATTCATTTTCACAATACACTTTTCATATTCATCAAAACTTTCTCAATACAAGTTAATTAAAATTAAAACATAATCTCTGAAAAATTCATCATTGAAAATTCATCTCATCATTTTCCTTTGATTTATTTTGAACCAATTGTTAACATCATTAACCATATATATAATTTTCTTGAGTTCACATCTCATCTAAGTATGAATATGATCTTTGTTTTCCCAAAATATAACTTGAAACAACGAGAATATATTTTCAATCACTTCATTTAAGTATCATTTACAAAACAGTAAATTCAAAGTCAGAAACTGCATTTCATGCTATTTGGAAAAATCATAGAAAATCATTTACTTCAATAAACTTTGTGTTATTTATATCAAAATAAAGGTGTACAAGTCTAATACAATTTCTTAATTATAATTTTCCTCAAAATACTGTATCTATAACCCTGAATTCTTCGAAATATACAGTAAGGTTGAAATACTGAAATAATGCCACTGTACATTCTTTTAAAATTCATATAAAATTTAGTTCTTTGTAAAAATTTGATTTCTTAGACTTTTCAGAAAGGTTAACAAGTTCACTACAATTTCTTTGTTCTGACTTTGCTCAAATTATTTCATTTATAATACTGAATTGATAAAAAACCGAAGCGTGTACAAATTTCCAGCAACCTGTCAACTACTAACAAGTTCTGAGTTTAGATTTTATTAAAATAGTAAACGACCTCCAAATTTTATGAAATTTTAAAGGGATGTTCCTGACACATACAAGATGATCCTAAAAAATTTTAGTTCTAGATTCCAACTATTTTATTAGATACGATTTTCTGATGTCCAAATAAAACATAAAACAGTAATTTTCTTTGCATGAATTAGCAACTTTGTGCACAACTCTATATCCATATCATTTAATCATAATATATTACCATACACCCAAACAACATCATTTCAACTTATCTACAAGATAATTTCTCAATTAGCATGTATTTCATTTAAATATCATCATCACAAATTAACCACTACTCATATGTATAAACAATTTTAAATATCATTTTTTCTACACATGCATGATACTAAAATTTTAGAAAGTTCAAGAAGAAACCCACCTTAATTGAAGAAAGAAAATGAACTCCTAGTAGATGGCTCCTAGCTCCAAGAATGGGACTCCCTTCTTCTCCTAGCAAGCCTTCCTTCCTCCAAGCAAGAACTCAAATAATTCTCTTTTCCTTTTCCTCTCTTTCTTTTCTTATCGTTCTTATCTTTTGTTTCTTTTAATTTTTGGTGCAAGATTTTATGAAGAAAGGAGGTGGTATTTATAGGGTTTGAGAAGACTCTTCTACTACCCAAATTAAGTGTTCAAATTCATAACCTACATAACCTTCTTCACTAATTTCCCACTCACCATTACTACACAAACTCCCAACTCTTCTTCTTCCTTCATGAATTGGCCAACCCTTGGATTTTCCACATGTGCACACTTCTCATTTAGTTAGTTGTTATTTATTTGATTGTGCATGTTGTTACATGACAAGTTGTCACGCCCCGCTTCCCCCAAAAAGAGATACGGAATACGGATACGTGACTAAGTCCAGCGAATGATTTTCATCATCCATAAGCTGTCAGGATCTTTACAACAAGCACAAGTATAAACAAGAGATACACAAGAAGAATAGTCAATCACGCATGCATAACTGAATTAATATAGTCAACAAGATTACTTGAAATAAGAAACAAGAATACTGAATTTCAAATAATTATGTTTGCAACAAAACACAAGTTTGGGACATAAAGCCCAATACAAAAATAATCCATGTAATTAAGTACAGTTATTCAAGATAAGCAAAAAGAAATAAATAGATATAGCAAGGGCTCCAGCCAACTAGAATCTCAGTTCACCTACTTCATCGGGCAACTGATCACCATAATATGCAATTTAATAAAATATAGAAAAAAGGAAAGAGAAACAAATTGCCCGTCAATGCAAGTTACGAACTGCTTGTAGTGTAGGCAACAAGTACAGAAAAGACAACAAGAATAGAGCAACAGCAGAAGCAAGAATAGCATGGAAAGGATGTAACAACAAAATAGAGAACTAACTCTAGTCAAGGACAGGAACAACTAGCATGGCAAGATGAACGAGTGCAAGTGGTTTGTAAAAAGTATCAAGTAGACAAGTATCATGTAAACAAGTAACAGGTAATAAATGTCAAGAATCAAGTATCATGTACAAGTAACAAGTAGCAAGTGTCAAGTGATCATGTTGTTTTCAAGTCTTGTATCTAGTCCTATCTAGATAGCACTTCATAAAAATTTCATTTTAGATTTCATAGTGGATCATAGAGAGCAGTGTACTCAGGGACAAGCTCCAAGTATCAAGTATTAAGCTCCAAGTAACAAGTATCAAGCTCACGTGTCAAGTGTGCAAGTGTCAAGTAATCACATGTCAAGCTCCAAATAACCAATTATCAAGCTCCAAATAACCAAGTATCAAGTAATCACGTAGGATCTATGGATCCTCTTCCAAGTACACGTTTCTGTATTTTCCACTATTAGATCTTACCCTTTAAAACCCCAGCTTAGTTTATTGTTATTATTATTCAAGTAAGCATGGACATTCACAAACAAGTCAAGAAACATGGTAAGAAGATAAGGAACAAGTACAAGTCGAACAGAGGACACGAACGGGTGAAGAAAGACTCAAAATAGACTAAGACAACGAAAATTCTAGTTCAGGACAGCAAGACAGTAATGCACCAAATCTGGGATTTGCGTTGCCACGGACATGCAAATATGGATCAGTCAGAAGATCTAGAAAATAGACTCCCGATCAAATCCATCAAATATATATAAGTCATATAGTATTTCACAAAAACAGGACTCAAAACATAATTGTATCCAGAAAATATGTTCAGCCATAAATCAGAAGCTTGTATTCATAAACAGGAAAACGACATAAAAACTTAGTGATTAAATCCAAGAAAAATCTGAGGTATTCCCTAGTATGTTTAGTATTAGTAAATAAATTTTTATAATTTTCCAACATGGATAGTATAGTCAAGTAAAATCAGAAAGCAGCAAGATATAGAAAATTTGTAAATCTGAAATTATAAACACCGCAGTACTAAAACAGAAATAGATTAAAAAATATAAATCAAAATCCAGATCTGTCAAAAGGGTGATAAAATAGATACAATAGGCTACAATTCATATTCACCAAGTTTTATAAAAATCAAATAGAATTAGGTTGAAATTAAGGTTCTTTACTGAACAACATGAAAATTATGCAAGTATAGTAGTTGTTTGCAAGTCTAGAATAGTTTATAAAAGTCATCAATTAAATCCACAAAAATTAGGGATTAATCCCAATCAAGTCTAGTTGTACTCAAAAAAATATTGGATCAAAATATTATCTTTAGCATCAGTATAAAAATAAATAACCATACAGAATTTATATAAATCAGAATCTGGAATTTTTCTACACATCTGTAGTAAAATAGTCATAACTTGCAACTCACAAATCGAAACTGAGATCTGTCCGAAATTCTGAAAAGTAGACAGAATTTTTTATAATTCATATTCACAAATAATTTTCATATATTGACCTTAATAGGGTCTAAAATACTGAACAAAAAACGAGATAACAGAAAAGACAGAAATATTCTTCGTGCATAAAATCAACTAGTTCATACGAAACTTATCCAAATCATAACAAAATGTGAATAGGGTATACTAGATGTCCAAGAAACATGGTATAGGGTAATTAACAAGTCTACAACAAGTTATACTACGACTAACACATCATGCATACAAGATCATACAACACATCATGGATCACGAACAACATGCATGTATATATATATATCAAGAATCTAGATTATTTCTAAGTCATTTCATGTCATGTGTGTAATGAGACAACTACGGACAGATCAACAACTAGAGGCAAGATCAAACAAGGGATTTCATGAGAATGGATCTTGAAACACTACACTACAGGCAGTATTTAGTAATTATATTATACAACAAAAAGAATACAAGTTACTTGCTTTATAGACGACGACGGAAACAATGCAAAGAGCAAGAATACCGGGAATGGATTCCCGGGCACGAACACAATATCAACGAATGAGCGAATCATAAACACAATCGGATGGCTAGATCTAAGAGATCAAAATTGACTGGACGGCTGAGATTAAAGCAAGATTGATGATTAACATGATCGATGGCTGAGATCCAAGAGTTGATGACGATCACGATCAGATCAGATCGGATGACTAAGATTGAAGATCAAGATCAAGATGATCAGAGAATCCAACGGACCAGATCTAGCAGATGATGAAGATGATCTGGTTATCAAGATTTTGATGATGATCAAGATCCAACGGATGGCCGAGGTTCAACATGATCAAAAAGATCCATGATCAACTTCTTGATCAAACAGAAACAATGGCTATGGCCCTGGTTCGACGACGGGGGGATGATGACGGCAGATAGCAGGGCATGGGCGGTGCGAGGGCTGGCTAGCAGCGGGACGGCAGATAGGGGACTAATGCTGCTGATGTTACTGTGTCGATGGAGGGAGGCATGACAAGGAGGAGGGGGCCGACAGGGGGGTCGCGGCAATCCAGGCGGGGCATAGGGTGTCGGGGAGGGCACGGTGCGGCACGACGGGAGGTCACGAAGGGGGAGGTGCGACGGGGGCTGTCGACTGCGGCGGGGGATGGCAGTAAAACAGGATGGCGACGACTAACGGCACAGGGGCACAGGGCAGCGACGGAGGTGGCAATCAGGGTGGCAGTAGTGACAGGGGGGTCGCGACTGACTGAGGTGGCAAGCGGGACAGGGCTGCGGGATGGCAGGCTGGCGAGGAGGTGGCGATTTCGGCGATGACTAGGGTGCACAGGGAGAGGGGTTGCGGGTGGAGAAATGGGGCTAGGCGACGAGGATAGGGAGGGTGGCGTAGGTGCTGGAGGTGGCAGTGAAGGGGAGGGGGGGTCAACTGCACAGGCGAGCGAAAAAGAGGAGAACGGGGGAAGGGGAATGAACAGGCGACTGCTAGGGTTTTTAATATAATAGGGTTGAGTAAACAGTGGGTATATATATATATATATATATATATATATATATATATATATATATATAGGATATTATGGTTAATAAGGGGGTAACGGGTTGGGGGTAAACGGGTTATTGGGTTAGTTAATTGGAAAAAGGATATGGGGTTTTATAGATCCAATAAGAAAGAATAGGGTTTAGGGTTTAATGATCCAACAAGAAATAGAATACGATTTAAACAATAATTAAATAGGCCATGAAATAAATTAATTGTAGCTAAACAAAATAAACTGGAGACAAATAAATTGGGATAGAAAATTTAATTAGATCAAGAAAATATTCAAAGCCACAAAAATAAAGTCAAAGTCAAAACAGATAGATTGATAATGAGAACGGAGATCAAATACATGGTTTGGAAGAAATAGAAGAGTACAAAAAGGATAAATACACGGAAAAATAAAATACACCCAAAATACAAGAAAATGGAAAACATGGGTTACACAAGTATAGAATAAAAAAGTGTTTATTAAAAATGTAGATTAACTAATGTGCTTTTCTTTTAAATAATTTTTCTAATGGGCTTTAAGATGATCTTTAGGCCTATGAGTTTTAATTAAAAAATAAATAATACATTTGTGATTAGAAAATGACAAGAAAATTTCTCATGACATAATAAAAATTTTGGAATAAAATGTGTAAGAAATTTTATGTGTAAAATATGTGCGAAAATAAATATTCAAATAAATTCAGAAGAGCATAAAATATTCATAAACAATAAAAATACAACATATGTAAAATATTCATATTGAAAGTTTTAAGGATATTTCACGTAGCGGAAAAATATACGTAATCGATACATGTATCGAAAACACGTGCAATACACTTAAAACACAAGGATTAAAATAAATATTTGAGTTGGCTAAAGATAGGATTGGAGTGAGTATTGAGAAAACGGAAAACATATAAATAATCAGAATATAAGATACATATGAAATTTATATAAAAATACATTCACGAATATTATTCGTAACAGTACGAATTTTTTTCAATAAATCAGAGTGAACCAAGTAGGGAGAGTTTGGGGCAGGGGCATTAAAAATGGTATCAGAGCTGACTTTCGACACCGAGTGTGGGAGAGTCGTGAGTTATGGACTCCAGAATGATCGGTGGAGTGAGAAAATCTCCAGTATTCCGGGACGATGGACGTAAGGGTCACAGAATGATCTGCAGAGTGGGATTGGTCTTCAGTATTCCAAAGATGGGAGCGACGCTCACGGACTGCTTCACAACGACTAGAAAGGAGACCTGCGCTAGATTGCATGTACCGTACTCAGTGAGGACACTGATTTCTAAAGGGAGGGTATATGTAACACCCCATATATATATATATATATATATATATATATATATATATATATATATATATATATATATGGAAAGCTTCGGTTGTGCACTCCTCTAGTGCACACAGCGTGTGCACTAGGCCTCGGGCGTTCATATCGACGATCCGAACCGTTCACATTGATCTACACTTCTAAATTAGTCTAAATAATTAAAATCAAATCATTTGAAATTCATTTGCCCATCCATCATATGACTATAAAGAGCAATGATTTTCAGCCATACAATTTTGTAACACTTCAGTGGATGGGTAAATGAATTTTAAATGATTTGATTTTATATTTTTAGACTAATTTAGATGTGTAGATCAATGTGAACGGTTCGGATTGTCGATATGAACGCCCGAAGGCCTAGTGCACACGATAATGAGATACATCAATAATAACCATTGGATATAATTAGATTGAGATGAATGGCTCTAATCCATTTGGTTTATTTCTACTAATCTATCAAAAGAAAAACCAAACAAAAACCAACTGTTATTTCATCTATATGATGAACAAACCAGGATTCTCTAACCTAATAAAAAACGTTTAAGATTTTATAGAAATTCTTAGGCTGGAGCGTTTGCGCTCTATCCTTGCTTTCAAAAAAAAGATTCTACAGAAAATCATGTAGGTTTCTACAATGGAATATTAATACCCCTCGATGTTCCCTTTCTGGAATTTCTTTTGCTTGAATGAATAAAAAGATGTGCGTGAGAACTTGAGGTTGCAAGTCCATGGTTGAAGATGAATGTACGTTCCTCAGTTGAGACGTCTCATGAATGAGTTGACATGAACACAACCGAACCGCTAAAACTAATATGGATACATGATTAAATTGTGACTTGTCAAATGGAGTAGTACCTAAATTTCCCTCGATTGCTAGATATACACACCACCAAGATCTAACCTGAATTAATGTCCAATCAAACAGGCAAACTTTGGCTAGCTGCTTAGTACCCGCTAACTATATTACGGCTCTGATCACAGAAATTAAGGCAACTAATTTTGGAGCATCTGATACCTTTCCCTCCTCTGATTTGGTAGATGTGAAGTTAAAGCCGCTATATTACTCACATCATGATTAGTTGCGTAACAAACCAGTTGTCTTTGCAAGCAAAAAAGTCCTTTATTTTTTTGAATTAAATCAAGTAAAGTTTCATGACAATTAAATTTGACATTGATTTGTTAACGCTTGTACCATTAACCAGGAAAATTGGGTGAAATTTCAATGGTCAAGCAAAAGAAATTTCAGAAAGGGAACGTCGAGGGGTATTAATATTCCATTGTAGAAACCTACATGGTTTTCTGTAGAATCTTTTTTTAAAGCAAGGATAGAGCACAAACGCTCCAGCCTGAGATTTTCTGTTGAATCTTAAAAGTTTATTTTTAGGTTATGGAATCCTCTGGTTTGTTCATCATATAGATGAAATAAGAGTTGGATTTTGTTTGGGTTTTTGTTTGGTTTTTTTGTTTGGTTTTTCTTTTGATAGATTAGTAGAAATAAACCAAATGGATTAGAGCCATTCATCTCAATCTAATTATATCCAATGGTTATTATTAATGTATCTCATTAACTCATTTTAAGATGTATCTCATCGGATCACTCCTAGATATATATATATATAGAGAGAGAGAGAGAGAGAGTCCCCTTCGGTTGCACACTACTTTTGGTGAGCACTCCGTGAGCACTCACAAACTAGAGACCTTATGAAAAATCCGAACCGCTCATCTTGTTCTATATACCTTAGATAGCCTAACAATAAAAAATCAAGTAATTTGAAGTTCATTTGCCCATCCATCAAGCTGTTAGAATTTTCAGCCATACAATTTTGTGATGATGTAAATCATGGGCAAATGAACTTCAAATTACTTGATTTTTTATTGTTAGGCTATCTAAGGCATATAGAACGATATGAACGGTTCGGATTTTTCATAGGGTCTCTAGTTCGTGAGTGCTCACGGAGTGCTCACCAAAGTAGTGTGCAACCGAAGATTTCTCTCTCTCTCTCTCTCTCTCTCTCTATATATATATATATATAAGGAATTTGGTGGTCGTCCTATAGGAGTTTCCTATGGGGGGTTTGAGTTAGAAACTAATGGCATGGGGGGAGGACCCACCGGTTGAAAAACAAATGCAGCAAAGTTGCTTTTGATTTGGGTGACGTAGGGTGTTACCCATGTGGCAGATCTTGTAGGGGCCCGCCTCATGTGTTGTGTGCTGTACTCTCACGAGGAGCATCAGCTGTGCACACAAAAAGAGGAGAAAGGTGAGTAAATTAGTCTCATATCGGGATTGAACTAGAATTAAATATTAACAAATATAATAACTTATGTTCAAGAGTCACCAATTCGGTTAACAACCTTTTGAGAGGTAGCCTGTGGTGGGCAGTTGTACTATACTATAAATAATTTGCCTGATAAGTTGTACAAATTTTCTGAGCTTGGGGCAGGGGTGTTACAGCTATTGCCCTGTAACTTGGGGTCGGGGCATTGCAGTCGATTGCACCTTAGGGCAGTCGGCCGAGATTAGCTGGTAGGTGCAAATGGGCTGGGTCTGGGTGATCTGTTTTGAGCCCATCTTCCTCTCCACGTTAGACTATACGGTTCTTATTATATAGCTTTCTCTTTAAGGTATATCGGACGACTATTGTATCAAGACTACAACATAGAGTTTCTCTATAACTCTATATATGATAGTAATGAGAAAAAGAGAGAAAGTACTTCATTGCAAATTTTCCATTGATTATCTTCCAGTGAGGATCGAGAGATAGATATGTTCTTGGTCAGAGTTGTCATAATTCTTGTATCTTCTCTAATTGAATAATATCTTGGTTATTTTCCCCCCAGATTAGGGTTCACCCAAACTGGGGAAAAATCATGTGCGTTGTGTGTTTGGTTTGATCTACTATTGCTTGAAGTTTTGTTCGTAGTGATTAGTTGTCGCAAACTCAGCAGTGAATTCCTAACAATTGGTATGAGAGCTTCAGGTCTTAAATTTCTGCAGTTCAAGAGTTGCTCAAGTTCCTTGGAGAAGATGACAGATCCAAAATTTTTGTGAAGATCAAGCAGTTCGATGGGAAGATAAACTTTATTCTCTTGAAGAAGGACATGCACGATGCATCAGTTCAACATGAATTAGATCTAGCCCTATAAGGAGATAAATGGAGACCAATTGGTATAAAGCAGGAGAATTGAGAAGAGATTTGTTCATGAGCCTTAGGTTTAATCCGGATGTTATCGGCGAACGACATCAATTGTTGAAGCGCAGCGATTATTTGAGCAAGACTCATAACTGACCACTCGAAATTGCCATTACATGATCGGATGTAATAGAAGATAAAACTGTTCAATTACTCAATGAAGGAAAGTACCGCTATTCTAGATCATATATAGGAAGTCAATTCGGATCCATCTGAATTGAGGGAGATAAATGCAAATGATATAAAATCTTTCAACTTGATAGATTCACTACCAGATCCATATAAGTGATAACTACCATGCTAGATGGAGAGTCTGCCAATGAGAAGTTTTCGGTAGCAAGTCTGATTAAGGGCTTAGAAGAGAATGAAATTAGAAGGGAAATGCAGAGATTGACATCTACTTATATGAGTTGCATCGGGGTGGATCGTACTTCAAGTGGAAGGGAAATTCCATGTAAGGATATGACCTATTGCTACCATTGCAGAGGGATTGTGGATTACAAGAGAGATTTTCTCAAGTGGTTGAATCAAAAGAGCGCCAACATTTCTAGTGCCGTTGAATCAGGTGAAAACTAAGACTGAACTCTTTTCTCAAGTTCTATAGATGTGTATTTTGACTGGTTTCTTGATTCAGGTAGTTCTTCTCATATTTGCTCCAAGAAGGAGATGTTTTCTACTTTCAGGTCTACTGGAGATCGTTGTGTGAGAACGGTAGTCGATGAGATTTTTGAAGTAATGGATGAGAGAACAGTTGAGTTGGAGACGTCATACGGAAATGGTGCACACTAGAGAACGTCATGCATATTCCTTTGCTGAATTGAAATTTGATATCTTTGAGAAATCTGGAAGCACGGAGCCGCATGTACATAGCTGAAGGTAGAGTTCTATCAGTTTGGAAAGGTCTTCGTAGGGTGATGAAGGGAATAAGAGGTGTTCAGCACAACATCTACAAGTTTTGTGGAACAAGAAAACTTGACCGAGTGTTTTGAAGCCATCGTTCCTAAAGCATTATTTAGTATGTCGTCACTAGAATCCCCAAAGCAAGATCACGATGTTCTAATATCGTCAAGAGGTGGAGAGTGCCTCTGGGTAGGTGGACTTCGTACAGAATGCTCCTGCATGTTAATGCCTACTGGGTATGCCCTTAAAGGGGGCATACTATTGGAGAAATAAATGGAGATAAACTCAACCATTGAACCAGATTTGTTTACAAGAGGAGAATGAAAGAGTCTAGAGGGAATTAGTTACAAAATGTTGGAAGCATGAGTATGTAAATCCAAGGTGAAAATTAGGAAGGTCGTCGTAAGGTGATGAAGGGAATAAGAGGTGTTCATCACAACATCTACAAGTTTTGTGGGAACGAGAAAACTCAAGTTTTGAAGCCCATTGTTCCTAAAGCATTATTTAGTATGTCGTCGCTAGAATCACCGAAGCAAGATCACGATATTCTAATATTGTCTTTAAATGGAGAGTGTCTCTGGGTAGGTGGAGTTCGTCCAGAAGGCTCTCGCGTGTTAATGCCTACTGGGTATGCCCTTGAAGGGGGGATACTTTTGGAGAGATAAATGTGGAGATAGACTCAATTAGCAAAAGAAACCACTGAACTGGATTTGTTTACAAGAGGAGAATAAAAGAGTCTAGAGGCAATTAATCACATAATGTTGGAAGCATGAGTATGCAAATCCAAGGTGAAAATTCTTGGGTTTATGTCTTACATACTATGATTCAATTTGATGAGAATAATATAAAGCTATAAGAGGTTTGAAGCATCGTTGGTAGAAAAAAAAAGAGCAGCAACATCAGCGAAAGGTAGCAGTAGTGCAGTCGACTGCCCTTAGGGACAGTCGACTGCTATTGCCTTCTCACTTGGGGTCGGGGGATTGCATTCGAATGCACCTTATAGCAGTCGACCGACCGCAGCTGGTTGTTACAAACAGGCAAGGTCTAGGTGATCTTTTTTGAGCTCATCTTTCTTTCAAGATTAGATCGTACGGTTCTTATCGTATTGCTTTCTTTTTAAGGTATATCAGACAGCTATTGTATCAAGACTACAACGTAAAATTTCTCTATATCTCTTTATATGATTGTAACAATCTCCTTTGAGAGGCAAGAGCGTGTAAATAGCAAAAGAGAGAAAACCACTTCATTGAGAGTTCTCCATTGTAAACATTAGATTATCTTTCAGTGAGGCTTGAGAGATAGATTTTTTTTAGAGTGGTTGTAACTTCTGTATCTTCTCTAGTTGAATAATATCTTGATTATTTTTACCCCTGATTAAGTTTCGCCCAAACCGGGATAAAATTGTGTGCATTGTGTGTTTGGTTTGACTACTATTGTTGGTGGTTTGTTCGTAGTGATCAGTTGTCACATACTCATTAGTGAATTCCTGACATGATATTCTTATATTCGTTAGATGTTGGATAAAATATAGGCACATCATAGTGGAAAATAATTTGTTGCTCTATGATTCGCATAATGCATAGGAACAATAATTTTTACCAATGGATATGCTCCAAAAAGTGTACCTCACAGAAGATATTGCACTAAACCGAGCAGAATGGAAAACCAAAATTCATGTAGTCGACCCCAACTAGTTGGAAAAAAGGCTTTGTTGTTGTTGTTGTTGTTGTTGTTGTTGTTGTTGTTGGATATGCTCCAAAAAGTGTACCTTCGTACTGTATTGTATTTAACGTTAACTGAAACAAAGAATAAATAATACAATAATAAAAGAATAAACTTAGAGTCAAGCGCTTGTAATGTAGTTGACATGAATTTTCAATCTTAAGTGAGAGATCACAGGTTCTATTCTGACCTTAGACGGAATTAATTAGGGATGTTGAAAAATTCATCTCTCCCCAATATGGACAGCTACGTCCAATTGCCAAATAAAAATTAGCGAAAGCATTTCATTGTGAATACAATCCTTGATTAATGAAGCCTCTATGGGCACAAACTATAGAACGACAGTAGACTTATACCGACTCCTTCAAATACTAATGTGGAAAAAGAGTAAATAATGGAATAAGTAGCATAAAGACAGAGCTATTGTATTTTTTCTTAGCATTACTCATTATATATAAGATCACAAACTCACATGCAATTTTTTTTCATCATTGATTATAGGGTAAATGGTGAAAAATACCTCTGATCTATGAAGCAAAAACCTTTAACCCCTTAATCTACGAGTCAAAGCGATATACCCCCTCAACTAAAAAATGCAGTTAAAACTTGTATGGAAACTCTAAAAACTTATGTGAAATATCCAAATTGCCCTTATTTTTTACCGTTTCTTAATCTCCTAAAAAAGGGGGAGGGGGGATCTATTAAAAAACAAAAAAACAAAAACAAAAAAACCAAAATTTTCACACAAATCATCAAAATCAAAATCAAAATCAAACCAAAATCAACTTTTTTTTCAAATCCATAAACATTGAATTTTTCAAATCCAAATCCAAATCTCAATCTCCTCCCTCTCTCTCCCAAATCAAAATCTAAATCTAAAATCCAAGAGGAGCAGCAACATCGAAACCCATCGTTATCATCATCATCAGCACCCAACCCCGACCCCGCCGTCGACCTCTACCCAACCCTGCCTTCGCCTTCTCCAACCCCGCCGCCGCCTTCTTCAGCTCCCGCCACCCTCCTTCAGATTCGAAAAAGAAAACAAAGAAAACCCAACAACCCAACATTCAAAACTCCAAAAGAAAAACAAACGAAAATCAAGAAGAACATAATCATTGAATTTTAAATTTGGGTTTTGGACTTTAGATTTGAATTTGGATTTGGATTTTGATTTTGATTTAACATTTTGATTTTGATTTTGAACATAAACATTAAATCAAAGGTCATATTTTTTTGGTTCTGAAATATACTTTTTTCTGATTTTTTGGGTTTTTTTTTTGTTCTGAATTTTTTTGGTTTTTTTTAAATGGTTTACTAATATAAGGGAAATTTTTTCATTCCACACTCCCTTTTAGGTTTTTCGTACTGGATTTGATCACAATTTGTAGTTCAAGAAGTTTATCGCATTGACTCATAGATCAGGAGGTTAAAGACTTTTACCTTGTAGATCAGGGGTGTTTTTCGTCATTTATCTTCTCATTATAAATAAGATGAGAAGCCCACAAGCATAAAGGCTCTAGCTACATATATGAATATATATAGAGAGAGACTAATTATATTTGTTGGCCAAGTAACCTTTTCTTTTGCCTAAAGAAACATAAGAAAACATTAAATTAAATTGCTACAACCATTAGAAAAATCATATTTTGTTTTGGCTAAGCGAACGTAAAAAATAACACAAAGACATAAAATAAGGCTTTAATAAGTTTCTAAAAAAATCATACTTTTTTATTTCTTTTTGGGCTACAATTACGACGACAGGTTCAATAGAAAGAATCGCCAGAGCATTTAAGGTGGAGGAGTACGATGATGAGGATGTGGAGATTGGCCCCACTCTGGATTGATTCGACACTTCATGATTTGGTTGCCCACCCTCCAGTGTATTGTTGGCGGAATCTTTTATATCTTGTTTTACTTGTTTTGATATTCTTGTATATTTAGCTTTTGGTATATTTGTCCTGCCCTCCTATGTCTTTTGGATGTACTATATTTTATTTGTGCTATATAGGTATTTTCTAATTATGCACAGTATATCCTGTGTTTGTTTTATTAACTTATTATTAATGAAATATAGTGTTTATACTTCACATTTTCTATATTAAAAAAAGTTTCTAAAACATACCTATTAAGCAAGCTCCAGAAAATGCTCAATACACAGAATGACCCATATCTTTCTTTTTTTTTTGACTGGTGAAAAGTAGGGTAAGTCCCTACCTCACAAAATATATATTAATAAGAAGTAAATATAGGTACATATACACAAGGATCAAGTTGGTTCGGCTTACAAACACTGTCGCCTCGATCACCAAAAGAAGCACAGTAGAGTAGTTATGCTGAATTAAAGTTAATTACAGTACTCCAAAAAACTTCCAAAAGACAGGAAAATAAACTAGAAATATGAGAGCTTAAACCGAGCAACTATCTTCGCCGCTATCCGCCTGATCGATCCTGATGAGAGCCTGCTTGAGAAGAACGTCTTGAGCGCCAGCCATCTGCACTTCCCGTATAATTTTCTCCTTCTTCTTGCTGCTCTGGACTCCATCTAGCTAAGATCAAAACCAAAAGATTGCATTAGAGATAATTTCCCCTGTTTGTGAAATCTTAGAAGAAAAAATGCGCTTATTTCTAGCTAGCCAGATACTCCAACATGTTGAAATAGTGAGTAGGTGCCAGGTGTGTCTGTGAACTTGTGTCCCAAAGCACCATGAAGTGAAACATTCATGTAAGTCAGCAGGCAGGGAGTGTATGTGGAAGAGTGTAGTGAAGTAGTTCCAAGTGTTGATAGCGATAGGGCATGCAAAGAAGATATGATAGGTCGTCTTAACAGGACATGCACAAGTTGTGCATGTCATGTCTCCTACCCAGCCTCTGGAGCAAAGAAAATCTTTCGAGTTGAGTATATTCCAACTCAGTTGCCAGATGAAAATCCTACATTTTCAGTGGAGCTGTTGAGGTCCATGTTGCCTCAAAATAAGGGGATCGGAGGTCAGAGATGATAAAGAAGTTATATGCTGACTTGACAGTGAAGGTTGTTGATGGTGTGAGCCTCCAAGAAGGGTGATCCCCCAAGTTTGAAGGCCGATAGTCCGTAATCAGATCTAGCAGTCTCTGTTTCTTCTCACGAATAGTGGAGTTGGAGACGCAGTGAAGCCTTGGTTGCCAGTGCCAGGTGTTATTGATCCAAGTTTCTTAGGAGAGAATATCTGCCTCCGGATTCTATGCCGTAGCAGCAAGTGTCGAACACAAGGAGGTTATGGTGCTGCCATTGATCCATCTTGATGTCCAGAATTTGATTTGATTTCCATTCCCTATATTCCAGTTAACTTTCAACAAGAATTGCTTCTTGAGATTGAAAATCCCTTTCCAGAAGTTAGAAGCATTTTAGGGGCACGTCAAACTGTTGGAATTGCTTTTATAATATAAGCTCCATATTGTTTGGCTAACGAGCGTGTCTGAAGAGACAATCTTCCACCACCATTTCATGAGTAGGGCTTCATTAAAAACTTTTAGGTCAAGAATCCCAAGCCCTCCCTATTGCTTGGGTTGGCAAATATTCCTCCACCACATACATGCCACTCCTCTCATATCAGCGTCTGAGCCACTCCAAAAATTCTACTATGAATCTGATCAATTCTCTTGGTGACCCAATGTGGTAGCCTGAAGAAGGAAGCGTAGTAAACTGGTAGAGCACTGAGAACAGAGTTGATAAGTACTAACCTCCCACCCCTAGATAACATCTTCCCCTTCCACACTGAGAGCTGTCTTTCAATCTTGAGGATGAGTGGTCGCCAATTGCTTTTGCTAAGGGGGCGTTTGGTACACGGATTGGAGAATTTCCAGGAATTGGTGGATTCCCAGAAATATGAGGCTGGGAATGAAGATTCCTGGGAATGTTGTAATACTGTGTTTGGTATACGACATTACATGCCTGGGAATACTTTATTACCGTGTTTGGTATAGGACAATTCATTCTCATCAATCCATCTCTATAGTAGACATTACTGAAAATACCCTTTTGGCTTTATTTAAAAATAAATAAATATAAAAGTTATCTAATTTAGTAATTGATGTATATGCATGTATGTGCAAAAGCAATACTGATATATATCTTATAAAACTTTAGTAAATTAAAAAATAGATTACTAAAAAAAATTACACTATGATTCAAATATGTTTCAACTAGTTAGATGAAGAACATAACAAAAAGGAAAAATGAAATGTATTTATTAACACGAGACATAGGTACTTAAATATATACAATAAGATCCCATCCGATAAAATTCCACATCTCACCTACATCGGTCTTTGCATAGCTCAAATACCCTACTTGAAAATCAAGCTACTCTATAATTAATGATCAGTACTAAATTCAAAGCTTAGCATAAGTTATTAGACAAATTTGGAAACAAGAAAAAAATTCCTGAATTTTTATTTTAAAAAAACTATATTTATTAAGACGTGCATCGTACGTGTAAATTACTAGTACATATAAAAACTGAGAAAGTCGACTTCCACACCCTTCTTCTTCCTCCCCATCTCCCACCACCAACTTCACCATTTACGCTCAATCCACCAAAAACCACAAAGGTGAGATTTTTATTACTAACTTCACTCTCGTTTTACTCAATTGATTGTATCCACTCATAAAAACATCATATTGTTTCCAGTTATGAAAATTCGAGATCGAGTACAAAATGGCTAGCATAAAGCACAGGATCTCACTTAATAATTGAACAAAAGTGAGTATATCTAAGAGCTAACTTGGCCTCCGACGACGGCGATCGACGGTAACGAATCCCAAAGCGTCAGCAGCGCGCTCTCCCCTCCATGGTCTCCGAGCGCTGTAAAAACTCTCTGTTTCTTATTCACCAACGATATCACGTTCTAATCCATTTTCCCTCAAAATCAATGATGATCTCAGGTCCAAATCCCAGATCCGAGATCGGAAAAGGGAAACCATGCCGACCTAGAACGCGAGAGAAAGTAAGGAGAGCTGAGGAGTACAGAAATGGAAACGAGTGAAGACGTGGTGTTCGGGAACTTTGCATAATAGGTGCTGGGAATTGTGTAAGACTTGCCGATCTGTTTGTAGTTTCTCCCAAGTTGGGGATTCATTTACTTTTGTTTGGATTCTTGATTGGTTCATTGATTGGTTCGCAGTAGATTGGAGAGTAGTTTTTCGTTTGTTTTTTTTCCGAAGAGAAGAAGAAGACGGGAAGAGGAGTGTGATATTTGGGTGGATTTGGTTGGGTCTAGTTTTTTCTGGAGGGTGTTTTGGGTATGCAATAATCTCACTCATTTTTTATGTGGAGGAATCCAAAAATCCCACCCTTTTCAAGGGGAATGTTTATCCTTCCCAAATAATTGTTTTGATAACCCTGGGAATTTAATATTATTTACAAAACTATACCTATGTCTTACCAAACCAGGTAATCAAGAGGGTAATCCTAGATTCCCTTATACATTACCGTTTACCAAACACCCCCTAAGTTTCCCCCTAGAGAGGGGCATGCCAGGGTAGCTAATTGGTAGGCAGTCTTTCTTGCATTTCAGAATGTTTGAGAAAGCCCGGAGCTTTGCTCTCAACTTACCAAAGTAAATAATGGATGATTTGTTGAAATTTATGGCCAGACCAGAAACGTTTGCAAAGATTCTGAGTGCCACTTTGAGGTTCAGTATTTCCTGTTCATCTCCATTGCAAAAGATCAGAGTGTCATCTGCAAATTGCAGCACCGAGAGATTTGCGAGTAAGCCCCTAATAGGGAGAGGTGAGAACGCACCATTTCTACGACCATTGAAAAGAATATGAGCAAGCACATCAACAACTAAAATGAAGAGCATTGGCGATAATGGATCACCCTGCTTAAGTCCTCTTTTGGAGTTGATCTGCCTCCCCCCCCCCTTCCATTTTTGAGAACTGACGCCTTGGCCGTTCTGAGGATCATATGGATCCACCTACACCAAGCTGGTCCAAATCCTCTGGCTATTAAAAGTTGATCCAGAAATTCCCAATTAACAGTGTCGAATGATTTAGTGAAGTCAATCTTGAACAAGATTGTATCAAAATTGTGTCTAATGCAAAGGTTGATGGCTTCATGAGTGACAAGAAAGCAGTCAACAGTTGATTTACCTTTCAGAAAAGTACTTTGAGACGAGGATATAAGAGAATGGAGTATTGGGCTCAGCCTGTTGGCGAGAATTTTGGTGAAGATCTTGAAGGAGAAGTTGAGCAAGCTGATAGGCCTTAAGTTAGAGACGATATTCGCACCCTCGCTCTTGGGGATAAGCATAATGTTGGAGTCATTGAACCTGTCAAGGTCAGTATCCCCCCCTCTATACCGATTGTAGCATTGCAAATAAGTCATCTTTGATAGTGTCCCAAAAGGTATGATAAAAACTCATCGACAGGTCCCGGTGCTTTGCCACTACTCATACCAAAGACTTCTATTTTAACCTCCTCCAAAGTGAACGGGGCATCTAAGTGCCCCAAGTTGATGTCATTTGATGGATAGAGGGAGCGCCAATCAATCCTGAAGTCATATTGAGGAGCCGTACCACAAATCCTCTGAAAATGATTTTCAAAAGCAGATCTGATTTGAATAGGAGATATAGTAAGAGTTTCATCAATTATGAGAATGTGGATGAAGTTACGCCTCCTTCTCCCATTAGCTATCGAATGGAAGAATTTGGAATTTGCATCTCTCTCCTTGATCCATTGCACTCTAGACCTTTGCCTCTAATACACCGCTTCGGTCTTGATAAGGTTCTAATGTTCAAATTGGACTACCTTGAAGGAGTCAGCAGCCGAGGGCAGATGCTCTGCCTCAATCTCCAGTCTGAGAAGATTTTCCTGAAGTTGTCTTTTCCGAGTGGGAATGTGACCGAAAGTATCGCTTCTCCATCTTTTTAGATTTCTCCTAAAAAGTTTAAGCTTATTAGCAAACAAATCTGCCAGTTTACCAGGGCAAGAGAAGAGCTTCCACCAGTCTTTAACCGCGGGCTCGAAGGAAGAGTGTTGCATCCATGCTTTCTCAAATCTGAAGTAGTGAACTTGGTGTTTAATAGCCTAAGTATCCAGGACGATGGGGCAGTGGTCAGAAGTCTGGCCAATGCGGGGGAGGTTCGGAGGTTAGACTATGTATACTTCCTGCCTGAGAGGGGGAGATCAATGAGAGCCAGATATTGTATGAATTCTCAAAAAATTCTCATGTCCCTAGTTGAACCTCTCCCACTGGATCGCTCAATGTCTAAAATGGTGACATTAAAATCTCCACATAGGACCCAAGCATCCTTCAGTCGGCTGCATCGCTGGTGAATCTAAAAAAAACACAGCTTCCTATCTTCCAGTTCAAAAGGAGCATACACTTTCGTAATTGACCATTCCTCTGCTAATGAGCGATGCTTGAAAGTAGCCAAAATAGAGAAAATATCTGTAGTTGAATAAGTGCAATCAAGAAGTTGGTCATTCCATCCTAGAAGAATTCCTCCACAGCTGTTAACAGCGTCAAATTGGATCCATCGGGTTATAAGACTTCCTCCGATCGATGATAGCTTTCGGGGACCAGGATTGCTGAGCTTGGTCTCCTGCAGGCAGATTACATAGGAGGAGGAGCTTCAGCTACCTTCCTCTATCAGTGAGCATTTGCCAGAGTTGCCTAACCCTCTTACATTCCAACTAGTAATCTTCATCGGAAAAAAATGCATCAATTTGCACAAGACACAAATCAACAAAAATTGATCCTCAGGACCATAGAGGTAGGGCATCTAATCAGAATGTTCCATTTGATCAAGTGATCAACTACAACCTTCTGAGAGCCCTTCAGGATATGCACCTAGTATGGTCCTTTAGCCTCCACTCCAATAGATTCAGCCACTTCAAGAATATCCTTATTTGACAAGAGTTCGAAAGGATTTAAGCAGGCATTTGTAATTGAAGCAATTGAAGACGAGGTACCTGACGTCTTCTTCTTGATTGTGGTAGACAGATGCTTCATGAATGGCCGAGTGCTCTTGATCTTACTTGCTGATCTAGAGCGTTTCACCCTTTTAGAGGGACCTTCTTCAAAGCCAGGTGGGACGGAAATGAAGGAGCTAGCCAATTTGGGTACATTCCTCCTAAGCAAAGAGCGTGTCTAAAAGCTTTTGGCACGTTGTTTGTTGGTGCCAGCTCGGAAGATCACCTTGTCACCTTCGCTAAGCTTACGCTTCTCCTCCTGAACAGAATCTCTAAGGGCCCCTTCCACCGCAGGCTGAATCTTGGAAAAAAGGGAAAGTGGTATGGTGACTAGCTTGCCTTTCCATATCATTTCACGTACCTCCTCAATCGAATCTTCATTGGATGAGTCAGCAGGGTTGCACGGGATTTGAATGGGGCCATGAAGTGCTGCATTGATGTTGCTATTAGAAGATTCTGAGATCTGCACAAGAGGGGACTCCAGCTTAGCTGGATTTGAATTTTGAACTGGACCCTCCACAGACTTCGGAGCAGTAACAGGATTAGGCAAAATCCCCTTACGGGGCAGTTGGGCTTTCCTTTCTGGAATCATGGGATTTCAAATCAGCCTCAGCTTCACCATTGGTCGGAGATTGACTACGGCGAGTGCCAGCACTTACCATGTGACTACCATCAGGCGCCTTGGGGCACCAGAAACTAGCACTACTGATCCCATCAGAAGATCTTGTCGCTGTGAAAAGTTGGACCTTGCCATTCTGAACATCTTCCACCAGGTTTGGATCTCCGAGGAGCAGTATGGGCACATCATGCACATGCTTTTCAAGGTTCTAAGGTGCGGTGTATTTGACAGTGAGGGTTTTTGGGATGAGCGTCAAATCTTCCACTTCGATGAGAGCAAGTGCTTGGTCTCTAGTCTGCCTCTTTCATCTCTCGGCTCAAGGTGATGAGCTTGCCAAAAGGTTTGAAAATATACTCAAGCGACTCTTGGTTCCACAAATGGAATGGCAGATGAGGGAGGTTAATCCAGATGAAACATGGCTTCAGCCTCAGCCTAGCCCCAAAGTCTAGCGACCATAGGGAGAAGGTGGCACTGAATCCTAAGAAGTGAAAGACACCCTCCGTGATCGCACCTTCAGCTTCTGTAGAAGTTGGGGAATTGGACGTGATAAACGCCATCACTAACCCTCTTCAGGGTCCACCATCTTCTTTGCCTTCCCCATGAAAAGTTGAAGGCGCACTCAAGGTCCTTGGTGAGGGGGATACGATGTGGATTGATGAGGTGAAGGAACGCGCTTGCATGCAGCTCCGGAAGCACTTGGGATATGGCATTGTTGTGGGGCAAGTCAACCTCCAACGCCTCTCGCCGATTGTAGATCGGACAATCGCGCACCTTGTGGCCAAACTTCTTGCAGTTGAAACAGTGAAATCCCAACTTTTAGCATTCTGTCGTAGCATGATCTCTTTCGCCACACTTGAAACACCTATGCTCCGTCTTCTTCGATCGGGGTTTTTTTTGGAGGGGGAAAGGTTTCTTTTTGGAGTACAGGGCTGATGGTTTTGGTTGAAAGTAGGGTTTGGGGTTAAAGGCTAGAGTGGGAGTGGGAATGGAAGAGACGTGGTGATGTGAGGGTTTGGGGTTGAAAAGGAGGTGGCACAAGGATTGAAGCGTCACAGGCATAGGGCCATGATGAACGGGGGGGGGGGGGGGGGGGGGGGGGGTGGTTCGAAGCACCTGAGCATAGGATCTGCTCAGGTCCCGAGGGACGAAGGCTTTCTCTCTCCTCACACCTCTCTCCATAGATTGTTCGTGGCATCTTTATGACCCCATATCTTTCATTATCACGAAACCTATTATTTACTACAATAAACTAGTACATCAATATTTGTATTTGATATATTAATCATCAGAAAATATATTCTATCTATATCTTATACTAATAGGGCAGAGAGTCTACTCCTCTCTTATTTCTCTATTCTAAAATAGAAAAAAGAGAAAAAATAGGGATTCATATTCAACTAACGTGTACACTACGCATGATTTTATTTAAAACCAAAACAAAAAAAAAGCCTCAATCCCTTAAACATAGTCTTTTCTCCTCCCACTTTTTCAATCTCACAAAATCTCACAACTCTTCCCAAACCTATCCCCATTCCCTAATACCCCACCACCACCCCACCACCACCATCACCACCAAACTCCCGCCACCCCCTAACTGCCTTAGGTCTCTTTCCCTCTGTTTCTTTTTGTTTAGATTTCTATTCTTATGTTTACTTGAATGCTGATTATAGTTTTCGCTCATTTTGTTTGATTGTCCGTATGTGCTCTCATAATGATTATTACTTTCTCCACTATTCTTATAATGTTGATTTCATTTGTGTTTTTTTTTCCTTTGTTGAGAAACAATGGAATGGTAACATTCAATTACAGTCGTCTACCAATCTGGTATTTTGATCACCATAGTTAGTCAGAGCTTTAATTACTTATGTTGATTGAGGATCAAAATCAAAGTTTTCATATCTTCCTTTTTTGCAGATGGTCTAATAGCATGAGGTTGCTCCCATTTGAAATTAATGGGTGAATGAGACATTTCTTTGGCTATGGTTATATTTCATTTTTATGTTCTATTTACATTTGTTCGACTTATTTCTTATTTTTTACTTGCAAAGTGCTCATGTTTATTTATCTCCTAAAAAATACAATGATTGTTGACATACTTATTTCTAAAGCTAAGTGAGGTTGGATTAAGGGGAATGGAATTAAAAAAAAGTCATATAATGGGAAGTTACCATATAATCTATACAAATGTCATTTTTAATGAACAAAATTTTCGTAGAGTTAACATATACAAGATATCAGTTTTCATGTACTACTTCTCGATAATCAATATACTACTACTAGATTTGCTCGTGGCCACGTGCCTACGGCACGTCTTCAGAACGATACAGCATATGACAAGTCTTGTAAACAGTAAATCAACAATTATGTAGCTGAAGTTTGAATAGCATGACAATAATTAGTTGTAAATAAAAGTCCAAGTTTCCATTAGTATATGGTGAAAAATAATTATAAATTGGGGTATAAAAGTCCATGTTTCCATATATATATATATATATATATATATATATATATATATATATATATATAGCCCTTCGGTTGAGAATTAATTTTGCTGAGAACTCACAGAGTAGACCCCCCATGAAAAATCCGAACCGACCATCTTGTTCTATACACCATAGATAGCATAACATAAAGAAATCAAATAATTTGAAGTTTATTTGCCCATCCATCAAATGGAGTAGAATTTTCAGCCATACAATTTTGCGATGATGTAAATTATGGGCAAATGAACTTCAAATTACTTGATTTCTTTATGTTATGTTATCTAAGGTGTGTAGAGCGAGATGGCCGGTTCGGATTTTTTATGGGGGGTCTACTCCGTGAGTTCTCACGGAGTTCTCACCAAATTAGTTCTCAACCGAAGGGCTCTCTCTCTCTCTCTCTCTCTCTCTCTCTCTCTCTCTCTCTCTCTCTCTCTCTATATATATATATATATATATATATATATATATATATATATATATATATATATAATTAAATAAATAAATGAGTTGTTTTGGGGGGATTTGAATTTTGAGTTTTAGGGGGAAACTTTTGGCGGGGAAATGTGTTTTATGAGGTTAGATCTCGGCCTTTGATTTTGGAGGGATTGAAGGAGAGCCACTTGATAGCTTTCTTTGTGTTTTATTATATAGATATGTTTTTAACTCAAGTGTTGAAGGGTATACCTTTATTCTCAGTAAAATTGGTCACTGGGTTGAAGTCCTTAATGACACGATTCTTGCATTGATTAATTATTGGTTTGATTTTTTTTTTCTTTTGTATTAAAATATTGTATGAGGGCTTGCATTAACATACAAAATGTTATATTAGCTTCACAACACTAAGATTATGAGTTAGTTTTACATTCCTCATCTATACAATATATAATGTTACGACCACTTTTGGTACAAGATTTTTTCTCAAATTTTCTTTTTAAAACAAAAAAAGGAGGAGGCAATCTCCCACTATTTCTTTACACAATTTTTGAAGTGGAATCGTATCTGATAATCAAACCTTAGAAATTGTACAATATTGTATAGATGTTATTAGATGAATTATTCATAAATGATTTTGTTATTTTTTATTTTTTGAAAAGATCCTTTTTCAAAACCTGCTCCCATTTCGAGTCAAGAGATAGATAAATTTGTAATATTGTTGGAAAGTTACACACATAGAGAATTGTTGGAATTGTTGGAATTGTTGGAAAGTTACAAGCATCAATAATTTTGGGGTTTCTTTCAACTGTATAAAAAATATAGAATGAAGTTGGTTTGGAAATGTGAATTGGTCAATCTATATATTTGTCATATTTTGATATAGCTAGTTGTCAAATATTGTTCCATCCATGTGTTTCTAATGTTGATTATATTTGATTTGAGATTGAATGTTTGATTTGAGAAGGAAGGCGGTTGAGAACTACGTGGTCAAGAAGGAGATAGCAAAGTACATCAAGGAGACCGAGAAGAGCCACAGCCCAACTTCAGTAATTATTCGACTTTTTTTTTATTTCATTTCAATTGAATAGAAGTATAGAATGATGTTGGTTAGTTTGAAAATGTGAATTGGTTAATTTGTAGATTTGCCATCTTTTTATTATATTGTGATTGAAATAGTTAATGTGCATCTCTAAATTTTTGAGTTCCATATAATTTTATGAGTCCCTTAAAATTATTTTAGTCTATATAATTTGCACAAGGTAGCACTAGTTTCCAATTATTAAGACACAAAAAAATAAATCAGTAAATTATTTTCTCTCTCTATAAGGTACGCCCTCAATTTTAAAATACAAGTCATTTCTAGGTTTCTGCACGACTATTAAGAAATAACATAGGATTGAGTGAAAATACTATCTATTCTTGATTTTTGAAGCTCATAAATGAGTCATTAATTGTACAATGTCCTATTTGTCATTCTCTATAATTTTTATTACTTCTCTTGAAAAGGAAAAAAAACAAGGGCAAAATTAGAAATCTCATATAAAGATTAATTCACAGACATTTAAGAATGGTAAGATATCTTCTCAAAAACTTAAATTGACTTATATTACGGAAAAGAAAAAAGACAAAAATACTAGAATGACTTATATTTTAAAACGGGAGTAACAAATTAGACACTAATTAGAGCATCCACAGTCATGTGCTATTTATGCATAAAATGCATTTTATAGCGAATGACGAGTTGCAGTCGTTTGCTATTTATACATTTCATACATAAATAACTACAGTAGATTGCTATATATGGCACAAGATATAGTAAAATACATAATATACGAGACGAAACTTGAAGTTGCGTTCAACGAAAAAAAATATTCTTTTAATTCGTCAGACACAACTTGAAATTGTGTCCGACGACTTTTTTATAAAAAAAAACATTTAATAAAATAAATTCAACAAGGCAACTCCGTGGACGCAACTTCATGTTGCGCCCAACGGAGGGGCCCACCTTTTTTTGTTTATTTTTTTTAAAAAAACTTAATTCGATGTTTTTAATTCATAAAATATTCATAAGAAATTCTAAAAATACGTCCGACACAAAGCGAAGTTCTGTCTGAATTTTTTTAATATTAAATTGGTAAAAAAAATCAATCTATACTACAGTGAATTGATCAAATGTTATATGTATTTATGTGGCATCCCTCGTCCCCCATCTCTGTTGATCTTTCTTCTTCTGACCTTGTGGCGATTGCGGCCCCTTCTGCTAGGGATGCCCTTCCCCCTGTCAAGCGCGTTTACAATAAGAAAGTTTATGATCTTTCCAATACTCGTGTGAGTGCTCGCCTTCTTGCGAGGAGAATAGGCTCCGTGTCTGCCTCCCAGCCGGTTCTCTTTCGCGCATCGACTGCTAGTCGACATCCCCAGTGACAGCAGCGTCTTTTCGCCGTTGAGCCGCTAGAGTCTTTCTAGACTGCTAGTGGAGTCTGCCGTGGTCGTGGAGAGTGGTCTTCCTCCACTTGTCTTGGGTCGGTCGCTTCGCGTCCCTGGGCTGGTTGATTCGCTTGCTGATTACTGGACGGTGTTTCGTATCGTGGTCTTGCCCTCTGGATGGTTTATTTTTATTGTATTGCTTTTTTCTCGATTATTTTTGTTTTACCTCTTGTAAAACTATTGATGCTCGTTTGTATTATTATTGTTTTATTGATTAATATATATTTTTGATGGCTGGAGCATTAGGACTCTATCCGATTCATCAAAAAAAAAATGTTATATGTATTTATGCATGTATGTATTTTTAAACAATGACTACTGTGGATGCTCTGAGGATAAGTTGTTAGTTTGTCAGTGAGATCCAGCTATAATAATAAAAAATAATTAACAGAATAAAGCGCGAATCTCTCTTGGTAGCCCATGCTGCACGCGCGCTTTGGAAGTTTCGTGAGCTGACGGCCAACTGTACCAAAAACGGATATGTAAATATGCACGAAAGGCCTCAATATTTGGATTTATGACATATACCATTGTATGATTACAATTTAAAATACGATCCCTTCATTTTTACACATCCAATTTCCAAACTTTCTTATCTTTTAACTGATACGTTTCTTTTATGAACTATTATTTTTAGTAATCAACAGCAGTTGATTCATTCTCTGTAAAAAGCTTTTGTTATATTAATTTCTTTCCATTATTACATATATTTGACAGACAAGAAGAAATGGTTCCCTTTCTAAAATTACAAGAAACTACCCCCATACATAAAATTCTAAATTCATTAGTTCCAAAACTAAAAATCTCCGAACTACCATCACCCCCTCGTGGGCCCCACTTTAATACCGTTTCCTCCTTTCCATAAATTCCACCGCCACCGAATCCTATACTTGTTTCATCTCACCTCCCATCTCCAAAAAGGAAGACCTGGTTGGCCCGCTGCCCGTACCACCGCCACGTCATCACTCCCGGGCAGCGGTCAGCTAAACGCCGTTCCCCAAAATGGACCCCACGACCGCATCCGCACCGCTCACCTCCGGTGCGAGCGCCCGCATAATCCCCGTGTTCCGCCGCTCCCTAATTTACTTCCAGTCCCTCCTCCGCCTCCTAATTTTCATCCAGTCCCTCCTCCTCTCCTTCCTCCTCTTCGCCCGCAAAAACCGCGCCGCCACGTCAGCATCGCCGCTGTCTTCGCCGCGTCAGCGGCGATCGGCGGGAGGATTCCGAAGGCGGAAGAAGGAGGAGGAGGAGGACGTGCGGCGGCGGCGGTTTCTGGCGGAGGCGGTGGAATCGGACGGTGGGGAGAGCTTCTTGATCGAAGGGAGGAGGAGGAACCTCATCTTTTGCCGGAGGTGGGGACCGATCGCCGGTGGTGACGTCAGGTGAGGTGTGATTTGGTTGGTTTTCTCGTTAGGGTTAGGGTTTGAAATTGTCAAGAGCTATTTTTGGTAGTAAAGAAACGAACTTTATGGGGAATTATGTCGATTGCAATTTAAAAAGTTCAAATTTTGATGATTGTCTGGTATTTAATTATGGTTATCTGGGTAATTGTTAGATGTTTTGTTGTGGATGGAATGTAGGAATTTGATGCATGTTAGTGTAAGACTCGTGATCAGTATGGACAAGGGCGTATCTGAGTGTCAGGGACTCAGGGGGCCCTAAGCAAGTTTTAAAATGAGGCCTTTTGCAAGTTTACAAAATAAAAAATGAGAATTATTTAACTACAAACAAACTTTGAGAATTATTCAACAGTAAAGTTAATTTAAATTTTTTAAAATAATTGCATTAATTTAATAACTCAACTCTAAAGTTATTACTAAACGAACTGTCAAGCTCATTGAGTGATTACAGATTAATTTAGTTACTAAAAACTCCACCAGGACCACCACACATGATAACAAAAAAAAAACAAGATAGAAGATGAAGTGAAATTACCTAGCACTGTCGCACGACTCGGCGACTCGCACAGCGATGTCAGCGAAGTAGTGAACTCGCACAATCGCAGTGTCGCACTCGTAGGGGGGGATGGCGACGCGCTACGCGGCGAGAGGGATTCAAAACTCCAAATTGTAGTAAGTTGAGGGTTGAATCAGTTGAGATGAAATGAAAAGAAAACTTAATTCAAAACTCTTCTTCTCAACAACACATTTGCTCAAAGCAATTTTTAGTCATAACACTTGACATTCACAACAATTTGAGAGTTGACTCGGTTGAGATGGAGAGAAATCATGAGAATGTAAAACGTCCAAATAAGGAAAGATGGAGAGCAATCAGCACTGGCGACGGTTGGGTTACCTTCTTTTTTCTTCTTCTTTTTTTTTAAATTACAGTGAATATATTTTATAAAAAAAATGGGGTCCTAAAAATTTGGGGGCCCAAAGCAGCCGCTTGGGCTGCTTGGGCCCAGATCTGTCAATGAGTATGGATTTATGGAAATGGAGGCGGTTTGTAACTAAACAATTTTGAAGTTGAGTAAGGATTCATTTTTTCGCTATTTTAGATTGGTTCGGAACGGCTAGGATTGACCCTAAATTTGCTAATTGAAGTATTTGGTAGCATGGAGCAAGTGTGAAAATCGAAAAACTTGGTTCTCCTGTGGTGAGAGATGAAGATGTAGGTACTTTAGTTCTGTAGGTAAATGAGATATTGTCTAACTATTTGTACACTGAGCTAATGTTATAAACCGAATACCGTCAAATTTAGGGCAATCCCTAGATATTCATTACTGTGTACTAGTGTGTACGGATGGTGAATTGTTTAGATTCTTTTGGTGGATGAGTTTGGTTAGGGCTGGCAATGTGCTAGGTTTGGGCCGGACCTATATAGGGCCTAGGCTCGGGCCTGACCCAAAAGTTTAAAACATAGGTCCGATTTTTCTTTGGGCTTAAAAAATTAGTCCCAAGCACGGGCCCGAATTAGGCCCTAAAATAGGTGCATGTTCTAATATGTAACTTTTCCATAAAATAAAACTATTTCAAAAATAATATACGATTAAAAAAATAACAATAATAGAAATATCATAAACTTTTGAGTAATTCACATCTAGTTTGTCTATTTTCATTTAATTTTAAATATAAGGCATAATTTCTCTATCTATAAACTTTAATACTCATTTCAACTTATTTACATGAATATTCTCTTTTTAAAAATTCATGCATAAATATACATGATGTATACATAAATATATACATGCACATACAAAAATTTGATTCGGGCTCATCGGGCCTAAGCACTTGGGTCCGAGCCCGCCCCAAATTTTCTCCGGGCCTAAAATTTGGACCCAAGCCCGGCGCAAAATGAAAATTGTTAGCCCAAGCCCGCTAATTATCGGGTTGGACCTATGCGGGCCCGGGTCGGGTTCGGGCCAATTGCCACCCTTAAGTTTGATACGTCATTTTGGTTGCTATTGGATATTCATTTCATAGAGTTTCGAAATCGGAATACTGTTGTGAAGATTGTGTGCTATCTGAATTTGGAGAAATGCAGTTGATTGTAATTAATTTTGTACCTTCTGATTCTTATGGGAATAAATTGAAATTTTGCTATTTAGCTTAGTTATTAACTGTTCTTGTATTAAATGAACATTGAACTGATTGAACATTTATATTTGTATTTTTGCAGGGCGATTTTGGTGATTATACATGGCCTTAATGAACACAGGTAAGATATATAGTTAAATCTCTAATCTTTAGCAACTATAGGTTGATATCCAATTATGTCAATGCCACCGATTAGATACAGTCTTTATGGTTGTTGGTGTGAGGGTTTGCGAATGAATAAACTTTGAGGAGGCAGTGACTTCAGTAAACTGCAATCCTGGAGTCTTGATTATGAATTTTTGTACTATCTATTACCAATTGGTTGCAGGTTTGGTGGGGCCTAATTTGTTAGCTTCTGAATGCATGATCTTAATTGCATTTTTGGTCCTTCCAACTCAGTACGAATAGGTAGAGGAGATATCAACATTGTTAGAGCATCTGTAATCGTTGGAAGTTAAAATTTGGGTATTTGGCAAATAGAAATAGAAAATTTGTAAGCGAGTTGTAGTCGTCTAAACCCAAAATTTGGCTTTTCAAAGAAACGGATGGAAGATCATTTCCTATTGGAGAACTTTTTTTAGATTTTTTTTAAATTTCAAAAAACAAGGGTCCCATCCTAGACCAAAAAAATCTGAATTAAAGAGTGAACGGACCCATAATAAGTTCTATAGGCCTAAATATATAGGCTTTTTTTTTTAAATGGAGAAGGAAGGGAGACGGACGGGATATCATTCCCTTTCTGAGATTTTTTTTAAAAATTTTAAAAAACACTCGGACGGGATATCATATCCCGTCCGATATGTTTAATTAAAAAATATATATTCTGATTGCCATCGGACGACATATCATATTCCGATTGCCAAATTTTGCAAAATCCTATATCGTCTCTCAAATATGGCTCATCCCAAACAAAAAAAATGGAAAAATGGCCAACTACTAAAGCTCATTTTTTGCCAAATTCTGGGTTTTTTTGGAAAAATGGCTAACGGGTGCAGATGCTCTTATAGTGAGTATATGATTTGGGATCTTACGTTCTTATCTCAAATTGCAGTGGGAGATATGTACATTTTGCCAAGCAACTAACTTCATGCAACTTTGGAGTATATGCAATGGATTGGACTGGTCATGGAGGTAGTGATGGATTACATGGATATGTGCCTTCACTGGATTCTGTAGTTGCAGATGTTGTAAGTCTTTCAGCTCTATCTCCTTGTTTACTTAATCAATTTATTAGTATACGCATCGCTAGATGGTTCTTTTGAGTACTGGTTCTGGATCGACTTTTATGTGCATATGAATTGGCTTTAGTTATTCACTAAGCAAGGTCAAGAAAAAATTTCCAATCCCTATACAAATTAGCCACATCGGGTTGGGTTTTGAGTATGGAATTGGGCTTGTGCTATTTGGTGTATAATTTTTTTCCCAACATTTGTATGTTATGCTAGTTTCAGCCTGATACCAGTGAAACTAAAATCTGCTATTTAAAGAGAGAGATATGTATGTTGATGGAAAGCAGAGATATACAATATGAAATTCATACCATGCTGCAGCTGCCCTTATGTGTTGCTATCGTTGCTGCCATGTTACATATCCCTTACGGTTAAGCAAGAAATGGTACACTTAGAAAGAGTGATGAGTTGCCTATACAGTTGATGATCTTCTAAGAGCATTAGAATTTGATCTGTGTCTAGTTTGGATGCTAATAAGCTCAACCCATATCTTTACTAGGTCTTAAAACAAATCTGTTTGGGGTTGGATTCATATAAAGATAGTCAGCCCAACCTGATTGTTATTCATGTATTTCCATATCACTCCTGTCAGCGTAACTTTACTGAATACAAAATCGGTAGGATATACATATAAGTAGATTTACATTTCAAACTTTGTTACCAAATTCGTGATAACAAAATACTGAGAAATTCCTAAAAGATGAGCCTGACAAAGATACAGATGTATTTCGAACATGCTTGTTAGTTTATCCAACTATTGTTCATTTTTCCTTTTCTCATTATACAGGGTATTTTCCTTGAGAAAATTAGGTCAGAAAATCCGGGTACACCTTGTTTTCTTTTTGGTCATTCTACTGGTGGAGCTGTGGTGTTGAAGGTAATCTCATGATAATATTAATATATTATACTTCTACTATTAATTTTATACTTCCGTTCCAAATGATCTTTAAGTTAATCGGTTAGTGTATAAATATCTACAGGCAGCTCTACGCCCTCAGTTGGAGGCTGTGTTGGAAGGAGTTATACTCACATCACCTGCACTGCGTGTGAAGCCAGCTCACCCAATTGTTGGGGTAAAATTTCATGCTTCCAATTTCCAATTCTATTTTCTCCTACATCAGTGTATTCGGTCGGATGTCTTTCTATATCTAATTTTTAGTAGTTGTGCTGAACCGAGCTGTATGGAAAAGCAAGATTCATGTAGCCGATCCCAACTAGTTGGGAAAAATGCTTTGTTGTTGTTGTTGCTGATGTTGATTTGCCAAACATCCATTTACAGTTTGTGTGAGGGAATTAGTGATGCTCATAATTCTTTGTCGTCCGCCTTATCATTTTGTGTTTGTGTTCAATGGCGTGGTTTTTTTTTTTTTTTTTTTTTTTGGGGGGGGGGGGGGGGGGAGGATGGGGTGGTCTTAGTTATTAAAAAGATGATTATATATATTGAAGTGACATGTCACATACTCACAGGAGAGGTAGGTTGCTTGTAGCACTTGCATTGGGTCCTATTGGTCCGGGTAGTGCACTGCCCGGACCCATTACTGTACAGGTCCAAATGTTGGACCCGAACCTGACTCATGAGAATCGGGTCGGGTTCGGAAAATAACTTGAGACCCGATTAATTTCATATCCATCATCATCATCATCCCCCATCTCCGAATCAGCCTGCAAAAAAGGGAATTGAACATAAGGTTAGGGTTCTTTTGCAAAAATGTTAGGGATTTGAGGTATTTATATAGGGTTTTTTTGGTTCTAGTCCGGGTCTGGGTCCGGGTGGGTCATTTTAAGTGGATCCGGACTGGGCCCGAAATTCCAACGGGTCCTAAAATAGGACCCGGATCCGGACCCAAATAGAACGGGTCAATTTCGGTCCAATGCCGGGTCCGGGTATCGGGTTTTTGTACCAATTCTAGTTGCTTGGATATACTACCTAATCCATTCTCCGGTGTGTTCCCTCTCATAAACATATGCCAATAAAATAGAATAAACTAAAATAACATAAAACAGCCCTCACATGGTTTTACCTGTTGACTTTTCCCCCCATCTGCCACATGCAGGATATCCGTAGATCATTTTTGTTAATACAACTTAAGTTGCAGAGTAGAGCTGTCTTTCCTTTGCCCTCATGGAATGGTATTGGTTTTGTTGAAGTAAACCATTTTAAGCGTTTTTAGTTCGAAAGCTAAAACTCCAGCTGGTCTTGGTTTTGGAAATTTTGACTTATATCAGTGAGAAAATTTGTTATGAAATGCAAAAAAGAATAAACTAGATGAAGTGTTCATGCAACAATTGGATGTGCGGGAAACTAACAATGTACTTATCCTTGGTAGTGATTACCCCTTTTTTTAAAAAAAAATGGGCATGATTGCCATTTACATTTGATTTCATTTGTCCTCGGAAAGTTGGTTATGTACTGAATGATGTTTAAATAAATCGCTAGGGTGATTCTGATACATCCCTTTCTCTTGTAGGCTGTGGCTCCAATTTTTTCCCTTGTAGTGCCCAAGTTACAGTTCAAGGGTGCTAACAAAAGGGGAATCCCAGTGTCAAGGGACCCTGCAGCAATGTTAGCAAAGTACTCTGACCCTCTCGTATACACTGGGCCAATCAGGGTCCGAACTGGCCATGAGATACTCCGCATAGCATCGTATCTATCACACAACTTGAGATCGGTAACTGTCCCTTTCTTTGTCCTTCATGGGACTGCTGATAGGGTCACAGATCCTTTGGCTTCTGAAGATCTTTACAACGAAGCTGCTTCGGAATTCAAAGACATCAGGCTTTATGAAGGATTCTTGCATGACCTTCTGTTTGAGCCTGAGAGGGAAGAAATAGGGGCAGATATTATTAACTGGATGGAGGGGAGACTACAGTATGTAAGTTAATTATAGAGAAGACATAGGCAAAACAGATTTCCCTGCCCAAAAGATGGCAGAGGCCAATTGTTATAGCTCTAATTTGTTGTTGTTTTCTCAATGTTAATCCTTTATGTTCAAAAGAGTTTCTGTTTAAAACTTGGGAATATAAATACAAGTTCTATTGGTTTGTTTACAAGAATTGCATAGACTATTCTTTTTCTATTTTGGTTTCAGTGAATTCTATTATATTGATCTGTTTATAAATATGATGGCTGTTTATGCAATGTTGGTTCCTGTACACACTGAATCATATGGATTATCCATGCAAAAGACATGCAAATGAGACTCATCAGTTCTATATCAGCTGTCGTCGACAAATAGCTGGTAATAGCAATGGAAAAATTAAGCATATCACCAAAATGCATTGTTGGAATTGCTAATAAGTAGTACATCTGATCCACAAAAACTAGAAATTGTAGACAGATAAATACATTTTGGGCCACAGGACTCAGTTAATGCAATATTCCCATCTTATTTGACATCCAATATTCGAAAGCATTGTTCCTTCCATTATTGGTTACAAGTTCAAAACATTATTCATTTATCAGACACTACGAAGGATCATTGTTTCTTCTGTGATCAGTACATTATTCAATTTGAGACAACTGAATCTTTACACTCTTACCATCTCAGAAAAAATGGAAATAGCAAGTATTCATTCCCTTCATCTTTTTATGTTCTTCTTTTGTTGCGAGAACTGGAACTTGCACTGTACCAACATAAACCAGAAGGATCATCAGGCCAATAAGACATTGCAGACAGCATGAACGACCAGTACCGAATTTTCTGTAGATCAAGAAAATGTGAGAAACAGTGTCTATCAGCAAAAAGATGACTTCCAGTCTCAACAAAGAAAAACAGATGAACCTCAGAAGAAACTGAAGCTTTCAATTTATAAAACAAGGCAATTGTTTCACCACATCATATGCAGCAAGTAAACTACTTTTAAGTACAGAATAGAGTCATAGCAAAGAATTGCCTTTACCATCAGAATGTTTTCTACTTACATTGCTTCTAACGTAACAACATTCATCTTCTGTGTTCTTTGTTAAATCAAATCATATTGTTGCATTATGGAAGCAGAGTTCATTAGATGGTGAGAAATATATACAGTGATAATACGCAAACTTGTTGGTTCATAGCCTATGAAAGTTATTGAAGCCCGAGGAGACCTAACCTCTGTTTCCTCCAGGGGGAACTGCTGAATATCAGCAACAACCAAAGCCTCGGACCTCTTCCCATTAACATGGGAACAAAACTTTCAATAAAGTTAAGTACTTGCTCTAAAACGTTTAGTCTAGGTAGCAGGAGATATTAAACTACCTTATTGGTCAGGGTAGTTTCAAGCGTAAGAGGTGAAGTCATCGATATGTGCTATGTCCAAATGCAGAGATAACTCAATGGCATGTTCCTCGTACTCTCGTACTCCCTTATGGGTGACTAAAGATCGTTCCTGACAGCACATAAGGTTTCCCTACGGCTATGGCTAAATACCAAAAAATAAACTCCTCTAAACAAAATTAAAAAAATGATGTAAGAGGATAAAAACTGATCCCATTAGTTCATGTAGAAGTTTACAATCAATCCTACAACTGGAAATGGAAACTCAGTTAATAAGGCTCCCATTAGTTCATGTGGCATATTGCAGTTGAAATATTAAGTGATTAAACATACAAATGAATGAATGATGGTGAATAAAATTTGATGTATTAATTATCAGTCTGGATGTTTGACTAATGGATAAAGTGATAAACACCCAATACAAATCAAATAGCTTGCCAACAAGATCACACTCAATCAAACAATTAATTCGACAGGATACGGTCACTGCGAGGAACAATGTCAAAAAAAAGATGATACAGGGACAGGAGAGAACAAATGCAGTACATTTATTTCATCAATTTTTTTTTTGTATAAGCTATTAACCATATACACCATAAAGTGATGATTTGAACAAGTTTCACCTATAGGATTTACATTCAATTGCCAGCCAGAAGTTGTTACCTGTCAAGCTACTTTCTATGAATGTTTGGGTATCGAATATTCATCCCTAACTTTGAGTAAACAGAGTCCCTGATCCTAGTTATTCGTATTCCCCAAACAGCTTTCATGTCATTCAGTCATTCCCTCCCCCTCCCTCCCTCCCTCCCTCCCTCCTCTTTCATGCCTCTCATGCTTCCACTCCAAATGATAATTCAACGAAGACATAGGTGACCGAGACCTATTGCTGACCCAATCCAGACACAACATGATAGGATGGGTTATGACAAGCTACATTGTAGATACACGTCTGACATGGACATATGACCCATTTTAAAGTGTCAATGCAACATAACCTCTAGGTTTCTGTAGAGCATATTAATCTCTTTGCAAACTCAAAGTTCACAAATGTGGAATGCAGTTTGGATTCATTATAGCTCAACATACAGCTTACAAATGTCCCACATATGAAACATCAGGTATCTTTTATGAGGAAAAAGTGAGTACTTTATAATTTGTGAAGTGTTATTTGTTGTGTGGATTAGTGGGTGTGAGTATATATATATATATATATATATATATATATATATATATATATATCTGTGTGTGTGTGTTCTAGTAACGCCCTTAGTCGCTGTCTTCTCAATAGAACTTGTACTGATTAAAATCATTCAAAATATACTTTTTTGGGTTCTTGTGACACTTATACATATGTTGGATTTATCTGATGTAATTTTATAATCTATTTAATTACCAATAAAAAATAAACAAATTCTGTGTAGAAACTGTAGATTCCACTTTGCGCCGTCATGAGGTGGAGTGCAACACTCTATGCCATCACTATCTCAACATTGTATGCACTAGAAAGTAATGTGTTAAAAAAGGGTATATGTAATAGTTACAATTTTGGGTTCTTTTATGAACAAATACAGAAAATTCAAGTTAAGTAAAGGAGGAAAAATCAAACAAAATAAATAACGAAGGAAATGCATACTTATAGTATCCCCTCACAAGATGCAAAAACGATAAGAAGTATACTTATAGTTTCGCTGGCTTCTTCAGATCTCCAGGGTCTTCCTCATTTGTAGACGATTCAGACCCTGCACTGTCTTCTTTCCATTCAGCTATACCGTCCGAATCAAAGGTGGTTGGTTCCTTCGATTCAGTTTCCTCCTTGTCAGAAGTATCACTGTTTGTCATCTCTGAATTATTTTGCTCATTTATTAGAGATGAATCGGGCACTTTATCATCAGATTTTTCTGTCTTTCCGTCATCAGCGGAGTTATTTTCTGGATTTTCTGGGTAACTGGTTTCTACTGTAGCATTCCCCTCCTTTGTTGGCAATTCTACGTGTTCTCCATTACTGACTGTTGAACTTGTAACTCCATCAATCGACTTCAGATCTTTTTCTTCTTCAACTGTGGCATTAATCCTTAGGGATTCACTAATCTGATTTGAAGATACATCACTTTTCTCATCAAAATCCGACCCAATCTTTACTTCTATAGAGTTGTCAGTAATTTCACCATTAGAAACATTTCCCAATTGGGATTCAACTTTTTCCCCTTTAGGACTCCCATTGTGGTCTGACATTACTACACTGTTTTCTTCAGAAGAAGAGTTGTTGTTGGCATTATCACCTTCTGAACTGGTGTCACCAGTCACAACTTCGATTGAGCTGTTGCCATTAACTTCGCCTTTAGGAATCTCATTGTTGCCTGACATTACTGCACTATTTTCTTCAGAAGCAGCATTGTCCTTGGCATTGTCACCTTCTGAACTGTTGTCATTAGTCACAACTTCGATTGAGCTGTTGCCATTAACTTCATCTTTATCATTCCCATTGTTGTCTGACATTACTGAACCACTTTCTTCAGAAGAGCTGTCGTTGACATTATCACCTTCTGAATTGGTCTCACTATTCACAACTTCAACCGAGCTGTTGCCATTAACTTCACCTTTAGGGATCACGTTGTTGTCAGACATTACTGCAACGCTTTCTTCAGAAGAAAAGTTGTCATTGGCATTATCACCTTCTGAATTGGTGTCACTGGTCACAACTTCAATCGATCTGTTGCCATTAACTTGGCCTTTGGGAATCCCATTGTTGTCTGACATTACTACACTGTTTTCTTCAGAAGACGAGTTATCAATGGTATTCTCACCCAGTGAACTGCCATCACTAGTCACAACTTCAATCGAGCTGTTACTATTGACTTGGCCTTCTGAAGTTGCGTATGCTTGGGATTCAACGTCTTCCTTTCCTGGAACCCCATTACTATCTGGAAAATTGGTGCTATTTTCTGCAGTAGAGTTAGATGGACTGCCATTCTCACTGACCTCCTCTACTGTTCTACTTCTAGTGTTTGCAGAATCAAACCTGACACCTTCTAGGATTTCAACAGATTCCCCCTTGTCAGATTCTTGATCCCTATCATCGCTGAAATTCATATCCACTGCATCGTTTTCTGGATGCCCATTTTCTTCCTCAGTGTCCTTTTGACTGGGAAGGTGTAGATATTCTTGTGTGCTTTCCTCTTTGTTGCCACTATCTGTGCTTTCCTCTTGAGATTCTTCGCCTTCTTCTTTAACTTCTTTAACTTCTTTAACTTCTTCGGACTTCTCTTCAGTGTTAACATCAACAAGAGCATCCGCTTGATCAACACCACTTTTTGTTGTCTTACTAAAATCATCCCAGCTTTCTTTGAGGGAGGTCGACCCAGCATTAACCTTGCGCCCAAAGTTTATGCCGGTCTCGATATTTCCAGAATAATCCACTTTGCTGTCATACGAATGTTTGGTCTGATAAAGCAACCAGACAACCACAGCCACAAGCACAGACACTTGAAGTATTCCTCTCACATTGGAGCCTTTAGCTCTCTGACTCCGAACCTGAGATTGATTTATCATCATTGTTTATAGATCTGCAAGACATTTAACATTACTCAGTTGGCTAATTACAGGACTCAATTGCCTAGAAAAGAATTAGAATCTCAACAGATTTATTTGACATATTATAATCCTATCGCGTATCTAGATATCAATGAGGTAATATTTAACAAGACATGGCACATTAAACAAGTTTCCAATAACATTCATTGAATAGGTCATAACAGGTTTATTTAGCATGCCAGCCATTTCAAGAAAGCAAATGAAAACAGATCTGGACACCGGTAGAGGTTCATGATCAAAGTAACCTTGCCACATAAATAATTACTCTTTATGATGCCAACTATATGTTAGCTCTACAACTCAATTCGGAATACAATTACTACTAGATCATTGCAATAAAAAGAGGTACAAATACCAATATGGGTTTGATATGAAATTTCAAGAGTGTCATCACGAGTAAAGAGAAAGCATGAGTAAACTACTCAAATTAGCTTACCCCGAATAAATTAAAAATTAAGATCTAACACAAAAAAGAATAGAAACCAAAAGAACTCAACCAAATTCTAGTTACAACTCTCACATTGAATCTCAAGCTACTCCAACAAACACACAAGAAACATACAAATGTACATAGTAATGTACCGAAAAATGGTCCCACAAATTTCAAACTCCCTACATTCCCACATTTGTTTCACAATATCAGGTATAAGTAAAGACTGTAAAAATGGTCGATCTAGCAATAACCAAAAAAACCCACACCAAAAAAAACCCAGGAAAATGATAAATCATAATCTTGAACTCATTCACCTAATCTTGATGCACTACTCCGAACAATTTCTACATGAAACAAGAACTCATATATCAATCTAGCAATACCCAACTCATATAACCAAATTCTATAACCACACAAGTACATGTCGAAACTAAATCTTGGGCATTTCAACCACCAAGTTTTCAAACAACCCAAATCATAACAAGAAACCCAAATTCTTATGAAGATGTGAATTTTTACTACTGAATCGCAAACTAGACTAACAAATCCAAAATACAAGATGTGATTTTTAACTACTGAACCCAGATGAATGCAGTGTAAACTGTAATGAAGGAAGAAGAAGAGGGGTTAAAATATAAGATTACCTGAGTGATTTGAAGAGAGGAAGAAGAAGAAGAAATGGGTTGGAAAAAAAGAAGTGGGTCTTGAGTTTTGGGATCTGAGAGTAATTTTGTTGGGGAAGATGAGAATGGGATGAAGAAGATGATGAAGATTAGAACGAGACGGTTAATGATCTTGAATTTTTTTCCCTGAAATAGGCCATTTTAAAAAACTAATTCTTAAAATAGACTACTTTTGAAACTAATTTCGAAGACAAACCACTTGCAATACCGTACTGTGCCCTACGTACGTAATCATATAAACCTAGATTCCAAGATTTGGTATAAAATGTTCATCAAAAAAATAGATTTGGTATAAAATTCCTCAAGTCTAAAGAAGTCCAAAGAAGATTTCACCAAAGCTTCAGTGAAAATAATCGATGGGGTCAACTTCTTAAAATCTTCTAAACCCCAAAGTTTTTAGGAATGTCGCCGCGGGGGGGGGGGGGGGGGGGGGGGGGGGGGGGGGGTTATCGCCATTGCGGTGGAATCCAGCGTTTTTGAGCTTATCGATGAGTATGTCGGGCAGTTTCTCCGTGATGGTTAGAATTAAACGAAAAGCGGATGGCTGGGAGCATATGGTCTCATCGGTGTAAGGACCATGTACCCTAGTCTTAGAAATATGTTTTGGTTTGAACTAAGAATAGTGCGTCAGAGATGAAAGGGTCCCTGGATGATAGGAGGAGATTTTAAAATCTCCATATTTCAAAATGAGCATAAAGGGAGAGGGTCTAACGATAGCGATAGACACAGTTTCAATAATATCATTAACGAGCTGGAACTTATGGAAATCCAGACGAATGACAGAAGATTTACATGGACGAACATGCGAGCTAACTCAACCTTAGCAAAACTTGATAGAGTGTAAGTCCTGTTTTTCCAAATACATATTTTCTGAATATTTCCTGTATTTTGACTAAATATAAACTCACTTTGTTTTGAAATTTGTTTCGGATCTTTTATTAAAGCGTTTTCTAATCGAAAACTATATTTTGTTTCGAATAATGGCATATTTTAATTTCTGTTCCTAATTGATCGGTTATTTGTATGTTTACTCAATTTAAATTTAAAATGTGTTGTTGTTGTGTTATTTTGATAAATGTATATTTTGATATATAAATCTTATTATTATTATTATTATTATTATTATTATTATTATTATTATTATTATTATTATTATTATTATTATTATTGTAAAGCCCGAATATGCTTATTTAATTGTATTGTATTATTTGTTTTGATGTCTGTTTATATGTATATATTTTTTTAAAGAACCCTATAATGCTAATTATTATTTCTCCTATTGGATCTTTTAATTAAACCCAATCCTATTATTTATTTTATTGGGTTTTAAACCCTGTAGATTTTAATAACCCGAAACTCATTGCTATATACCCAATACCCATTGAAATAAAACCCGTTAGCAAAATCCCCCGAAACCCATTATCCATTAGTACTCTCCCCCAAACCCGTTTTCACACCCAAAACCGTTTTCACACCCAAACCCGTTACCCTACTATATAAATACCCTATACCCTAAAACTAACCCTAGCCCCTCTAACCCCTACCTACTGTGCATACCCAGCCGCCTCCTAACCCTCCTCCATCCCGATCCCCTCTTCAACTCTCTCTCCCATCCATCCTCTGCGCGTCGCGACCCACCAGCAGCCGACGCCCCGACTGCACTAGTCTCCACCCTCCTTCTTCGACCTCAGCCCCATCTTCCTGCCTCCTTCCGGCGCACCCCGTCACCTTCAGCCACAACAATGACAACAGCCCCCCCAGTCGCGCCATGACAGCTCCCTGCAGCACCACCGCCTACTCTCGCCGCCATCACACCACCCTGCGACTCCACAAGTCGACAGCCAGCAGCGCAGCTTCCCTGCGTTGCCTCTCCCCCGTTGACAGAACAGCAACCGCAACAGTCGTCGTCGCCATTCCTATTCGTCGCCCCCCCCCCCCCCCCCCCCCCCGACCTATCTCCCTGCCGCTCGCCGTCCAGCACAGTGCCGACATCCACTGGCCGCCGTGTGCCGCCGCCAAGCTTTACTGGTTGTGTTGGGTTTTAATCATGGTGATTGTGAGCTGTCCGATCACCATCATGATCGCGATCATGATCTCTTGATCTTGATCTTGATTGATTGATTCATGGTCGTCCGTTCTCCTCTGATTATCAAGATCATCACCATCCGATCACGTCCCAGCCATCTGATCGTCGTTCATGACAATCACGATCATCGTCTTCTTAATCCGTTGATCTCGGCCGTTGATCGCATCACCATCATCATCATCATCAAGATCTTAATCTCGACCGTTAGATCTCTTTTGATCATCGCGATCATGATCATCATTTTGATCTTGATCTTCGATCTCGGTCGTCGATTGGTTGATCAACTTAATCTCGGCCATTGATCGTCCCGTTCGTCTTCTACTTGGTGAGTTAAACATTTGATCCACTTTTGTTCTCATTCATTAATTGTCAATCATGGTATATTTACTATTTGGTACTCATCTAATTCTTATATGTTTTATGTTCAATTTCGGCCGTCAGATTCGCTTGATCTTCATCTTGATCAACGAGATCCGTGCCCAATCGTGATCATCGTGATCATTGTTTGTCACCGTGTCGCCAGGATTCCGATCCCGTTATTCTTCGTCGAATTCATCGTCTACACCCCAAGGCAAGTATTCTTCTTGTACAAATTATTGTTCTAGTACAAGCGTTTAATTGAAAATACTACAAATAGATCGTAGTTGTGACTCCTCCTTGTCTCATCGTTTGTTAATCTTAAATTATTTCTCATCGATTCCATAATCTTAAGAGTCACAACCCTTTGTTGATATATTTACAAATTAGTTGGACCCTTTTATCTCCTAATTACTTGAACATGAATTCTTTGGCTTGTAGACATGTATTGTATGATGTATTGTGTTGATGTTACATTCTTTAGAGTTGAGAAACATATGTGACTTGCTGATTTGATCCTCAATGCATCCGTATTTGTATTACATACTAATGTAGACTCATAATAGTCATTTATCATGCAACTTGTATATAAAAGACATTTACACTTGCTGCTGTTCTTGTCTTTACTTGCTGTTTCGACCCCTATAAAACCAAAATCTGAACTTGAGTCCTGAATATGAAATGTATCCCTAAGTGTTTAGTTGTCAATGACATCCAGAATTTTTGAATTCCAAGTTACAGTCTAGGAGATATCGCAGTTTTATTGCTGCTGTATCGGTAGTCGCGGATTCATAAAAACTGCTGCACCTCTTTAGTTTACATTTATTTTAACTATGCTACCAGTAAGTAAATGACTTAAAATCCTGCATTCTGTTACTGGACACCCTAGAGAACATTCCCTAATTTTTTTAGAATTAATTAATGAAGTTTCAACCCTGTTTCATATGTATAAATTCATATTTACAAATTCTGGCTGAACACAAATGCTGTATAGTTTGCTATTTTGACACATGTTACCACAACTTTTATGTACATTAATTATATGCATTGGAACCGGGAAGGAGTCTAGTTTCTATAACTTCCGACGGATCCACTTTTGCTATCTTGTAGCAACGGGAACTACAGTTTTGGTGCAGCAACGTCATGCTATCCAGATTTGAGATTCTCGTTGTTCTTGATATTTTGATTTGTTTTGACCCTCGAACTTGTATCCTACCTAGCCTAGACTTGTTCCATATTCTTGATTATGTTTACTTGACTTGTTTCACACATTTTCATGCATGCTTGATGATAATAAAGAATAATAAGCTAGGGTTTAAGAGAAATACCATAGTAGTGGACAATATAGGTAAGTGTACTCAGAAGGGGGCCCGTGTTTCCCAATACTTGGTTCATGAACTTGTTGTATCTTGATTGATTCTTGGAGCCATTATTTGGCTGATGAACTTGTTTGATTCATGAACCCACTGTGTGGTTCTTGAACTTGTTAGTGGATTCACGAACTTGTTTCGTGAACTTGTTATTTTATTTTCCGATTCATGAACCATGCTTGCCTGATACTTGATGCCTGAGTACACCGCCCTATAAAATCCACCACTAGGCCTAAACAAAATTGCATTGACTGTAGCAACATGTGATAAAAGGATGGCACATGAAGTGCTACCTAGATAGTAATGACCACAAGACTTGATACATGAAACTTGAACTTGATACATGCTTACTTGATACTAGATTACATGATACATGAGACTTGATACTTGTTACTTGACAATTTGACACTAGATTAGAAACTTGTTACTTGACACTTGTACGTGATACTTATTATTTGATGCTTAATACCATTACATGTTCACTAGCCACTTTTTCTACTACTAGTATTTGTTACCCAATTTTGTCACTCGAGTTGTCTTTCTTGCTAACTAGTTTCTTGAATCCCCACTACTTACTGCATCCCTATTACATTCTTGATTCCAAATCTTATTCCATATTTCTTGTACTTGTTTTACTATTTGCGGTCCCAACTTGCACTAAGGGCATTGTCTTATTTTCTCTATTCTTTTCCTTTTTTTTATATTTATATATACAGACTTTGGAGATGAGTTGCCTGCTGGAATTGGTGAGCAGACATTCTAGGCTTCGCTTGGAGCAAGGACTTACTTAAATAATTTGTTTCCTTGAGTTATTTATTTCTTTTGCTACTTGAACCTTGTAACGGGCTATAGTCCCGAGTTTTATCTTTTGTTCCATATTTGAAAACCATTTAGATATTATTATTTGGTTTCAATTGTTTTCTGTTGTTTAATAAATTATTCATGCATGCATGGTTGTGTACATTTGTTATATTCTTGTTATGATGCTGAGTCGATTCTATAGCTCATGAATGATGAAAATTATTCGCTGTGCTTTGTCATACGTGTTTTTGGGAAGCGGGGCGTGACATAGAGTGCTGGTGTTGACAGAATGGAAACAACTATACCCTCAGGTGACTGTCAGGTCTATGGCTGGATACACTTCTGACCATGCCCTCCTTACTTTTTTTTGTGGGAACGAGAGTAAAGTCAAGATTCACCAATTTAGATTTGAGAAGGCATCGACTCTAAACAATAGCTGTCGAAAGATTATAAAGGATTTGTGGGTGGTCCCAACCAACACGGCAAATGCGATGTCCATCTAGAATACTAAACTGAGACGTCTGCAAAAACATTTGAAGAGTTGTGCAAAGAATAAGTTTGGTGAACTGAGAAGAAAGAAATAGAGGATGGGAGAGAAAGTACAGGAACTTGAAAAGATCGAAGAAGATAAACCTCCTTAGTTAGGAATATGTGGAGTTGGCTTCATGCAAAAGAGAACTTAACTGTATTGGAGAAATGGAGGAAGGTTATTGGAGACAAAGAACAAGGGTTCAATGGCTTAAGGAAGGGGACGCAAACATCGGTTTCTTTCATAAAGTGGCAAGTGGAGAAGGAGACACAATCACATTATAGGACTGTATGTGGGAGAAATTAGAGTGAGAATAGTGACCAAATTAGAAATCAGATTGACACGAATTTTAAAGATCTGCTGGGAAAGAAGAAAGCACATAGAGGTAGACTGAGTACATATATTTGGATTGAATCGAGAATCGATGGGAGCGAGGGGATGGAGGAAGTGTTCTCGAAGGAGGAGGTCCTAAAAGCAACCAAAAAACTTGGGCAAGACAAAGCTCCGGGACCAGATGGTTTCCCAATCCTATTCTATAACCTGTATTGGTCTATTATTAAGAAGGATCTCTTAGTCATCTTTCAGAAGTTACACCAGAGAGTGACAAAGGTGGAGTGACTAAATTATGTGAATGTAATCCTTATCCCGAAAAAGGATGAAGTTATAAGAACCTCGGATCTGAAACCCATCAGTCTAATGGACTAGGAGAAATGACGAAGAAAGGCAGAGATGCAGAGTTTATCAAAGGAGTGAAGGTTAGAGGAATTACCCAACCTATATTTATCCTACAATACGCTGATGACACATTGATGTTTGGGTTGGCGGAAGTGAATGAAATCATGTCAATTCAGATCCTGCTCAGATGTTTCAAGTACTGATCGGGACCAGCGGTGAACCAACACAAGAGTTGTATAGTTGGCCTTGGGAATGACAACGACAACCATTTATATATGATATCAGAGATGATGGGTTGTGAACAAGGGGAATACCCTATAAAATACCTAGGATCTCCTATTAAATCGGGTAGGATGCGAAAGGAAGACTGGATTCCGCTTGTGTAGCGCCCAATATAATATCTCAGAAATACGTGCTACAATTCCCAACATCAACCTCAATTGTAATAGTAAATATAGCCAAAATACAGAGAAATTTTTTCAAATTTTATTACATTATTTCATTACAAAACACAGCGGAAAAACAAACACCTTGAATTACAATCTTTTCTTTTACAACACATTTTTTAAAATTTACACAAGACACATTATATTTCTACCACATGCATCTAAATCCCACTGCAATAAGCACCTACCTGTAAAACATAAGACTAAAGATAATTCTAACCCCCAAAATTATAGGGATCAGCCATAACGGTGTGAGTGACATAAAAATAAATGCAACATAAATAAAACATAAAGGATAAAGTCATAAACAACATATATCAGCAATAATAACAATGGAATATGAAGTGATAATAAATAAAACATGATAACATCAAGTGAAACTAGACCAAGTATCAAGTGTAGAAAAAACAGGAAACAACATACATAAAACCAAGTCAAGAAAACACCAATGCTATATGCTGACTCTCTAATGCATACTTGTCGGATTCTATGCATCCCACAATACATTGGTCTGGTGCAAGCCCTTCTCGTTATCCACTTTATAGGGTCAAATCGTTTGTTATGCAACTAATCGTACTACGGTGATGGAAACAAGATCCATAATACTCCGCGAATAGACATCACAACCCTCGACGGGCAAGCATCATGTAAGAATAGCTCAAAAATTGGAGAATCACCTCCCTGCTTGTATCTCACAAATAGGCTTGCGAGGCCCTCGACGTGCAGATACACCAGGTACATCCCGTGAATAGGCCCGCTGACCCTCAACACGCGAATGCACCCTGTATGCTCCGTGAATAGGCCTGCAAACCCTCGATATGCGAATATACAAATGTATTCTCGAGACAGAACAACACACAAGTCCTGGAATGCAACCGTTGGACCTAAACCAAGAGCATATACTTACGTTTCTCAAGTTCCATCACATCTCCACTAGTGTTTACCCTTAAGTTGGTTATTATTAAAGACACAAATTCTCCTCTCTAGAGTTAGTGTATCCTACCGGACTTAATTCCACAACAACAAACCCAAGACCCCCACTGATCTAAATCGACAAAATCTCATTTGCCGGTTCACAGGACTCCCACTCAACTCCTAGAAATTCATAACTCAACCATCAATACCAAAACTTTCAATAAAAACTCACAAATCCATCTTCAAAACGATTATATGAAGAAAACTTCTTAAATCAGCAAAAATCCAAATCTATATAATGTACTCATAAAATTCCAGAATTCAAATAAAATATTGAATCCATTAAATAACAGAAAATCATATTTTTTAAGTCGTAAAATATCACCAGAACATCAGTTCTTTTGAAAACACATATAACCCACTTAATAAGGTCATAAGAATACATTTAAAACCCTATTATAAATAAAATACAACTCTCTGTAAAATACTGTAATCTATAGTAAAACATCATTTAAAACAATAGAGTAATAATCCATTATATCGAAGAAATAACTGTTCAAAGAAACGAAGAAAATCCAACAAAACAGTCAAAAGAAACAAGTGACGGTCGACTGCTCAAGAAGGGCAATCGACAATCAATTGAAAATTCTCAAAATAAAAGCATGATGGTCGACCGTGACCTGCCATACATCCAGGTTGGGTTTTTGTGCATGTTTCGACTGATACTAGATTAAATCTTTGTAAAAACAAAATTTAATTTCCTGAGGTGATGAAACATATCTTGTATAACATATAGGAGTTATTAAAATACATCAAAACATATCAAGATCTCAAAATAGAATTTTTTCACAAAAATCTTCAATATCAGTAAAGTAGTTTATATATATATATATATATATATATATATATATATATATATATATATATATATATATATATAGGGCAATTAAGCATCAGCTTAAACATTAAAATACATCAAATAGGAGTGGTCCAATGTTCAAAACCATCTCAGTATCAAAACCATTGAAATCCAATCAAAACCCCATCAAAAATTCACAAAATCTTCAAAATAGTATATAGGAATGTGAATGTGTGTAGGTGTGTATTTGTCCATTGGTTAAGCATAAGAATCCATCGTATATATGTAGTATAAAGTTCAAACCACCTCAGTACTAAAACAAATCAAATCTCAGTTGAAAACTTTGAAAAAATCATGAAAACTCAAATTCGGCTGGAAGCTTCAGCCCAAACTCAAACCCCTTTTTAATACATCAAAACTTGATTCTTTTGTTCCAAACCCCCTCTTGTAGTCTATTAAGCACATACACAATACATCAGTTGCCCATGTAATATATGCAATACAACACGTATTAATCAAGTTCTTACTCATCAAAAATACCATAACAGAGTGTATGTTTGTATATACACAGTATAGATTAGTTTTTGTTTACTTTTGAAATAATCATCATGCAACCTTAATTTGTGTAATCAAATCAGTAAAGATATAATACAAAACAACATACCCATGATATATAAGCAAATCACCACAAGTTCCAATCAAGTTTTATCCACTGGAATATCAAGAACCGACAATATATGCATTTACACAGTAAAGTTCATTTTTAATCAATTTTGTTTACTTTCATGCAATAATATCACACAACTCAACATATATGTTCAAATCAGCAACAATATGATTGAAAACATCCTACTCAAGATTTATATTAAGTTCTTAACAAATCTCAAGTCATCAAATTAGGGTTTTAATCATCAATAGTGTAGTTTCATGAAAAGATTCAATTTTTCTTTTTTTTTTGTTCATCTACTCATCAAAATTCATTATATCTTCATACCATCATCTAACATGCTTTCTAATAGATAAATCGTCACATACAACATGCTTAGAACAATAAGAATACAAACATATGTCACTCACCTAATTGAAGAATCAACCGAAGAAAAATAAAGGGAATAAGAAAATCCTTCATTTCGCAAGAAAACCATGATCCTTGCTTTAAAACTTTAAGAATAATAATAAGAAATCCCTTTGTGTTGTGCAGCAAAGAGACGTCTATACCCCACTTTTAAATAGGCTAGAAAATAGGGTTTTAGGGTTTGTGAATAGATTTACAAAGTACCTCTTTTAGATATATCTTTACATATATAAATTCTTATACTTGGAAGTTAAATAAAACCAATTTAATTGAGATTTAAAAACAAGAATAATCCTTATATTATCAGCTGGCACTGTTTAAAAACCCAGAAAAAACTAAATTGCACTTTTACCCCTTTAAGTGGCAATTTTGCAAAAAGACCCCTCTTTATCAAAACTTGCAAAATAAACCAAATTTATTAAAACAAAAGTAAACTCTTTACCTCCGAGTTGACTAGGCATCATGCCCAGCCCAAAAAATCTAAAAATCTAGAGTTTTCACTCCAAGTGGTAATTTTGCACAAAAGTTCATCTTTTTGTAATATTTGCAAATATATCAGATTATTATCAGAAAAATCCAGAAAATTCACAAATAATATCTAATAATAAATAATGAGTTTTCCCAAAATAATTTTTGACTTTGGAACTTCCCAAGAAAATATTTGCACGTGCAAAAAGGTAAATTTCAGGAAAATATTTATTAAATCACCAAAAATCATTTTAATTCATTTATTAATCTTAAAAGCATTATTTAAAATATCTGGGGTATTACAGCTTGTGGAAAAAGGGGAGAAGAAACTCGCAGGATGGAAAGGAAAATTCTTGTCGCTTGGAGGAAGAATAACTCTGATTAATGTGTTCTTAGCAGTATGCCAACATACTTGATGTCTACTTATGAACTCCCCCTGTGGGTAATTGAAAGAATTGAAAAATGCAGGAGACAATTTTTGTATAAAAGTGGGCTCAAGAAGATGGAAAATGGTTCCATCTTATTATATGGGGAAAGGTTTTTAAGAAGAAAGAATTTGGAGGACTGAGAATCGTCAACCTAGGAGATATGATTAGAGAGCTTCCTAGAAAATGGTGGTGGATAATGCACAAAAGAAGGAAGGCATGGTGGTTTAGCTCTTTTCATAGATATAGGAGTCGAAAACAGTTTAGATATGGCGGGCATAACCCATACGAAAAGGAGTCTTACCTTTGGAAAGGTATTGCAAAGGTGCGAAATTTGTTCCATACAAACACTAGGTGCAGGATAAGAAACGGAAGAAATACCAGATTTTGGAAAAACAAATGGTGTGGAGACAATTCCCTTCACACACTTTTTCCACAGCTGGCTAAGGAAACAAAAAATGTGGATGTTCTAGTAGCTGATGTCTGGAGACTAATAGATTACGAATTGTTTCCGAGGGAAGCCTCTCCCAAGAAAACCATGAACAATTACTGAGACTACAAACACTTATCATAGAAAGTGCACATCAACGTAGTGAAGAGAAAGATGATAGAGAAAGGACTCTTGAGGCTAATGGATCATTCTCATTAAGATCTCTATACAAACATTTGAACGATGGGGGAATTAGATGCTTTAAGGCTTATACTATTTGGAAGTCTAAAGCTATTTTGTCTTCCTATGGTTGGTCATGAATAACGCTATTTTGTTTTCCTATGTAAAAGTCTTCCTATGGTTGGTCATGAATAACGCTATTTTGTCCAAGACAAATCTGCGTAAGCGTAATGTAGTCATTGATGTAAGGTGCCCGAGATGTAAACCATATATTCATCAAATGTCCTAAAGCTAGACTGACGTGGAAAATTATGGGTTTGGATTTTGGTATTATAGACACACCAAACCATATTAATGACATTGGGGGGGGATATACATTAGAAAGGAACATAGGATTATGTGGGATATCATTGTAGCTGCGATTTTGTGGACGCTATGACTAGATAGAGATGATGCATGTTTCCACAATCTTAATTGTAGATTTCATATCATGTTGCATAAAAACCCTGAATCTTTTAGATGCTGGGGCAGGTCAAGCAGGAGCACATAAGAGACTACGTATGGAGGGTGCGGAGTAGTCAGTGCAAGGGTGACTGCAATTATCTCATTTCTCTGAGATAGTTCAGTGCAAGGGTGACTGCAATTACCTCATTTCTCTAAGTTAGTGCATATGGTTGGATGTCTTTGCTTTTTGGGTGATGTATGCTCTACTTCTTTTGATTGTATCATAGCTTTTCTTATTGCATTGTAAGAGACTAGTATTGTCATTTTTTTTAGAATAAAGATGACCTTGTCATCATTTCATTAATGATAAATTAATGAAACATAGTAAATCCAGTTACAGACTATCATACAAAATATCAAGCTAAGTCAAGCATCTCAACAGTCCGATGCCTCAAAAACCAAAATGAAAACACAGGTATAGAGACAACAAAATGATTAACGCACACTACATCCTTGCACCATCTGGTCGCTTACTCCTTCTCCATGCGTAGCCTCTTCTTTGTCTCCGCCTGACCTGCCCAGACATAGATGAAGCCGAAAATTTTATGCATAATGACATGAAATCTATGAATGCAATTACGTAAATAAAAATTATTCTGGTCTAGCCACAGGCCCCAGATTGTCACAGCAACCGACGGATCCCCAGCCTCCCTATCTTCTTTTCTAATTTTGCTCCCCCTCCCAAAGTTCCAAGCCTCGTTGATCGATCTAGGGCTCTTTAAGCATCCAAACCCAACACACACGACCTCCCAAGCTAGCCTAGCCCTATGGCAATTGAAAAAATATGATTAGTGTCCTCTTCGTTAGTGCTACATCTAGCGCACACAACCTCAATATGCATACCTCATTCCTGCAAATTGCTTTTTGATAAAATAGCATCGTTCTCCACAAACCAAAGAAAAGCTCTTACCTTCAAAGGCGCCTGTGTACTCCATATAATCTTTCCATTTTTACTTCTGATTACTCCATTATTAAGACTCTTGTAAAGGGATGCTACCTTGAAGTTGTTATTAGGCTCTAAACTCCATGCCCTGACGTCTTCTGTGTCGTTAGAATACCTTCCTTCAGATCGAATGAAGTTATTCAATTTCTGGAGTTGAACGATACTCTCTTGTGACACCCCCTCCCCCACCTGCAGCTTAAATCTGTCATTTCTCCAAACATCCGTAACAAGTGTGTCTACCTTTACCGTGGCCCTTGCAGCTTCCGGGAACAGACTTATGATAGTATTGTTACCACACCATACCACACCATTTATCCATCCAGAATCTTGTATTTTTTTCGTTTCCAATGCTACAAATGGTATTTGTGTGATAAATATCTCCTACCTTCGCCACCCTTTTCCAAAGATATGATGTTCTCGCATTCACACTTCTTCCCCCAAATCTAAATTTCTTCCTTACCTGATAAGCTCCAAAAGATTTGCACCACCAGCTGCTTCGTCTCTTGTTCATTTTCCACCACCACTTGCTTATTAGAGCCCGATTCATGTCCCTTAGATCAAGAATTCCCAGACTGCCAAATTCCTTCCTTTTGCATATCCTCCCCCATTTGACCAAGTGGAAACCCTTGTTGGCTTCATCAGCTCCCTTCCACAGGAACCTTCTTCTACACTTATCAATTTTGTTGATAACCCACTTCGAGATCTCATAAATTGACATTAAATATATTGGTAGACTACTGAGGACAGAGTTGAGCAAAGTTATCCTTCCTCCAAGTGTATGAAAACGTCTCTTCCAACCCGCCAGTTTCTTTTCAACTTTCTCTATTACCGGCTTCCAGTCCTCCTTTCGCAACGCTCCTGGTCTAATGGGGGTACCAAGGTTTGTGAATGGAAAGTTAGCAGCCTCTTAGCCGAACATGGTCTTGATAGAGTTAATTGGAGTGGATACATTATCTCTTAGAGGTACTAGTATAATGTACGTGCGATGCACGTCTAAAAAAAGTAAAGTCATCAAATTAAATGAATATATATTGAATAAGAAAAAAATAGTTTATATTTGAATGTTTAGATTTGGGCTACACGTGTGATGCACATTTATATTTGTTTGATATAGTTTGGACATGTATTATACCTGTTTATATAGTTACAAAGTTAGGGTTTGTTTGTTACAAACCCCAACTCTCCCATTAAAATAGTAGATATATCATGTAGCTCTTGTTGAGATTCACTTTCAGCCCTGCCCATGCCTGTGCACGCCTCAAAACGATGCTAATTGCTAAAATTTCCTCCTCCTTTGCAGCTCCGAAGATAAATGTGTCATCCGCATATTGCAGGATCAAGATGGCTTCCGGAACCCCTTTGACCCGAATCCCACTAATTATTTACTCCGCTCTACCCTTCCTGATCATTTCTACTAAACCATCAGCAATCAAGGTAAAGATTAATGAAGACAAGGGGTCCCCTGACACAAACCTGCCCGACAACTAATTTCCTTCCCTGTCTTTCCATTGAATTGGACGAAAATTTTTTCCCCTCTGACACATTTCATAATCCAGGATCTCCATTTGACCCCAAATCCTTTGAGTTACAGTGCCTCATCCGCACAATCCCACTCCATTGAATCGTAGGCCTTTTCAAAATCAAGTTTAAGCAAGAATCCATCAGATTTGTCCTTGCTACCTCTATAGACTAACTCGTGTGCTGAGGCGATGCTATCAAAAACGATCCTCCCTTTAATGAACCCACTCTGTGAATCACCTACCACATCCTTAGGATGAGGTGACAGCCTTGAAGCCATGAATTTGGTGATAATCTTAAAGGATTCGTTAAGGATGTTAATTGGCCTAAAATTTTCACTCCTGAGAACTTCACTCTTTTTGGGGATAAGAACGATGTTTGCGTAGTTATGTTTGTCTATGTCCGCTATCTGACAGTGAAATTCTTGGAAAATTTCCATTAGGTCCTTCTTGATGATTTTCCAATATAATCTGTAGAAGAAGATAGGAAATTCGTCTGGGCCTGGTGCCTTGCCTTGTCCTAAGTTTCTGATAGCTTGATACACTTCTTCCTTCGTAAATGTGCCTTCTATCCCCTCACTTCCGTATAATCTATCTCCGTCCCAGAACTCAGTCTGTAGCTTACATCTATGTCGCTTGGTTTGTCCCATTAATTCCTTGATTTTTTCATCTACATGTCTTTTGATCCGTCCCTCATCCTCGGTCCATCTTGATCCCACTTGCAGCCCACTGATGCGGTTATGTCTCCTTCCTCCGTTTGCCACCTTGTGGAAGAACTTTGTATTTGCGTCTTCATCTTTAAGCCATTGAATCCTCGAACGCTGCCTCCAATATTGCTCCTCCATTTCTGTGTGTTGATGCATTTGTAAGGGCATCCACAGTCGTTTGCTTGTTTGCCGTTTTTGCCATTTTTTTTATTGAAGCGCACATAGTCGTGAGTTATTTTGCCATTTTTTTTGGCAATTCGACTATAGTAGAAAGGGAAAAATAGCATTCGAACTAGCAAAATGCATATTATAGCTGACGAAACATCATGTTTCGTCTGAACTATTTAATTATATTTTTAATTAATCGGACGAAACCTGATGTTTCATCCGAAGTAAAATAAATAAATAAATAAATAAATAAATAAACCAGTTAAATGAATTTAAGACTTGGAATGAACATGATGTTTCGTTTCATGTGGGACGAAACACGTCCCAATCCAATTTTTAAAACACAATTTTAATTTTTAAAATTAATTTTGTAAAATTTTAAATTGTTTTTGCTAATTTTTAAATTGTTTTTGCAAATATTTTTAACAAACTATTTTTTTAAAATTGTTTTTGCAAAAAAAAAAAATTCCTTAAAACCGGGACGATTTTGAAATTTTTTTCTTCTTTGGGACGAAACATCCCGTATTTTTTATTAATATTTTCTAAGTTTCGGCATATATAAATTATTTTTTAATGACAGACGAAACATCTGTTTCTTTTTTAACGAACTTATGCATTTTTTTGCCATTCGACGACTGCAGCGTTTCGTCGAAATGGATTGCCAAAATATGTATTTTGCCATTTTTTTACATTGAATGACTGTGGATGCTTTAACCTACTATTTGCCAATTCCTGAACCTCTGCTCCAAATAGATCCCTCCTCTCCTCCGCTACTTCTAATTCCCTAACTCTTTCTCCCAGATCCTCTATTCTTCTTTTGATCTGAACAAACTCCTGCCTAGCCCATTCTTTCAGACGTTTGCGAAGTCTTTTAGTTTTCGTGATCCATTTTCTGATGACATTAGTTGAAGAGGTGTCTGCATTCCAAGACTCTTCTATAACCTTACGAATGGTGCTATTCATAGTCCAAGCTTTCTCAAAATGGAATTGGTGTGGTTTGTTGCTTAGCCCATCACCGCACTGCAATGCTAAGGGAATGTGATCGGACGTAAATCTCGTGATTGACTTGACAGACGCTAACGGGAAAACCTCCTTCCATTCAGTGGAAACAAAAATCCTATCAAGCTTAGCTAGGATTGGGTTCTGTTGCATGTTCGTCCACGTGAACCTTCACTCAGTCAGATTTAGCTCCATGAGTTCTAAATTGTCTATGGTAGCGTTGAAACTATTCCTATTAGTTCTACTCGCCCCTCTACCCCTGTGCTCGTGCTGGAATCTAGTAATATTGAAGTCTCCTCCAACCACCCATGGGCCCGCCCATCGTTCTCTGATCACTCTAAGCTCCTCCCACAGCTCCATCCGTCTTCTCAAATTATAAGTACCATAAACGGAAGTCACCACATATACCCAATTATCGTTCCGCTGTCTGAGTCTAACTGTGACGGTAAACATTCCAATAAACTCGCCAATGATTTCAAACTTGGCGACCCCCCCCCCCCCCCCCCCCCCCCCCCCCGCGACAAACCTATAGCCGACTTAGATTTCCACTCATACCCTCTAAGAGATCTAAATCTATCAAAGTCATCCACCCTAGGATTCTCAATTCTAGTCTCTTGCAGCGCGCAAATTGACGACCTATGCTTAGAGATGGTACTGTTAATTAATCTACTCTTTGACCCTTGTCTCATTCCCCTAACATTCAAGAAGATGTATAACATTAATAACCAGTCTGTTGCCCTACCATCTATCATCTACTCTCTTTGGTTCCTAACCCGCTTAGCTGACCACCCAATCAATTTCTCTCCTAAGAGAGTTCATTGTGCGAAGCTGTTCGTCATCAGTAGAACCCGTGGCTAGACCGAATAGAGTAGCGTAATAAAGAAGAGTATTATCAGGAACATAATTCAGAATGGTAAGATTACAACTAGAGTTACCTCCATAAGCTGACAATGGCTATTTTGCTTTAGCCGCCACCCTAATCAAATCATCCTCGCTTAGTCTCTGCTCACCCCATTTTTCCAGCTGCCTTTTACTCTTCCTATGATATTCAACTGTTTTCTTGCTAGCACTCTCTCCTCCGGCTAACTCCCAAACTTTTTTCTCCCATTTGTCGGTATCGGTCTCTAAAACATGTGAGTCCTCTCCAACTCCATCTAATGTTTCAATTCTTCCACCTCTGTCATCACTAGACACATACTCCTTCGAGCCATCTTCCTGTATATGAACCAGAGAGCGTGACGTCTGATGTCCCTCAAGACTCACCCTATCCTGTTCTTCAACCTTCCCTACCTGAACCAACGCGTCGTTGTCGTCGCCATAATCACTTAAACGAACTTGGGCCTGATCCTCCGCACTCTGAAGCCTTTGCTCATTAATTGCCACTTTCGAGTTCGTAATTGGGCCCAACTCTTGCTGTTGACCTAGCCCACCTAGACCCCTGATTACCTCTTAGACCGCTCGCCTAACGGATTCGTCAAACTCCTCTCTAGACATTTCGTTAAAGCTGCTCTGACCCAACTGTCCCATCGCCGCTTCCTTAAAACCCGCAACACCACTTTTCAAAATACTTCCTCGTTCTGGCTGCTTGATGTTACCCATCTTCGGCTGAACAGTGTAGACATCTCCATCAACTGCTCCTCTCTCCTCGTGTCAATGTCCACCATCAACTACTCCTCTCTCCTCGTGTCGCTGTCTACCAATCTCTAGAGGACAGCTGTCCTCAGTCCGTTTAACTCGACACTCCATCGAAGGCTCCAGCTGTAAAGTGATCTGCTTTTGAAATGGACGCACTTGATACGATCCCCTTTAATCAGACGGCTGTCATTTTTCTAACTCTTTTTTGGATGATGAAGCGCCATGATTGTTCCTCGCCAGATCCAACGGCCATCGCTCATCTTCAACCTCGCATTTTTTGGATTCTTGCGAATCTGAATTGGATATCCTAACCCCCACTCCACTGAACAACACACTTTTCTTCCTTTCCGTAATCACCTTGACTTCGTACACCTCTCCATCGAACTCAGCTAGAATCGTGGATGGGATATCTTCTTTGGCCTCTACTCCAATTCTTAAGCGAGCAAACTCCCGACGACTGTGCAAAAGCGTGCTTTTATCAATCTCGATTAAATAGCCAAAACCCTTGATAAGATTCTGAAATCCAGATCTAACCCAGCAGTGAAAAGGGAAATTAAACAATCTAATCCACACCGACAGTAGAGATTCAGTCGATAACGCTCCTACCTTGCGTGACCATCGGGAGAATGTAATGTAGAACTCTTATCTACCCTGACCCTCTAAACTGTTTAGGGATAAGACTTCCTAAATTCTATCGGAGTTTTGACAATGTGCAAAAAACCCATTTTGGGTAAGTTGTTGAACCTGCCACCTCCACTCCGATGAACTCTGAGTGTTTGTTGTCAAAACCTTCTCTATATCGGTAGTAGTTGGATTCCCGCTTTGAGCTTTGATCACGACATAAGAGGCAAAGCGCCTTTCAAATTCCGCCATGATGGGTATTGGGGTAATAATTGCTTTGAGTTTTTTCTTCCTTTCGCCATGCTTTCCTCCGTTCTACTTTGCATTGAGTCTGCCGTGATTGGAGCCATCGGAGTTGTTGGCGACCCTGGTGGAGACTTCACTGGCATCTTCCCCTTATCGCAGGCTATCAAAACGTGGTCGTAGTGCTTACAGGCATAGCCAAACCACTGGTTTGGACAGTCGTGGATAGTATGGCCCCGTTGAGCGCATTTGTGGCACTGAGGTGCAGCTGCCAACTTTGAAGACTCCGGTGAACTTCTCTAGGGTGTTTTCCCTGGTTGATTTGCTATTCTCACCTTCCTTGGCCTCACTAATATCCATTCTCCCTCTTCGTCCTCTTTCCTCTTTTTGGCCTCCTTCTCCGGCGACCCGTATCTTCGAGCCTTGTGTTGGTCCCCGTAACTGTAAGCCTCAGACTTCGTGACATCAGCGTAGGACCTCTTGTAACTGGTCGCCCTATGATCTGCTTCAGTGTCCTTCTCCGGCGAGCCTCTCATCCGGACTTCGTCTCTTACCCTATCACCCTTCTCTCTAGGTCTCTCCCTCGGACGTCCTCTATGTACCGTTCGAGGTTCTCTCTTCTCCAAGTGCTCCCTTCCTCTAATGGGAGCGCCGTAGGGTTTCTCCTCTCTATCATATCTGATGTGTCGTCGCTCATAGTCCTCTTCCCTCCCGTGCTTACCCAACGCTATGTGGCTGTGGTAGATACCCTCGCCCTTCCCTAGGTGTTCTCTTTCTCTCATTATAGTATCGTTTGTAGTGGGATTTTGCTGTGTAATAGAGTGAATATGGAAGGAATGTAATATTTAGTACTTATTATTTTGTTAATTTTTCATTAATGAAACTGGTGACTGGGTCACTATTATCTAGAGGTGGGCATCGGTCGGTATCCGATCTAATATGGACCATCCACCACCGATCCAAAGAAGATCGGTTTTTTAATTTTCTCATTCGCAACCAATCCGAACCTGAATTGGATCAGTTTCCATCCAAGCCGATTAAGGTCGGTTTGGATTGGATTGGATAGTCGGTTTGGCGTGCTACTTTTCACCTTCAACATCATTCATAATTTTGTTGAAATTTAAAAGATCAACTTCATTCAAACTTAAGAAACAACCTGCTATTTGTTATTCAGAAATGAATTTAAAATGAAGATTCATAAAACCACAAGTTGTTAATGAATTTTGCACTAATTGTTTGAGATGATGACGTTTTAATGGGTGAGATAAACTGCTTTTTCACTTGCATACTCCTGCAATCTTAGTTTATTATCATAAAAGAAACATTAATAACCATAGCTAATTGAATTTTAGGTACAATAAAAAAAGATTTAGAAAACAATTTCTGCTTGACTTGATTAAAGTAACTACTAAATGTTACATCAAGTTTATGATTCTATTAAGTTGGGTCACACTGTAAACAAGCATTTTTCAACAACATAACACACAACATTATGGAGAATAAAAACATAGGTAGAACAACTGCTCAGTTTGTATTAAAGAAATTAAAGCAGACCGTTTGTATCTCCAAGAAAATGAGAAATGACTATTTGTAAATTCAAGAAAGTAAAGGAGAACTACATTTTTTATGGACTTATGCATGGAGGTACGGTCGGTTCGGTTTCATCGGTTATTTTAAAGCCTCATCCAATACCCGAACCAGTCCAGTTGGTTATTGAAGATCAAGAATCGGGCCAATCCAAACCCCCAATTGGTTCGGTTAAAAATCGGTCTGGTTGGTTTGGATAATAGTTGTCCACCCCTACTATTATCTTCTATAAAATAAAATAGAATCAACAAGAAACCCACATCTTCAAAGAAGATCAGAGTTCTGCATTAGTGCAAGATTGAAAGAGGAGGGGTTTAAGTGTAAGATTACCAGAGCAATTTTGAAGAGATGATGAGTTTGGTGACGAGAGCGGGAGGATTAGAATTTTTGATTGATTTTCTCAGAAATTACTCAATGTTTTCAATGTTTAATCCGAACTCTTCATTTGAGAATCGGACGGTCAGGGTTTAATCAGGATTAGTGTGTGAAGGCCATTGATCAAAATTATAATATTTTCGTTTTAGACCCTAGAGTTCTTTTGTTGTTTTAATCTTTCCATACTACAATTTTATTATTACAAAAAAGCATTCTTCCTTCCACCCGAGACTTGTCGTTACATGTTTTTTTGAAATTATGGAATTGCGGCCTCGAAAACAAATCAGAAATTGCAGTTTGCAAAGACCATATATTGTCTCGTTTCCTTTTCGGATTTCGACAAAGCAAACCATATTGTTTGTGTTTGGATTTTTTTCAGTTTGCACGCAGGGTGTTTGATGGAATGCCCAACTAGAAAAGATCAGGTTATCGACAATGCATGCAAGGTGTTTGTTGAAATGCCAAACTGAGAGGGGTAGTAATGCGAGGGATCATATGCACGAGTAATGCTTCACCATCGATTTTGCGGGTATCTTCGTAAGGCTCATCCTATTCCTCCATTACAAATATAATTCTTAAGTTCAATTTTGACTCCCTTAAGCTCCATTTGTTTATGCACAGTAAATATTTGATGATATTCCTCTTTGCTAAATTGCTTGCTTTCATGATGGCTCTTGATATGTGATCTTGCTCAATAGCAAGAAGAAGTCCTAGAATGTCGAACTTACATGTACACCCTGACCATGTGATGCTAGCTAATTCAACCATTGATAACTAGTAATATTCGCCAATTTTGTTATATAGTGTGGGTCATACACTCAGGCAGGCCGAATGATTTCAATGAGATACTTGTGGACATTTGGCCTGTTATGAAGATACCTTGGCTTGGATGATCACCATCCGGTAATTGTGGACTTTTGGCAGCTGCTTTTCTGTCTGCAAGGCGTAACTGGGTTTCAGAGAAAATTAGCAGCACACACGGATGGTGTGGAGTTCGTGGTGCTTCAATATAGGCAGGGCTGCCCTGAGTTCCAGGGGGCCCAAGATGAAAGACCCAAATAATTATTTTTGGGGCCTCTAATAACAATATAGTTTGTTTTACGCGCAAAATACATGCAGGAATACAAAATTGGAGCCCCTAAAATTGCAAAAAAATCGGGGGCCCCTGCCTCAAGGTGGGGGCCGGCCCTGAATATAGGATTACTGCCACTGTAGGGGTCACTATCCATATAATTGTTCACCTGTCCATTTTCCATCTTCTTTCAGTTATTTTCCAAGAATTAGCGTATTATGTAAATTATTCAGATATAGCTTGTGCGTGAAAATTACAGCGATTCCTTTATGCAATTTATATGTATCTTTGAGTGAATTGTACAACAATTGTTTAGCCTTTTCTATGTGGCCCTAATGGAACTAAATGCAGCATCATTAGCAATTAGGAGTCAGGACTCCAACTCTTTATGCTAAGGCTACTCCCAAAGTACCGATTCTTTACTGCACTCAATATCTTATTACTTATAGAGATTCTTTAGAGCATCTGTAGTCATTGGCTATATATCCATTTTATGGATATTTTGGAGAAAAAACCTCTGTAGTAGTCGTCTATATACCCATTTTTTGGGTTTAGGATGAACAATAGACATCTATATTTGGTAGCCGAAATGGCATTATGCATATTTTTAGAAATCGGAAGATAATTTACCGTCTTAGTGTCGGACGGTATATTATCTGCCGTTTGAGAAAATTTTTTAATTGCAAAAGCTTGGGATGGCATATGATTTGTCGTTTGGAAAAAAAAAATTTTTTAAAATAATGTCAACCGAAATGCTGACATTTGAGGGGAAAAAAAATAGTGCAAAGCTGTTGGACGGGAGATCATCTCCCGTCCTTCAAATTTTTTTTATTTTTAAAATTCATTACACACATTGCACGTTTGAGTAAATAAAAAAAATTAGAAAAAAAAAGGTTAGACGGCAAATGATATACCGTTTGAGAATTTTTTAATATTTTTTTTAAATTAATGTGTCGAACGGGAGATGATCTCCTGTCCTTCACAATTTTTTTTTTCATCAGCCGACAGATATTCTGCCGTCTTTCAATTTGTTTTCTTCCGCATTCTACGAAAATTGTTCAGACGATATATCATGTTCCGTTTAATAAAAAAAGCCATTTTTTGAGTATTGACGACTGCAACGCTACCTCAAAAAAGCTATTTCTATATTTTCCATATACCCATTTTTTAACAAAACAACTACAGATGCTCTTAGTAAGATAAAAAAAAATCATGACCATATCTGGATAACATGTTGTGGATTTCGGAAGTTTTAATCTTGAATTTCTTCATTTTATTTGTATTAATAACAGTCATAGTCAGAGTAAGTGAATTCATTTACAAAAGGAATGAACAACTATGACTATTCATGTTAGGGGCTGACCACTCTTTTCTCCCTCTTTTCTCATGCTCTCTCTCTCTTAAAACTGCAATGCATTATGAATTTTTTATTATTTTTAAAAGCTACCTAATTATACTTTGCATTATGATTTTTTATTATTTTAAAACACGTTATTACTATTTTTATTTTAATTAAATTTATTTTATTTAATTTTATTCAATCTAATAGTTATAGTTGACAAGTTTTAGTTCTTGAAGGTGTTATTGGGAGTAGGAAGGTGTATTTAATTTCATATTTTAGGTGGAAAAAACTTGTTCTGTATGAGACTTAAACTTGGTGCTTGAACTTTTAATATAGACTCTGTCATACACTGTGTCCATTTTCTGCAGGATTTTATGGTCTGATGCGTTTGCAAGCTACAGAAATGGGTTCATCTCTCATATTACAACTGAGCTCAAAGACGTGCTTTTGTTTCTGAAAGGTAATCTTTCTTAACTGGAGTATATGTTTCCACTCCAATAGGGCTGCTGCATTTAACCTGTAGTGACTTTACTTTTCCAATTTTGAAATGTGAGGTCCAGTTAGGTTTCCTCTTGCTATTGCGATTATATGCAGGGCCACTTGAAAATGGCTTGGCCTCGTTATTTTAATCAAATTAATGCAGAGAAAACCATTCAACTAACACAAAATTTTAAATATCATGTAAGGGTTATAGAAAATGATGTGCTTTTAACTTTATATGCATACAATACATTTTACATCTTCGACATAAATTATGTCACTGTATCTCGGTTTGGATCTCACTTTCTGAGGCATAACATTTAAAATGTGAGAGCAGGCTGGACCGATGAGCCAAAATTTATGACCCAGTGCCCGGAATTTTTTTTTTTGGGAGAATCAGATGGCGATTCACAGTACATGTGGTGGCACGTGAATGACAACAGTTTCCCCCACAGATAAACACACACACATACACACAAGAAGATATACTGTTCACAAACCCTGAGATAACAAGAACTAATATTCAATATGGGACTCCATTTAGATGTTAAGAGCCGAGATTCTATCCTAATTAAGTATAAGTCCTACATACAATGATACAAGACTGCTAACAGCTGAAGTTTTCATTATAAGCTGTAGACTTGGATAGAATCAAGCAAGCAAAAAGTTTCTCATCAACAAGTGGAAATGGATTATAGTTGGATCCCCCCACCACTTCCGTCACCATGGAACTTACCCAACCCAATAGAATTAGTTCAAGGGATTAGTTTAATTGTTGAGTAAAGGAAAGACAGATAAGTTGCCTTAGCACTAGCACTCAAAAGAAGATACCATATAGATGCAACTCATGCAAGTTACACTTGCACCAAAGTGCTAGTGGATGTGGATGGCTTTACTCCTCTTTAACCCAAAGCTTTTGATGAGTTGCTTATGTTTAATCTTTAATACTGTTTACTTAACATCCTCTAATTGAGTTTTATTGATTTTAAAGCGTAAAGGTACTATCCAGTCAACATCTAGAATCTTAAAGGCTCACTGCCTTTATGTAAGGTTCAGGGCTCTTAATTTGCCTTTTGCATCATTAAGAAGCGAGTAACCAATAAACTATGATAATGTTTTAGGTATGTGCTTTTGCTTTTGCCATGGATAAGCTCAATGCAAAGTTGATTAATTCCGGCCGAATTTATTATTAGAGCATGGTGTTGCTAGCACTTGTTAATTTAAATGAGACTTCTTTTGTGCTTTCTTTTCCTTTTCCTTTTTTCACCTTTTTGGGGTTGGGGTTGGTCGCGTGGAGGGGAGTACGCGTTGGTGTAGAAATAGCAAAAAGCATCGCAAGTTCAGGTGCCCGTATTTGTATTCACATATTGGGAAGCTTTTGTTATACTTGTTATGTTCCCTCCTCGTTGAACCTCCCTAGATAAACATTACATAAAGCATTTGCACAATATGGAATAAGTTGTACTTAAAATGTCTTCGTAAAAATGCTGTAACTACCACTTTATTTATTTATTTAGAGTAATTTTACTCACCTTTTATAACTATATCATATTGAATAATTTCTTATGAAATCTTTACTTTAATTTCTTCGACCTGAAATACCTTCCACATACCCAAATGAGGTAAACAGGAACCAAGAGATATTTTTTTGGAATAAGGCCGTAGCCAAACACACCCACACTTTACCATGAATATTTATTAATTGGGGATTTTTTTTTGTGCAAGCGGGATTCAAACTCCCGACCTCTTGCTCACAAGCAAGGAGGCTTACTAGAGTTATACAAGGACCAAGAGATATTAACCTAACATTTTCCAGTATCTAGTAAGGAATCCCAATCGGCGGCCTTGCATATTTGCTGGACTAACCCATTGTTCTAGTCGACTGGTTCTGACAACTCAACACTAAGACTGATACTAGCATGCAAACTCCGTTTCATCAATTTCCTCAACCTTCTAATTATTTGCATGCTTTAAAAGTCACCTTTTGAACTTCACAAATCAATTGTATCGTTCTAATTCCTCCACATGGCATATATATGCTTGATTCTAGTTCAAACTGTTACGATGCACACACCATACATGTTGGGAACTGTTATTCTAATTCAAACTGTTCTGATTTTAATTCAAATGAAACATGAACTAGTAAATTAGTTCACACAGATAATATGTTGTATGGTTCGACGCACATGATGTTATCTAGTATATATATAACTTATTCACTGTCACCATTTAACAAAACATAGAAAAGTTCAATTTCAAAAAAAACTAAAGCATAATTAAATTATATATATATATATATATATATATATATAGTAGTAGAATTAAACAAAGATATTACTCTTACTCTTCTCCCCCATCTTTACTCTTCAGTTCTACCACACAAATGATAGTCACCGGTCACCTAATACAGTAATTTTATATATATGCTCCAATATTACATATTAAAAGCATAATAGCCACAAGGCCGAGTACACATCTTGAGTAAATTAAAGCGAACTACATAATTACGACATGAAAGAATCACCGATGAAACTCATATTTTGGTGTCATAGCTGTCTGTTGTTGTAGCTTTAACTGCTCATAAAACCTTCTAATAAATTCATCAGCCAATTTATCCACTCTTGATCCATCCTCTAGTACTTCTTCCTCTTCCTCTTCTTCTTTTATCGGAAATGGCGAGTCAGTTACCCTCAGCATCTTCCCCAACCCCCACATCGGCGAACTTAGAACAGATTCTGAATCCGAAGCAGAGTCATAGTTAAAGAATTCACGATGATGATTTATTTTCTTCTGCCATGTACGGTTGTATGATGCAGTGTTGCTGCAGCTGAACTCCACTTCCTGAGAATTGTAATATGACATGATGTCATGGTCCATGGATGAGGTGCTAGATTTGATGAGATTGGTAAAGGCTTTGGCCACCCTTTTTTTGAGGAAGAATTGGAGGTCTAGCATGAGCTTCCTCTTAGATAGGATGCCTTTTCGAAACATGAAGTATACTACTCTTAGGAGGTGTCGTTTCTGCTTGACAGCTTCCATAATCTAAGTTGGTTTTGATGAAGGAATAACAGAGGGGAATTAATTCTTGATTTGGTAATAAGAAGGCTGGTTTGGTTTGAGTGAGATTTGTGTAAGGGTGAGACGGCTATTTAAAGGTGAAGTCGGAATGGTGGTCCATAATTATTATAAGGGAAATTCTGTTTTAGACACCTTTATCTGAATATAACTTTTATTGGTCTTTTTAGCTCTTGTACATTTTAAACTCTAACTATTCAAATTATTTAGGGGGAGAGTCATTCATATTAAATAAAATAGTTAAAGTAGACCTTTTAAGATGGAAATTCACTCAATGAAAAGTAGTGCTTTCGGACAACTAAAAACAAAAACAACTTCTCTCTCTAGAAATTCTAGAGAGAGAAGCTCTCCCGAAAACCTAAAAACCCAACAACAACCAAACCCTAAATTTGATTCCCCCCCCTCGCTTCCCCTCTTCTTCTCTCTTGCAGATCTCATCATCTCTAACCTTCTTTTCTTCTCTTCAAACCCACTCAGTTGTTGCCGTGGGGATCGCCGGACGATAGCCTTCTCCTGCGAGGCAGGACGGAGGAGGAGGGGTGGTTGCGGCCACCAGTAGGGGTTAACTCCGTGAGCGGAGTGGGGCACGACCAGGGCGTCGAGGTTGAAGGATCGAGCGCAACTTGGGCACGCCAGGGCTTCGGGGACGGTGGCTCGACCGCGACTAGGGCAGCAGGGCACCGGGCCGCAACTGGGGCAGTGGGGAGGTCAGGGAGAGAGTAGGGGGATGGAAAATTTCAAATTTCAAAATTGGTTTTTGAAATTCGATTTTGATCTGGGAAGTGATGTCACAGGGGGAGATTTGAATTTCAAGTCGAGTTTTGAAATTCGAGTTAACGGTGAGGAGCTCATAAGATCCAAACTCGTTCCTAATATTCAAATTACAACCGATTCACAATTAGCAGGGAAATGTGTCCTAGTTGGTGTAGGCGACTGTTGTCAGACAAATTTATAGTTTGGGCTCTACTTTGACATTGGTTTGTCAAAGTGAGGGATGCTTTTGGTTTCTTTCATGTCAGAGGGCTCGCAGGGGCCAGGTGCGACGTCTACCCTCGTTGCGAAGGTGCGGTGAGAGTCATTGAGGGTGAAGCGAGGGGATGAGAACGAGGACTGAATCTTTACATGGAGTTGTCAGATTGGTGGAGTGCCTGCAGTGTCTCTCATATGGTGCTTATACTTATCGTTTGGGTCACTACTGGGGGGGGGGGGGGGGGGAGGGGGGAGGGAGAGCGTACGATAGTTGGAGAGGCTAAACGGTGTACAAGCGAGGGACTGAGTGAGAGAGTGAGTCCAAATTGGCACGAGAAATTTGCTCCAGCGGGGGCGGCCCATTAGTAGGACTAGATTTCGCTGTATTTTTTGTTTGTTGGTCGGAATGTATGAGTTCCAGAACCCAGTCTGTTGGGATCTGAACTTCATAAGCCTTATTTTTTATTGAATGTTTTGTTAAATTTTCTTTAATGAAACACGAAGAGTTTTACCCACCGTTTAACAGAAAAAAAAAAAAGTAGTGCTTTCTTTTTTTAAGGTAAGAAAAGTAGTGCTTTCGATTATAACTAGTACACACTAGAAGAAAATGAAATTTTTTTCTATAATAAAAAACAGTATACCTGAGACAAAAGCAATGCATTTCTATCCAAAACAGTACAGATAACAAAACACTGAACTTCTTGCTTGTACACTATTATCAAATGGGATTCTCATCCTAAATTTTTAGGCATGCATGACTTGGCCATGAACAGCACATAAATCATTTTACTGAATTATGATCGAAACCAACACAAATAGTCTACATAAAGACAATTTAAATAAATTAAATCAAAATAAAACAAAATACAATGAAGTATTAAAATAAAACATCAGTAAATGATTGATAGTCAGATTATCAGGTGGCATGGCAGTTATACTAGTTCCAGGAATTCACACTTCATGGATTTAGTCTTGATGAGAAATTGATTTTTACACTGAAAAGATATCAGGAACACTATAAAATCTTGTCTTGAGCACAATTAATTCTACATCTAGAATGTATGGTATTTACGAACTTAACAGCATGATATCCTTGTGCTTTTGGTTATCTACTACGAGTTTAATGGTATTAGGATCCTTTAAGATTTCACTAGTTAGTGGTCACTCTATATGCCGTAGAAGTTGAAAGGAGGGACACGTGAGTATCGGTAGCTTAATTTGAGAAGTTGAAACAGATGATGGATGGATGGGCTTCTTCAAGAATAATCAGCTTATTTTTACTTTTGCTTAGGCTGCAAGATAAACTTAACATGGTATTATAATATCAACTGTCTCTGCTTTTCAACAGTCTCTTCAATTAGTATCCCCTCATAGTATCGGTCTGTGCTGATTATTATTGAAAACGCAACTGATCATTGAGGGCATTTCCACCCTATAGAGGTCTACTTTAAACTACTTTATTTCATAGAATGAGTTTGTCGAAATTATGTGAGGGTTTAAAATGTACAAGTTTAAAAGCTGTACTGGCTCAAAGAATAACAAAATAAAGATGACAAATGAAAAGATAGTGTCAAATAATGGAGCCTGAAACTGAATTTGTTGAAATGTAGTAAGTAGTAATATGTATATTCTGTATCCTAATCTATAGGAAACAGATTCTCCAAATCTCTCATCCTTCAATCTTCTCTCAATCTCCTTTCTTCTCCTCCAAAATTGTAATCCTTATATATAGATGTATACTGTAAAGAATAAAGAACAAGAAGAATAAAAAAGATTTTTTCCCAAATCTGCTTTTAACATGGTATCAGAGCCTAACCAGATCTAGGCTAGTCGAAGAAGAAGAAGAGAAGGAGGTGATCGGATCTGACACCTCCATCCCGATCCGATCCCGACCACACCCCGATCCCGGCCAAACCCCGAAACCTCGACCTCCTCTATCCTCCTTCTCTCTCCTCGACATTTTCTCTCTCCCCGATCAGACCCACCCCCGACCTCCACCTCCGACGTCCACCCCGATCAGCTACCCCATTTCTCTGATCATCTTCTCCGGCCCCCTTTCCGTCGACAACACCCCTGTCGACGCCGGCGACCCTCTCCACATTGCCAGCTCATCCCCCCCGACCCCTTCTCCTTTGATCGACACTCAGCTAGAATCCAACCCCGAGCTCTGCTTCTTCCCTATTTCGATCGCCACCCTTGCGTCGCCAGCGCCGTCGTCCCGCTCGTCGACCCCTCCGTTGATGCCACACTGCAACGCCTACCTTCAACTCCGGCCTTGCCCCTTGCTGTCGTGGCTGAGCTTTGCCGTTGTGGTGGCTATCTCATTTACTGTTGTTGCTGTCTCTCTTGTGTGTTGCTGCTTTGTCTCTGTGTGTGCTGTTTTGGGGAGTGCTGTTTGCTGTTTTTGATCCCGTCTGCTGTTTGGTGTTTGGATAATTGGTTCTACTTGCTGTGCTGTTTGTTGTGTTGCTATGGGACAATATCCGTATGAGTCAAGGAAGTGTACTCATTGTGATAAGATCGGCCACACAAAAGCTCGTTGTTATAAGATTATCGGCTATCTGGAGATATGAGATCATAGCAGGGATATTCGGGAGAACACTTACAATCAACCCACTGTCGCAGGTGGAGTTGCTGATCATGCTGCTGCAGGTAATGATGGTAAGGTTTTTAATATTTCTGGCTCTGTTATGAATAGTGCATGAATAATTGATTCGGGTGCTACCGACCATCTGACTTTTGATTCTAGACAAGTTCAAAATTTTCAACCTTCCAACAAATCAATTGTGTTCACTGCCAATGGTGATTCTGCCACTGTTACTGACGAGGGTACCATACCTCTCACAAACAACTTAACCTTAGATATTGCCCTAGTTGTGCCATTCTTGAATTTTGACCTATTATCTGTTGCTTAAATAACTACTGTCTTACATTGTATTGTAGTTTTTTGGCCTTCACATTGTGTGTTTAAGGATATTCGGACTCGCAAGACGATTGGTTATGGGGTTAGACACGGGAAGCTTTATTACCTGGATTTAGAATCTAAAAGTTCAAGCAAATTGACTCAAGCTCTAAGTGTGGAAGAATCTGAAGATGAGAAGAAGAAATCAGATATTTGGCTATGGCATCGACGTCTAGGGCATGCTTCTTTTGGTTATTTGAAGAAATTATTTCCAAGTTTATTTTTGAAGTTGGATATTTCTATTTTTCGGTGTGATGTGTGTGAACTCGCAAAAAGTCATCGTGTCTCTTTTCCTCCAAGTCCAAGTAGAAGCTCTTTTCCATTTATGATTATCCATTCTGATGTTTGGAGTCTATCCAAAACCACTACATTTGGAGGAGCCAAATGGTTTGTGACATTTATTGATGATTGTACTCGTATGACCTGGATTTGTTTGATAAAGTCGAAAAGTAAAGTTAGTGGCTTGTTTCAAAAATTTCACAAGCATGTTATGATTCAGTATAAATCACAGATTCAAGTTCTTAGGAGTGATAATAGCGGAGAGTACCTGAGTTCGAATCTGCAACAATATTTGGTGGAATACGTCATTGTTCACCAGACTACATGCTTATATACACCTCAACAAGATGGAATTGCAGAAAGGGAAAATAGACACTTGTTCGAGGTGGTCCGTGCTTCTCTTATCCATGGAAATATGGCACTCATTTATTGGGGGGAATCCCTTGCTTCTGCTGCATACTTAATCAACCGAGTTTCCTCTAGTATCCTAAACTTTCTCTCACCATTTCAAGCATTAACTGAAGCTGTGAATGCACCAAAAGTCGTCAACTTGCCACCTCGTATGTTTGGGTGTGTTGCATTTGTTCATCTTCATCAGGGGTGTAGCTGCCCCATGCCCAGGGGGTGCAGCTGCGCCCCCTGAGATTTTAAAAAAATTTCAAAAAAAAAATATTTAGTAAAAAAAAATTTAATAAGGATTTATGTGTAAAATTCCCAACCCATTTAGTCATTTACCGATTTACTTACTCTTTCTTCTTCCACTCTTTTGTTTCCACTCTAGTGAACCCAAACCCACTTCATAATGAATTTGTAAGAGGGATTAAAATATACAAGTGATTAGTTGGGTTTGTAGAGGATGTCAGAAGAGAGAGAGAGCGATGAGTCGATCGATTCCAAATCCTATTGTAAGTAAAAAATTTTGTACATTTTGATAATTAGGGTTCATATTCTGAAATTTCGTGAATTCATATATGGTAGGATAATTAGATTGCTAATTTCTGTTTCAGTGTTACTGATTTGTTTGAGAATGGACTGAATTAGTATGATATGTAATCAAATTAGAACCCAAATGAGTACAGATTATAGTGTTAATTTCTGTCCCAATTTTGAGCTAATTTTCGAAATTTTTTATATTTAAACACATGGAGTTTAGAGTTGAATTTTTTATATGCGTATCTTATATATGTGAGCAACATTTCCACAAATTTTCATGATATTTGGAGAAAACCCAGGTTCAAGGCGCTACATTAAATTTGTACATCACATTGTTCAATGCCCAATCTGGTTATTTGTACAAACATATACTATTATGATTCACCTTCATTCTCTTTCTCTTTTCCTCTTTTGAATTCAACTTACAAATCTCATCGTAAATTCAAAGGAGACCTGAGAGGAGTTCGAGAGGAGTAAGAAATAGATCAAACAACAAACACAAAGTGGGTAACTAATTCTAACCATTAGTTTTTACTCTTTCTATGCATGTACTTATGAGATGAACATCTAATGCTTGATGCACTTAATTACTTTGAGGTAGACTGATGATTGAAGTTGGAAATAGAGAAGGATTAACTACTAGTTTATTTTAATGGCATTGCTATTACCCGTTGCAACCGTAATAGTAGAGAAAGTATTTTCTGCAATGAAAATCATCAAGACTTCATTATGAAACTGATTGGAAGATGAGATGATGAATGATTGTTTGGTTGCATATATTGAAAGAGATGCATTGGATGCCATTGACAATGAAGATATCATTTAATATTTTCAGAATATGAAATCTCGAAGGATTTTATTGCTAAAGAAAAATGCTATTTAGTGATTGTAATAGTTTGTGACATTTGATAGTAATATATGATATTTTGAGACTTGCAAATGTGTTTATTATAATTTTTTTTAATAGTAAGTGTCGCGCCCCCTAGATGAAAATCCTGGCTACGCCACTGATCTTCATCAACATGAACGCAATAAGTTAACTCCTCGAGCTGTCTGCTGTGTTTTCGTGGGATATGCACAAGATAAGAAAGGGTACCGGTGCTATCACCCACCCACTCAAAGGATGTTTGTGACTATGGATGTTGTGTTCCATGAAGATAAGATGCATTTTCTTCTGCGACTGAACTTCAGGGGGAGTACCGAAGTGAAGTTCAGACTCTTGGGTATGATGAAGGGGTTAGTGAAGTTTAGACTCTTGGGTATGATGAAGGGGTTAGTGAAGTTCAGACTCTTGGGTATGAAGAAGTAATTACTAGTCAGAACGAACAACTGGATACAAATAATGATGAACACTTGAATGAAGACTTAGCAAGGGAGGAAGACCCTCACGAAGAAGTGCAACCAAGGGAAGAAGCCCCTCTTGAAGAAGACCCTCTTGAAGAATTGCAACCAGTACCAAATCTCAGTGAGAGTGAACCGTCAGAACCCCAAAACCAATCGTCATCGTTGTCCGAAACTCCTAGAAGAGAACTCCTGCACCGTACTAATAGAGGTATTCCAAAACCCACTTATGAACCTGATCCCACTAGTAACGTCAAATATTCTATGAGTAATTATGTATCCACTCACCGCTTGTCGGAATCAAATAAGTTATTTGTAAATCAATTATCTACTGTATCTATTCCTAACAGTGTGCAGGAAGCCCTTACTGATCCAAGGTGGAAAGCAGCTATGAATGAGGAGATGAAGTCCTTGAAAAAATGAGACTTGGGAGATAGTCAAGCTACCAGCAGGAAAGAAGCCAGTAGGATGCAGATGAATTTATATGGTGAAGTATAAGTCCGATGGTTCAATAGAGCGATACAAAGCAAGGCTGGTTGCCAAAGAATACACTCAAACGTATGGAATTGATTATGAAGATACATTCGCACCTGTGGCAAAATTCAATACTGTTCGAGTCCTACTGTCACTTGCTGCAAATCTTGACTGGCCATTGAAGCAATTTGATGTAAAGAATGCTTTTTTGCAAAGGGAATTGACAGAGGAGGTTTATATGGATCTTCCACCAGGGTCGAACAGACCAGTCCAATATAGTAATAAAGTGTGTCGATTGAGGAAGGCGCTATATGGTCTCAAACAGTCGCCAAGAGCTTGGTTTGGGAGGTTTACAAAATCAATGAGGACATTCAGATATTGTCAGAATAATTCAGATCATACCTTATTCCTGAAACGGAAAGAAGGTAAGATTACTGCTCTCATTATATATGTCGATGATATGATAGTAACTAAGAATGATCCTGATGAGAGAATGACATTGAAGAGCTACTTGTCACAAGAATTCGAAATGAAGGATTTTGGCCCTTTGAGATATTTTCTTGGTATTGAAGTTTCTCGCTCGAGAAATGGTATATTTCTGTCTCAAAGAAAGTATGTTATCGATTTATTGAAGGAAACTGGAACGTCTGCTTGTCAGCCGATTGGTACACCATTAGAAGAAGGACTGAAACTTTGCAACGAACCTGATCATGTGCCTTGTGATAAGGAAAAATATCAGTGATTGGTTGGACGACTGATGTATCTTGCGCATACACGGCCAAATTTATCATATGCTTTAAGTGTGGTAAGTCAGTTTATGCATGCACCTCAGGAACATCACATGGATACAGTGATGAAAATTCTGAGATATATTAAGTCTGCTCCAGGAAAAGGGGTCCTTTTGCGAAACATGGTCACTTGAAGGTTGAGACATATACTGATGCTGATTGAGCAGGATCTATAATTGATAGACGCTCCACTTCAGGATACTTCATCTTTGTTGGAGGAAATATAGTTACATGGAGAAGCAAGAAGCAGAATGTTGTTGCACGCTCTAGTGCAGAGGCTGAGTATCGCAGAGTAGTTCTATGTATAGCGGTAGCTTTATGGCTGAAACTCTTGTTGCAGGACTTAGGCTGTGGTTCGAATGAACCTATGAAGGTGTATTGCGATAGTCAAGCAACATGTGATATTGCCGCCAATCCAGTTCAACATGATAGGACGAAACATGTAGAGGTGGATAGATTCTTCATCAAGGAGAAATTGAATGAGAAAGTCATTGAGATATCTAAAGTGAAGTCAGAAGATCAACTCGCAGATATCTTGACCAAGGCAGTTTTGAGTCGGCTCTTCTTGAAATTTGTTGACAAGTTGGGCATGTTCAATATCTATGCACCAACTTGAGGGGGAGTGTTGAAATGTAGTAAGTAGTAATATGTATATTCTGTTTCCTAATCTATAGGAAACAGATTTCTCAAATCTCTCATCCCTCAATCTTCTCTCAATCTCCTTTCTTCTCCTCCAAGATTGTAATCCTTATATATAGATATATATTGTAAAGAATAAAGAACAAGAAGAATAAAAAGGATTTTCCCCCAAATCTGCTTTCAACAGAATTACTCCCTAAAATAATTTTAGAGTCTCACAGCCCACTTCACCTTTAAATAGCCTTCCTATCCTACACATCTCTCACTCAAACTAAACTAACCTGCGTAGTTACCTATTTCAAGTAATTCCCATCCATTATTCCTTCAACGAAACCAACTTAGATTAGTTAGATTATGGAAGCGAACAAGAAGCTCCGCCACCTCCTAAGAGTAGCATACTTCATGATCCCAAAAGGCATCCTTCCTAAGAAGCAGCATATGCTTGACCTCCACCACTTTCTCAAATCTAGCAAAACCACCACAAAGCGCTAACCAGTATTCTCATCAAATCCAACACCGTCTCATCCATGGAAGTTGAGTTCAGCTGCACCAATACTCCATCATACAACCCTGTACTGCAGAAAAGAGAATTCAGCATCATGAATTCGGTAACTATGAGTTCTACAACTATGAGAGTTCGGATTCGGAATATTCTGTCATGAGTTTGCCGACGTGGGAGTTGGGAAAGAGTTTCCGAGGAAGGTGAGATTAACTCATTCACCAATTCCGATAAAAGGGGAAGAAGAGTTAGTAAGGGATGAATCAAGAGTGGATAAATTGGCGGATGAGTTTATTAGAAGATTCTATGAGCAATTAAAGCTACAACAACAGATTGCTATGACACCAAAGTATAAGTTACACCGTCGATTTGATCATTGATGCTGTGGGTGCGTAGTTGTTTTTGGTATTAGTTTGGCATAAATATAGGAGCATATATTGTATTAGGAAATGGTGACTACAATGTGTAGTAGCGGCAAGAGTTTAGAGATGGGTTTCATTTTCCTATATGAAAGTTACTTAGCCTTGTATGATTTGATTCTCTCTGCCTGCGCTAGTGTACTTAATCTTTCTAATGTGTGGAAAACATGTTAGACATAAAAAATGCTCCTTAAAATCTGGACGTTCTCTCTCCTCAACTTGAACCCATCCACCACCACCGTATCCCTCTCCACCTCGTAAACCACCACCCCTCCACCACCACTGTCTCAAGTATACTGAAAGAAATAAGGAACTAGAAAGGAAGGAGGAAGTGGATGGTTTGGATGAAAACCAATTTGAAAGACTAACGACAAGTAGATAGGATATCCTAGAAACATATGATAGGGAAGAAATCATGTGGCGACAACGGTCAAGGGTCAAATGCCTGTCAGAAGGGGATGCAAACAAAAATATTTTCGCAAGATCGCAAGCATGCAACGTAGGAACAACTTCATCCACGCCATGGATATTGACGGTAACACAGTATCAGAGGAACTACAAATAGAAAAGCACATTCACGACACATACAAGGAACTATTTGGCCAAAACAGGGATGGACAGTGCGAGTTCGCAAAAAATCTTTGAGAAGAACTACCGGAAGATGTACGGGGGCGTGTGGCAGCACTGCAAGATCCATTTACCATGGAGGAGGTCAGGGAGGTGGTATGGGGGATGGGTCAGGATAAGGCACCAGGACCTGATAAGTTTCCAATTTTCTTTTACAAGAGGTTCTGGGACATTCTGAAGAAGGAGATCATGGACGCCATGAATGCTTTCTATGAGGGAACATTGGATTTGGGTAGATTAAAATACGCAAACATCTGTTTAATCCCGAAGAGAAAGATGGTTACAGAAGTGGGGGGACTATAGGCCAATCAGTTTGATTAATTGCTCGGTCAAAATTATCACAAAGGTCCTGGCAAATAGACTTGGAGGTTTGATTGTGGAAATTATGGAAGATTATCAGACAGGATTTATTGTAGGAAGGAATATCTTAGAAGGGATCGCATTAGTCCACGAGGTAATACAAGATAGCAAGAGATGTAGGAAGATAGGGTTTATGCTAAAACTAGACTTCGAAAATGCTTACAACAAGGTTTAATGGAAATGCTTACCAGAGATTCTTAGCAGGCGAGGGTTTGGAGCCAGGTGAATCGGATGGATCGACACTTCGCTAAGAACTGCCAAAATACGGGTATTAGTCAACGGGGCCCCAGGGAAGGAAATCAGGTGTAGGCGGGGGACCCACTATCACCACTACTATTTACAATGGTAGCGGACGACCTACATAGAATGCTACAGTCTTATAGAGAAAATGGACTAATTAATGGGTTGGGAATGAGGAGGGGGGTATCCACGATTATGAACATCCAATATGCGGACGACACTCTGATCTTTGGAGGGTGCAACATTGCCTAGGCTGCACTTTTGAAGTGGGGACTATATCTCTTTCAAGACTGGTCAGGGTTGAAAGTGAATTTCCACAAAAGCATTATCACTTTTTGGGGAGATACAAGGGAATCTGGATTTGCAATTGCAGATATTCTCAATTGTCCGATCCAGAAACTACCGATTAAATACATGGGTTTGCTAATTGGTTGCGGCAAACTTAGGAGGGTGGACTGGAATGATCTAATTGAGAAAATTGCAAATAGATTAGAGGGATGGAAGGGAAAGATGCTATCCTTCGGTGGGCGGCTTGTTATGTTAAACACAGTCCTTAGCTCTATTCCACTCCATTTTTTGTCATTCTTCGAGATACCAGTATGGGCTATCAAGAAAATTGATAGGCTAAGACGACGATTTCTCTGGCACGGGTCAGGAATTGACGGGAAATGATATTCGCTAATCAGATGGGGGGTGGTATGCAGACGAAAAGAATTTGGAGGGTTGGGTGTTATCAACCTTCGACAAATGAACCAAGCTCTACTTTGTAAATGGTGGTGGAAATTAAAAATAAAGACAAGCTAAGTGGGCTACACTAATAAAGGAGACTTACATAAGGAATGGATGTATGCACAGGAAAAAGAAAAATATGGCGTCCATGTCAGGGTTCTAGCGGGGGGTAACGCAACCCTGAGACATTTTTTCTGGCAGGGGTTGCCTTCTCCATTAGGAATGGGGCAACAATTTTCTTCAGGAAGACAAATGGTGTGGCCCAATCAATCTGAAAAAAGGTTTCCGAAAATCTACAAATCGGCTACATATAAAAACGTTTGGGTCGCTAGACAATGGAGGAATGAGGGATGGAGACGAAGAATATCGAGCAGGTTAAAGCAGGGAGGCTAGAAGACAAAAGTATGATTTTATTTTTACATGATTGGAAGCCAACATGAGAGGATCGTAAAGACAAGATGAGTTGAGTGGCAGGGGAAGACGGTGTCTTCCCGGTAAAATATACTTACGAATGACTAAACGATGGAGGAGTGCGGACCCATGACCCGATATGGAGGGTTAAAGTCTCCCTTAAGATTAGGGCGTTTAACTGGCTGGCTATTAGGAACGTCATTCTAACCCGGGACAACTTGGCGAAGCGAATGTGATAGGGACCAAGAGACTGTGTTATGTGCTAACTGAACAACGAAACAGTGGATACTTTTTCGTTCAATGCCAATATGTTAGACTAATATGGGGGGATCTGATGCACAGATTCTACATTTTTGGATCTGTACCAGAGACGGTTCAGGACGTCTGAGGGGATTGGAGGGATGCTAATATACCTAAAGAACACATTAACATATGGGGAATTGGGGTAGCGGCAATCTGTTGGGGGATATGGTTAGAAAGGAATAATAGAATCTTTAGACTAACACACATATCATGCATCAACAACTGTTATTCATGATTATTGCTAATATCAAATTTTGGTCTCAAACGGCAGGTGCGGAGCCAACAAAACAATCAAGGAAATGTACGCGGATGTCAATACCTCAACCTATGAAGCAATGTTTGGGGGGGGGGGGGGGGGGGGGGGGGGGGGGGGGGGGGGGGGCGGGGGCAAAACTTATTGTATCATAAAATCTTTTTAATCATGCACGGGTTTTTTTTAACCAACGTTGACAATATAAAAAAAAAAAAATTCAAGCCTAGAAGAACTGAGAGACTAACCCATGTATTGTAAATTTTTCCTAATATGAGAAGTGAGATGTCTGATAAGGAATCGTTTCTGTTCAGATGATATACCTTAGAAGTAGTCCTTCTGTCATATGACACTTGCCAATTTTTATCCTTTGACAGTGAAACAACTGTATTGTTATTTACTTTATTAAGTAGATTATTGCTGTTTGTTCTATGAGAATTGACTGAAATGATGTTTGTGGTGTTGATGGTATGATGTGAAAAATCTGAAGTCAAGAATAAATAAATCAGTCTCAGAAGGTTAGAAGCCAAGGACTATTAGTATTACTAATGTTCTGATTGAACTAATATGAAATTATCATAGCTCATTTCGAGGCACATATACCTTGTTCAGTAGTATTATGGAGAAATATTAAGGCACACATGCAATACTTGTATATAACTTTTTAACACACCCGACATTTTTTTTTGAGATAAAGGCGACCCCAACACACCCGACATTACCAAGAGTTATAACCCAAGAAGCATCAAACCATTGAAAATTATAAAATATACATTGAACTAAGAAGCATCAGGTTCGATACCAGTGTCCGTATCCAATACGACACAACTTCTCCAAAAAAAACAAGTGTCTGAGCTTCATAATTTGTAACAAATAGCTACTCTACTTCGTAGTTAACTTCAAAGCTATGGTTACTTTGCAGAAAATCCTGTCAAGTAATTAAAATATACTACTGTATCAGAATGGTATTCTATATGAACGCCACTACCTGGAAAGACAAAAGTACCATACTGCACATAATTAAATAAGTAAATTAAACTTGGTTTAGTTCCGAAGGCAAGACAAACCACAGCAAGTTGCTGTAGCACTTGCAAACTACTAGGGAAATAATGCCAAGTAGACCAGAGTGCCTGTCGATTTGGATAGTTAAAGTCGTGCTTTAAGCATACAGTACAATTCAAACTTGAAGCCACGGGCTGCTTTTATTTAAATAATGATTACTTTTGGTATGATCTAGTACTTAGCAGCTCAAAGGTTCACTTCCTCTGTACCTATTCATGAATGAAAAGGTACAGGTATCTTTTTAAGTGTAAGTACCCTTCCTTTTAAGAATAAAACTCATACAGATATACATTTATCCATGCATTCCGGATAAGATTTCAGCCAATTTTATTATTCAAGTGCATCCTTTATGCCAATATAGATTTCCTGTAGAGCCTGGTTACAGGTAAAAAAGTGGAAAGACTGGGATTAAGAATTCAAATGATTCTTGACTAGTTAACTCCACTAAAACAATTTTTAGAAAGTCCATATGCCCAGAGGGGGTGGTGAGATACAATGGACATTACTTTCTTAACTAGCTAGTCTTGATTTTGAATCACTACAACCACAAGTATTCTAAGGAATTTTTGATATTTTATGATTCAAACTAGTCCAAGGTGAGACGACACATTTCAGGTAACTAATAATGAGGTGTTGTTTGGTTCATTGCAAGTAACTCAAGTAGTTACAAGTAGCTGCAATCTTTCCTTGTTTAGCGAAAGAAAGAAAAAGCTGCAATTTTCCCTTTAATAAAACTTGATGGTGTCATGTGAATGTGATGAAATACTGACACACTTGTTACATGAATGTGGTAAGATACTAGTTCGATTCATGCATCTTATTTATACCAACACATTTATTTACCCATTTTGACTGTAAAGATTGATTTAACACCTTCCAGTTTCCATTAATAGTTGAACGAAAGACTCTTAAACATCAATGTTGTAGCATAGTATTTGCAGTTCAGAATCAATGTCTTAACATTGATTTTACAAGGAAAAATGTCTTAACGTAGTGTTTGTAGTCCAGAATCGTAAGAGTCTAATAAGACATAAAAATCATTGCACAAATAAGTTGTCGAGTATCGGGTGTATAGTAATGATTGCCACCAAAAACCCAGACTGGTTTTGTAAAGAGGGGATTGATCTTGTAAGATGCCAAGTAGACCAGAGTGCCTGTCGATATGGATGGTTAAAGTCGCGCTTTAAACGTACGGTCTACAATTTAAACTTGAACCCATGGGCTCCTTTAATCTTAATAATGATTACTTTTTGTATAATCAAGTACTTGGCAGCTCAAAGGCTCACTTCCTTTGTACCTATTCATGAAAAGCAGACATAGGGATCTTTATAATTATATGGCCTTTTTCCTTTTCAAAAATACAAACTCATAAACAAACATAAAGGCATTCATAAATTTACTCGCTTCTGCTTTGCTTGCCGATAAAATTTCAGTCAATTTTATTATTGAAGTGGCTTCTTTATGCCAAGACAGATTTCCTGTAGATCTTGGATACAGGTATAAAGTGGAAAGACAAAGAAAAAGAATTTCAGTTGATTCTTGACTGAGTAACTGCACTTTCATATCCCCGAAGGGAATGCTGAGATAGTGGATTACTTCCTTAAGTAGTTTTGTAAAAGTGTATTGATTTTGTTACAAACTTAGCAAACTTCAATTCGAAACCTGCTCAAAACTAGACATGAGATATTTAAATCTTTTTAAAACCTGTTCACAGTCTCGGGCCTGTCACTTATACAAAACTAAAAGACCAACCGACCAGCCCATGCAGACCCTCCACTGGGGTTAGCACCTACGGATATAATCTAATCAACTTAGTTTAATTTTTGTTAAACCAAAAACTATGTAAATCGGGGGGGGGGGGGGGGGGGGGGGGGGGGGGGGGGGGGGGGGGGTTGTGTGTGTGTGTGTGTGTGTTGAATAGCTTGATCGTGCGGAATTAAAAAAAAATAAAATAAAGTAAAATAAACACAGATGACGCAGCGATATAACGTGGTTCGACCCCCAGATCTACGTCCACACCACCTACTTGTAGCAATTCTCCGCCACATGCGTTCCACTATACTCAAAATCCTTGTACAGTGATTCTCGGATTCAGACCGAGAGACCTATTACACCCACAGGACTTCTAATCCAAGTCCCGTCAATCTCACCGAAGTGGTAAAGAAATGAAAAGAAAAACTCAAGATCGTTAATGATCTTGACTGAAGAATACAACCAAATAAACGCTCATACTCGGATTGATTAACTGAAGGATTAGTTCTTAAGAATTTTATCAGAAGTAATTAGGTAGGTAAGACACAGTGGATTCGTCAACATTAATAGACGGGGAAGAGTATCAATCCAAAAATAGAAACAATACTTTCCAAGAATATACACAGCGCAAAGTGCGGTCGACCGTCATATTGATGCGGTCGACCGTTCAGCTCTCTGACGTAAAGTAGATAGGTGAAAGGTCGACTGCTTCTCAAACAACGCATGGTTGCGGTCAACTGCGATGCGGTCGATCGGTCACGAAGTGCGGTCGACCAGTCACACGCTGTTTATTCCGAATCCACCCTGTTTTCTTACCATAATTTAATTCCTTTTTAATCAATCTTATACAATTATAATCTTACGAAAATAGAAAGAAAAATTCAGATCTTGATATTTTTCTCTTTTGCTTGTGGACCAATTAATCAAGAATTTTTTTTGAATATCTTCCTCTTTTGCTTGTGTTTGCCATTATTCTTTGTTTCTTTCCTTGTTTGTATATTTGTGAATCTCTCTTGGATCTCTTTTTGATGTTATTTGATCCTGAAAATCTGACACACTAAGTTCAAACTTATTAGTATGAGTGAGCACGTTTTGTGCACACCAAACTAAGAGTCAACAATCTCTCCCTTTTGGTGTGAACAAAACATGCATGAATATTTGAAAACTTAAAGCACAACATATGAATACTCTCCCTGAATTTAGTACATTCTGTAAAACAGATTTTCATATAGATAAAGCTTTTAAGGAAGTGAATACTCCCCCTTAATATAATGCTACCTGTAATACAGAACTTAAAGAACAAATATAAGAGAGGGGTGAGAGTAATATACATAGTTGTTTATGAGATAATTTGAAAACTTATGAAATAAGGAGAAATTATTTTGAAAACATAGTTGTTTATGAGATAATTTGAAAACTTATGAAATAAGGAAAAATTATTTTGAAAACATTAAATTATTTTGAAAACATTCTTCTAAGAAATAATTCTCCTTCTTTTTGGAACACACCAAGAGGGGATAAATAGAGGAGACATAAATAAAATAAATACACCTTGGAACACACCAAGTAAAATAAACCTTGGAAAGTTCGTAGAACAAATCTTCAATGAAAACACCAAAGAGAAAACATATTATGATATTACAATGAATACAATCTTGTTAAAAAAATGGAAGAGAATCTTCTTACATGATACCGTTGATAGCGAGACTCTTTGCTATACAGTGAGAGCTCTTCATAATATCATAGATTCGAGATTCTCCTCAATACACATGAAAGCAACAAAAGGAAAATAAAAAATTTGAGAGTAACAATAATTTTATAAGACTTAAAAATATAGGCCAGAGAGAGAACCGGTCGACCGCCCGGTCGACCGCACACTTTAGTTTTTCAAAAGACTTCCAGAGAGCATGCCAGCCGACCGCAAAACCAACAGAACCCACAGATGGCGAACCGGTCGACTGTATGGTCGACCGCAGATACTGAAAGACCATTTCTGCTTATAAGGAAGATCTCTTTTGATGAATTCAGTAAGAACAGTGTGTAAGGAAAATGAACCATATGCAGGTTGGAGGGGGTATAGAGAATGTCTTCTACTGATATATATGGATCTATGATAAAAATCCCCTTTTCTGATTGCAGTGAAACATTGCAAAAACATGTAGAAGTTAAATCCTTTGGTGAATAGAAGTATGTATAAGATACATCTATAGAATCCTCTTTTTGTTGATATGCATCAAGTAGAAATGGGTCCTATGCAGGTGTTAAGATAAATTAGAGAGAGATAAAAAAACAATACTGAATATTGAATTGAGTTTAACCAAGTACAATACCACCTATATATAGGAGGAGAACAAATATCAAAACAACTCTACAACCCATATGGGACTGTAATAATATCTAACATCCCCACTCAAACTCACGATGGGTCAAACAGTATGAGTTTGCCTGCTAAGTATCTAAATCTCTGAACAGTATGGAATTTGGTGAAGAAGTCTACAGTCTGCTGGGAAGATGTAACAGAATGGAGAGAAATGGTCCCTGCCTCAAAGCGCTCACAAACATAATGGTAATCAATCTCTATATGCTTCGTTCGTTCATGAAAGACCGGGTTGCTTGTAATGTGCAATGCACCCCAGTTATCACAATGAAGAGGAGTAGCTCCTGTATGATAACAGCCAACGAACATGAACAATCTTTCTAGTAGTAGTTGCCATTGCTCTGTACTCAGCTTCAGTCGAAGAACATGCAATAAGTTTCTTACTTCGCCATGAGATCAGCGAATCACCAAGAAATAGACAAAAACCAGTGGTAGGCCGTCTGGTAGTAGGATCACCTGTCCAATCTGAATCAGAATATGCACTCAGCACTAGTTTGGATGTAGCAGACATGAATAATGAGCGAGTAATAATGCTCCAAAGATATCTAAATATCTGAAGAAGAGCACCGTAGTGAACTGATATAGGAGCAGAAACAAACTGACTGACAACACTGACTGCGTGAGCAATATCGGGTCTGGTCATGCATAAGTAGACAAGCTGTCCAACAATCTGTCTGTATCTAGTGGGATCAGGAAGGAGCTCACCATCAGTGGGACGAAGTTTCACATGAAGCTCTAAGGGTGTACCGGCTGATCTACTGTCAGAAAAGCATGCAGCGGAGATAATATCTGATGTGTATTTCTGTTGAGAAATGAGTATCTCCCGAGATCCATAAACAACCTCTAGGCCCAGAAAATAACAAAGTCTGCCAAGGTCTTTCATATGGAACTGCTGATGAAGGTATTTCTGGGTGGATGTAATGCCCGCAGAGTCATCCCCAGTAATGATCATATCGTCAACATAGAGTAGTTGAATTACCCCCCCTACGGTGATGACTGCATAAACATAGAATGGTTCCGAGAACTCTGACTAAAATTAGCCTTGGTGATGACAAGGCGAAAACACTCAAACCAGGCTTGAGGGGCCTGCTTCAAACCATATATAGCCCGACGCAACCGACAAATATGATGAGGAGGAGTAGGGAGGCCAGGAGGAGGATCCATATAAACAACCTCAGATAAGGTACTATGAAGAAAAATATTCTTCACATCCATCTGGTATAACGACCATTGGCGGATGGCTGCAACAACAAGAAGAGTGCGAACAGTAGTCATCTGTGCAACGGGAGCAAAGGTCTCATCATAATCAATGCCATGCTCCTGAGTAAATCCTCGAGCTACTAGACGAGCCTTCTGCCGCTCAATAGATCCATCAGGTTGATATTTGACCTTGAAGATCCACTTGCAGCTAATAGGCGGAACGCCCTCTGGCAGAGGAACAACATCCCAAGTGCCAATCTGATCAAATGCACTGAATTCCTCTGCAATAGCTTTCCTCCATTTAGGATATTGAATTGCGTCTTGATAGGTTCTGGGCTCACGTATAGAGTGTATAGTAGTGAAATATGCATGAAACTGTGGTGAGTAGGAAGCTAGGGTGGCAAAACCAAACTGGTCAGAAGGACCAGTGGCATCAGGTGTATAACGAGCCGAAGGAATACTAGAAGTGGAACGGGTAGACTGACGAAGAGGTGGTGGACTGACAGGGTGTGGGGGTGAGGATGGTGGAGTAGGTTCATATGTCGGTGGGGAAGTAGGTGGGATGGGTGCTGGCTGCTGTGGGGATACAGGTGGTGTTTCGGTAGGGGGAACAACAGGTGTAAGAACTGCAAGATATGTGAATGGAGCCAGAGGAGTGGGATCAAAAAGAATGCGGGAAGATAAAGTCGGAGGGCTAGCAACAACTAGGGAATCGAGAAATCTAGTATCCTCGGGGAGAGTCAGGTAGTAAGGGGAATCTTCCACAACGGATACATATCGAGAAATGCAGACACGACTCGCTGATGGATCAAAACAATGATAACCTTTGTGTTCAGGACTGAGACCTAGGTGAACGCACTTAGCAGCACGAGCGGAGAGCTTCGTACGCTCAGTAGGAAGGAGAAGGATGTAACAGGTGCACCCAAAGATACGGAGCATACTGTAGTCGGGAGGTGAATGGTAAAGTGCCTCATAAGGTGTCGTACTAGCTAGGGCAGACGAGGGAATAATGTTGATGAGACTAACAGAGGTCATGATAGCTTCAGCCCAGAAAGAACGAGGAGAAGAAGAGGAGAGTAAAAGAGCACGAGCCGTCTCAAGGATATGACGATGCTTGCGTTCAGCTACACCATTCTGCTCATGTGTGTGAAGGCATGATTGCTGAAAAAGGGTGCCGTGAGACTGAAGGATCGATCTCATAGTGGTGGAAGTGTACTCACGTGCACCGTCCGATCGAAAATTCTTAATGTGCACACCGAATTGAGTGTGAATCATAGTTGTAAAGAACCGGTAAATATCAGGTATCTCAGATCGCTGACGCATAAGAAAAACCCATGTATGTCTAGTGAAGTCATCGACGAAGGCAACATAATAGAGATAGCCTTTCCACGAAGGTACGGGAGATGGTCCCCATATGTCCGAATGAACAAGTTGAAAAGGATGAGTGGTTTCAGAAGTTCTTTTGTGACTAAAGGGTAGGACAATGTGTTTGGCCAAATGACAATCCTGACAATCAGATAAATATTTAAAAGTGAGAGAACCAAGGGCACCACTGCGAGCTATAGTCTGGAGTCGTGATGCGCTAATATGACCTAAACGTCTGTGCCTCAGATCAGCATCAGAAGAAACAATACCAGCAAAACTAGAAGAAGAGTGATGTGCACGAATAAAATCTAGATAATATAGATGACCCTGACGACAAACTCCTTACTGGTGGAGGAATCAGTAATAGAACAACTTAAAGAGTCAAAAGTAACGATAAGACCACTATCGCACAACGCACTAATAGAAATAAGGTTTATTGATAAATGAGGAGCATAAAGAACATATGGTAATGTGAGAGTGGGAGAGCTAATTGTCCCTGAGTGTGTAATAAGAAGTGGTGAGCTATCAGCTGTGTGTAGAGATGGAGAGTGAGAGGGAAGTGCTGTGCAGGTGGTGAATAGTGTCTGATTACTAGTGAGATGATGTGTTGCACCAGAATCTAAAATTCAGAACAAATTCATACCGGGAGTAGCAGAAAGTGCAGGAGCAGAGGAGCCAGCATTGATAGACTGACCCATGCGCTGTAGTTCCAGCTGAGTGAGGCATTGCTGAAGATTAGCCCAATCAGCAGGAGACAGCAAGGCTGGAGTGACAGGCATGGTCGAGGATCTGAGGGACGACGCACTGCGAGGGCTGCTGTGACTGAGAGCACAATGTGGAGGGAGATGCTGCTGGTGTCTGAATCGGGGTAGGGAGCAGGACGGTGCTACCGGTATTAGAAGTAGAGATGAGGTAGGGTGAGCAATGATGTTAGGAGAAGGTAGGAGGCCGGCGGCAGACTGAAAGTGGCGCTGCTGCTATTTGAATCTGGAGGAGGAACGAGAGGCGGTTGCATCGGGAAAGTCAGTGGAGGCGGAAATAAGTGTGAGAGACTGAGATTCCATCAAGTAGTACAACCTGTATATATAATAATAATAATAATAATAATAATAATAATAATAATAATAATAATAATAATAATAATAATAATAATAATAATAATAATAATATATTTTTTATTTTGATTTTTTTTCTCGTTTTTCCTCGTTTTTTTGTTTTTTTTGAAAGAACAACAGGAGTAGGGTTACAACAGAAGTAGGATTTCGGGTTGTAACGGGTAATGGGTTTCGGGTAGGGTTACAACAGAAGTAGCTAGGGTTACAGAGCATTAGCGGCTGGACCTAGATTTTGGGTTCTGGATCTGGACGGCGGCTAGGGATTCGACGTTGACGGAGAGAGTGCGTACTGGCTTCGGGATCGACGATCTAACGAGGACGATTGGCGATCTGGAAAGACGACGATGACTGGGATTGCCGAAGATAACGATGATTGACGATGGTGTAGTTGGGTTTGCCGAATATGAAGATGACTTCGGTGATTATATGAAGATGACATGGTGATTTGGGGTTGACGATGACTTTGGTGATTTGGGGTTGCCGAAGATGACGATGGTGTACCTGGGTTTGCCGAAGATGAAGATGACTTTGGTGATTTTTTTTATTTTTATTTTTATTTATTTATTTATTTTTTTGTGTGGGAATTTGAGGATTTTGGGAAGCATAAATTTAAGAAAGGAAAATTTGGATAATTGGCTCTGATACCATGTTAAGATAAATCAGAGAGAGATAAAAACAATACTGAATATTGAATTGAGTTTAACCAAGTACAATACCACCTATATATAGGAGGAGAACAATTATCAAAATAATTCTACAACCAATATGAGACTAATAATATCTAACAATAGGTATATAGAAAATTGATTCTCTATGCATGCACAACACTCAACTTCTACTTAATCACATATACTGGATGTGTGGATGGAGATGAACTCTTGTTCATATGTGCACCTGCACAAGGGTGCAACAGCACCAACAACAGACTGCAGCAAAAAAAAAGGAGCATATACTCTACAGAACTTAACATCTTATCAATTATTTGAAAACATAGGACTGGTTTACTTGATAGTAATTAAGTATATTAGGATTTTCAAAGCATCAATGCTAGCATATGTAAGCTTATGCAATTTTTCGACAGATACCACTTAAGTCATGTAAAGATAAAAATCTAAGTCATCACACATTTAGATAATAAATTTCATGCATACATTGAGATGGAACATTTGCAATTACAATTAAGCATACTCATCATCATCATCATCATCATCATCTTCTTCTTCTTCTTCACCTTCCTCACCATTAGGAGGGGGAAGAATTTCCCAATCCTCCTTACCTTGCAAGTATTCAAGTGTATTGACATAGTACCCGTAGACTTGCATTTGATGAGCAGCAAACTGCTCATAAGTCACGAATGATGATGATGAAGAGGAGGAGGCATTTTTGTGACGCGAGGAGGAAGGGGCTTGTGGTGCTTGTTTCGCTTGCCTTGCTTGTTGTTGGGCTTGAAGACGGTGAGCCCGCTGATTGAACGAAACATCAATGCCCATTTGTTGAGGGAGGATGGGCATAGGGCTTTTACTGAGCAAATAATTCCTGACCTCAATACGGGAATCAATGGCAAGGTTGTAGATGAGTGAGCTAAAGGGGAGACCACGATTTGAAGTGGTAGCATAATTCATCGTACGAATGATGAATGTAGCAAGGTCAAATTTATACTCTCTAAGGATAAGAAAGATGATGAAAGATTGATCGACTCTAATTTCTGATTTATCATTTTTCTTAGGCCAAATATCAGCATTGACAATTTTATTAAGAACTCGAGCGGTATCGGTAAAATTTGTAGGAGCGGGATGAGGGAGACGAGAAAATTCAGGTTGAATGATCATAGATTTGACAGTGTTTTCATTGTGACCGGGCTTATAATTGAGAGTTTTAAAGTCTAGGTGATATGCATCAAACTCCCCTTCGGAAAACTCGTATCTCCCCCGGAGATATTCGGGAGTGATTTTAACCCTACGGCCAAGGATGATAGAAGAGAGGGTAAGATCATCATCTGGAAGTCCCGTAAGATTTGCATAGAATTGTTGAGTTAGAGACTCGGAGTGAGTGCTAGGGGTAGCAATATAGTTTTCCCATCCAAACTCCCTAAGAATTCTAACCATGACAGAGAATTTTCCACCCAAGGATGATAGGTTAATAACCCAATTTGCAACAACGGGGGCATTATAGAGAGAGAAGTAAAGATCAGCACACTGTGAGTTGCGGAAGATTATACCATTTCTAGTGACGGATTTGGAAGCAACAACTTTCTTGCCCTTCGATTTGTGAGAAGAGGAAGCCATTGAGATAAAGGATGAGAGAGCACTTGAGAGATTTTTTGACGAAACTGTAACCCTCGTTTCCGTAAATATATAATTTATGAATAATATTTTGTATTTCGAATTATATATGAATTTAGTTGTGTTAAATTTATTTTATCTTTTCTAGTTAAAAAATTTCTGATCGGAAATTATGTTTATTTCGAATAAGGGTATTCATTTAGCCAAACTAAAATTTTTCGAAACTTCCTTAATTATTTGTTAAAGCCAATTTCTTTGTATAACCTTGCTATTATTATTTTATTATTTTCATTGTTAAATCTATTATTTTTAGTATTGTCATTATTACCATTTTTATTAATATTGTTTGTTCTTATTATTAGTAATATTATTATTGTTAAAATTAGTGATGTTGTTATTACTTATATTTTCTTGATCTTTATTATTAATATTATTATTTTAAAGCCCAAATTAATCATGATCTATTTTGCAGTATTTATTTAATTTAAAGCCCAAACACTATTGTTTATTTTAAGCCCAATACCCATTAACCCAATTCCCCTACTAATTGTGTGTTGACCAGATCCAACAATTAATCCATAAATTTATCCCCTAACCCCCAATTAATATTCATATTAATCTGCATTCCAATCAGTTATTTGACTCGGTAACCCCCTCCCCTACAATCACTCACCTCCTTAATTTTTATACCATTATTATACTCTTTCCCTATTCTCTCTCCCCGTCCCCCATAATCTTGAATTTTTTCCCAAAACGACCCATTTTTGCATAGTTTTTCCCAAACCGGCCTACTTTTTTTTATTTCCCAAAGTGCCCTACTCGGTCTTCCAAAGACCGAGTCTAGTGCAAATAGACTCGGTCTTTGAAAGACCGAGTCTTGCGCTTTGAAAAATCAAAAGAGCAAGACTCGGTCTTTCAAAGACCGACTCTATTTGCACTAGACTCGGTCTTTGACTCTTGCGTTTTTAACAACGCAAGACCGAGTTTTGGACTCTTGCGTTTTTAACAACGCAGATCCCCTTTCTTCTTCTTCTCGACTATTGAGAGTTTTTTTCCTTCTTCGCTCTTTCCCTCAGCGAATCCATCGTACTCGACAATTTTTTGTTCGATTACTCCCTTAATAGATCGTTAAACTTCCCAAAACCATTTACTCTATAATCCAATTTCGATTTTCCCCAATCCTATTCCCCAAAATTGATTATTTCTTAAAACCCTAAACCCTGAATACCCAATTTCGTAGACCTCATCAATTTCGTCTTCGTCTTTGGAAGATTTCGGTTGTAGGATCTTGCTCTTCTCGCCAATTTCGTCTTCGTCTTTGGATTCTCCTACTTGTAAGGTATATTTCTTAAGCTTTGGATTCGTCTTCGTCTTTGGAAAATTTGTGTTACTGTTGATGCTATTGTGAAGTTGATGAGTTGAATTTGACTTATTGTTGACAATGTAGAGTAGTTATTGTTGTTATTTTTACTTGTTCAAAAGTTGAAGTAAAATCTCACTTGTTCAAAAGTTCAATCTCACTTGTTCAAAAGTTGAAGTAAAATAAGATTGTTCAATATCAATCAATTCAACAGTCAAATCTCACTTGTTCAAAAGTTGAAGTATTAAAAGTTGTTATTTTTACTTGTTCAAAAGTTGAAGTAAAATCTCACTTGTTCAAAAGTTCAATCTCACTTGTTCAAAAGTTGAAGTAAAATAAGATTGTTCAATATCAATCAATGACACTTAGGCGTTTCTTAATTTTGTATAGAATTCCATATAGTATTTGTTGAATCTAGTTTTTTAGAATTTTACAGAATCTAGGTTTATGTATTGAATTTATTGAATTTGTTATACTCTAGTTTTTTGCTAAAATTAGAGAATCAACGGCATTGTTATATAGAATTTATTTTTATATGTAGGTTATGTATAGTTAATAACATTTTTGTTGATGTTGTAGGATTTATAGTCTATTGTAAATGGCACGCGCAAGGGGTAACATGGAGGTAGGAGAAAGTAGTAGACCTCCACGTGGCGATAGAGTACGTACTCGCGGTGGACGTGATCGTGGTCGTGGTCGTGGTCGTGCTTCTACCGAGGCTACTAATGTAAGTAATTAAATGTTGATTCTAATAGAATTGTATTACATTTCGGTCTATTGATGTAAATGTTATTGTTATGTAGGTTGAATTCAATCCCAATGAGGCGAACACTTCTTCTTCAGTCCCTTCGTCGTCCTATATCCCTTCTGGAGGCCCCGGACCACTCGACCCTTCACTCCTCACTCTCCAGCCGTTGCATCGATCGCAGAATGTTTGGAATGGCGAGGCTACGGAGTGCCGCTTTAGGACTGGTCATCCGCTACCTGTGCACCCACGTATACACGAGATACTAAGAGATTGTGGGTTCTACGGTATTGCCATGATGACATCCATCAAGTGCGATCGTCCACTTTTGGAAGCACTGCTTGAAAGATGGAGGCCCGAGACACACTCATTTCACCTGCCAGTCGGGGAGATGACGGTGACTCTACAAGACGTTGCCATACTAACCGGGCTTCCAATCGATGGAGAGGCAGTCACAGGATCGATGGACTTCGACCCAGTGTATATAGTGGAGGAGTACTTAGGGGTTGAAGTGGAAGCCGGTGCGATAAATAGAAAATTTATCCGTCTAAAGTGGTTGAAGGACACGTTTAAAGATAGATTGAATGACGGTTCAACTGCAGTGGAGGTGGAGTGCTACTGTAGGGCGTATATTCTAATGCTATTCGGCACGGTCTTGTTTCCAAATTCGACCGGGAATACCGTAACACTGATGTTCTTACCCTTAATCGCCGATCTAGGTAGGGTCAGCCGTTACAGTTGGGGCAGTGCAATACTATCGTCACTGTATCGGAGTCTGTGTCTGTGCAGTATAGGTTCGAACCAGATGAATGGACCTTTAATTTTACTGCAAATATAGAGTTGGGAGCGGATTCACGTAGGTCGGCCCGTAGTACGGATCCAATCTCAACATTGGAGAGTTCTTCCTGAAGATATTGACATGCTACCTCCGATCGGTGTGTACTGGACAGGGAAACTGACATGGACAGCCAACCCCAACAGGTGCTTGACATACTACCGCGATGAGCTCGATAGGTTGGCCGCTGACTGTGTGGTGTGGACCCCTTACACAGAGGAGCGACTGATTCGACTGCCACCTATCTGCACGTTCAGGCATAATTTGTGGCTCACGAAAGCACCGCTAATCAACTTTGGGGTTGTTGAGTTTTACTACCCCGATAGGGTGTTATGCCAGTTTGGTCTTCACCAGGGGATTCCAGTTGCCGCGCCATTCAATGCCGAGATGCATAACATCACTGGAATGGGCCGTACACCCGAACACAATTGGGCTACTTGCTTCTTCGATTACGTTCAGAGATGGAATGTTCACCGTTTCGAAGAAATCATCGGTGACATTCCACATGTTGAAACATTGTAACCACATGTTGATTTGCTCTTTCACGGCGACTATCAATCAAATCATGTACACTTTTAGCAAAAATCTTCCCTTCACATAAAAGCTTACTAGCTTCCTGTCGATGAGTAGTAAAGTAAGAGTTGAGACGTAAAAAAATCGTCTCAACAATCGCAGTTACTGGTAAACTACGGACTCCTTTCAGTACTGAAATGAAGCATTCTGACAGGTTCGTAGTCATCATTCCATATCGTCGACCTTCATCTGCATAAAGTGCTCATTTCTCAACCGGCTTCTCTTTCAACCAATTAGCTGCCTCAACATTGACGGTTTCAAGTTCAGCGAGTTTGGCCATGAACTTTTTGGGTTGGTGTTGACAAGCTATAATTTTGTCCTTCTTGCGCAATGCCTTGCTACCAAATTTACTAAAAAAAATTGTGGCAAAATGACGCATGCAATATCGATGAAATCCATTCGGTTCGTTCCAAGCACCGTTTTGCAAATCCATAGCAGACAATATACCAGCATGACGATCTGAGATAATACACAACTCAGTGCGATCGGTGACATAATACTGGATGCAAGTCATAAACCATGTCCACGTATTTATACTCTCTCCATCAACCAATGCAAATGCAAAAGGAAATAAGCAACCATTCGCATCCGGAGAAACAGCAATTAGCAAACAACCCTTATACTTACCGTACAAGTGAGTTCCATCTACACTAATAACCGGTCTGCAAGACTTGAAACCTTCAATCGAAGGACCAAATGCCCAAAATACTTCCTTGAATGTTTCCTCGCTGGGGCTAGACTCATATTTATCCCAGTGGACAACGGTCCCTGGATTTGCTGCTTGAATTGCTGTTAGTAGAAAAGGCAACTTCGTGTATGCTTCTTCAAAGGTACCGTACAACCTCTCAATTGCCTTTTGTTTTGCTTTCCAAGCTTTCTTATATGAAATCTGATAATTATATTCTATTTTCACAATCTCAATAATTGCCCCCGGTGATAGAGCAATATCCTTCTTCACCACACCCACAATCAAATTACTAACAAGGTTAGCATCAATTTTACAGTGGTCTTGATTCAACGTGGGATTCATACAAGTATGAGGGCTAACTATCTTCTTCACCACAAAATTTCTCCCCCCTTTTGGAACAATAGCTCTTAGTCTCTAAGGGCATCCACCATCACTTACTCCTGGGGGACCTTGTACGATCTCCTCTATTGTACGTTTTCTAGGTGCCATTTTACATTTAACAGTGTATAGTGACGGTGTTGTTTTCAATGTGACAAATTCACGATGTTTCTTAATAGAATACACATTCACAGCATGCTGAATGGACTCTTTACTTACAAACTCCTGTCCAACGTAAAATTCGTCTACATTGGATGAACCAGAAGACTCGTGTGGAAATAGGGGTACTCTAGCAGCTTGAGCCATCTCCTCCGTAACATGAGCGTTAACATTAGCATACCTATCAGTAGCTCTCACTTCATTAGAACTGTTGTTCGAAGGACTTACATTTGCTACATCATCATCTTCTTCTCCATCATCACTTTCTAGACTTTCATCATCGTCTGTTTCTTCCTCTTCTTCATCATCATCTAATAAGCTGTTGTTAACTACTGCATTTTGAAAGAGTTCAAATACACTGTCATTTGGAACATAGTCAGGAACCGGTGTAGGTTGGGGGGGAACTCAACATCTGTAGAATCAACATTTCTTGTATTTGTGAAGGTGTTTTCTTGTGAGGACAGTGGATTTGGTTGTGAAGATTGAGCGGGGTTAGACCTCGTCTGCTGTGTAGGTACTACTCGTATGAAGCTTGCACTTGGAATATCATGTGACTGAGCATTCAAATTTTGAATTTGCTGAATATATAACTCTAATGCAGACCAAGCACAATTGGGATCAAGTGTCCTAGTAATCAATGACTTCAGCGCATTATTAGTAGGTACGGGCACTGTCATAAAATACTGACCATCTCCTCTTCCTGCTGCGTATCGAGCTAAAATCTTCACATTCCATTGATTCCTATCCCAATTAGTAACTTCATATATTTTCTCAACTAGTTCTTCCAATATAATGGTACGGGGTACCCAAACTATTTCCGGATCCAACAAACTATAGCAACTACCAATCTTTGGATCACGAATTATTTCACCACCAAAGTATAACCAAATAGGAATCCCAAGATCCATACCTACGTATATTCATTAAAATATGCGAGTTATTATCTAACCACAAACAAAATCTATACCAAAATTCAGAAAATTAAAGGCCAATATTCATCATACCTTCACAAGCGTCAAGGATAGAGCCGTAGATATTTGGGTAAAAGAGTTGAAGTTGCTATCCGCTTCAAATTTAGCAAAAATAAAAAATATGGATCTTTCAAAAGAAGGGTTTTGGGTTTTCATAGTGGAGATGGTTAGAGGGTTAGGAAGATATTGGTAAATATATTTAGATTAAGATTAGATTTTGTGGGTAGGAGGTCGCCCTAGATCTAGGAAGATGGGTTAGAGAAATAGAATAGGTTAAAGTAGAGAGAGAGAAGAAGAAGAAAGGGGATCTGCGTTGTTAAAAACGCAAGAGTCCAAGACTCGGTCTTTCAAAGACCGAGTCTAGTGCAAATAGAGTCGGTCTTTAAAAGACCGAGTCTTGCTTTTTGATTTTTCAAAGCACAAGACTCGGTCTTTCAAAGACCGAGTCTATTTGCACTAGACTCGGTCTTTGAAAGACCGAGTATGGCGCTTTGGGAAATAAAAAAAAAGTAGGGCGGTTTGGGAAAAACTTTGCAAAAAGGGGTCGTTTTGGGAAAAAATTCCATAATCTCTCTATCTCCCTTCTCTGATACAAAACCAACAAACAAAACCAAACAGACGAACAGAACCCAAAACATCCCAAACCCATTCTTCATCTTCACTCCCGCTCACCTCCAAACTCAGCCCAACATCATCTCGCTCCGTCCCCAAGCTCCTCGTCTCCATCCATCCCCGTGCACACCCGAAGAACCCAAGCCTCTCCATCGTCTTCTCGCCATTACCCAAACTCCGAAACCCACTCCGTCTCCTTCCTCCGCTCCATCGCCCAAACCTAATACCCTCTCATCCTCATCGCCTCGCCACCCCATTCCCTTCCTCTTCGTCATCACCACAGAACCATCATCGTCTTCGCCCCAACACCATCATCCCCAACTCCACCGAGAATAACCCATTCTGACATTCCTGCCTTCTTCAATCTCGCACCCTTTCCGCCATTACCATCGCCCGTCACCACCACCTATCGCCTCGTCATCGCCTCGTCGTCACCGCCCCATCCGCAACCTCCGGCGAACCCCCTCATCGCTCTCGTCATCGCCGTTTGAGCCTCGAGTCGCCAGCTTTCGCCTCCCCTGTTTTGAGCGCGAAAGCAGAGCTTCCCCCGATCGCCGCCATCTTCGCTGACGCGTCGCCTCCCGACCTCAGCGCTGCCGCCGCCTGCCCACTTTGCATCCGCCGGTCGCCTCGCGCACCCTCGCCGCTGTCCCCTCATCCGCGCACGCTCTCTCTCTCTCTGGCGCGTTCGGGGAAGAAGGCGAGATGGGAGTGGCTATAGTGGTGGAGCCAGACGAATCAAAATGGGGGTCCCAAATTTTTTTTCCCCCTGCATCGACATAATTGAGCCTTTAATAAGAGGTGGATTAGACTTGGGGGTCCCAAATTTTTTTTAACTGGGGGGCCAAATAAAAATTTTGGTCTATATTAGGGGGTTTTACAAAAATTTTGGGGTCCCAAATGTCCCCCTCCTCTCTTCCTCCCTCCGCCACTGAGTGGCTGTCTATGCTGTTCGGTGTTTGGGATTGTGGGATTCGAATTTGCTGTTCCCTGTTTATTCTTGATCCGGTGTGGGGAACGTATCCCATTGGCTTGTTTTGCCGTTTGGTGTTCTGGGCACTCTAAATCCCAAGGTGGTGTTTGCTGTTTGTAGTCGATCCGGTGTGGGAAGGATTTGATTGGATTGTGTTTGCTGTCCCGCGTTCTGGGCACATTTAATCCCAGGTTGCTGTTCTGTGTTTGGACCGATCCAGTGTAGCGATTTTGTTGCTGATTGATTGGATTTCTTGCACGTATTTTCGTGCATCATTTTCGTCAAAAAGGCAAGTATCTCAACTCTCTTGTGCATCATTTTCTTGCAAGTATCTCTTGTATCATTCACGTATTTTTACGAGGGCTTGTTCTAGTACAAGCCCTCGTAAAAATACAGCAAGTATATTATTTTGAGTCCAATTCGCATTCATAAGTCGAATTGATATCCGTTTCCATTTCGAATCCTTCGATCCTGTATTCACATGAGATCGTGAATACTTTGTTGTCCTATGCATGACACGAACACAAATTAATACACATATGTACTCTTAGGATTATACCTGTTTATGTGCCGGAATGTTTCACCCGTGACAGTAGTTAAATACGAATATGACATCTTGTTCTTCTTGATTAAATTAAAATAAAAAGTAATAAGCCGGGGTATAAGGGAAAGATTTAAGTAGTGGGCAATATAGAAGAGCGTACTCGGACGGGAGCTCGTGGTTTCCCGATGCAAGTTGCAATTACAAGTTGCAAGATTGCGAATGACAAGTCTACATGTTCATGTTACAAGTTTACACTCTACATGTTCCACGTTACAAGTTTGCACGTATCTCGATACAATATTGAATGTACATGTTTTCCCGAGTACGTGACCTATAAAACCCACCACTAAATCTAAACGAAATTGTATTGACTGTAGCAACCATGTAGTAAAAATATGGGATGCATGAAGTGCTACCTAGATAGAATCAAGACAATAGACATAAGATTAACACGTGCATTTGCATGATCCAATTATATGTTACATGTTCATGTTGACTCGATACTTGTTTACTTGTTTTACACGCCACTTGTTTCATATTGACTTGTTCATACCATGTTACTTATTGCATTTCCCTTACTCTTGATTCCTTGCTCTTTTTCTGTTTATCTTTTGTTTTATTTTTGTTCCTGTTTCCCTTAGCTTGTACTCCCCTTGCGGCCCGTAACTTGTATTAGCGGGTCTCCTTGTTTCCCTTTTCTTTTCTTTTGTTATAATATACTTGCAGGCCCAAATGGAGAGTTACCAGAAGGTGTCGCTGACCAAGTGTTCTAATTATTATTCATCATGTTATTGTATTAATATGTGTTTTGTTTATTCAACTCTTCATTGTAATCCGGACTTGTTTGACCCGTGACAATTTGTATTTTCCAGTTGCTGGTTATTTATGGACTATGTCATGTACTTTCATTATCATATTGTGATTTATATGTCTGCGTGGTTTATTCTGTTACATTGTTGTTGAGTTTACTTGTACAGCTTATGAATGGTGTGTTCGCACCATTCGCTGGGCTTTAGTCTCGTGCCCGTATTTTCGTGTTTTGGGAAGCGGGGCGTGACAGAAACAGTTGAGAAATGAGGGTTTATTAGATGGGTTTATATTTGGAGGCTAGGGTTTCTTTGTGAGGTTGAGAGGTTGGGGATGAAGATGTATTTATATTAGAGAGGGAATAAGCAGATCAGCGACTTGATCGGTCGACCGGTTCATCGGTACGGTCGACCGCTCAACACTAAATAGAGGGTTTTAACTTAGTGATTAATAACAGAGGGGTGGACGGTCGACCGATCCAGTATCGACATACAAGAAATTTTAGGAGGTACGGTCGACCGTTCGGTTGACCGGTTACTCACCTTCTGTAAGCACAATTCATAAATCAATGTTTATTGTAAATTTAAGCAAGTATAGATTTTACCCGGGGCTGTGCTTATTTGAAGAACACCGTTCTTCACTTATTTTCTTGATAGAGATGCAGGTTACTGTTGGGATCGTGAGAAAAACAACAGAGATAAATTTGAGAAGAAAACAACACAAATATTATTTCTCAATCTCAAAAGATTTACAAAAAAAAACTCTCAATTCTTTATAAGCTCTCTGTGGCTATCAATCTCTATTTTTCTCTTCAGTTGAGTGTATCTTCAAATGAAGAAAATAGTGAGAATTTATAGGAGGGGAAGAGACACCATGCTTTCGAAGAGACACCATGCTTCGGAAAAGACACCATGCTTCGGAAGAGACACCATGCTTGGGAAAAGACACCATGCTTCGGAAGAGACACCATGCTTGCACCAAACGTTTTCATGCATCAGCATGCACCAAACGTTGCATGCATGAGTACATGCTCTTTTGTGGCAGGACCTACAATTCTCCCCCTCACGCCACATCTGCACCAATCGTCATCTCTCATCCATTCCAGTTATGTCTCTGCATAACTCTAGTTTCTCCCGAGACACAATCTTTGTCAACATGTCTGCTGGATTCTCCTTCGTGTGGATCTTCATCAGTTTCAACAATTGTTGATCCATCACCTCGCGTATCCAGTGATAGCGAATATCAATATGTTTTGTTCGGAAATGGTACATTGAATTCTTGCTCAAATCCAGAGCACTCTGACTGTCACAATGTACCTTGTAGTCATTCTGCTTGATCCCGAGTTCTTGTAGAAATCGCTTTAACCACAACATCTCCTTGCCAGCTTCAGCGGCAGCAATGTACTCTGCTTCTGTCGTAGATAGTGCAACGCACTTCTGCAACCTTGACTGCCATGACACAGCTCCCCCTGCAAAAGTGTAGATAAAACCAGAAGTCGATTTTCTACCATCAAGATAACCGGCCATATCTGCATCTGTATAGCCTTCCAAAACCAGATCAGCTCCCCCGTAACACAAACATATCTTTGAAGTACCCTTAAGATACCTGAGAATCCACTTAACAGCCTCCCAATGCTCATTTCCTGGATTGGAGAGAAATCTGCTTGCCACACCCACTGCATGTGCAATATCCGGCCTCGTACACACCATTGCATACATCAGACTTCCAACCGCTGAAGAATAAGGCACAACTTCCATTTCCTCGATCTCTTTCCTGGATGAGGGACACGAACTTTTGCTCAACTTGAAATGATTAGCCAGTGGGATGCTAACTGGCTTGGCACCCTCCATGTTGAATCGCTTGATCACCCGTTCAACATATTTCTCTTGAGATAACCACAATCTTCGGGCCTTTCTGTCTCGAGAGATGTTCATACCTAAAATTTGCTGAGCTGGCCCAAGGTCCTTCATATCAAAGACCTTAGAGAGTTCTATCTTCAGCTGTCTGATCTTCATTGCATCTTGTCCGACGACCAACATGTCATCGACATATAGTAACAGTGCAATGAAATTTCCATCGGGAGACCTTTGAATGTAGACGCATTGATCTGCAGAAGTCCTCTTGTAGCCTTGACTCACCATGAATAAATCAAACTTCTTGTACCATTGCCTTAGTGCTTGCTTGAGGCCATACAAACTCTTCTTCAGCTTACATACGAGATTCTCTTTCCCTGGAACCTCGTATCCCTCTGGCTGCTCCATGTAAATTTCTTCATGCAGATCACCGTGAAGAAATGCAGTCTTCACATCCATTTGTTCAAGCTCCAAGTCTAGGCTAGCTGCTAATCCGAGCATGACTCGGATTGAAGTCATCTTTACAACTGGAGAAAAAATCTCACCAAAATCGATGCCTTTCTTCTGAAGGAATCCTTTGACCACTAGCCGAGCTTTGTGCTTCACCACCTTTCCGCTGCAATCTTTCTTGAGCTTGAATACCCACTTGTTCTTTAGTGCCTTCTTCCCTCCTGGAAGCTTAACCAAATCGTAGGTTTGGTTCTTCTCTAAAGAGTCCATCTCATCCCGCATAGCGTGCAGCCAGTTGTCTTTGTCTGGATGAGACAGTGCTTCCTGGAAATTCTCTGGCTCCCCTTCATCAGTAAGAAGAATGTACTCTGATTCTGGATATTTAGTAGACGGAACATGGCCTCTTTCAGATCTACGTAGCTGAGGCTCACTCGTCTCAGGCGGTGTATCATTATCTTGTACTGGTTCTGCAGCTGTGAAAGGTTGCGGCTCCCCAGGCTCATCATTCCCTTCTTCCTCCTCCTCTGGTTCTGCTTCTAGTTCTTGATCAGACACATCATCATCTGCGGCAGCTTGTACTGGTACTGTATCTGGAACAAAGTCCTGAGTACTGACAGGACTTTCAGCAATTGTAGGCTTTTCAGTGTCCCCATATGTCTGATTTTCATGGAACACCACGTCTCTACTTCTGATGGGCTTCTTCGTCTTTAGATCCCATAGCCTGTATCCAAACTCCTCGTCTCCATAGCCTATGAAAATGCATGGAGTGGTTCTCGCATCGAGCTTCTGCCTGAGCTCCTTTGAGACATGTGCATAAGCCAGACATCCAAATGTCCTCAGGTGAGAGTAGGAGGGGTTTTTGCCGGTCCATTTCTTCTCCGGGATGTTGAAATTCAGCGGGACTGATGGAGAACGATTGATCAAGTAGCAGGCGGTGTGAACAGCTTCTCCCCAAAATGGCTTTGGCAGCTTTGCTGTGCTGAGCATACTTCTGACTCTTTCCATGATTGTTCGGTTCATTCTTTCTGCTACCCCATTGTGTTGCGGGGTACGTGGAACCGTCTTCTCGTGCTGAATGCCCTGACTCTTGCAATAGGCATCAAAAATCCTGGATGTATACTCGCCTCCGTTATCTGAGCGGAGGCACTTCAGCTTCTTCCCCGTTTCACGCTCTACCATGGCATGAAATGATTTGAAGCTTTCCAAGACCTGATCTTTTGTCTTCAGAAAATACACCCACACCTTCCGAGAAGCATCATCAATAAATGTCAGAAAGTATTTGTTACCGCCTAGCGACTCCACCTCCATGGGACCGCAAACATCAGAATGTATCAGACTGAGCAACTCTGATCTCCTTGTCGAAGAGGAACTAAAAGAGACTCTTCGCTGCTTGCCAAATAAACAGCTGCTGCAAGGTTGAAGCTCTGCATTCTTGGTAATGGAGATAAGATTTTCCTTCATCAAGGTTGATAAACCCTTCTCACTCATGTGACCGAGTCTCTGGTGCCACAGTTTCTGCGAAGCTTCATGTTCAACAATATTGAGACTCTCCACATTGATCTTCACATGAGTCTTGTACAAAGTGCTGCAGAGATGTCCACGAGCGATCACCATTACACCTTTCAGCATCCTCCACGAGCCATTGCAAAAACGGTTATCATAGCCCTTTTCATCTAGGGCTCTCACCGAAAGAAGATTTTGTCGAAGTTCAGGTACATGGCGAACATCCTGCAGTGTGATTGTGCACCCGGCATTAGTCTGCATCCGAACGTCACCAATTCCGACAATCTTAGCAAAGCTAGAATTGCCCATCCTCACCGAGCCAAAGTCTCCAGCTTTGTACGTCGTGAAGATGTCCTTTCGAGGAGTGGCATGGCAAGATGCTGCAGTATCTACCACCCATTCTACGCTCTGATTCGACACATGGAGGCATATCTCATCCTCATGAGAGCAAAGAGCCACATCTTTTAGTAGTGTGACTTGTGCATCTCCTTCCTTCTTTGGTTGTGACCTTCCCTGACCGCCTTGCTTTTGTAACTTCCAACAATTTCTTTTCATGTGGCCTGGTTTGCCACAGTGATGGCAGTTGTATGCAGGCCTCCTCCCATCACTTGATTTGCCTCTGCTTTGGCTCCTGCCTCTCCACCTGCCTCGATCTTCCTCTCGCTGTCTCCCACGGACTTCTGTGACGCAGGCTTGTGCTTCTGTGCCAACGTCCTTTCTCCGAGCTTTCTCATTGAATAGGGCATCCTTAACCATAGACATGGTAAGATTGCCAGTCGAAGCCGAGTTGCTGAGGGAGACCACCAATGTCTCCCAACTGTCTGGAAGAGAGCTGAGAAGTAGAAGTGCCTGTAACTCATCTTCAAGTGGTAACTCCACTGAAAATAGCTGATTCACCAGGCTCTGAAACAAGCTGGTGTGTTCTGCTACAGAAGTTCCTCCCTGTAGCTTCAGGTTCACCAACCGTCTCATCAGCAGGGCCTTATTTCGAGCTGTCTTGGCTTGGTACATATCCGCCAGCTTCTTCCAAAGGGCAAAAGCATCCGTCTCCTAGGCAACATGATGGAAGACACTGTGATCGATCCACTGTCGAATCTGACCGATCGTTTTCCTGTTCATCTTCTTTCAGTCCGCCTCATTGGTAGCTTCAGGTCTCTCTCCCTTCTCCTCAATAGGATCAAAGAGATCTTTACAACTTAGGAGATCTTCCATCCGAGGTCTCCAAAGTGTATAGTTGGTGGCAGTAAGCTTGATCATGGCTCCAAATGATGATGATGATATTGATTCCTCCATCGACATCTTGATCTGCAAAGGCTTTTGGCACTCAACAACTCAACCTTGCTCTGATACCACTTGTTGGGATCGTGAGAAAAACAACAGAGATAAATTTGAGAAGAAAACAACACAAATATTATTTCTTAATCTCAAAAGATTTACAAAAAAAACTCTCAATTCTTTATAAGCTCTCTGTGGCTATCAATCTCTATTTTTCTCTTCAGTTGAGTGTATCTTCAAATGAAGAAAATAGTGAGAATTTATAGGAGGGGAAGAGACACCATGCTTTCGAAGAGACACCATGCTTCGGAAAAGACACCATGCTTCGGAAGAGACACCATGCTTGGGAAAAGACACCATGCTTCGGAAGAGACACCATGCTTGCACCAAACGTTGTCATGCATCAGCATGCACCAAACGTTGCATGCATGAGTGCATGCTCTTTTGTGGCGGGACCTACAGTTACAACTATGCCTGTTGAGTTTTGTGCATCTTCTATCAAGGTTTCTGCACTTTTTCTACGTTGAAAACTTCGTACTGCCCACCTGTACGTTTGTAGGAATCCATGAGAGCTTTGAGCATGCATCAACATTCTTTCTTATTCACACAAGATTAGTATTCCTTTTTAGTGAACAGTTATAAGAAATATACCCAAGTCTACAGCAAAAATGACATGTGATTCGACTATGCCTTGGGTCATGCACACTTGTATGATTTATATTTGTTTTGTGATTGTGTTGATTTTTATATAAGTGTGTATGGCATGATGGTTTTTGATGAGGTATTGGCTCTTCGTAACCAAGCCCTCGATTATCATGATAGGATCTTGAATTTTTTGTAATAAAGTAACTGAGCCCTTCATGCTTTTCAATAATTTTTTCAAACTCAATTACCTTTTTACACAGTCTTTTTTTAGTTATCCCATCGTCTTTTGTATCCCAACGAAGAGTATCTAGTGTGGCATCAAGAATCCTTTTTTGTTTAAGAGCTTCATTACATCCTTCCACTACTTCATCAAATTTTCTTTTACATTCATCTAAGTCATTTGTGAGCTTGGCAATATAAACAGATTTCTCCTGAATCTCTCTTAAATGATCATCATGCTTTGGTAGCGATTCACAAATTTGTTGTTTTAAAATCTCATTTTCTTCTAGCAAAATATCATGATCTTTTTGACATGACTCAAGTTTTTCCAAAATTACGGCATTCTTATTTTTCAGTTTGTAATTTTTTGTTATGCAAACGTCATGCATTTCATTAGAATTTTGTTTATATTGTCTAAGTTCACGACTTAGTTTCTTGGCATAGTCTTTCAAACCATTACACATATCTACAAGTTCATCATAAGTTGGTTGTTCGATTACCTCTTCTTGAAAAGGTGATTGCACCTCACCACTCCCAAGAGCCATGAAGCCTACGTTGTCGTAACCTTGCTCTTCCTTACTTGAATCCGAGTCTAGCCAAGTTGCTTTTAGCACCTTCTTTTTCTGTCTTGGATTTGAGCGATAGTGATCCCTGTTTCTGTCTTGTTGAATAGGACAGTTTGCACGGATGTGTTCGGGCTTTTTACACTTGTAGCACACATCCTCTTTCTCCTTTTCCCTTTCTTCTTGATATCTGCCATATTTTTTATTTTTGAGGTACTTACGAAATTGTCTTGTTAATAGAGCAATGTGCTCGTCTGACTTCTTATGATTTGAATCAGCTTTTGATGGTCGGGCCTTTTCTGCCTTTAGTGCAATAGTTTTCTCCTCAGTATTTGGTTCAATTCCGATATTTTGCCTGTATCCTTTTGTCTCCATCATTTCCATCTCGTACATCTTTAGCTTTCCTTGAAATGTATAGTAGTCGAATCCCTTCTTTTCGAGTCTCTCTCATTGCTGCGGCCTTAACGTCCCACTCTGGCGTGAGACAGCTTATGAGCTTTCCGACCTTTCGGTCATCATCAAGCCCCTTACCCAAGCTCTCAAGCTCGTAGGCAATGATATTGAAACGGGCGAGCATTTGGTCCACATTTTCACCTGGCAACATGCGAAACACATCAAATTTATAGAAACACAAATTCACTTTAGCTTTTACCTCGGAAGCGGTTCCTTCATGCCGCTTCAGCATGTTGTTCCAGATCTCGTAGGCTGTTTTGCAGTTACGCCCGCATCGCATTAGCTCTTCATTATTCAACCCTGCATAAAGAGCTGTCATGGCTTTGGAATTGCTTTTTTGAGGGATAATTCTACAGGTGTGAATGCCTTCTTTCCATCGCTAACTGTGATTTTTGTTTTGTTGATACATACATTCCATACATCTTCTCCGAGCATCTGTAAAAAATGAGACATACGAACTTTCCAGACGTCATAGCATTTTCCATCAAAAAATGGTGATCTTGCAAGACTTGTCCCATTGGAGACGAAAGGCTCCGATGAGTACAAGTTTTGGGGAGGAGGTATTTTGGCCATTGGACCTTTTGCTTAAGCTTTTAAGCTTTTTATAAGCACCTCGCTCTGATACCACTGTAAATTACCCTAGGGGGGTGAATAGGGTGATCGTGCAGAATTAAAAAAAAATTAAAATAAAGTAAATGCAAGAGTGGTAAGAAAAGCAAATACAGATGACGCAGCGATATAACGTGGTTCGACCCCCAGGTCTACGTCCACACCACCTACTTGTAGCAATTCTCCGCCACAAGCGTTCCACTATACTCAAAACTCTTGTACAGTGATTCTCGGATTCAGGCCGAGAGACCTATTACACCCACAGGATTTCTAATCCAAGTCCCGTCATTCTCACCGAAGTGGTAAAAAAATGAAAAGAAAAACTCAAGATCGTTAATGATCTTGACTGAAGAATACAACCAAATAAACGCTTACACTCGGATTGATTAACTGAAGGATTAGTTCTTAAGAATTTTATCAGAAGTAATTTGGTAGGCAAGACACAGTTGATTCGTCAATATTAATAGACGGGGAAGATTATCAATCCAAAAATAGAAACGATACTTTCCAAGAATATACACAGTGTAAAGTGCGGTCGACCGTCATATTGGTGCGGTCGACCGTTCAGCTCTCTGACGTAAAGTAGAGAGGTGAAAGGTCGACTGCTTCTCAAACAACTCATGGATGCGGTCGACTGCGATGCGGTCGACCGGTCACGTGCTGCTTATTCCAAATCCACCCTGTTTTCTTACCATAAATTAATCCCTCTTTGATCAATCTTTTACAATTATAATCTCATGAAAATAGAAAGAAAAATTCAGATCTTGATATCTTCCTCTTTTGCTTGTGGACCAATTAATCAAGAATTCTTTTAGAATATCTTCCTCTTTTGCTTGTGTTTGCTATTATTCTTTGTTTCTTTCCTTGTTTGTATATTTGTGAATCTCTCTTGGATGTCTTTTTGATGTTATTTGATCCTGAAAATCTGACACACTAAATTCAAACTTATTAGTATGAGTGAGCACGTTTTGTGCACACCAAACTAAGAGTCAACAAACTAGAATAACAACGACGTATTAGAGAATAACCCAAAAGTACATTTGTACTAATTCTACCTGCTTGTCCTCAATTTGCACTTGAGGAAGCCCTGGACCTGGTCTAAGCTCTTCCAAGCCTAAGCTCTTCTGAGAGGCTCGAACTTTGTCATTGGAACTAATGCTACCTGAACCATTATGAGTTTATACTACCTGTAAAGAAGATTGAGACTTTCAATTTGTTTTCTTTATGTTAGAATGTTTGTATGCGATTTCACTGTTGGATATTTGATGTGTTCTGGTAGATATTTGTAGAGCTCATGTTCCCTTTATTTCTTAGGACGGTGTATTTTTCATTTTTGAGTCAAAATGGAGAAGGAAAGGTAAACGAAGAAAATATTACCTGCAGAAGAGCCCAATAATTTTGAACCCTATGGAGATTTAGTATTCACATGTAATGAATTTAATGGTGGACTGTACCATAACATTGAAAAAATGATAGGAATGTCAAATAGGGTATACAGTAGGGACTGCAAATATTATGGTTGATGAAGATATGTGATACTATTCTAATGATATTGTCTCTGCAGCAGGAATGTTTTGGCAGCAGCTATTCTCATGCAAAAGATACATTTTTAAGCTTACGGCTATGCAGAGCATGGTCCCAAACCAAATTCAAATTGCTGGACTAATGTAAGTTACCAGTGTCTGTTACTTCGTAAATTATAAAAGAGATTATTACCTTGATACCGTATTTTTTTCTGTTTCTTACTAAATGATAAGAGTCAACATCATTTACCGAGTCTTTCCCATATTTATACTAAGATATACCTTACAACAGAAGATTTTAGACACTCTTTTTGATGATAAGAAAGCAGCCAACATGAGTAAGGGTAAGATATCTAGGGAAAAGTCGATTAGCTTGGATCTACTGCTTTCAACCCCTTATTGACATCCTATTAATTCATAGCAAGAAAAAAGATAGTGCAAGAAAACTGATTTCCCAAAGAAAAAAGTGGAAACTTGGAAGCTCCTCTTATACATATAAGGAGCAGGGGCTCTATCACTGCTCATAATGCATTAGAAGTGATCTACAGAAAAATCAAATGCATGGAGTTATTGATGTATTCTAGAATCTATATAATGATATTAAATCATTTCTGATTGCAGCAATTCCACAACCTTACAAGAAATTTGATCGGTTTACTCATCCATAAGAAGAATTACAGAATTCGGGTTAGTGAAACTGAGATGCATGCATTTATCCATGCATATATTTCCGGATAAGATTTCAGCCAATTTTATTATTCAAGTGCATCCTTTATACCATTATAGATTTCCTGTAGAGCCTGGATACAGGTATAAAGTGGAAAGACAGAGATTAAGAATTCAATTGATTCAACCCGCGGTTGACGATAAAAACAAAAAAGAATTCAATTGATTCTTGACTAGTTAACTCCACTAAAACAATTCTTAGAAAGTCCAAGGGGGTGGTGAGTATACAGTGGACATTGCTTTCTTAACTAGCCAGTCTTTTGAATCACTACAACCACAAGTATTCTAAGGATTTTTTTATATTTTATGATTCAAAGTAGTGCATGGTGAGACTACACATTTCAAGTAACTAAGAATGAGGTGGTGCAAGTAACTCAAGTAGTTACAAGTAGCTGCAATTTTTCCTTGTTTAGCAAAAGAAAGAAAAAAGCTGCAATCTTCCTTTTATAAAACTTAATGGTGTTAGGATTGTGTCTTGTATACTCGTGGTTCAGATTAGAAGAAGGTAAGATGAAGCACGAACGTCGAAGCGTCGAAGTGAGTAGAAGAAGAAAACAGCAGCAGCAAAGTGCAGGCATAGTTGCGGTCGACTGTCCCAAGTTGCGGTCGACCGCACCCCCGACCGCTCGTAGTACAAGGATTGTCCAAGAGAGGGACGGTCGACCGGTCTTGTTGGACGGTCGACCGACCGCGGCGCTGTGTTCGTTTTGGGCCCCAATTTGTTAGGCCGTTTCAGCCCAATCTTCAACTCCAAGTTAGATCGTACGACTCTTATTCAGTTACTTCTTTTCCAGGTTATATCGGACAAGAATCAAGATTAGACATAGGTTTCTCTCTATTCTTCTATATATATTGTAAACTTCTCCAATATGAGAGAGAGTACTTCATAGATTCTTTTCTCCATTGCAAAGAGGCTCGAGAGAGATAGTTCTTGGTGGGTGAGTTTAATTCCTTGTATTGAGTGAATCAGTAACTCCTTGTAATCTCTTCTAGTTGAATATCAGATCTCCCTATATTTTTCCCCGGATTAAGCAAAAGCTAACCGGGATAAATCCTCGTATTTGTGTTTGGATTGGTAGATCTACTTGCTTGCTTAATTGATTTGTCTCATCTCTTCGACTTCCTCATTGCTCTAATTAGTTTCGCTGTGACAACGGGCGTTGGTTGATGCCCCAATCCCAACAACTGGTATCAGAGCTTCAGGTTGCCGAGTCCTTTGGTTAAGATGACAGGTCACAGTCTTTTGAAGATCAAGTAGTTCAATGAAAAGATCAATGAAAGGCCATCCGACATGAAGGAGGATGTTTGGGAAGATATTCGTGAAAGAGCCATAAGTCTGATCCGACTATCCTTAGCGGACGAGGTCAAGTGCAGATTTCTAGAAGAAACTGACGCGGCGAGTTTTTGGGGAAAACTCATAGCTGACTACTCTGGTTCGTCGTTATTAGATCGGATGCATTGGAAGAGGAAGTTATTCCGTTTATCTATGAAGGAAGGTACCGATCTCCAAGACCACATTACTGAGTTCAATAAGATATTATCTGAACTTAAGGCAATTAATGCTGTTGTGTGTGAGGAAGATAAAGCTTTCAACATGATATATTCACTGCTGGATTCGTACGAGCTTTTGATAACTACCATGCTACGCGGTAGATCTGCCAAGGAAAGTATTTCGGTAGATGGTGAAATCAAAGTATTGAAGGAAGATCAACTTAGGAAGGAGACTCATAAATCATCATCGTCTATTCTTACAAGTTGGCTAGCAGTGGATGGTCATTCAGGGGGAAGATAAAGTGCGTTGCAAAAGGATTCGATCCGTTGCCGTTATTGTAAGAGGCCAGGGTATATCAAGAAAAATAGTTGGAAATTGCTGAATCAGGAGAGCGCAAAGTACGAGAGTTCAGCTGCTAATGCGGTTAGTGCCTTTGATTCAGGTGATTCGTGTCTTCTTGTTTCAAATTCTTTAGAAGTGGATTCTAGTTGGCTTCTTGACCCAGGGAGTTTTTCTTATATTTGCTCCGAGAGGGAGTTGTTTTCTACTTATAAGTCTACTACAGGGCATTCTGTGACAACGAAAACTGGAGAGATTTGTGAAGTAGTGGGTGAAGGGACAGTTGAGTTGAAGATGCCAGGTCTAAATTTGTTCACTTTAAGAGATGTTTTGCATGTTCCCTTATTGAAACGGAATCTGATTTTCTTGGGAACTCTGGATGCACAAGGTTGTAAGTACACAGCTCGAGGTGGAGTTCTGTCTGTTTTTCAAGGCCGTCGTGAGGTGATTAGAGGTATGAGAGTGGTTGGGCCAAGCCAACACAATCTCTACAAGTTTTGGGGAATTCAAAAATCTTGCGCAGGGGTTGCTAGTTCTTTTCCCGTTATTCCCACAAACTCAGCTAGTTTGTCGCAACTAAATTCATTGAGACGAGACCACGACGTTCGAATATCGTCGGCAGGTGGAGAAAGCCTAAGGGTAGGTGGAGTTCGTGCGGAGTTTGGCAACTTCGTGAGTACATCTACGGAGGTGTACCCTTGAAGGGGTATATTGGAATCAGTGAGATTTGGTAGAAATCAGTTCAACTAGAAGAAGAAGCTATTGTTCTAAGTTTTCTTTGCAAATGGAATTGATTAGAGTATGGAGATGAGTAACACATCATGTGATAGCACTCATATGCAATCCAAGGTGGAGTTTGTTAGGATTGTGTCTTGTATACTCGATGTATTCGTTTTGGCCCCGATTTATTAGGTTGTTTCAGCCCAATCTTCAACTCCAAGTTAGATCGTACGACTCCTATTCAGTTACTTCTTTTTCAGGTTATATCGGACGACCAAGATTAGACATAGGTTTCTCTCTATTCTTCTGTATATATTGTAAACTCCTCCAATATGAGAGGAAGTACTTCATAGATTCTTTTCTCCATTGCAAAGAGAGGCTCGAGAGAGATAGTTCTTGGTGGATGAGTTTAATTCCATGTATTGAGTGAATCAGTAACTCCTTGTAATTTCTTCTAGTTGAAAATCAGATCTCCCTATATTTTCTCCGGATTAAGCAAAAGCTAACCGGGATAAATCCTCGTTGTGTTTGTGTTGGATTGGTGGATCTACTTGCTTACTCAATTGATTCGTCTCATCTCTTCAGCTTCCTTATTGCTCTAATTAGTTCCGCTGCGACAACGGGCGTTGGTTGACGCCCAATCCCAACAGTACTGACAATGTGAAACTAGTTCGATTCATGCATCTTATTTATACCAACACATTTATTTTTCATTTTGACCGTAAAGGTTGGTTTAACCCCTTCCAGTTTCCATTAAAGAGAAAATAACAATATAAAAGTTCAATAGTTGCACGAAAGACTCTTAAACATCAATGTTGTAGCATAGTAATTGCAGTTCAGAATCAATGTCTTAACCTTGATTTTAGAAGGAAAAATGTCTTAACGTTGTGTTTGTAGTCCAGAATCACAAGAATCTAATAAGACGTAAAAATCATTGCACAAATAAGTCATCAATTATCGGCTGTACATTAACGATTGACACCATTAATCTTGGAAGATGCCAAGTAGACCAGAGTGCCTGTATGGTTAAAGTCGCGCTTTAAACATATGGTCTACAATTTAAACTTTACCCCATGGGCTCTTTTAATCTTAATAATGATTATATTTTGTTTAATCAAGTACTTAGCAGCTCGAAGGCTTCCTTTGTACCTATTCATGGAAAGCAGGCATAGGGATTTTTATATGTATACGGGCCTTTTTTCTTTTAAAAAATACAAACTCATAAACCAACATAAAGGCATTCATAAATTTACTTGCTTCTGCTTTGTTGCCAAAAAAAATTCGGTCAGTTTTATTATTGAAGTGGCTCAATTTTATTATTGAAGTGGCTTCTTTATGCCAAGATAGATTTCCTGTAGATCTTGGATACAGGTATAAAGTGGAAAGACAATGAAAAAGAATTTCAGTTGATTCATGAATGAGTGACTGCACTTTCATATACCCAAATAGAGTGCTGAGATAGTGGATTACTTCCTTAGTATTTTTGTAAAAGTGTATTGATTTTGTTACAAATTTAGCAAACTTCAATTCGAAACCTGCTCAAAACTAGACATGAGATATTTATATCTTTTGAAAACCTGTTCATAGTTTCGGGCCTGTAACTTATACAAAACTAAAAGACCAACTGACCAGCCCATGCAGACCCTCCACTGGGGCTAGCACCCACGGATATAATCTAATCAACTTAGTTTAATTTTTGTTAAGCCAAAAACTAGAATAAAAACTACGTATTAGAGAATAACCCAAAAGTACATTTGTACTAATTCTACCTACATGTCCTCAATTTGCACTTGAAGAGGCCCTGGACCTGGAGTTCAATTCTCCCAAGCCTAAGCTCTTCTGATAGGCTCGAACTTTGTCTTTGGAACTAATGCTTCCTGTGAAGTTTTGGAAGTCCCGACAAAAGTAAAAAACATGAAAGGCGGCCAGCGTTCAAATAGAGTCCACCAGAAGTTCTACTCAGCCAACAACATCCACTCTCAGCGCTCAATGACCAAGAGAAGAAGGGACGAGGAGGGTGACAGGCATCTGGAACATAGAAGTAGCTATGGAATTGGCACCGGCGACCTGTCTAGAGGAAGAGGACACATGGTGACTAGAGATGCTCGTATAGACCATAGAGGTCTATCGAGTAGAGGTGGAGAGGAGCATGGGCATAGAGTATTGGAGAAGAAAGGGAGTCGTGGCTCGCCGGAGGTGGATAGATACAGTCCCTGCCCTCCATCGACCTATAGAAGGTCGTATCTTGAGGCAACTAGATCGAGACATGAAGGTCTCAGTCGGGGAGATCAAAGTAAGGGGGGTTTTCACTGGAGAGGGAGATGGTGAAGAAGAAGGAGGATGAGGAAGGTGAATGGATCTTGGTTAGGCCCAAGAGAGTAAAGAAGGCTGAGAAGAGAGCTGAAAATGCACACTCCTCGTCGTCGGCACTGAACACGACGAAGAAAACTGCACAATGTCACAAGTGTGCGGCGAGAGGACATACGATCCATGAGGGACTGTTTGGTTCAAAGGAGGGGAGGGGAGGGGAGGGATTTTAATGGAGGGGAGGGGAGGGGAGGGAAAGGGAGGGGAGGGATTTTAATCATGACTCTGTTTGGTTCGAAGGAGGGGAGGGAAGGGAAAATAATTATCTTCTTGTTTGGTTCACAAGGAAAGGGAAGGTATTTTATAATAAAATTACTTTTATACCCTTTTACATTTTATAACAAAACTCAACCACAAAAAAACATCAAGTGTCTCTAACAAAACTCATTCTGTAAGCCGTAAGGACATTCATTTGGATTATTATAAAAAATGCCCATGGTTGAGGAAAGCACTTCAGTCATTTATAATAAGAAGGGAAGATGCAAAATTTAAAGCAATCAACTAAGCTGATTATTGGCGTGATGAATGTTTGAAGGAGAGTAAGTTAGAAGTAGATTTGTTCATGAATGTCCTAACGTCTGGTTCTGCTATGCATGTAAGAAGTTTGGCCACATTTCGGTAGCTTGCCCTACAAACAAACCGACGAGGAGCACTCAGTCCATTTCGACTACTTCGATTGAACCAGAGGCACCTATCTTAGGAATGGTCAACAAGATGGGAATGAATAGATCGGAGGAGAGTCACGATAGGGGGAGAAAGATCATCAAGACGGTGACCTCACCAACACCGATCATGGCGGATTTTGAGAATCGTTTGAAGCTCTGTATCATGCTCAAAGTTCACACTGGAAACCCATCCTTGGAGGCGATGGCAGAACAACTCACCGAAGGTGCTAGGCCAGCTTCGAACTAGGTTTGGGACATCCAAAAGGTGAGACAAGACATGTTGATGGTTTTCTGCAAAACTGAAGAGAGAACAAGAGAAGTGCTAGCAATGGAGAGACTAGAAGGAGATGGGTTTTTTGTGACAATGAGCAGATGGTCGAGAGTTTCGGCGCTATGAAGGTCGACACACTTCTAGTAGTATGGATTCGATTGTTCAATCTTCCTTTTCATTGTTGGGTCCGATCAGCGTTCCAAAATGTTGTTAGTGGGTTTGGGTACTTGATTGCCATCGATAAGAATACTAATCTCCAAACCCGAAGAGAATATGCGAGAATCCAAATTGGTGCGGAAGATCTTAGTCTAATTCCGTCGGTGATCATTGCGGAGTTTGAGGAGGATAGACATGAGATTAAAGTCCTGGTGGAGAAGAAAAAGAGGGTCTCCTTCCGGGGGTCGCCGAAGCTGTCGGGGTCCAAGTCGGAGGCTCGGTACAACAGAGAGACGGAGGTTGAAGAAAACCACCCACCGTCGGATCCACCACAATTAAATCCAAACCGCTTGTTCAAAGGAAATTATTATGCGAAACGATCTGAAGCCACACCATTATATCAGCAAAGAAACTATCATAGCCTTCCAACATAGCAAACACAGGATCACCTTATCACAGCGGATCGAAATGATGGAGGGGACAACTATCAGGAACAGGGTGGGGGATGATGCTGTTGTGCGGCAGGTCAAAGAAGAGTTGACAGGTCGTAGTAGGGGATGCAGAGAGGGCAAAGTCATTTCAACAGTAATGGGGGATGGACACGCAATAGGGAAAGGAAAAGAAATAGCTGACGCAAGGGGACAAGCTATGGGCCCCACGAAGGCAGAGGCTGATGTTTTGATGTTATCAAAGCTCGATTTCCAAGAGGCAGTTGAGATGGCGGTTCGAATGATTTCAAAAAAGAGGATGACTACACATACATGGGTTTTTACCTCAAACATACATTATAAATGCATTGGGACCCACTTCTCACAAAAAGACAATGTTTTAACCTTGTCTTTTAGTGAGAAGTGGACCCCAATGCATTTATAATGTATGTTTGGGGTAAAAACTCATGTATGTCTAGCATTTTGCTTCAAAAAAAATTCATTGTGGGTCGGACTTGAGAGATATTGTTGACTCTTAGTTTGGTGTGCACAAAACGTGTCCATAAATACTAATAAATTTAAATTAAGTTGTTCAGATTTTTAGGTTAAAATAACTAGTAATTTGCACGTGTGATGGACATTTTAATAATTTTAAAAAATAAAAACAAAAACTCTGACGTAGGAAGGATTTGAACCGGAAACCTCCTTTATATTAGTTATGTACGTGCGTTGCACATGTTGGTAGAATGACAAAATGACAAAATGACAAATGACACTAAGGCCTTCTCCCATTATAATATTAGAGATATCAAAAAGAGATTCAAAAGAGATTCAAGAATAAGCAAAGAAGGAAAGCAATAAAGAAAATAAGAAAAGAAGGAAAGCAATAAAGAAAGATTGTAAGATCAAGCAAAAGAAGAAGTTATTTAAAAAGAGCACATGTTGATTAGTGCCCAAGAAAGCTATCACGACCAGTTGTTACTATTCCTTATTTGTGAGATTTTATATGTATTTGATTGATTGATGATTGATCAGTATATGGTAAAAATATAAAGTGGTTTCGTTATGAACAGCACGATAACTGTCGACCACACCTCATGTCGGTCGACCGCATCGCAGTCGACCATTCATCTCTCGACTTCTCGTCAAAGAGATGAACGATCGACTGCACCTAAATTGCGGTCGACCGTACTTTGTGCTGTTCACTCTTTTGGAATGTGTCGTTTCTAATTTTGATTGATACACTTCCTCGTCTATATAATTGGATGAACCCACTGAGTATTCTTCACCTATTACTTCTGAGAAAAATCTTCTGAACTAATCTTTCAACAATCAATCCGAGTGTGTATGATAACTATTTGTATTCTTCAGTCAGGATCTCGAGTTCTTTTCTTTTCTTCCACTTCGGTGAGATTGACGAGACTTGTGATTAGAAGTCCTGTGGGTGTAATAGGTCTCTCGGCCTGAATACGAGAATCACTGTACAAGGGTTTGAGTATAGTGGAACGCTTGTGGCAGAGAATTGCTACAAGTAGGTGGTGTGTACGTAGACCTGGGGGTCGAACCACGTTATATCGCTGCGTCACTTGTGCTATCTGTGTTTGCATCTCTCATCTCTTCTCATTTACTTTTGCAACTTAGTTTTAATTTTCCTTAATTTTTAATTCCGCACAATCACTCTATTCACCCCCTTAGGGTGATTTACGGTGGTATCAGAGCGAGGTGCATATCAAAAGCTTAAAAGCTTAAGCAAAAGGTCCAATAGCCGAAATCCCTCATCCTGAAAACTTGTACTCATCGGAGCCATTCATCTCCAATGGGACAAGTCTTACATGCTCACCATATTTTGATGGAAAATGCTATGATGTTTGGAAAGTTCGTATGTCTCATTTTCTACAGATGCTTGGAGAAGAAGTGTGGAATGTATGCATTAATAAAACAGATATTCCGGTTAGTGATGAAAAGACGGCCTTCACAAAAGCAGAGCTAGCACTCAAGACCGCAAATTCCAAAGCTATGACGGCTCTCTATGCAGGGTTGATTAATGAAGAATTAATGCGATGCGGGCAAACTGTAAGACAGCATACGAGATCCAGAACAACATGCTGAAACGGCATGAGGGAACCGCCTCTGAGGTAAAAGCTAAAGTAAATCTATGTTTTTATAAGTTTGATGTATTTCGTATGTTGCCAGGAGAAAATGTAGATCAAATGCTCGCCCGCTTCGATATCATTGCACACGAGTTTGAAAGCTTAGGTAAGGGGTTAAATGATGACCGAAAGGTCGAAAAACTCATAAGCTGTCTCACGCCCGAGTGGGATGTAAAAGTTGTTGCAATGAGGGAGACTCTTGAGGAAAAGAGATTCGACTACTATACATTCTAAGGAAAGCTGAAGACATATGAGATAGAGATGAAGGAAACCAAAAGATACAGACAGAACATCGGGATTGAGCCAAAAACCGAAGAGAGGACCATCGCCCTAAAAGCAGAAAAATTCCGACCATCAAAAGTCGATTCTGACCGTGAGGAGTCAGACGAAGACATTGCCCTATTGACTAAGCAATTTCGTAAGTATCTCAAACATAAAAAATATGGCAGGTACTAAGGAGAAAGAGAAAAAGATAAAGATGACGTATGCTATAAGTGCAAGAAGCCTGGATACATCCGTGCAACTTATCCCGTCTCACATGACATGAATAAGGACTACTACCGCTTAAACCCGGGTCTGAAAAAGAAGGCATTGAAAGTAACCTGGCTAGACTCGAATTCAAGTGAGGAAGAGCAAGGTTACAACGATGTCGGCTTCATGGCTCTTGGGAATGATGAGGTGCAATCACCATCTTAACAAGAGGTAATCGAAGAACCTACTTATGATGAGCTAGTAGACATGTGTAATGGATTAAAAGACTATGCTAAGAAACTAAGTCATGAACTAAGGCAATATAAACAAATATCAAATGAAACACATGACTCTTGTATCGCTAAAAATAAAAAAACTGAAAAATAAAAAAGCTTTGATCATAGAAAAATTCGAGTCATTTAGAAAAGATCACGATGTATTGCTAGAGGAAAATGAACTTTTAAAACAACAAATTCAAGAATCCTTAGCAACACATGATGAACACTTAAGAGAAATTCATGAGAAATCTGTTTATATAGCCAAACTCATAGATGATTTAAAAGAATGCAAAAGAAAATTTGATGAGGTAGTGGAAGGATGTAATGAAGCCCTTGAACAAAATAGAATACTTGATGCTATACTAGACACTCTTCGTTGGAACACAAAAGACGATGAGATGGGTAGAAAAAGACTTTGTAAAAGAGTAATTGAGCTTGAAAAAATTGTAGAAAAATATGAAGGATCCAGTTACCTTATTACAAAAAATTCAAGATCCTATCACGATAATCGAGGGTTTGGTTACGAAGAGCCAATACACCATCAAAAATTTAAATCATCATGTCATACACACTTGCACAATCACCAACATAGTCACAAACCAACTCAAAACTATGCAAGTGTGCATGACTCAAGACATAGTCATATCACATGTCATTTCTGTTGTATACTATAACTAGATTTGCCCGTGGGCACGTGCCTACGGCATGTCTTCGGAACGATACAATACACGAAAAGCTCTGTAAACAGTAAAACAACAATTATGTAGTTCAAGTTTGAATAGTATGATAATAATTAGTTGTAAATAAAAGTCCATGTTTCTATTAGTATATGTTGAAAAATAATTATAAATGAGGGTGTAAAATACAACTTCTTAGAACTTAAGTGTGGAAAATGATGAAATTTAACTGTTAAAGAGATATTTGTTATTTTCAATATAACATGTGCAATAAAAAAAACATAAAAATTCTAAAAATTTTACAAAACCTGAAATTTTAAAATCTAAATTTCTAAGTAATAAAGAAAGAATGGGAGAGAGAGAGGGAGTGAGAGAGAAATATGAAAAAGTGAAGAGAGAAGAGAGAGATAGTAATAAGTAATGAGTTTTTTAGTTTTGGGGGGAAAATTTTAATTTTGGGGTTTGAATTTTTTGGCATGAAAATATATTTTGTGAGAATCAATCTAGGCCATTGATTTTAGGGGAGATTGAATGAGAGCCACTTGATAGCTTTCTTTGTAATTTATTATATAGATTATCCATTAAAAAGGAACACTAATTTTGTCTGGGTAAGAAAAAATGTAAATGCAGGCTCAAAACCCACTTGGACTCCTACAAAATTCCATGTAGGTGGCTCGACGTTCTCAACTTAGCAGATTGCAAACACCTTGATAGAAGACGCTCGAGAGGCTCAGCAAGTTATACTAGCAACCTGCATCTCTATCAAGGAAAAAGGAGAAGGACCTTGGTTCTTCAAATGAGTATAGCACCGGGTAAAATCTACACTTGCTTGAATCTAAATTAAATATTATGATTACTTATCTCCGAAATAAAAAGTCTAGAGCATCTGCTATTTATCTAAGGAATACATGAAATGTGTGAATGTTACAACATTTAAAATTGTTATTACAAGATCTGAAGATTTCAAGAAAACCACATTGCAAAAATTATAAAATTGTATGATCGGTCGACTGTACTATTCATTGGTCCTTGATAAGTCGAGATTGGATCGGTCGACCGTACGGTCGACCGTCCACCCCTCTGTCAAAAACTACTCAATCAGAACTCCTTCTTTCATGTGATGCAGTCGACCGTATCTGTGAACCGGTCGACCGACCCACTCGGCTGACTTGATTTTTCTCCTTCCAGTATAAATACCCCTTCATCTTCTTCCTATCAAACCACACAACAAACCCTAGCCCCCATACACAAACCCATCAAATAACCTTCTCATCTCTCAATATTCTCTTCAAATTTCTCGTGTGATTTTTCCCTCCCTCAATGGCTTCCTCTTCTCACAAATCGAAGGGCAAGAAAGCTATTGCCTCTAAATCCGTCACTAGAGATGGTATTATCTTTCAGAACTCAAATTGTGCTGATGTCTACTTTTTTTATCTTTGGAATGCTCCCGTCGTTGCCAATCAGGTAATCAACTTATCATCCTTAGGGGGTCAATTTTCTGTTATGGTTAGGATCCTTAGAGACCTTGGGTGGACAAACTATCTTACTACACCTAGCACCCACTCCGAGTCATTAACTCGCGAATTCTATGCCAACCTTGAAGGTCTTCAAGATGATGACCTCACCCTCTCCTCTATTGTTCTTGGGAGAAGAGTTAGAATCACCCCCGATTACCTCCGTAGGAAATATGAATTTCCCGAAGGGAAATTTGATGCATATCACCTAGATTTTAAACCCTTAATTTTAAACCTGGCCATGACCAAAATACGGTCAAATCCATGATCGTCCAACCTGAATTCTCTCATCTTCCTCGTCCCGCTCCCACAAATTTTACTGATACAACTCGTGTATTAAATTAAATTGTCAACGCAAATATTTGGCCCCAAAAGACTGACAAAACTGAAATTCGGGTCGATCAGTCGTTCATCATTTTCCCTATTCTTGGTGAATATAAGTTTAATCTTGCCACATTCATCATTCACACGATGAATTATGTTACATCTACAAATCATGGTCTTCCTTTCAGTTCACTTATATACAATCTGGCCATTGACAATTGACTCTCGTATTGATGTCGGGAATTCTCTCCTAAGCAAAAATCCTATGCCCATCCTTCCTCAACAAATGGGCATCGATGTACCGTTCAACCAGCGGGCTCGTCGTCGTCAAGCCCAACAACAAGAGCGCCAAGCCGAACAACCCCCACAAGCCTCTTCCTCCTCCCATCGCAAGAACACCACTCCCTCTTTCTCATCTTCATTCGTGACTCATGAGCAGTTTGGTGCTCATCAAATGCAAGTGTATGGATATTATGTTAACACGATTGAGTACTTGCAAGGAAAAGAAGATTGGGAAATTCTTCCTCCTCCAAATGATGAGGAAAATGATGAGGAAGATGATGAAGACAATTCTGAAGACGAAGATGATGGTGGAGATGAATAGATTTCTAAATTGTAATTGCTAGATGTAATATCATCATGAATGTTCTTTAACGTCATGTAATCTATTATTATTTGCTATGAAGGAATGACTCCATGCTTGCTATATTTTGCATATCCATCTGCATTACTCTCCTTTATCAGTATTTTGGTCGACCATGCGGTTGACCTGTCGCTTATCTAAACTCTTGAACACAAACCCTCTATAAGAAACACTTTGCCTTTAAAATTTCCTTTTATTTTTATTTGCGGTCGACCGGTTCACCCTCTGTCTTCCGTTTTGTGCTTACAGGATGTGCGGTCAACCGGTTTGCTCTCGGGTTGATTCTTTGTTTTATATGCTTAATTAGTTTTGCGGTCGACCATGCGGTGGACCAGTTCTTTTCTTGGTTACTCATTTTGAGTTTTACGAACTTTCTATTCACTATTTTCTATAATGTTGGTTTATTGACATACTTCTTCTCCTGTTCTATACCTTGTATCTGTATTGGGAAAATCTCAAATCTATGATACCATGAAGAGCTTTATGAACGTTCTTTTATTTACAAATGGCTGTCGGGGGAGATTAAAGCATTTACTTAAATGTTCCTTTATTTAAGTCCTTTATAAATGTTCTTATTATGCTTGTCTTTTGCCCCTCTTGGTGTTTTCCAAAAAGGGGGAGAATATTTTTATGAATGTTTCAACTGAAAGTAAATATAATATTGAATATTATTATCTCTTCTTCATTTATACAAATATACAGGGGGAGTATTTATATGCCTTATTGTGTTATTTTTAATCTCTTTTGATCTTTATCTATAAAAATCTATGCTACAGGAAGTACTACATTCAGTGAGAGTATTTATATGACGTATTGTTTTATTTTTACTTTCAACATTCAATGATATGTTTTGTTCACACCGAAAGGGGGAGATTGTTGACTCTTAGTTTGGTGTGTACAAAACGTGTCCATAAATACTAATAAGTTTAAATTAAGTTGTTCAGATTTTCATGTTAAAATAATATCAAAAAGAGATTCGAAAAAGATTCAAGAATAAGCAAAGAAGGAAAGCAATAAAGAAAGATTGCAAGATCAAGTAAAAGAAGAAGTTATTTAAAAAGAGCACATGTTGATTAGTGCCCAAGAAAACTATCAAGACCAGTTGTTGCTATTCCTTATTTGTGAGATTTTATCTGTATTTGATTGATTGATAATTGATTAGTATATAGTAAAAATATAAAGTGGATTCGTTATGAACAGTACGATAACGGTCGATCGCACCTCATATCGGTCGACCGCATCGCAGTCGACTACACTTCACAGCAATATAGTGAAGCAGTCGACCATTCATCTCTCGACTTCTCGTCAGAAAGATGAACGGTCGACTACACCGAAATTGTGGTCGACCGTACTTTGCGTTGTTCACTCTGTTGGAATATATCGTTTCTAATTTTGATTGATACACTTCCTCGTCTATATAGTTGGACGAACTCATTGAGTATTCTTCACCTGTTACTTCTGAGAAAAATCTTCTGAACTAATCTTTCAACAATCAATCCGAGTGTGTGTGATAACTATTTGTATTCTTCAGTCAGGATCATTGAGGATCTCGAGTTCTTTTCTTTTCTTCCACTTCGGTGAGATTGACGGGACTTGTGATTAGAAGTCCTGTGGGTGTAATAGGCCTCTCGGCCTGAATCCGAGAATCACTGTACAAGGGTTTGAGTATAGTGGAACGCTTGTGGCAGAGAATTGCTACAAGTAGGTGGTGTGGACGTAGACTTGGGGATCGAACCACGTTATATCGCTGCGTCACTTGTGCTATCTGTGTTTGCATCTCTTATCTCTTCTCATTTACTCTTGCAACTTAGTTTTAATTTTCCTTAATTTTTAATTCCGCACAATCACCCTATTCACCCCCCCAGGGTGATGTACAGGGCCGTTGGCAAAAATTTAGAAAATTTTTCACTGAACGAAAATGAAGGAATTTTAGTACCATCTCAGTCTATTGAGAATTTGGACAGGGGAGAAGATGAGGAGGAGGGCGAACTTGACGGCTCACATCTTGATAGAGGAAAGGGGCTCGAGGTTGAAGGAGGCAGGGAGACTGATAACAAAGGAGGATCATTGGGTGAGAATGAGAAGATTTCCGCTTTAGATGGACTGGGGGATGGCTCCCACAACTCTGATACCGAAAATGAAAATTGGGAACAAAGAGTCAAGGCGTTAACTCCGGGTGTAGAGGATAATTTTCAGGATGAAGTCATGGAACCAAACTTACAAAATACAGGGAGGGGCCTCGATGAAGCAAAGAGAAAGAGCAAAAGGCAAATTGACAGATGGGGTTCAAAGGGACCTAGTGAAGAAGATCTTGTCAGATCGGCAGTAAAAGCAAAGGAACCAACGTCGGCATGCGGAGGTTCGGTTTCAATTCTGAGTTTTATTTCGGATAATATGCTTCTTTACTATGCCTGCATACTAGGACTAGACATGGATTCCACTAGAGATGTTCAAATCCAAAGGGTAAATGTCCTTAGAGATGAAGCTTATAGACTTAGTCTATAATGTAGTTTAGTGGGTTTTGATGGGGTATGGGTGTTTTTATAGTTATCATGTTATATATCTTTTGGAATGTTAGAGGGATGCGATCTAGAGTTAAGAGTAGATTGGTTAATGATACTATTGCTAACAAAAAACCTACCGTATGCGCTTTTCAAGAAACTAGGATCCCCAACCCTCAGAGTAGGGACTTTGAGGGGTTTGAGATCGTTAAGAGATTTTGAAGCAATTCAAGATGTCTAAAGGTATGTTGCGCGCGGGGGGGGGGGGGGGGGGGGGGATAGCATTAGGTTTTCACTAAAAATTTTTAGTTTATCGAGGAACTTGTTGGAGTTTACTCGGTGACTATTAGAATTAAACGAAAAAGTGATGGGTGGGAACATATGGTTACCTCGGTTTATAGGCCGTATAACGCTAGCCTTAGAGAGGGATTTTGGCTAGAATTAAGAAACATTCAGAGTAGATGGGACGGGCCATGGGTACTGGGCTGGGATTTTAACATTACTAGATTTCAATCTGAACATCGTGGGAGGGGGAGTAACGTTAGGGTCTGATTTGAGTTCAACCTTTTGATCAGCGAGTTAGATCTCATTGATATTCAGCGGTCAAATAGGAGATTTACTTGGACGAATATGCAATCAAATCCGACTTTAGCTAAACTTGATAGAATATTAGTTTCTACGGATTGGGAAGAGAGGTTCCCGATGGCTACGGTTAGATCTATTCATAGACTGATGTTAGATCATACCTCACTCACTCTTGAGTGTGGTTCTGTTAGACAAAATTTCCAAAAACGGTTCAGATTTGAGAAAGCGTGAACCTATTCCAACAACATTAGGAAGATTTGAGGAATCGTGGGAGGAACCTACCAACACGAACGATGTTGTTTCCAAGTGGAATGTCAAACTTAGGAGATTGCATAAATCCCTAGAAGTGGGCTAAAGAAGAGAATGGGGAACTCAAAAGAAAGAAAGATAGATTGGGGGTCAAAACATAGGAACTAGAAACTATTGAGGAGGATAGAAATCTAGAAAGGAGAGAAATGGAAGAACTGGCAGCCAACAGAACAGAAATGCACCGAATTGGAAAGATGGAAGAGTGCTATCGAAGGCAAAGATCGAGGATCCAATGGCTTAATGAAGGAGATTCCAACACGGCCTTCTTCCATAAGGTGGCGAATGGTAGAAGACGACAAAAAAATCACGGAATTATTTGTATGGGAAAATTGGACAGAGGAGGTCACAGAAATTAGACATCATGTAGATAGGAGTTTTAGAGAATTACTGGGAAAGAAGAGAACACACAGATGCAGATTGCAACAAGATATGTGGAGTGAGTCGAGATTGGATGGGAGCAAAGGATTGGAAGGAACCTTCTCGGAGGAGGAGGTTTTAAAAGCAATCAACCTCTTAGGCCAGGACAAAGCACCAGGCCCTGATGGCTTTCCGATTCTTTTTTATAGACTATATTGGACGATCATCAAGAATGAATTTCTACAAATTGTTCACGAACTATTTTCGGGAGAGGCGCAGATTGATAGACTAAATTATGCTAACATTATCCTTATCCCGAAGAAAGCAGAGGTTCTCAGGGTGACAGACCTCAGACCAATTAGTCTGTTGAACGGTTCGTTCAAAATCATCACTAAAATGCTGGCCAGCAAATTATCGCCGCATTTAGCGGATATTATTGATGAATCACAAAGCGGATTTGTTAAAGGTAGAGATATCCTGGATAGTATCGCCTCAGCACATGAAATGAGGCAACAAGGATAAGATGGATGGCTTTCTACTGAAACTTGACTTCAAAAAAGTCTATGATACTATAGAATGGGACTGTGTGGATGAGGCACTAGAACTCAAAGGATTTGGGACAAAATGGAGGATGTGGATGAAGATGTGTATTAGAAATGGAAAATCTTTCATACAAATGAATGGTGAGCTAGGAAAGGAAATCAGATGTCGAAGAGGACTGAGGTAGGGAGATCCACTTTCACCATTGATCTTTACAATCGTCGCTGATGGGTTGGCAGAAATGACTAGGAGAGGCAATGAGGAAGGAATTATCAAAGGGATGAAAGTGAAAGGAATCCCGGTGCCAATGTCGATATTGCAATATGCAGATGACACTCTTATGTTTGGTGTCGCACAGACTGAGGAAGTCATGGTAATTAGAGTAGTATTATGATGTTTCCAATTATGGTCTGGTTTGGTAGTTAATTTACACAAGAGCAGGGTAATGGCGCTCAGCAACGAAACTACCGCTCCCACTCAGATGATTCCAGCTTTGCTCGAATGCAAGAAAGGGGAATTCCCTCTTAAATATTTTGGTACGCCTGTCAGACCAGGAAAATTACTTAAGGAGGATTGGGTCCCACTGGTGGAAAAAATACAGAAAAAACTGGACGCATGGAAAGGAAAATTCTTGTCGCTTGGTGGCAGAATTACTCTTATCAACTCGGTTCTCAGCAGTTTACCTACGTACTTGATGTCAATTTATGAGATCCCCAAATGGGTTATTGATAGAATCGACAAATGCAGGAGACGCTTCTTGTGGAAAGGATCTCAGGAGGATAATAAGGGACTGAACTTGGTGCGGTGGGGCAAGGTGTGTAAAAAGAAAGAGTTCGGAGGACTTGGAATTGTGAACTTACGAGACATGAATAAAGCTCTATTAGCTAAGTGGTGGTGGAAAATTCACAAGCGGCGCAAGGCGTGGTGGGGAAATTCGTTCTTGAGATATCGAAGACAGAAAAGGTTTAGATTTGGGGGAAGAAGCAAGCACGGGAAAGTATCATACATGTCGAAAGGGGTTGCTAAGGTAGGAGATGCATTCCACGCTAATATTTGGTGCAGACTTGGTAACGGGAAAAATATTAGATTCTAGAAGGACAAATGGACGGAAGAGAATACCTGCCATCGCTTTTCCCACAACTGGTGTTGGAGTCAACAGAGGAGGACGCAATGGTGGCGGAAATATGGAAAAATGAAACAATGAGATTCAAGATCGATGGAGTTTTATCCCAAGAATGCCAGGTGCAACTTCAACAATTCAAAGCACACTTGGGAGATGGGGTGAGGCTGATTAGGGGGGGTAGAAGACGAGAGATTATGGAGTTTAGAGTCTAATGGCATGTTCTCTGTTAGTTCCATGTACAACTTCTTCAATGATGGGGGCGTAAGAAACACAGAGGCAAACATTATATGGAAGTCTAAGGTCCCAAATAAGGTTAAGGCCTTCCTATGGCTGGTCTTGAATAACGCGATACTCTCCAAAGCGAACCTTAAGAAACGTAATATCCCAATCGATGTGCAATGCCCAAGATGCGACGGTGAGGACACAAAATATATTTTCATACTCTGTCCTGAAAAGAGACTTTTATGGGAAATTATGGGATTAGGATTTGGTATCATGGCGACACCGAGTTTTATTTATGACCTCTGGGGGAAAATGGAGATCGAGGTACATTAGGAAAGTGTATAGGATGATGTGGGATATTACTGTAACCTATGAAGCACAGATATGAGTACGAGGTGCGGGTATGACACGACACGGTACGGGGATAAGTGATTTTACAAAAAAGTGGGATACGGGTGCGTTGGTGGGTACGTTAAATGTAAATTATCTCATATTATTTCTATAAATAAAAAACTATTTATCTTGTTAAAAATGCAAAATTTAAACAAATTCATTGAACTATAAGAATACATTACAATTATGAGCATTTTGGAGGGGAAAAAATGATAATATAACTATCGATTCTTTGGGTATACTTGATTGTGTTTAAGCATAACTGTAAAAAACAAAAATAAAATTTCACTAGGACACCAAGCATTTATCTCAACATAACTTGGTCTAAAAGTTGCAAAAAATGTATTTAAAAAATAGGTATTTCTATTATCCTCGTTATTAAAAAAAAAGGTACTTCTTGGGTACGCATCCGAGAGTACCCAAGGAGTATCAGCACCCGATACGCACCCGACACGGGTACGTTGGCTATTTGGAAGTACCCGTGCTTCCTATACTGTAGCTGCAAGTCTGTGGATTCTGTGGCTAGATAGAAATGATGCTTGCTTCCGTAACATTAATTGTACAGTTAAATTGTTATTGCATAAAACGATGGTTTTAATTATTGCTTGGGTAGGTCAATCAGGGGCGAGAAAGAAAATACGTCTGGAGGGAGCAAAGTAGCTCTGTGGGTCATGGTGGGTCTCTCCCTCTATTGCTCGTTGTGGGGTGCAAATTATCAGGGAGCGTTAGAGTCGTTTTGGCTAGATGTATGGCATGCAACCGGAGTTTGCCGAGTAGTCAGTATATGGAAAGGAAGGGGTGCTACTGGACTTGTGCAATTCTATCACTCGGCTTGGTGTTGTGCTTGCTTTATGCATTATGTTGTTTTCTTATTGTACTTTGATGTATTTTGAGTCTAGATGATGCGATCTAGATTGAACTTGAGGTCTGTAATATTTTGTTTGACTGTGTTTCTCTAACTACTCATTAATGACACAGGTGACCGGTGGGTCACTTTTATCTTTAAAAAAAAAAAAAACTAATGCTACCAGAACCATAATGAGTTTATATTACCTGTAAAGAAGATTGTTACTTTCAATTTGTTTTCTTTATGTTAGAATGTTTGTATACGATTTCTGTGTTGGATATTTGATGTGTTCTGGTAGATATTTGTAGAGCTCATGTTCCCTTTATTTCTTAGGACGGTGTATTTTTCATTTTTGTGTCAAAAGGGAGAAGGAAAGGTAAACGAAAAAAATATTACCTGCAGAAGAGCCAAATAATTTTGAACCCTATAGAGATTTACCAGAATTCCCATTTAATGAATTTAATGGTGGACATTTAATGAATTTAATGGTGGACTTTACCATAACATTGAAAAAATGATTGGAATGTCAAATATGGTATAAAGTAGGGAGTAGGGACTGCAAATATTATGGCTGATGAAGATATTTGATACTATTCTAATGATGAGAGCCCAATAATTTTGAACCCTATATAGATTTACCAGTATTCACATGTAAATGAATTTAATGGTGGACTTCACCATAACATTGAAAAAGTGATAAGAAGGTCAAATAGGGTATAAAGGGACTGCAAATATTATAGTTGATGAAGATATGTGATACTATTCGAATGATATTGTCTCTACATGGATGTTTTAAAAGTTTAGAAAGATCAACTCTTATTACACTGTCAACCCCTCTTCTTACAAGTTTAGAAAGATCCAAAAGAGAGCTAAAAAGAGGCCTGTGCGCTCTCTCACTCTCACTCTCTCAGAGTCTCTGAAGAGGCAAATGTAGGTAAAGGCTTCTTAAGTCTTGGCCAGTAATGAAACCAAAGAATTTATGCAACAACCAACTAAACTAAGATTAAACACACAAGACAGAGTAACTACTAAGCGAAAAATTACTTTTTGAGAGAATTAAACTCTTTCCATAGAAGGCAGAGAAAATTTTCAGAAAATCTTCTCTTGATTCTATGAAGATCATTTTCTAGGCTGTGCCTAAGGCCCATAGAAACCCCACTTAAAGAGTAAAATTTTGATCATAAAGAACGATAAGGAGTCCTCCTCATGTTCCATTCAAATGATTTTAACTAAACTAGATTACCACCAAAAGAAAGAAGCCTTAGTGAATTAAGCCTAAAAGCCTAACTAACTTCATTGCATATTTGTTGAAGAGGGCAAAGGAGAGGAAGAAAAAACTCCCAGAGCTTTCAGAACAACAACAGTACAAGAACTTTCTCTTCTGGGAAACCTGGGGATTAAACATAAATGCTTTCTGAATTGGCACAGAGTCCATAAGAGCTAAGAGTTATCTTGCATCACAAGCTGGAGCCAACCCACACAAGGAAGATAGTAATTGTTCTATAAGAAGGCCCTCAAAACTCAAAGCAGAGTGTTGTTCATCCCGAACATAAGATAAGAGTAGTATCTACTAAGTGAAATCAATCTAAATGGATCCCGGGAGTAGTATTAATAAACTGCTGGAAAATGTCATGTGGATTTTCACCCTCGTCGCACCTGTTGCAGGCTGGGTAATGCTGTCCCAAAATCTCATCCACAAATACTTCCCTCCGGTTCTTCGCCAGTTCTTGTCATCCATGTTTCATGCCTATTTCTCCTCCCAACACAAAATCACCATCAAAGATACTTTAGAAGGAGGATTCAGCAACTCACTGTTCAGTGCGGCAGATACCTACATAACCTCCAGGATTCCAAGCTCAGCAAAAAGGTAATTTCATAATTCATATTGTATGTTATGTTTCTCTAGTTATTTTGCTTTAGTTTCTGTCAATTAACCAGTCACATGTGCTGTTTTATCCTTTTTATTTTCTGTGTTTCATTAGAAAGAGCTTAACAAAACTAAAGAGATCTTTTTGTTTCGTTAATAGTTCATTAATGAAGCATGTCATCTTTTTATTCTCAAAAAATTATTTTTTTTTAAAAAGCCAATGGAGAAAGATGTCCATGGTTTCCTCACATATTGGATTCTTGATACTCATTCCCAAGCCAAAATAGGCGATCACAACAAAGTATATTCAACCTTTTTTTTTAGGGGAAACAAAGTAAATTCATTGTCAATGATATGAAGAAACTGTTAGAATTTTTTTTATTTTTAGAAAAGTCGACATGAAGGTAAAAGATTGACGTGAGTAGTAGCCATTGATCAGGACTAATTAAAACAGTGTATTAGCCTTGATAATGCACAAATTTAATCCTTGATTTTCTCAACTAATTATTTCAAAGTGAAGAAACTGTTCCCAGTTGCCCAGAGGTGATTCAGGCGATCGTGATGGCATTCCAAATGTTTCTAGCAAACAATCAACGAACAAGTGATTAACTGTCTTGCTATGTCCGCAACACTGATCAAATCCTCGCCACTTTTCAGTAGGTTATCCCTAGTAAGGACAGCATCACGATTGATTAACCAACTAAAAGCCTTAATTTCGGAGGAATGCTTGCTTTCCAGATCACATCCCTTAGATCCCTATGGATGATACCAATGATGAGAAACCTATGTAACAGTTTCCTCGAAATCCCGATGAATCTTATCTGGTTGGTCAACTGTGGACAGTTTCCAGTCCTTAAGGTAGTTGATGATCGAGTGTTATTTTTGTATTTTTTGCAATTTTTTTTCTCTTTCTGTCAACTTATTCTGAATGTGGGTGGCAAAGTTCATGATTTGTTTACCATTTTATTCTGAATGTCAAAATCTTACTTACTTTATTCGGCGTTGTATAGTATATGTCTTTTGTTTGAGTAAAATTACATAGTATATGTCAAATCTTTATTTTATCTCATTTATTAATTTCCTCTTATTCTAACAGCTTGCAGGCAAGCACACCAAACAGGGAGCAGAAGACCGTCACCCTTTCTCTAGAACCAGGCGAATACATGGTAGATGTCTTCGATGGTGTTCACATAAAGTGGCTGTTTCTCAGTCATGAAGTTGTTGTTTCAAAAGATCATATTGAAAGGCGATCATTTGTCCTCTCATTCAACTACAAGCATAAGGATATGGTGTTGGGTTCCTACTTTCCCTTCATTTTGGAACAATCTCAAGCCATTGAAGAGCAAAGTCGAGCAATATACTTCTTCCTGAACTCTGGAAATTCATGGATGAGAATAAAACTCCACCACCCAGCCACCTTCGAGACATTGGCAATGGAACCCAAAGTCAAACAAAAACTGATAGACGATTTAGCGAGATTTGTGGAGAGTAAAGAATATTACATGAGGATTGGCAAGGCTTGGAAGCGGGGATACTTGCTTTACGGTCCGCCTGGAACCGGCAAGTCCAGCTTGGTCGCTGCCATCGCTAATCATCTTAGGTTCAGTATCTACAATTTGGACCTATCTACTGTGGAAGACAACAAGTCTTTGCAGACATTATTGCTTCTAATGAGAAACAAGTCGATTCTTGTTGTAGAGGACATTGACTGCATGATTGAGCTCCACAACAGGACGACAGTAGAGAATAAAGATGGAGAGAGTAAAAAGACATCAGTGACCCTTTCAGGGTTGTTGAATGCTGTGGATGGAATTGTATCGTGTAGTGGACAAGAGAGGATCATTGTGTTTACAACTAACTATAAGGATCGGCTCGATTCTGCAATACTAAGGCCTGGGAGGATGGATGAGCATTTGTATATGGGCTACTGTGGAGTGTCTGCGTTTAGAAAGTTGGCTTCTAACTACCATTGCGTCGATGATAGCAGCGGCCACCCACTGTTTGAGAAGATAGAAAAGTTGATAACGGAGGTGGAGGTGACACCGGCAGAAGTAGCAGAACTACTGATGAGGACTGACAATCCTGATATTGCATTTGAAGGTGTCATTGAGTTTCTTCAGAGCAAAAAAGGAGGCGATCAGAAAAATATAGATGACCTACTCTACGAATTCGACGAGCAGATCAAAGATTCAAGCACCAAAGGTGAGAGCGTACTTGACGTGCAAGGAAGTCAATCAACTCCATAGTTGTGTAACTAATAAGCCAGCTAGACTAGAACAATAATACAAAACTCTAATTGCAATCTCCAAATTGGCTTCAGATGGAGTCCTCAAGTGACTGCTACGTACTTCCCCACTAGTTCTGCATCCTCTTCAAAATTTCTTGCCTAGAAAATCTTAGTAACTATTATTCTGATAAGGATTCTCATATGAAAGTTGATTAGCTGTTAATGATTTACTGTATATATTAATCTTTGCTTCTGTTGAAGTAGTTCAATATCGTTATATTTGTGTGGCAGCAGTATATATAGTAATACTCTGATTTACTCACTACTAGTTATTCTTACGCTATTGTTACTTTATATCTCTACCTAGTAGCATAATTCTGATATTTTTATTTATTTATCATAGACGGTAGGTCCTAGGACTCCCTGCATTTCATTAAATTTTTTTTAATGAAACATACAACCAGAAAAAGAAAAATGATGATCATGAAACCTTACAGGAGGTCCATGAGCCTCATTCCCCATCAAAATAGAGAAACCCCCCCTTGCCCAAAAATAATAATTACAAGAAATTACAGAAACAGACGTCCCACCGACATCACAAAAAGCAACATCCCGAAGGGTCGACAGAACACCCGCATCCAAAAAGGTCGACCCCAAAGGCACCCCCCATCCTTGCACCGCCCGTCCCTCACTCTTCCTCCGTGGTTCCCCCCCTTTCCTCTTGCACCGCCTCGTTGATGGTTGTGTCGCCGTCGTTGTACATCTCCTTGACTCTCTTCGATGCTTCCCCACATGCCGTCATAGACCAGAAGAAAATTAGAGCATTGATCTTGAACAGCAGTTGATGATGCATGGTGCGTCTGTGCTGTGGCCTAAAAATTCTACAGTTTCTCTCTAACCAGATCCCCCAGCAAATTGTCATCACACTAACCCCCCAAATGTCAAAGTGTCCTTTACGCAGGTTACTTTGACGCCAATTTCCCCACAATTCTTGCACCGTCTTCGGGCCATCCCCGACGATACCTAATCTATTCAAAAAATCTTCCCATATTTCTGTTACAAATTTACATTTAATGAACAGATGATCCACCGTTTCGTCAGCCATGTTACACATAATACAGTCTCCTGGACCTACTCACTTCCGTCTTGCCAAGTTATCCCTGGTTAAGATCGCATTTTGGGACAGAAGCCAATTGAAAGCCCTGATCTTCAGAGGTACCCTAATCTTCCAAATTGGGTCGTTGGTCCGTATTCCTCCGCCATTAAGCCACTTATAGACCGAGTTTACCGAGAAGACCCATCCCTTCCCTGTTTTCCATTTGATTTTGTCAATATTCTCTCCTTCTGTCGGCTTCCAGCTTTCTAGAAAAAAGATAAGATCCTGCTTTTGTTTCCTTCCCTCGACGCTAAGCCTGGCTGATAATCTCAGGCTCCACTCTCCGTTTCTCCAGTTTCGTGATACCCAGTCATTTTTGTCAATTGCAAATTCGTATGCAACTTGAAATCTTCTCTTCAGGGTTATTGGCCTACACCACCTATCTTTCCAGAAGCAAATGGTTTCCCCGCTCCCAATGGTGAAAGTCTCTCCTTTTAGAAAAATTTCTTTAGCTCGCGTAACTCCCTGCCAAAACCCCGACATGAAGGATGTTGTGCTAATCTAGCTACCTAAATATATAGATAAAACTAGACACAAATTATAAACCTCGCAAGTGCACGAATCGTTAGAAAAGCGTAGCAATAGCAAGGGTCGATCCCACAGAGATTGTAGACTTTAACTTACCAATCAAAAGAATAAAAATCATTAAGAGTTGTTTTGAAAGTCTAAAAGAAATGAAAAGATTAAACTAAGTTAAGAAATGTGAATCACAAATATTTATGAAACAGTTGGGTTTAGATCTCCACCAATAGTTAGTAATGCTAAGTCACCTTCTGAACTTCTTCTTATTACTCATGTTTGTTCACTTTAAGGGCATGGTATCTACTCCTTAAAGTACTGTTTCCCTAGGCCAAGAATTAGGCATGGTATCTACTCTAATTCGTTTCTTTCATTAAGTCCTCAGCATGGTATCTACTAAGTTGTATTTAAGGAAAACATAAGATCGGTGGAAACAAACAAACACTCAAGGCTCTAGAAATTGGTATCAGATCTAGATCCCTTAAGTTGATTGAACCAGGAACCCCTAAAGATTCCTTTGTTACAATTACGGGCACGAGATACGGGTCGTCTCAATATGCTCATATAACAGATTCAGATAGATGATAATGCAAACTTGAAATCTCAAGTTCTGCATGTCAGTCGACTGGCTCTCACCTCAGTCGACTGCTCTCAGACTTCGAGAACAAGTGTGGTTATCACAAACCTATATCAATTCAACTAGATTCAATCAATAAGTAAAATAGAAGAATTCAGAAGAACATAGCACTACATAACTACGGCTTCAATCTACCCAACTATGAAATTTAGTTCCACATAATAATACTTTTATTAATCAACAAATTCGAATACATGATCAACATTAAAGACTAAAAGGAGAAGAAATAAACTAATGAACTCCGGCAATAAGGTCGACTGGCTGTCACACAGTCGACTGCCTTCGAATACTGGATCTCCTCTCTCCTTTCTCGATGTTGATAAAATGATACCCTTGTTGATGACTTGAACGCTCAGAACCCTTGTGATTCGGTGATTTTGGAATGTCTGGAAGAGTGCCAATCGAGAGAGCGCGATTGATGCTTCTTTTCTGATATTTATAGAACACGGCTGAGAATTAGGGTTTTGCACTTTTTTTTCAGAAAACTCCTTCTTTGTTTGATTTGATGATTTATTTCTTTCTCTTTTCTTCTTTCCTTCCTTATCTGTTAACCACGTGCTCTTGGAAATCCCCAGTCTATAGATTTGATTTGCATAAATCTGGATTCAGATAGATTTGAAATTAGATTTGGATGAATCTTCGAATATCTTATCTGTATACTCTGCCGCCTATCAGTCGACTGCCTCTGGATGTAAGTCGACTGTGTCGAGACTTTAGTATTTTCATGATTCATCAGCCCAGTCGACTTGGTGTGTAAACTTGATTCCCCTGTCCAGTCGCCTGTAAGCATGATCAGTCGACTGATCTCCTGCAGTTTCCTGTGTTTCATCTTTGCAATCCTGAATTTGCTTCGTTTTGCTTTTATAGACTGTTTCCTATGGAAAAGAGAAAATAAGAGTTAAATACCACATATAGAGCTTTTAAATGTCTAATTGCACTAAAGTTATTGCTCTAAAATGTGAATAATATTGTGTTCATCAAAGGACCTATTTTTCTCTTTTCGGTGCATACATCCATTCCTTAAATACGTTTTCTTGATTAGGATAGCCCATTTTGCCTTAGGCTTAGTGTTCAATTTTCACCACCACTTGCAGAGAAATGCTTGATTCATTTGTCTTATGTTGACCACCCCTAGACCACCAAATTCCTTTCGTCTGCATACGATCCCCCATTTTATAAGAGAGTATCCCTTTCCCTCTTGTCGAGATCCGTGCCACAGGAACACCTTCTCAATCTATCAATCTTCTTGACCACCCAAATTGGGATCTCGAAAAAAGACATGAAGTATATAGATATGGAGCTGATGACCGAATTAAGCAGGGTAAGTCTGCCACCCAGAGACAAAGCTTTTGCCTTCCACCCTTCTAGTCTACTTGCAATTTTGTCAATTATCTCATTCCAGTCAATCCTTCCCACTTTCCTCGTCCCGATAGGCAACCCTAGATATTTGATAGGAAATTTCTTAACCTGGCAGTTAAGAATCCCCTCAATTACCGGTCCTGACTCCCCGACGTCCCCCAAGAAAGTGATGGAGCTTTTATGGAAATTGACCTTTAGTCCTGACCACGCCTCAAATAGGTATAGACCCCACTTTAACAGTGATACCTCGACAATGTCACATTCTCCGAAAATCAGAGTGTCATCTGCATATTACACGTTAATAATTGCATCGCTACCCCTCCTCAAACCCAGCCCTCGGAATAACCCGTGACCTTTAGAGGCCTGTAACATTCTATGTAGGCCATCCGCAACCATAGTAGACAAGAGTGGTGATAGCGGATCCCCTTGCTTCAAACCTCTCTTGCACCTGATTTCTTTACCAGGCTTCCCATTGACTAGAATGCTGACCTTAGCCGTGGATAGCCAAGTCTCAATCCAACTGATCCACCTCGTTCCGAACCCTCTCCTATGGAGGACCTCAATCAAGCACTTCCATTCCACCTTATCATAGGCCTTCTCAAAATCCAATTTCAGCATAAATCTCGCCTTTTTACATCGCTTCGTGTCCTGAATAACCTCTTGAACTAAGGCCACCCCTTCTAGAATATCCCTTCCAATTATAAACCCAATTTGGTATTCTTCGATGATGTCTCCGATGATCCCCCTAAGCCTATTCGCCAGTACCTTACTGATTATCTTAACCGAACAATTAATCAGGCCGATTGGCCTATAGTCTCCAATTTCTGTTGCCACTTTCTTCTTTGCGATGAGACAAAAGTTGGCATAGTTTAGTCTATTAAATTCCAACCTTGCCTCATAGAATGCCATCATTACGTCCATAATGTCATTCTTCAGAATTCCCAAAATCACTTATAGAAAAAGACCGGGAATCCATCTGGTCCTGGCGCCTTATCCTGACCCATTCCCCAAATTGCTGCTTTGACCTCATCTACTGTGAATGGATCCTGCAGCATCGCAATTCTTCCTTGGGTATCTGCCGGCAATCCCTCCCACAAGTCCACAGCTGACTGACACTGCCCCTCCATGCTTTCCCCAAAAAGTTCCTTGTAAGTGTCGTGAACATGATCAACTATGAAACCTTCATCGGAAACGTAGTTTCCTTCTATCTCCAGTGAATGAATGTGATTCATCCCATGCCGCATACTGGTGATTTTGTGGAAGTAGGACGTGTTTGCATCCCCTTCAGACAACCACTTAACTCTTGATCTTTGACGTCACATGATTTCTTCCTTATTATAGGTATCCAGGATATCCTGCCTACTTGCCCTTAGAGTTTGAAATTGGACATCATCCAACCCAAATACCTCTTCCCTCCTTTCTAGTTCATCAATAATTTTAAGAGTTTCTTCCTTCTGCTTAAGGATATTACCGAATGCTGTTTTGTTCCATTTTCGCAGGCTTCTTCTGAGTCTAGCTAATTTCCTAACCAGCCTTGTAGCTGGTCCATCCTGGAGCGTCTCTCTTTCCCAACTAGCTTTGACCATTTCCTTGCATTCGTTGCTGGTTAGCCACATCTTTTCAAACCGGGAGATCTTGTGTTTTCGTTTGCCCTCTTCTTCTGATGAAATGATGATCGGGACGTGGTCCAAAGTATTGCGTGTGCATGACCTCGCAAACCTCCAAGGGAAATTTGTCTCCCAATCTGTAGATACTAAAATTCTGTCTAGTTTTGCCAGCACCGGAATTCGTCTCCTGTTCGACCATGTGAACTTCCTATCATTGATCAGGATTTCCATCAGCATGAGATCAGAGATGACCTTGTTGAAATTTCTTCTGTCAGGGCCGTTCCCCATCCCTCCCACTCTTTCATGTTCATGCCTTACAATATTGAAGTCCCCTCCTACCACCCATGGCATAATTCTGATATTAGAATTATCCCTTTTTTTTAAAAAAGTTTTTATAGAGGAGATATATATAGTACCTGTCCTTTCTTGCAGGGCCGGCCCTACCCTAGAGGCGGGTAAGGCGGCCACCTTGGGTCCCCGGAGATTTCGCGATTTCAGGGCCCCAAATTTGAACTTTCCTTGTAAATATAGGTACGTATTTTGCGCGTAAAATAATATATATATATATATTATTAGGGGCCCCATTTCAAAAGTTGGCCTAGGACCCCGGGAACTCAGGGTCGGCCCTACTTTCTTGAATAGCATTTGCAGGAGCAGTATTAAACCTTTTTCAAGAAATAATTCCATGCAGTGACATTCCCGATGGATATGAAAAGAAATTCATCTGGGATGTTCGATCCCTATTGTGGCAAATTGATACAAGCTAATGAACAGCTCAAGCCATGATGGAGAAGAAACAATCAATGAAACGATGAAGAAGAAAGCATCAGTTGAGAGAAGTGGCTGAGTATCTGATGTATCAGTCGAATATGTAATAGATAGTAGTGTTGGGTTTAAATGTAAAAGGTAGACTGAATCGGTACCCTTAGATACCGATCGTTGGATGTTAATTGAGAGTTGTATGAGCCGTTCATCTCTGTGGGACCCATTGGTTCAAACCGTTGTAACAGAATGTTCATACTTCACTATAAATAAAGAGATTGATCAGCTCAGCTGATCAATCAGACATTAGTGCTTCTTCTTCTTCCCCAGTTCTTGAATCCTTCTCTTTCTCAACCTCCATTCCCCTTCCAGTCTTGATTCTAACCATCTTGATTTCTGCCATGGCTAAGAACAAAGCCAGAGGTGTAACAATGGTATCAGAGCCGGTTGATTCTGCGGCAGATTTAGAAGAGGAGATCCCTCAAGATCCCATCGACAATGGAATTCTTGGTTCTGCACCAGAATTAGAGTGGAAATAGAGATATCAATTCTTGAATGATAGGGTAGCCAGCATGGAACATCAGATGAAGGAGGTGACTTCACAAGTCTCCCAAATTCCATTGATTCTTGCACAGTTGCAGATATTGACACAGAAGATGGGTGAAGATCGAGTCAATCAAGAAACCTCAGAGGTTCATCCATTATCAAAATCCACATGTAAACAGTACTCTAACCTCGAATTTGATAGAAGAGAAAATTTGATACAATCTTCTAAGGGTAGAGGGTTTCTTGATGAGAGAAGTGGATTTGGTGAAATTTTTTTTTCTAAACCTCCAAAGCTAGAGGTGCATTCATTCTCTGGTACTGGAGATATTCTCAATTGGATCTTTCAGATTGAGCACTATTTTGAAATCTATAAGATCCCAGGAGAAGAAAAGGTCAGGATAGCGTTCTTTTTTCTTAAAGAAGATGCGATCCAGTGGTGTCGTTGGTTTCTTAAGAACAACGAAGGGGTTGTCACTTGGAAAGAATTCAAAGAGGGAATTTGTAATAGGTTTGCACTGGGTATATATGAAGACGCAGCCAAATCCCTGTGCAGATTAGAACAAACTTCTACAGTTTTAGACTATCAGATCAAATTTGAAAAATTACAATGTTTAGTAGAAGGAGTAAGTGAGCAATACCTTGTTCAGCAGTTTGTGAGTGGGCTCAAACTAGAACTGCAGCATGATGTGGTCATGGCAGAACCACAGTCATTGGGAGAAGCTTTCAGAGTGGCATTGAGATATGAGAAAAAATTCAATTCACTTAAGCAGTTTTCCAAACCTCCCTATAGAACAAGCTACAAGAATCCTTCGTCTGGTTATAGTTCTTGGTCTCAGCAATCGCAATCTGTGGCTCACACACCATCCGCCAACACCAATAGCAATTTTGTTAATCTTGATAAGCCTACCTTGAAGAAATTAACACCTAATGAGGTGTGGGATAGAAGGAAGAGAGGGTTATGTTTTCACTGTGATGAGAAATACCTGCCAGGTCTGTAATACCCCGTATTTCTGAAATATATATGATTTGAAATATATATAATAAATGAATTTGACTTGGCCCTATAGAGATTCCTATAGGAAGGATTTATAAAATAATTGGATTTGAAATGATATGGGATTCTTGAATCCGGTTGGGTATAAGTGGTGGGGGGACCCACCGATTGTGAAGGCACAGCACATGTGTGCTGAGTGCTTCTTTGTAGGTGACGTGGCACCTAGGAATGAGTATTCCTGGGTGTACATGGTATGGAAAAACGGGAATGGTGTAGGGATTTGATCCCACATCGATAGTTTCAAGAATAAAAATATAGTATAAATAATATTGCCAAGGATCAAGAGTCACCAATTCGGTTAACCACCTTTTGAGAGGCAGCCTGTGGTGGGCAGTTGTACTACATAGTATCTAATTTGTCTAAAAAATTGTATAAATTGTCCGGGCTCGGGGCAGGGGCGTTACAAATGGTATCAGAGCCGACTTTCGACACCGAGGGTGTAAGAGCAGTGAGTTATGGACCACCAGATTTGCACCAGATTTGCGGCGGAGAGTATTTCACAGGTTCTTCACGATGAGTCGTGACATGACGTGGATACGGCTCCAGGTTCCGCGACGGCGGAGAGTATTTCACAGGTTCTTCACGATGCGTCGTGACATGACGTGAATACTGCTCCAGGGTACCGTCCCGGGGTGACGCTCACAGAAATGCTCTACATCGGCTAGAAAGTAGATCCTGCACTAGATTGTGCATGCCCGTGCTCATCAGCGAGGACGCTGATTTCTGAAGGGGGGGTGTGTGTAATACCCCGTATTTCTGAAATATATATGATTTGAAATATATATAATAAATGAATTTGACTTGGCCCTATAGAGATTCCTATAGGAAGGATTTATAAAATAATTGGATTTGAAATGATATGGGATTCTTGAATCCGGTTGGGTATAAGTGGTGGGGGGACCCATCGATTGTGAAGGCACAGCACATGTGTGCTGTGTGCTTCTTTGTAGGTGACGTGGCACCTAGGAATGAGTATTCCTGGGTGTACATGGTATGGAAAAACGGGAATGGTGTAGGGATTTGATCCCACATCGATAGTTTCAAGAATAAAAATATAGTATAAATAATATTGCCAAGGATCAAGAGTCACCAATTCGGTTAACCACCTTTTGAGAGGCAGCCTGTGGTGGGCAGTTGTACTACATAGTATCTAATTTGTCTAAAAAATTGTATAAATTGTCCGGGCTCGGGGCAGGGGCGTTACAAGGTCATTTGTGCAAAACAAAGGTGTATATGTGTATAGAAGGTGAGTGGGATTTGTGTAGTTTACAAGAAGAGAAAGAGTTGAATCAGCTGTTGTTAGAAGATGGGAGTATGAACCTGAATGATGCCACAGATCCTCATATCAACACTGCATCGTTGAGCTTTGGGGTAAATACTGAGTGCCTAATTCTAAAAGCACAGCTCAGAGGAGTGGATGTCCATGTGTTGATAGATACTGGAGCCACACATAACTACATTGATCCTTTCATTCTTCAAAGAGTTGGATTACCACTTTCAGTCAAACAGAATTTCAATGTCAGAGTTGCTGGAGGGAAGGATGTGGAAGGGAGTGGATTATGTTCTAATGTGCACCTAAGTTGTCAGGGTTATGAGTTTATAGATGATTTTCTGGTGTTTCCCATTGGAGGCCATGATGTGGTTGTTGGAGCAAAGTGGATTAAGCAAGTGTCAGAGGTTACTATTAACCTGATGCATAAGCAATTGAAGTTCAAACAGAAGGGTGTTGATTGGGTTTTACAAGGATTGAAACCAGGTCCAACTACAATATTATCAGATAAAGAGGCAAATAAGATTGCAATGCAAACACACAGGGGGTTTGTACTATACTTGATGTCTGCAAATACAGATTTTCAAACTTCTCTTGATCCTCAACCTACACCTGAAGTACCCTCTCAACCACCAGATCTCCATGAGCTGTTAGTAGAATTTCAAGAATTGTTTGAAGAACCAAAAGGTCTACCACCCAAAAGATCCTGCGACCACCAGATACGCTTAGAAAGCAACTCTAAACCCATTTGCATAAGGCCATATCGATACTCATTTGAACAGAAGAACACAATTGAGGGAATTGTTGAAGACATGTTGAAACAAGGTATCATCAGACCAAGCAGTAGCAATTATAGCTCACCGGTAGTTCTTGTCAAAAAACATGATGGATCTTGGAGATTTTGTGTTGATTATAGATCCCTAAACAAGCAAACCATCAAAGATAAATATCCAATTCCAATTATTGATGACTTACTTGATGAACTACATGGATCTAGATTTTTTACTAAACTAGATCTGAGGTCTGGATACCATCAGATACGAATGCACAATGATGACATCTCCAAAACGGCATTTAGAACTCATAGTGGGCATTATGAGTTTTTAGTGATGCCCTTTGGATTAAGTAATGCTCCTTCTACATTCCAATCTCTCATGAACAACATTTTTCGACAGCATTTGAGGAAATTTATCCTAGTTTTTTTTGATGACATCCTAATTTTTAGCAACTCCTGGCAAAGTCATTTGGAACATCTAAGGGAAGCTTTTCTCATACTCAAAAGGAATCATCTGTTTGTTAAGAAATCCAAATGCACATTCGGCAGAAATGAAGTGGAGTATCTGGGTCATATCGTATCTGATAAAGGCATTGCTGTTGATGCAAAGAAGGTGATTATGGTGAAGGAGTGGCCAATTCCAAGTACTGTGAAAGCATTGAAAGGCTTCCTTGGGCTTACAGGTTATTATCGGAAATTTATAAAAGGCTATGGTGCAATTGCAGCTCCATTGACAGATTTAACCAAGAAAGATGGATTGAAGTGGAGTGAAGAAGCTGCTGTGGCTTTTGAACGACTCAAACAAGCTCTTATCACAGCCCCAGTACTCCAACTACCTGATTTCAATGAAACATTTGTGGTTGAATGTGATGCTTGCAAAGTGGGAACTGGAGCTGTGCTCTTGCAGAAGAACCATCCCATTGCGTATATTAGTCAAGGGATTAAAGGGAAATGCTTGCATTGGTCGGCATATGAGAAGGAGATGCTTGCTATATTATTAGCAGTTAAGAAATGGAAGCAATACCTCTTTGGGAGAAAGTTTATTATCCGTACAGATCATAAACCACTCAAATATATGTTAGATCAAAGATTATCAACAGAGGCTCAGCATTATTGGTTGGTGAAGCTCTATGGGTTCAATTTTGAGGTAGAATACAAAAAAGGGAGTGAGAACATACCAGCTGATAGGCTATCCAGAAGGGATACTGATTGCTTCCTAGTTCAATTATGTTCTTTGCACCCAGATTGGTGGAAGGATGTTTTGAAAATGAATGAGACAGATCCATATTTCAAAGATTTAGCTAGTAAGGTTTTAAGGACCAATACTAGCAAATTCACTGAGGTAAGGGGAGTGTGGTTTAAAGGTAATAAAGTAGTAATAAGCCCAACATCACACCTTACAAAATTAATGATTTTTGAACATCATGACACACCTATAGGAGGTCATTCGGGGTATGATAAGACCCTTCAGAGGCTTCGCAGGTCTTTTTGGTGGGAAGGGATGAAAAAGGATGTTCAAAAATATGTGCAAGAGTGTTCCACATGCCAGACAAGTAAGTATGACTGCCGATCACCTGCTGGATTATTGCAGCCGCTTCCAGTGCCTACTCAAATATGGGAACAAGCTAGTATGGATTTCATCGAAGGCCTCCCTCTCAGTCATAGATATGCAGTGATTTTGGTAGTTGTTGATAGATTGAGTAAGTATGCTCATTTTTTTCCCATCAAACACCCATATACAGCAAGCACTATCATACAAGTCCTTAATGAAGGCATTTTCAAACTGTATGGGATGCCTGTGTCTATAATCTGTGATAGAGGAGCTGTGTTTACAAGCCATCTTATGAGGGAAACACTTAAGTTGCAGGGGACAAAGCTTCATTATTCCACTGCGTACCACCCGTAAACAGATGGACAGACGGAAGTCGTGAATAGATGTTTGGAGACATACTTGAGGTGTTTTTGTAGTCTCAAACCTGGTGATTGGAGTAAGTGGTTATCTTGGGCAGAATATTGGTATAACACTTCTTATCATAGCTCAATCAAGTCGACTCCTTATCAGATTGTATATGGTAGAGCTCCTCCAACTCTATTATCTTATATTCCCCACACTGCTAAGCTGCCACAGGTGGAAGAGGATTTATTAGCAAGAGATGTTGCTTTACAGCTGCTCAAAGACAATTTGAAAAGAGCGCAGGATAGGATGAAGAAGCAATCAGATGCACACAGGCTTGATAAAGAGTTTCAAGTAGGTGATTTGGTGTATGTTAAACTTCAGCAATATAGACAAGTATCAGTGGCAACAAGAGCAGTTAAGAAGCTATCTCCATTATACTATGGGCCATATGTTATCTTGGAACGAATTGGACCTGTAGCATATAAATTGGATCTGCCCAAAGAGTCCAAAATCCACCCTGTTTTTCACATTTCACAGCTGAAGAAACATTTGGGTCCACGGGTTGATGTGCAGAGAAGTGTTCCAGTGCAGATATCTCAATCCTTGCTTGAGCCAGAAGAGATACTTGATCGAAGAGCAGTAGTGAAGGGAAGAAAATTGATATCAGAGGTCTTAATTAAATGGCGACACCAGGGAGTTGATTGTGCGACCTGGGAGTCTTATTGGGATCTGGTGCGCAGGTTTCCCCTCTTCAACCTTGAGGCAAGGTCTCAAATTAGGGGGGGAGGAATTGATACAAGCTAATGAACAGCTCAAGCCATGATGGAGAAGAAACAATCAATGAAACGATGAAGAAGAAAGCATCAGTTGAGAGAAGTGGCTGAGTATCTGATGTATCAGTCGAATATGTAATAGATAGTAGTGTTGGGTTTAAATGTAAAAGGTAGACTGAATCGGTACCCTTAGATACCGATCGTTGGATGTTAATTGAGAGTTGTATGAGCCGTTCATCTCTGTGGGACCCATTGGTTCAAACCGTTGTAACAGAATGTTCATACTTCACTATAAATAAAGAGATTGATCAGCTCAGCTGATCAATCAGACATTAGTGCTTCTTCTTCTTCCCCAGTTCTTGAATCCTTCTCTTTCTCAACCTCCATTCCCCTTCCAGTCTTGATTCTAACCATCTTGATTTCTGCCATGGCTAAGAACAAAGCCAGAGGTGTAACACAAATGTTATCAGGGATCGAAATTTTCTAGTCAGGAAAGGTTTCCTGGATTGTTCTGACACACCCCCTCTTTACAGTCACACGGTTACAGATACAAAACGGAAAGACAATGGAAAAGAATTCATATGAATCTTGACTAACTCCCACTAACACATTTAATCTTCACTAGTTCATATACCCAGAGGGCCTGGTGAGACCTTGTGATACATCCCCAAAATGAATCTGTGGATTATCCCGATTGCTTCGAGTAGCAACCACCATTGTGAATCAAATACTAACAACAACAATCAGAAAACCAGAGTAAAGAAAGGAGCAGGAAAAGAAATCAATTCATTCTTCATTCATATCCTTTCCACAAACTACAGCTCTCTGTATATACAAGGGAAAAGAAGAGAGAGACGCAGAAGGGATCTAATCGCAGGGTGCCACGTAGCATGCGTAATGCACGAACTGCGACTAGAAACGGACGCCACTGCACTCCAACTACCTCTGACTGTAGCGGAGCCCACCTGAAGCATATTCGCCTTTGGTAATAGAGCACGTGGCCGTGCTAGCCAAGAAGTGAAGAAACGCCTCGATGGGGGATTTTATTGCAAAATACGCCAGGCACTTTGCAAATAAACCCATAAAAGAAAAATAATACACTGGGGATTGATATATAACGCTGAGGACTGATACGCAACCCAGCTTCTTTATTCTTCTGCAGATACAGTCCTCTACGGAGCTGTATCACATTGTGGACTACAGAAGATTTGGGTGAAACGCCTTTTTTTTTAAGGATTGTGGTCTGAAATACACGTAGGTACTTGTGTTAGTTGGAGAAGAAGAAGAGACGACATGAAGAACAACAAAAGATAGCGGCACTGCAGCAAGTGAAGAACCAACAGACGGGAGGAGGGGACATTGTAATGCCAAATACGAATTAACCACCAATCAAAAGGAGAAATAGCGAAAAACAGAAACAAGCAAACACAAGAACACAACGATTTACGTGGTTCGGCAAAAGCCTACGTCCATGGGGCGGTTGGGGTTTCTTCCACTATAATCAACAATGGGCGAAAACCCTTACAAAGATGACGGCTGCAAAATTCCGAATAGAGGTGTTCCCACTTACAAAACCCTAAAGGGTGTATTTAAAGAAAAATTACTGGGCTATGCGAAATGGGCCTATTCTAGTTTACAAATAGAATTTTCGGGCTCCGATCACTGCAGGGGGCGCTGCCCCCCTGCCACCCCCCGATACGACGGATATCAACAAGCTGAACCAGAATCGAGCCATTATCCTACAATCTCCACCTTGGCGAGATCTTCCAAGTAGCCCAAGCAATCTCCAAAAATACTCCAAAACAAATGCTCATCACCAAACGCAACGGAAACTTCAAAAAACCCAAACTCCACCTTAGTATGATATCACATACTAAGCAAACAAATAGCAAAGCAACATCCCAACCGCCCATTCCAAATCATCAAACATGCAAAATATTAGTCAAGTTCATGCAATGCTTGAACTTGGCTGCCACAACAATTTTGGTCAACATATCAGCAGGATTATCAGCTGTCCCAATCTTCACCAGAAGAATATCACCATCCTTTATCAAATCACGCACAAAATGATAACGGACATCAATATGTTTGGTCCTCGAATGATGAACTTGGTTCTTCGCTAAATGGATAGCACTCTGACTGTCACAGTGTACCTCCACCTTCTCCCGATGAATTCCCAAGCTCTTCAAAAGTCCATGAACCCAAATGGCTTCCTTCATGGCCTCAGCAACTGCCATGTATTCAGCCTCAGTAGTAGACAATGCTACAGTGGACTGCAAATTGGACCTCCAACTTATAGGTGCTCTAGCCATAGTAAACAAATAGCCTGTAGTAGACCGCCTCTTATCTAGATCACCTGCATAGTCAGAATCAACATAACCCACCAATAACCTGCTAATATTGTCATCCCTCTCAAACTTCAAACCCACATTTGTGGTGCCACTAATGTACCTCAAAATCCACTTAGTCGCTTGCCAATGCTCTCTGCCTGGATCATGCATATATCGACTAACCATACTCACCGCCTGAGAGATGTCTGATCGAGTACAAACCATGGCATACATCAAACTGCCAACCACACTAGTGTAAGGTACATTAGCCATATACTGTCTCTCTTCATCTGTACTTGGAGACTGAGAAGCACTAATTCTGAAATGAGTGGCTAAGGGAGTACTGACTGGTTTAGTTTTCTCATCTATACCAAACCGTTTCAGCACCTTCAAGAGATATTGCTTCTGTGTCAAACTCACTATGCCCTTTGCTCTGTCTCTAGCTATCTCCATCCCAAGTATCTTCTTGGATTCACCAAGATCCTTCATCTCGAATTTAGAACTCAGCTGATTCTTCAAGTTTTGAATCTCCTTAGCATTTTTAGAGGCAATCAACATGTCATCCACATATAATAACAGATATATGAAAGAGCTATCCTGCAATTTTTTGAAGTAGACACAATGATCATACTCACTTCTGGAATATCTCTGCACTTTCATAAACTGATCAAACCTCAAATACCACTGCCTTGGAGATTGCTTCAACCCATAGAGAGACTTCTTCAACCTGCAAACAGAACTTTCCTTCCCAGCAGTCTTAAACCCATCTGGCTGCAACATATAAATTTCTTCATCTAGGTCCCCATGTAAGAATGCAGTCTTCACATCCATCTGTGTCAATTCAAGATCAAACTGTGCTACCAATGCCAACAAAATCCGAATAGAAGGATGCTTCACAACCGGAGAGAACACTTCATTATAGTCAATTCCTTCCTGTTGAGCATACCCCTTTGCAACTAGTCTAGCCTTGAACCGAATACTGTCTTTTGGACCTTCTTTCTTCGTATACATCCACTTGCAACCGATGGCTTTCTTCCCCTTTGGTAATTGCACTAGATCCCAAGTCTTGTTCTTATGAAGAGAGTTCATCTCTTCATCCATAGCAACTTTCCAATCTGCATTTTCAGAACTTCTAGTGGCTTCTTTGAAGTTGGAGGGAACTTCATCATCAACAATGGGAAGAGCAAATGCAACTGTTTCTGTAAAGCGAGATGGTCGTTTGATATCTCTTCTTTGCCTTCTTGCTGCAATTGATTCTTCCTGCTGGGGAGGGTCTTGGATAGGAACTTCTTCCTCATCCTCAGTATCAACCACATCATCTTCATTTTGGGCAGGAGTAGGATTTTCAACTGAAAGCTTTTCTAACTCCACCTGTTGGAGAACTCTCCCACTCTTCTGCTGCTCTTGATCACAAGTTTGTTGGTTCTTCTCTTTCAACATGCTGATCTCATCAAAGGTAACATCCCTGCTGATTACTAATTTTTTCTGTTCTGGACACCACAACCTGTAACCTTTGACACCAGTACTAAAACCAACAAATATAGCCTTTTTGGCTCTTGCATCAAGTTTAGTTTCAGTTACATGAAAATAAGCAGGACAACCAAATATATACAAAAAACTATAATCAGATGCAGGTTTACCACTCCATACCTCAATAGGCGTTTTGCCTTCAAGTGCTGCAGATGGTAAACGGTTGACAATGTGGCTTGCATATATAACAGCTTCTGTCCAAAATGTCTTCTTCAATCCAGACTGTGCTAGCATACATCTCACCTTCTCAAGTAAGGTTCTGTTCATCCTTTCTGCAACCCCATTTTGCTGTGAAGTCTTCCTAACTGTGAAGTGCCTCTGGATCCCTTCATCTTCACACAATTTCAGAAACGGATCGTTCTTGTATTCCCCTCCATTATCTGACCTCAGAACCTTAATCTTCCTTCCAGTCTGGTTTTCAACTTTCTTCTTCCAGCTTGTGAACAAGGTCAAAACTTCATCTTTGTGTTTCATGGTATATACCCAAACCGTCTGGAGTAGTCATCAACGAATGTAACAAACCAGTGTCTACCACTCATAGAAGGTGTCTGAGTAGGGCCCCAAACATTTGTGTGCACATAATCGAGGATACCCTTTGTCTGATGTACAGCTGTACCAAATTTTACCCTGGTTTGCTTACCTAAAACACAATGTTCACAAAATTCCAGCTTGCAACCTTTAGCATCTATAAGCAACCCTTGCTTCACAAGCCCCTGCAAGGCCTTTTCTCCTGCATGCCCGAGTCGCATATGCCACAACCTTGTAGAGTCGGGAACAACCTGTTTAGTCTTTTCAGTTACACTGGCAGCCTGACCCAAATACGTTTTTCCCTGCAAGAAAAACAAATTCCTTTTTCTTTGCCCTTTCATCACCACGAGTGATCCATTAGTCACCTTCAGAATGCCACCTTCACTAGCAAATTTCATTCCACTGGCCTCCAAAACACCAAGTAAAATCAAATTCTTTTTCAAATCTGGAACATACCATACATCTAAAAGCTCCCTAATAAGACCATCGTGCATTAGCAATTCAATCTTCCCGATTCCTACATTCTTACAAGGTGCATCATTTCCCATCAAAACTACCCCACCATCCATATACTCTAAGGAAGTAAACCACTCCTTTTTCCAAGACATATGATAGGAGGCTGCTGTATCAAGAAACCATACTTCTTGATAAAGTGAGGGACTAACAGCAAGTGCAAAGGAAAAATCATCGTCATTATCTAAATTGTCAACAATCACATTTGCAGTCGAATTTTCCTTATTTCGTAGCTTCGGACAATCCTTTTACCAATGCCCCCTTTCATGACAGAAAGCACATTCATCTCTGGACGGTATTTTTCTGTCCTTTGAAACTCTTCTCGATTTGAAACGAGATTTGTTTCCTTTATTCCCAGATTTGGTCTCAGATCTGGTCTCAGTTCTGCCCCTTACAATCAATGCTTCAGAAGTTTCTCTATCACCCATTTTATCCCTTCTCCTAGTTTCATTATTCAACAAAGCATTTGCAACATCTTCATATTTAACAGTATCTTTTCCATATATTAAAGTTGTTGCTAAATGATCATAACATTCGGGTAATGAATTCAACAGAATTAGGGCTTTGTCTTCATCTTTAATTTGCTCATCCAAATTTAACAAATCAGCCAATAATTTATTAAATGATTCAACATGAGCGTTCATGGACATACCTTCAGTATAGGTGAAGCGAAAAAGTCTCTTCTTCAAATACAGCCGATTCTCCAAACTTTTCCTCATGTATTTGTCTTCGAGTTTCTTCCACAACACCGCAGCAATGGTATCCCTCATCAAATCGTACTTCTGAGCCTTCGCGATAAAGAGCCGAATAGTCCCACACGCAACTCGGTTCAACTTTTTCCAATTTGCTTCGGACATATTCTTTGGTTTTTCTTCCTCCAAAGCAACGTCCTGTTCTTGTTGAACCAAAACATCCAACACCTCACACTGCCACATCCCGAAATTATTTGTTCCATCAAATTTTTCAACTTCAAATTTTGCGTTGTGAATCGTTGTTCTGGACGAACTTGATCCTGCAAAATCCTTGGTTGCATCTGCTTTATTCGCCATCTCCCTCTAGGTCGAACCTAGCTCTGATACCGCTTGTAATGCCAAATACGAATTAACCACCAATCAAAAGGAGAAATAGCGAAAAACAGAAACAAGCAAACACAAGAACACAACGATTTACGTGGTTCGGCAAAAGCCTACGTCCACGGGGCGGTTGGGGTTTCTTCCACTATAATCAACAATGGGCGAAAACCCTTACAAAGATGACGGCTGCAAAATTCCGAATAGAGGTGTTCCCACTTACAAAACCCTAAAGGGTGTATTTAAAGAAAAATTACTGGGCTATGCGAAATGGGCCTATTCTAGTTTACAAATAGAATTTTCGGGCTCCGATCGCTGCAGGGGGCGCTGCCCCCCTGCCACCCCCCGATACGACGGATATCAACAAGCTGAACCAGAATCGAGCCATTATCCTACAGACATATCTCTATTGACGGTAAGAAGTTCTTTCTTTCTATTTCCAAAGTGCCTTTTTCTTCTCGTGCATGTGTTGATTCCTGTAAACTCTAACTTGTGAATGAAACATACCCATAAAACTATTTGTGTTATTTTTCCTTGTAATTTTACTTACATCAATTGGATTATTTGGTGGAACAGAAATATTTCAGAGCAACTAGAGACATCAATGATCAAAAGGAGAAGGTTCGATAGATGAAGAACATAAATTCTTCTGCTGCTGCTGTTGCTACTACTACTTAAAAATTCTCTTGCCTGAACTTGAAGCGTAACTAAGTACATAACTCTGGTGGCATTTTGGTTGAGCATTGTGCTGTAACTCTACCTGTTTTGAAGCATGTGCAACGCACATGAGAGCTTTTCCGTTCCGTAATCCCTGAAATTGAGTGGATGATTGATAGAGTTTGGAGTTTAAATGTGTTTGGTATTTGAAGTAGCAGCTTGAATTGAAATCGACGACTAATATAGTTTGTAACTCAAAATTTTTGCTTGAGATATATTAAGTTGGTTGTTCTCGATTGTGCTCTCCAAAGCTTATTTTCAAAGGAAATTCTGGCATTTTCTGTTATTTTTAATTTGAAATCAATCATACAGGATGTTATTGAAGTTTATGAAAATCATAGAGCAATTGAAATCGTCGACTATCCTCAACCTATTGATAATGTAGCTGAAACGGTATTGTTATCTGTCGATATGCTTTGAACTGGAAACTTTTCATGCAAAGGTTATCACTGTGGAGTGTGCAGTTCACAATCAAACAGGATAAGTCAGCTAATCTCCTACAGATCCTCAGGTATGACAACTGTGTTAGCAAGGCATATATAACTATATATATATATATTGAGCTAAGAGCATCCACAGTCTTAAGCTAAAATGCATTTTATGCATATTTTGCACTGTACACGCTGCAGTCGTTAGGTATTCTGTCATTTTTTCCATTTTGCGCTACAGTAAAAAGCTAAAGATAGCACGAGATATAGCAATATGCACAGTATGCGTGACAAAACATCATGTTTCGTGTGGATTATTTAATTATTTTTTAAAATCTCGGTCCGATGAATTTTTTAATTTTTTTTTTCCAAATCTTAACTAGTTAATTAGTTTAATTCAATTAATTAAATAAGTTTAGTGAATTAATTAAGTTGATTAAAGCATTAATTAAGCCAACACCCATTGGGACGAAACACCACACTGGGATGAAACATCATGTTTCGTCTCATGTGGGGTCCACGCCAATTTTATATATATTTATAAATAACACTTCAAAAAATTCCCAAAAAAAAACCAAAAAATTCCAAAAAAATAAAATTCGACACAAGAAATATCATGTTTCGTCTGTCTCATTTTTGACGAAATTATGCATTTTTTACCTTTTGAGGACTGCAGCAAACTTTCGAATTGCTCAGGTATAATATGCATATATGCATATTATACCTCAGACGACTATGGATGCTCTAATGGGTCTACCCCTTTTCCTCTTCCTCTATTTTGAAATAGATAAATGAGATCAATAGTAGGAATCTGATTTAAACTAACACGTGTGTTTCACATGTTTTCATAAAATAAAAAAAATAAAAAAAACCTAAACACTCATCATCTATGATCTCATCCTCTTCCACTTTCAAAATCTTCTCCAACCTTCGCCTCCCACATTGCCCCCTCACACGCCACGGGACCTCCTCGTTTCCCGCTCCCCCGCACCCAGGGCCGGCCCTGAGTTCCGGGGTGCCCTAGGCGAACTTCCGGAATGGGGCCCCCCTGCCCCATATTAAAAAAAAAAAAAATTTACGCGCGAAACGCGTGCCTATATTTACAAGGAAAGTTTGAAATCGGGGGCCCCAAAAATGGCGAATTCCGCGGGGGCCCGAGGCGGTCGCCTTCCCTGTCTTCATATCAGGGCCGGCCCTGCCCGCACCCTCCTCGCCTCTGACGTTGTCGCTGCCTCCCATGCGCCTTCCTTGCCTCTGACCCTGCCCCCTCCATCTCGCCTTCCACGCACCTCCTAGCCTATGGTGCTGCCCCTTTTTCGCACGACCTTCTTGTTCCGAAAACTGAGGATCTTGTTGAGTCTTCAACACAAAACACCAAGCAAAACTAGATCACACCAATCACATTAAGCACATCATTTCGTCGAAAATCAATTTTACGATATAGACGCTTATGACCTCCCCCTCTATGTCTTGCGGTAATGATTACTCTGGCATTACGACCTGGTAAAAAGCACTGAATTCTTGTGAATAGGCATAAAAAACAAAAGAAGGAGGTACCCAACCTAGAAAAGAATGTTACAATATTTGAAATTCTCAACTTAGAAAAGAATGGTCCCGGTTGGGGCTTTCGCCTTAATCCGAGGGAGGAAGAACTGATATGTTATTTCAACTAGAGAAGATATAAGAATACTACAATTCTCACAACGACCATTTCTCAAGTCTAACTGGAACTTGGTTGCTGCTTACAATGGAAAAACTCTCTCAACCTCTCATATGAAGTACTCTCTTCTTCTATTCGGCACTCAATAGAATCATATCGTTCTACGAGCCATTTACATTGTATTTATAGATCTAGAGAAATCCTAGTTTGATACACATGATACATTAATCATCCGATTACTACTGAAGAGATAACCCTACGTTGGGAGCCGTACGATTTGACTTGAAGACAAAGTTTGGCTTCACGAATCTCCAAGACCTGACCCAAATAACCCATCAGCGCTGCGGTCGGTCGACCGTACACAACAGTCGGTCGACCGTTCCCCTCTCGGGAACCCTGTATAGTCGGAGCGGTCAACCGACCCCAAGTGCGGTCGACCGACCCCAAGTGCGATCGACCGCAACTCCACCTATTTGCTTCTACCAACTGCTTTCCTTCTTCTTTGATGCCTCGCTTCGATCCATCTCAATGCTTCATCGTCTTCTTCATCGAGCATGCGTATGCAAAACATACAGACCCAAAAATCTCCACATTGGATTGCATACTCATGAATCCATACTCATGTGATTTAAAACTCTTTTAGATATTTCTTCTTCTCTTTGTAAACAACACATTTTTATGGTTTCTTCCGCTAGTTGAACAAACCACCATCTGTTTTCTTCCAGCTGTATGCCCTCCTTAAGGGCACACCACTATACATGTAATCATGGAGGTGCCACCCTCCATATGAACTCCACCTACTTCAAGGCTCTCTCCACCTTCCAACGGTATTCGAACGTTGCAGTCTCGATTTGGTAATTTTAGTGACGGCTTACTAGATGATACTTTAGGAACAGTGGGTGTTCATACACTCGGCCGAGTTTTTCTGCTCCCACAAAGCTGGTAGAGGTTGTGCTGACCCTGCCCAATTCCCCTCTTACTCTTCATTACTTTACGACGACTATCTCAAATTGTCAAAACTTCACCTCAAGCTGTGTACCTGAAGCCACATGCATCAAGAGTCCCTAAGGATATCAGATTCTGATGTATCGGAGGAATATGCATGACCTCTTCTAGTGTGAACTCTTTACCATCTTACTCTCCAATTCAACTGTTCCCTCACCCACTACTTCACAAATCTCACCACTCCCCGTTCTCACACTACGGTCTGTTGACGACTTATAAGTTATAAGTAGAAAACATCTCCCTCTCGGAGCAAATATGAGAAAAACTTTCCGAATCAAGATACCAGCTAGAATCCACATCTGAAGAACTTGAAACAAGAAGACATAGGTCATCATTATTACCTGACTCAGTTGCGCTGACTATATGAGCTTGTTTCCTTTCTTTAGTAGCACTTTTGTTACTCAACCACTTGCGATAATCTCTCTTTAATGCTCAACTTCTTTACAATAGTGGCAACGAATCTTACCCTTATGTGCTGCATCCATTTCAATTGAAGTATCACTATCCACTGCAAAGCACCCTGTAGAAATAGACCCTTCTTTATAGGTCTCCTTTTTTAATTCATCTTCCTTCAAACAGTTAATCACCCCGACTACTATAAATGTCTCCTTGGATGACTTTCCGTGTAGCATTGTAGTTATCAACTGATCATAAGAAGTTGACAGTGAATATATCTAGTTGACAGCTTTACCCTCTTCGCTATGATCATCAGCGTTAATCACCTTCAGTTGAGATATTACCTTATTGAACTCCGTAATATCATCTTGAATATGGGTACCTTCCTTCATTGAGAACCTAAACAACTTCCTCTTTCAATACATCCGATCTAGCAACGACGATCCCAGGTAGTCAGATTTGAGTCGCTCATAGATTCGCCACACTTTTCTCTTCATGAATATTACACTTGACTTCGTCCGCCAATTGCAACCGGATTAAACTCAAGACCTTCAAACAAATCTTATCCCACTTCTCCTGCTTCATGTCGGTTGGCTTCTTCTCTTCTAAGGCAAGGTGCAAGTCTTTCTGAACCAAAACATCATACATGTCCACCTTCCATAGATTGAAGTTGACCTTACCATCAAACTGCTTGATCTTTGTCTTTTGATCTGCCATCTCCTTCAAGGAACTCGATCAAACCCTCGAACCTGGAGATCTGATACCACTTATTCGGAAAACTGATCATCTTATTGAGTCTTTGATACAATCAACACAAACCACCAAGTAAAACTAGATCGCACCAATCACACAAAGCTCATAAGAATTGCCCCGGTTGGGACTTTCGCCTTAATCTCGGGAGAAAGAATTGAGATGTTATTTTAACTAGAAAAGATACAATAATATTACAATTCTCATCACGACCCTATCTCAAGCCTAACTGGAACTTGGTTGCTGCTTACAATGGAGAAACTCTCTCACCCTCTCATATGAAGTACTCTCTTCTTCTATTCCGCACTCAATAGAATCATATTGTTCTAGGAGATATTTACATTGTATTTATAGAGCTAAACAAACCCTAGTTTGATCTACTTGATACATTAACCATCTGATTACCACTGAAAAGATAACTCTGCGTTTGGAGTTGTACGACCTGACTTGAAGACGAAGTTTGACTTCTCACGAATCTCCAAGATCCGACCCAACTAATCCATCAGCGCCATGGTCGGTCGACCATACACAACAGTCGGTCTACCATTCCCCTCTCGAGAACCCTGTACATTCGGAGCAGTCGACTGACTCCAAGTGTAGTCGACCGCAACCCACCTGTTTGCTTGTGCAGACTGCTTTCCTTCTTATTCGATGCACTAGTAGAAAATGCCACAATTGCAACAGAAATTTTCCTTGTAAAAGAGTGAAATTCCATAGTTAATGTACATTCGTAAGAGAATTTTTCTCATTCCCTTGTAGTTGTGCTGTTGTGAAATCTCTTCTGGTTAATGCACTCATTTGCAACAGAATTTTAATTATCCCTTGTGAATATTAGCTACAATAGAATATTTGCAATGAAAGTTGTTTCTTGCTGTCTCCATCTATAAGAAAATATTTACAACAAATATTTTCATTGCAAGTGTGTTTTAAAAGGGATTTTTCCCGTTGCTGATGAACTATTGCTACAGAGGTTCGCAAAGTAGTCATTCCATTGCAATTGTTACCTCACAAATGCAATTGTTACATCACAAATGCAATTGGACGCGTTTTTTCATTGGTGATTTCGTTCAGATGGCTTAATCAAAATTTTTAAAATGATGTATTTCTTCGATGAAGAACATATAATTATTTCACCTGTTGATGTGCACAATTATATAAAGAAAACATAATAATAAAAAATATGCAATTTGAACAAACAAAACATTTTTAGATAATAGTAAACTTAAGAACACCAAAATAAGCATTAATATTATAGAGTATAGAACATTCTCATTACAAAATTATATATTTGTTTCGAAGTGCCAAAATGCCAACAGTACATTCTAGATGGAAATATGAGTTGTCAAACTCTAAGAAATACAACGAATGTTTTCAAAAGTACTTCTAACTTGGGGTTTCCTCTTGATCTGGAAGGATACTTCACAATATTGTCAATCTTTATTTTCAAATCTTCTCGTGGTGCATCAGGGAGCAGAACTTGGGATTTCCTCTTTCCATACACAGGTGTCAGAAGCAACAACTACCCAGTAACAAACAATTTTTATTAGGCACAAAACAAACAATTCCTGAAGAAATGGTATTGTGCATCCTGATCTGGGTACCTAAATAGATGTCATTTACCAAGAATCAGCACATAAAGAACCAAAGCATTCGACAAAAAGGATTAATAAACTATCAAAAAATACATACAAGCTGTAGACTGTAGTCACATTCATAACCAACATATTCATTAAAGTGATTTACGATGTCAAAGCCACTATAGCTGTATGAATCAAACTCAAAATCAAATGAAGTAAAGCTTCTCTGAAAGTATAAAACCAAATTTTATAAACATATAAAATAATGCCAAATTCAATATATACTGAAAATGTTAAAGCACAACATAAAACACAAAATAGCACTGCCCATAAGATACGTACTACTAGATGAGGTTACTGCAAACAAGTATGATATGAGTTACCTTCTTTTTTATTTAACATCAAATTTCCAAAAAGTAGCTAGTTTGTATGAAAAGGCCACAAGGGACTTGAGAAGGCCTATCAATCCTGTAAAATAACCATTAGCTAAACCACCACAACCCTAGAGAGAAAATTGCAAATAAATCAAATTCGATTTCTATTCCACAATAGCTGCTTTTAAAAAATGAAGGAAAAAAAAGGCACAACCTAGCGTTAGTCTACTTTGACTTACAACTCATAGAATAATTAAGAAGATTAGGCTAATATTTTGAATTCCATGACATCCCAAGTGGACATAACTCAGGCAAATGGAAAAACATGACCCAGATCAGTCCCATATAAACATGCCAACCTCGAGCTTTAAAATTCACTAGTTAGTTAAGATCGATAAGGGTGGCACAAAATTCTCGGTTGTCCTGGTTATCCTTCTGTTCGGTACTAATCCTCACTTGTTTTCAATCAATTATGTATATATTTACTCAAAACTAATTTCTATATATGTGGATTGTTGATATTTTTGTTTCGAAGGGTTGGTGTTTTTTGGGGAAATACAGAAGATCGAGTGTTTTCTGGGAGTAGTGAAGCCTTGCCCTCAAATCTGCTATGATGTGGACTACATGACATGCACAACTTCAGGTGACAAAAAGCTGACTGCGAGATGCAACTGCTGCTGTTCTAATGCTGCTAAGGATTGCACCCTTCACCTTAAGAGTGGAACCTTAATCTCCTGCGCTAAAAATGGTTAACAGCTGGGTGGAACGTTTATGCAAGTGGATAATATGCGCATAACTTGTTATGTACCAAGTATGAATAAAAGTTTCTCGAAAAAGAGAATCATGCATGAATAAAAATGGGCATCTGTTTGGCTGCATGTTTAGTTAAATTCTCTTTAATGAAACGCGGGGTTTTACCCACCGTTTAACGATCCATAAAAAAAGGGCATCAGTAAGTACTTTGGGACTAGTATAATCTCAGCTTCAAAATCACTCCTGGAATACCGTTGGAGAACATTCCAAATAGCAAAGACAAACCCAAAATTCAAACTACAAATTCCATTTCAGGTGTTGCAAGATGCAACAACAATAAAAGACCTAGGGTTTTATCTCAAAACTTCTAAACAGACTTCTGAATAACTATCGGCACTAAGGTATTTGAAAGGTTCTGAAGCCTGAATTCGGAGATTTGGGCACCCTACTAAATTATTTATTAGCCTTCGCTTATCGACACTTCCGTTGTAGTCTAGTTGGTTAGGATACTCGGCTCTCACCCGAGAGACCCGGGTTCAAGTCCCGGCAACGGAATATTTTAATTTCTTAAATTTTAAAATATTTATTCTATAAAACCATTTAAAATGCATTCCTTTTATTATTTTTTTGTTAGTTTTTTCCCAGGTTATTCTTCCCATCATCTATCGTCTCTCTGCACCAACTATAACTTCACTATCGAAAACCCAACAATCAATCAAAACATGAAGCGCGGGGGGACTAGTGCCCACCGTTTTCAATCAAAAAAAAAAAAAAAAAAAAAAAAAAAACAATCAATCAAAACAAACAAAATAATCATCTTCATAAAGAATCAACACATCAAAAGGATGAAGATGATGGAGCCCAACTTGAAGAATTTGGGGTGACCCAACAGTTAATCGACTGTGTCAAGGGCTTCATCATCAATGCCTTCAAAGATTACCCACGTCAAGGTTGTATTTTTATGATGATTTTTTTTGGTTTGTTTGATGTGTTTGTGGTGTTAATTTGTTTTGTTGTATATGTGTCTGCTCCTAATGTTAGCAATGATCTAACAGTACGTGTGGCACGAGCGCCATGCTACTCTTGTTCTCTCTAAAGTCAAGGTCTGATTGTTTTCTTACTTGAGTCCAATTACTGGGGTTTTACTTTAAAAGATTTATTTTGGTGGAAGAAGCACAATTTATTTTCAGGTATACTAATAATTTTATCATTATGATCATTCAATATTTTTTGTTAACTTAGGGTGAATGGTTTGCTAATTATTAGTGCTTACAAAGAAGATTTAAAAAGGAAGAAGCCATTAAGAAATACCAATAACCTCTCAATATATAGTGCGTCAAATTTCCCACATCATATCGTTTGAGTTTGAAGATAGAATTTTTGTTTTTTAATTAGCTATATGAATTTGTGTTGGGCTACTGAATGGGTTAGAGAAGAATCATAGTGTAAGTGTTTCCTATCAAAGTTGGATCGTCTCCAAATCTATTTAGAGACTGTAAATGGAAAAAAAAGAAAAACTAAACAGTTGTTTATTTATTTTTTCACTTGGTAATCAATCAATTTCCGTGAAATAAATTATTTGTAAAAAGTTAATTATTTTTTTTTGATAAAAGGATGACACCCGTCACCGTTCCATTAATAATAAATAACGAAACAAAGAAGTACAGAAAAGCAAAAAACTGTGAGGTACAGGCCTCACATTACATTAAATATCCAAAGGTAAAAACCAACAAAATAGAAATACAATAGTCTAAAAAAATACGGAACTGATACATTGAAAAACCACTTCCTCCGTAGGTACCCCCGACTCGAACTATAGTCCAGTTCGAACCTGAGCCTTCCTACTTAATTACCATCTTTATCCTTACTTTGTTGGCTATTCCCCTTCGTCAATCTTCTTTGTTTCGTTAATTAGATTTATGATTTGGAATAGTTTGATCATCTAAATAAGGCGTATGAAGTTTCATATTAGGATCATTATAGACAATTTTGAACCTTGATTTGCAGCTCCTTAAAACCCCGTACATTTTGTACGGTGTAGGTGCACAAGCAGAAACTTCAAGCCATTAGGTTTTCTACTTTAAGCAAATTTAGTGCTCAAACATGTATGTGCATTGTCAGTTGTCTCACCGATATAATTTGAACTCAAATCCCAACAGTAGAAGCACGGAAAAATCTCGCTCTATTGTATGTGTGTGTATATTACAGTACTATATTCTTATCTGAGAAGACTAAAAGGGCTATAGGTTTTCCTTTTTTGATAGCTTGCTTGGCAGGGAAATAAAGAAGGATACTTTTACGATGTGTTATCTTTTCTGTTGTTATTTCTTTCTCAGTTGTGACATTTATATCTTCACCTGGTCTTATTCATCAACGTAATGTTCAAACAAAATATTGACAGTTATTGGGCATAGCTCAAACTTGTATTCTGCTAATAGGTTGACCATATTTGAAAATAAGATATCCATATTGTAAATTCATGCAAATTTAAATTGCGATGGCTTTGATTATACTTGACCAAATTTCAGAACAAATGTCAACCTTATATTGACCTTTTAAATTGAAGCAAAATCATCGCTGAGGAAGCTATGGAGTGAGCATATCTGTCATGCCACTACCTCTTAAAGACCATTGGAAAATCTTATTGGTTAGACATGAACAACCCAAAATATCAAACACCACAGCCCGACATTACTAACAAAGAATTTAATAAAAAATTGTAAACCCAACTGAAAACTGCATTAATCGTTGATATGGCTAAAAATGGGATTAAATCGGGAACGTTCGAATCGAACACGAATCTTAAAACTCAGGGGTAAAACGGTAATTTCACCTACAAACGGGTCTGAAATAGGGACTGGGTCGTTCTTCAAAGCCCAATAAGCCATAAACAGATCTGTCTTACTAGGTACAGGTCCCAACCCGTTATAAACCAGTTCAGAAGGATAAAGAAGAATTCAGATTCATAATTATCCCTAAGAGGTGGTTTTAACCACTTTTATCCATTCACACCGGGAAGTAGAGATAGGTTCTTATCTCGAAATGGATCCCTAAGGCGACTATAAAAACCCCTCTCCCCCCACCATAACAAGGTAATCAATGTTTTTCCAGTTAAAGTTTTTTCTTAATCATTCAGATTACTGACAAGAGCGTCGGAGGGTGCATCGCCGGGATCCATCCCGGTATATCGCAATTTTTGTAGGTTCGCGGCAGCAACAAGAAATTGGTCAATAATTTGGTGAAGGTCAACAGGTTTGCTTCGTTCGTTTTCTTAAGAATCCACAAATTCTATCTATTGCCCCCACACCGAAATCAGCAACAACAGATTGGCGCCGTCTGTGGGAAGCAAAAAAGCAACCTGACCTAACTTCATCAGTGAGACTAGTTTCAAGCCATGCATCCAAAAGATAAGGGGAAGGCAGCGGTCTTCAGCCGAAGAACCACTTCTCTTCCTATTCACCCTCCTCCAATTCAAGGTGCTCCTCTTCAACAGGCCCCTCCAGGGTCTCGAGGGGCTGCCCATGGGGGCTCTCGTAGGAGTCGTCCAAAGCAACATCCTTCTCAGGACCATGTCACGGTCCACAATCCTCCAGTTGACTCTATGGCTTCTCAAAGTCCTCCCGAGCGGGATCTCCGTCAAGTGATTGCCGACCGCCAAAAAGGGGTCGACCTTCGAACTCGCCTAAATGGATGGTGAGCTCTTAGGGGGGTCCATCAACCTGAGCACCCTGGGGTTTCAAGAGTTCGGACCCCCGGCCGATCGAGAACAAGAAGATCCCCTCCCCCGAGGAGGCGAAGAGAATCCCCTCAGCGTCATCGACGGAGAACTCATTCTCCAGTAAGCCGAGCCACACATAGCGACTGCCAAGCTGGAGAGGCACCAGTCACAAGGGCGGAGCTCCAAGATTTTCAAGAGGCTGTTCTGCGGGCCCTCAACGCCGCTTCCAACCACGAGCAACAGGCACCTAGTCCTGAACTGCCCCAAGCCGCCTTCACACTCCCAGTCCTCGTCCATCTCCAAGCTACCATCGCCGCAGCCCCAGTCCACCCTCATACGAAGATGAGTCCCGGGGCTCGACAAGATATGACCGAAGAAAAGACTCGATCTATCGCTGTCTCCATGAGATGGAGAGGCGCATCGGCCGAATTGATAGGGAAGAAGAGCAACGGGCGATAAACCTCCGCCCGAGCAGGCCTCCATTTTCCCGCACCATCATGGAGGCCCTCGTCCCAGAAAACTTCAAGCCGCCTCACTTTGAGTCGTATACCGGGGAGTCGAATCCTACGGATCACATAGAGAGTTTCAAAACTCTCATGATGATCCACCATGCTTCCGACGCCCTCCTCTACAAGATCTTCCCTGCCACGCTGAAGGGACCTGCGAGAGAATGATACTCTCGACTCGCCCTGACCTCCATCTTCTCATTCGATCAGTTCGAAGGGCTCTTCCTTATTTCGTGAGTAGCCGTCGGGCAGAGTAAACAAGTGTATCTCTGGTGACCCTTAACCAAAGAAAGGGTGAACGCCTAAGGTATTACGTTCGACACTTCACCGCTGAAGTCCGGTCCATTCCCTCCCTCAACCAATCAGTAGCCTCTGCCGCATTCAAGTGCAACATCACTAACGCCGACCTCAGGGCATCCCTTGCCAAGAAGCCTCCTCGAAACTTTTCAGAACTCCTGCTTAGGATTGAGAAGTACATTCGAGTGGAAGAGGCTCTCAACCCCCTACTCTTGAGGAATCATCTTCCGGGAACAAACGGAAGAATACGAGCGAAGAGAGGTCCTAAAAATCCCAGAGCGGCAATGGCCAATGCCGTCCGGCTCCTCGTTTTGAGAAGTTCACCCTACTCATTGCTAATATATCAGAAGTTCTTATGGAGGTGGGCAAAGAAGGGCTACTCCGCGCTCTTCCTAGAATGAATACCCCTAGCAAGAAGAGGAACAGGGATAAGTGATACCGCTTTTACAGGGACTACGACCACGACACGGATGATTATCGGGCTCTCAAGGAGGAGATCGAAGAACTCATACAGCGGGGACACCTGACCAAGTTCATCCAAAAAGATGGGGCCGAACTTCCACCATGAGGAGCCTACAAGCGAAGAGAAAGGTCCGCCGAGTTCCAAGATTCCGAACCTGAGGCCGTCCTTCACCTCATCCAAGGAGGTCCAATGGGGGGAGAACCAAACTCCTCCCAAAAGGCCTTCACCTTATCGTAGAAGTAGGATCTCGATTTTCAATAAGGCCGATGCTTGTAACACGACCAAGAAGCATGTAATAATGGCTCACCCTATTGAAGCAGCCACTTAGTTTATCTCAATAAAACTTAGCATTTTTCATTGAAAATTATTGTTCTTGCTTCATCTCTATCTCTCTGAGTCACATCTACGACTCGTTAAATGGTGAGTTCAGAGTCCAGCTTCTCCTACATGGCTGCTCCCACAACTTACTAAGCTCAAAAAAAGAGTGTGGAGTCCAACACTTGGTTCGACGTTGCTTTAGCCGCTTGCAAACAAGCAAGGGCGGGACAGCTCACCATTCGGAATTGCTCCCACAACTGTTAATTCTCTTTTTTAAACGACGAGTTCGGAGTCCAACACTTGGCTTGACTCCGCTTCGACTACTTGCTCATAAGCGAGTAAGAAGTGGTTCGTCATTCGGAACTGCTCCCACAACCGTTGATTCTCTCTTTTAAACGACGAGTTCGGAGTCCAACACTTGGCTCGACTCCGCTTCGACTACTTGCTCATAAGCGTGTAAGAAGTGGTTCGCCATTCGGAACTGCTCCCACAACCGTTGATTCTCTCTTTAAACGACAAGTTCGGAGTCCAAAACTTGGCTCGATTCCTCTTCAACTACTCGCTTACAAGCAAGTAAGAAGTGGTTCGCCATTCGGAATTACTCCCACAACTGTTGAGTCTCACTTAAACAACAAGTTCGGAGCTCAACTCTCCCCTAGAGTTGCTCCTCAAACTTGTCTCCCAGATGGCTCTCCCCTAGAGCCAAGCTCTTCGCTCCGCTCGCCTCCAAAGCGGACCTCTTATCAACGAGTTCGGAGCACAACTCTCTCCTAGAGTTGCTCCTCAAACTTATCTCCCAAATGGCTCTCTCCTAGAGCCAAGCTCTTCGCTCTGCTCGCCTCCAAAGTAGACCTCTTCTCAACGAGTTCGGAGCACAACTCTCTCCTAGAGTTGCTCCTCAAACTTGTCTCCCAAATGGCTCTCTCCTAGAGCCAAGCTCTTCGCTCCGCTCGCCCCAAAGCGGACCCCTTCTCAACGAGTTCGGAGCACAACTCTCTCCTAGAGTTGCTCCTCAAACTTGTCTCCCAAATGGCTCTGTCCTAGAGCCAAGCTCTTCGCTCCGCTCGCCTCCAAAGTGGACCTCTTCTCAATGAGTTCAGAGCACAACTCTCTTCTAGAGTTGCTCCTTAAACTTGTCTCCCAAATGGCTCTCTCCTAGAGCCAAGCTTTTCGCTCTGCTCACCTCCAAAGCGGACCTCTTCTCAACGAGTTCGGAGCACAACTCTCTCATAGAGTTTCGCCTCAAACTCGTCTCCCGAATGGCTCTCTCCTAGAGCCTTGTGATGTTCTTCACTCCACTTGCCTCCAAAGCGGGCCTCTTCTAAGCATGTTCGGAGATCAAAACTCTACCTTAGAGTTGCTCCTCAAACTTGTCTCCCAAATGGCTCTCTCCTAGAGCCTTGTGATGTTCTTCACTCCGCTCGCCTCCAAAGCGGATCTCTTCTCAACGAGTTTGGAGCACAACTCTTTCCTTGAGTTGCTCCTCAAACTTGTCTCCCAAATGGATCTCTCCTAGAGCCATGTCCTTCGTCCCACTCGCCTCCCAAGTGGGCCTCTTCTAAGCGAGTTCGAAGCTCAAAACTCTCCCCTAGACTTGCTCCTCAAACTCGTCTCCCAAATGGCTCTCTCCTAGAACCAAGCTCTTCGCTCTGCTCGCCTCCAAAGCGGACATCTTCTCAACAAGTTTGGAGAACGACTCTTGATAAATCTGTTAATGTCCACATTTTGGATCAATAATTTGAATGCAATTAAACAATTAAATTCTCTATTTTTGGTAATTTATACTTCTTTTCTCTTTTCCATAGGAAACAGCTTAAAAGGAACTAAATGAAGCGGATTCAAGATTTACTCAAGACTGATCCATCACTGTGAGGATGAACACTGGAATGAATTTTGCATCAAAACATCTGAGTTCGTAGAACAGTCGACTGAACTGACTGGGTTTGAGTTTCCAAAGTTCGCAGAACAGCCGACTGACTCCTAGTCAACAGTCGACTGAACTGGCGTTCTTGTTCTGTGAGACTATAGTATCAGCTGAACAAATAAAATCCAGTCACAAGCAATCTTTAAACAGTCGACTGATACTTTAGCAATTATTGAACATGCACAAGCTACATGGAGACTGCACAAAAATCCTTCTTCACAGCACATCAAAACTACAAGCCAAGAAGGAGAGCAAAAAGAGAGAATCTGAACGGGAGCTAGAGATAAGCACAGTTGAGATACACCCTCATCTAAACCTGCAAAATAAATCAGAGTGAGCTGTCAAAATTCAGGAAACAAATATTGTATAGCTGCAAATAACAACTTCCCAAAAATCAAGCTAGAGATCTGGTCTGGCAGTTAATGAAGAAGATTTGACTCAACCTATATCCGATATTTGAGGAGATTGAAATCTGGAACTTGAGATCTGCAGATGGGGACAAAAGAAGCTATAAAGGGGGGGAATACACAGAAGAGGGGACGGACCAAAGGGGAGATCGAGTGCCAATTTGAGACCGAGGGGGAGGATCGGAACCAACGATCAGAACCAAGGAGCAGATCGAGTACATCTTGAAGAGGAGGAGAGCAAATTGATTTCAAGCTGATCATCATACAAAATCAGTGTTACTTCTTCTCTCTAATTTTTGTGCTTGAGTTGTTTAAATTATTAGAATCATGTATCCAAATTTGTTAGTCAATAAAGGTTGGATTATGTGTAACTAAATTCATTTTGGGCAGATTGAAACCTCAGTCATGTAATGTTTACAAATCTTCTAAAGCACTGCTCCTATCACTTATTGATTAAACCTGGTAGTTCTTGATCAAATTTATAATATGCAGCTTTTGATGCTTGACATTCTTACTATTCAAGTGTTGTTAGCTCAACTTATTTATTGATGAACACTCTATATCATTATATTTATTGATGAGCAGTCGACTGACTCCTTACGACAGTCGACTGAACTGGTGTTCTGGTTAACACAACCAAAGTTGAGTTATCAAGTTTGCTTCTTATAAAATTGAATTTGTTACATAAGCAGACTTAGATGATCGAGTCTAGTACTCATGATTAGTAACATAAGAACTCATTTGGGTTCTAGGGTTTAATCAACATAGAAGACTAGAATAGATACCATGTTCTAGTTCTTTATGTGCTTGTCAACTTCCATTGTTTGTTATGCTTTCTTAAAGTACAACTTAGTAGATATCATGCTAAACACTTAAGGAGAGAAAGAAATTAGAATAGATATCATGCCTAATTCTTAGCTTTGGAAAATCTTTAATTTAAAGAGTAGATACCATACTCTTAAATGAACAAGCATGAGTGATCAGAGGAGTGTAGAAGTTGATCTAGCATTCTTGACTATAGGTGAAAATTGAGCCCAACTAATTCAATAGATATTTCTTGATTCAAATTAACCAAATTGAGAACTTCTTGGTCTATATTTTAATTTTTTGGTCTCCCTTCAGATATACAATTAAATAAAACTTTATACCAAGCTTTCTATTTATTCGATTAGTAAGTTATTTACTACAATCTCTGTGGGATCGACCCTTGCTTTTTACTACGCTTCTGAAAATGATTCGTACACTTGCGAAGTTGTAAATTTGTTTTTAGATTATCTATTCATTTAGACAACTGAATCATCAACAAGTTTTTGGCGCCGTTGCCGGAGATTGTTTAGTATTTTAACTTGCAAATCAATAAAAAAAACAATTTTTTTTATTTACTGAAAACTATGAATATTTTTTTTAGGTACAATCCAATTCGAGGCTACATGACGTTGGTATATGCACGGGAGACGATCACTTAATCCCAAGCTACTACCTATTGACCGAGAGATAGAGCACACTCTGTACAGACTAAAACAACAGCTAAGACCACGAACCATTCCAAAAGCAATAATGGGCGAGGAAGCACCAAATCGAGTACCAATGCAGGACAAATTCACTCCTAAGAATATTGAGCAACCTTCTTGCATAGCTTATCAACCTAATATCACAGGAAATATGCACCTATCACCTCAATTACTCAGCATGGTTCCCCACTTTAGTGGCAAACTAGGCGAGGATCCTCATCTCCACTTGCAAGATTTCTTTGATCTTTGCAGAATGCAAAGCGTCCAAGGGCTTACCCCTGAACAAATCAGGTTAATTTTGTTTCCATTTTCATTAAAACTTAATGCTAAATTGTGGTATAATTCTTTGGAACCAGGATCAATTCAATCATGGGAGCAATTGGCAACAAAGTTCTTGAAGAAATTTTTTCCAGCTCAGAAAACCAAACAACTAAAAAAGAAAATTCAACCCTTCCAACAAAAAGATGGCGATTTGTTCTTCGAGGCATGGAAGGACTTTAAGAATAAACTCAAGTGTCCTACGCACAACATGCTTAAGGATGATCAGGTACAAGCATTCTATGAGGGTTTAAATGACACTAACAAAGCAATTGTAGATTCAGCTTGCAATGGGATCTTGATGAGGAAGAGTGGTGAGGTGGCCATCGAGCTATTCGAAGAACTCAGCGAGAACTCACAACAATTCTCAACGAGGGGAAGGGGTTTTTCGAAGAAACAGGGAGTTTACGAAATTTCTACAAGTAATAACATGCAATTAGAAATGGTAACCATGAACAAAAAAATTGATATGCTTGTTAATGTAATTTCGACGTTAGGTGGCGTAAAAAATCAAGCAAAAGAAATTTGTACAATTTGTTCTCATTCTGATCATACAACTGATGCATGTCCAATGTCTTCTTTCACAGATCAAGAGCACGCAAACTACGTAGGACAGGGAGTGTATCCACCCAAGAACAACCCCTTCTCGAATACATACAACCCAGGATGGAGAAACCATCCAAATTTCTCATGGAATAATAATCAAAACAATCAAGGCACTCAAATCACACAAGGGAATGCGCGGCATTTCCAGATCGAGAATGCCTTTGATCGGCCAGTTCAAGAACAGAAGAAGTTGGATTTCGAATCCATCGTTCTTCAATTACTCCAACAGCAACATTAAACAAGCAGCCAACAAGGACAGGCCATTCAAAAATTGGAGACCCAAATTGGTCAAATCGCTAAGGAGTTAAGTAAAAGAAAGGCAGGAGAACTCCTAATACAAACCATACCAAATCCTAGAGGATAAGAACAGCTCAAATCGGTGACAACCCTAAGAAGTGGTAAGATAATCGACAGCAAGGTTGGAACAAACGCGGACGAATCAGACAAAATCGAAATCAAGGACACACAACCAGCAAAATCTTTGGGTTCCAACAAGGTAAGTGACAAAGGAAGGGTAGTATTGCCACCATTCCCTCAAAGGTTAGTCAAGCAAAAGAAAGAACAACATTTACTTGATATCTTTGAAACTCTCAGGAAGGTAGAAATCAATATTCCCCTACTTCATGCTATTAAACAAATTCCTTCTTATGCCAAATTTTTGAAAGAATGCTGTACTCACAAGAGAACGTTTCAGGTTCGGAAGAATGTAGCTTTAACAGAGAAAGTGAGTGCGGTGTTGTTGAGGAAATTCCCTTCTAAATTGAAGGATCCAGGTAGTTTTACTAGTCCTTGCAGGGTTGGTGAGCATTTCTTTGAAAAGGCACTGTTAGATTTGGGGGCAAGCATCAATCTTCTTCTATACTCTGTTTATGAAGAACTAGGATTGGGGGAACTCAAACCAACATCAATCACTTTGCAATTGGCTGATCGCAGCATCAAGAGACCTAGAGGTATTTTAGAAGATGTCTTAGTTCAGGTGAATGATTTCATTTTGCCTGCAGATTTTGTTGTTTTGGATATGGAAGACTCTTCAATGCCATCTTCTTTACCTATCATCTTAGGTAGACCCTTCATGAGTACTGCTGATATAAAAATTTATGTTAAAAAGGGCACTATAAGTATGAAAATAAATGGTGAAAAGATTGAGTTTAAAATGTTTGATGCACTAAAATTACCACACGATGATCATGAATGTTATAATATTGATGTGGTTCAGGAGATTGTCGACCAAACATTTTAGGTACATAGTGTGGATCCATTACAGGCCACAATTACATACTCTCTAACATTATCTCGAGTTGAACAGGAATATGATGATACTGATTGGAGGATTACAGAGATAGTACACTATCTTGAAACTCCAAAATCATATTCAGGTAAGTTTGTACCTGTATTTGAAAATCTTGTGTCTAATAACACTTTTGTTCCTTTTGTTACCAGGACACCAAACGTGAAGCTAAAGCCACTACCTGAACACTTGAAGTATGCATACTTGGGTGAAAACCAGGCATTACCCGTGATAGTTGCTGCAAACTTGAGTATGCAGGAAGAAGAGAAGCTGTTGAGAGTATTGCGAGAACACAAGGGTGCATTAGGATGGACCATTGCAGACATCAAGGGAATAAGTCCATCAAAGTGCATGCATAAAATACTTCTCGAAGACAATGCAAAACCTAGCAGGGAAGCACAAAGAAGGCTTAATCCACACATGAAGGAAGTGGTGAGAACAGAGGTCCTTAAGCTACTAGATGTTGGCATCATCTACCCTATCTCAGATAGCAAATGGGTAAGTCCTGTACATGTAGTGCCTAAGAAAAGTGGAGTCACAGTAGTGAAGAATGATGAGAATGAGCTTATTCCTACAAGGATGACCACAGGTTGGAGGGTATGCATTGACTACAGGAAGCTGAATAACGAAACCAGGAAAGATCACTTCCCTCTTCCTTTTATTGATCAAATGTTAGAAAGATTAGCAAGATATAGTCATTATTATTTTTTAGATGATTATAGTGGCTATAATCAAATTGCTATTTCTCCAGAAGATCAAGAAAAAACTACTTTTACATGCCCTTTTGGTACTTTTGCATACAGGAGGATGCCTTTTGGATTGCGCAACGCACCAGCTACATTTCAGAGATGCATGATGAGTATATTTTCAGATATGGTGGAGAGGTTCATCGAGGTATTTATGGATGATTTCAGTATTTTCGGATCTTGTTTTGATGAATGCCTTAACCATTTGCAGCTCGTGCTTAAGAGATGTGAAGAATGCAATTTAGTGCTGAATTGGAAAAAGTGCCATTTTATGGTACAACAAGGCATTGTCTTAGGTCATGTGGTGTCCAAAAAAGGCATCAAGGTGGACAAGGCAAAAATTGACATCATATCGAAGCTACCCCCTCCCACTACAATCAAGGGTGTAAGGAGTTTTCTTGGACATGCAGGGTTCTATAGAAGATTTATAAAAGATTTTCCCAAAATCTCCATAGCCCTTTGTGGATTGTTAGCTAAAGATGTTGAATTTGCTTGGACAGAAGAGTGCACGAATGCCTTTGTTTCATTGAAAAATCTTCTCATTTCCGCACCCATCATCATGGCACCAGATTGGACCCGTCCTTTCGAGCTTATGTGTGATGCAAGTGATTATGCTTTGGGAGCTGTTTTAGGTCAGAGAATAAATAAGGTACCCCATGCTATTTACTATGCTTTTCGAACTTTAAATGATGCACAGCTCAATTATTCCACTACTTTAAAAAAAATGTTAGCTGTCATTTTTGCTGTAGAGAAGTTTAGATCATATTTGATTGGATCTAAAGTCATTGTTTTCACTGACCATGCTGCTTTAAGATATTTGTTTGCAAAAAAGGATGCTAAGCCTAGGTTGATCAGATGGGTGCTTTTGCTTCAAGAGTTTGATCTTGAAATTAGAGACAAGAAGGGGAGTGACAATGTTGCTGCAGATCACTTGTCCAGGTTACTGCATGATGAAGAGAGAAATGTGCCGCCACTGAATGAAAACTTTCCAGATGAACACTTATTTGAAATAAATATACAACTTCCATGGTATGTAGATATTGTCAATTATCTCACTGTTCATGTTTTTCCTCAAGGTATGACGAGTCAAGAAAGAAAGCGGTTGGTGGCCATGTGTAAGCACTATTATTGGGATGATCCTTACTTATTCAAATTCTACCCTGATCAAATTGTAAGAAGATGTGTGTCAGAAGAAGAGCAAATGAGTATTTTGCAACATTGCCACCAGTTTGCATGTGGAGGACACTTTGGGACAAAAAGAACAGCACTTAAGGTATTACAATCTGGTTTTTATTGGCCTAATGTATTCAAAGATGCTTTTTCTTTTTGCAAGACTTGTGATAGATGCCATAGGACAGGCAACATCTCCTCCAGAAATCAAATGCCGCTGAAAAATATTCAAGTAATCGAGCTTTTTGATGTATGGGGAATCAACTTCATGGGTCCTTTTCCTAACTCACTTGGTTATTTATATATTCTCGTGAGTGTGGATTATGTGTCTAAATGGGTCAAGGCTATCATCTCAAAAACTAATGATCACAAAGTTGTTGTCAAGTTTTTACAGGATAACATCTTCACCAGGTTCGGTACACCAAGAGCAATAATTAGTGATGGAGGTAGCCACTTCAATAATTTTCCATTTGCTTCTTTGATGAAGAAGTATGAGATTACACATAAAGTGGGTACTCCATACCATCCTCAAACCAGTGGGCAAGTGGAGATTAGCAACAGAGAAATTAAGAGCATTTTGGAAAAGACCGTAAATACAAGTAGAAGGGATTGGTCGCTACGCTTGAATGATGCATTGTGGGCATGCAGAACTGCATACAAGACGCCCATTGGCATGTCACCATATCGTCTGGTCTTTGGAAAAGCATGTTATCTTTCAGTGGAATTGGAACACAATGCTTATTGGGCCATTAAAAAGTTCAATTTTGATATGAAACAAGCAGGTGACAAAAGAAGATTGCAGCTGAATGAGCTCGAAGAATTGAGGCATGATGCATATGAGAATGCAAAATTGTACAAAGAACGGACCAAGATATACCATGATAAACAGCTAGCAAGGAAGGAGTTTCATGAGGGACAGAAGGTATTGATATACAACTCGAAATTACGACTCTTTCCAGGCAAGCTTATGTCAAGATGGTACGGTCCGTACATTGTTACAAAGGTTTTCCCACATGGAACTTTGGAGGTTCATAGCAAAGAGAAAAATCAAACATTCAAGGTGAACGGGCATAGGGCGAAACCTTATATTGAGATGAGTTTTGAGCCACAAGAGGAAGATATAACTCTTCAAACTATTCAATACATTGTATAAACTCGTCAAGTCTAGCTGAAGATAAGAAATGCAGCACTTATTGGGAGGCAACCCAATTGTCAGAGAAGTTCTTACACTTTTCTCTTTATTCATTTCTTCACTTTTTTCTCTCTTTCCTTCCAACTGGATGGTGACACATGCCTATTTTAAGTTTTTGTTTCAAACATTAAGGACAATGTTCCATCTAAGTTTAAGGGTATTTATTCACATTTAGAGTCTTTTGATTATGTGTAAAATAAAAAAAAAAAAAAACCTTCTAACAACAATGATAAGAACATGAGCTCAGTTACTATAGGTAGAGAGTGGAGAACAAGTATTAATTGTGGTCTTTATCTTTAAAAATGTTAATAACTTATCATATGGATCATACTTGAAACTTTTACTCACTTGGCCGTGTCAATTCGACGAATTATGAAAGAGAATAGCAAGTTCAACTATGAGTAAACTTAAATACACAAATTGTGAGTTTTGAGCCTAACATATATTCTTGAGAGAGTCATACACTCGAAGATCTCAGTTGACTACATGAATCTACATTTTTGAGATGAACTAGAACTTGTTTTTGTTACTTTTCGAAACTTATTTTGGATTTTGCATGAAAACTTGGAAGTGATTAAGGCACCTAAGAATCTATCACCAAAGACAAATAGCCTACCCAACATCAATTATTCACTAGTTGCCCCTTCGAAGCCTATAAAAGCTTTATTTTTGTAAGACACATCATCCTTAACCATGCCTAGATAAATAGGTTACCTTACCTATATCTATTGAGTTAGTAGAGCAAAAATTGTAAAGAGATGTGGTATGTCAAAGTGAGGGGTTTGAAATATTTTTTTTAAAAAAAAGTTGGAGTATTTGTCATAAGAAATATGAAAGGTTGTTCATCAAATAAATGAAAATTGCTGAGTTGTGGGTGGTTGAGAGGTGTTGGTAGTAATAAAATATAAGCCTTTGATATATGGCCTCATTATTGATTAAATAATAATAATAATAATAATAATAATAATAATAATAATAAATAATAAATTTTGGTTGAAATATAATCTCTTAGAACAATACAAGTTGCTCTACTAATTCTTTAGAAATTTTGTATTCCTTTTTTCCCTCAATTGTTTAAACCCTCACCCATGGCCCCATTACAACCTATATAAGACCTTTTGATCCAAGTATTGTGCAAATCAATGGTGTGAAGATGTAGTAGCAAGATCAAGCATATGGTTTCATTTCATTCAAGACAAGAGATTTAATCTGAACTTCCCATGTTAATGTGAGCTATTATTTTTTCTTTTTGGAAGTCTATGTCATGGTGAGATTTTGGAGTTGAAATATAGTTGAACTTGCTAACCTTAATCATGATTATGTTGCATAGGCATTGGCCACCCTACTTATTGATGTTCAAGTTGAGTATTCTTTTAAATAAGTGATTAACATTTGAACTAAATTATTTAGGCCTATCTTAATGCTTGTTCTAATCTTGATACTAAAAGTAGGAAGTTCTCTGAGGTAAATGTTGGAAGGGTCAAGGTGTTCTTGCGATGCTTGTAGTTTTAGTTTTTATTTTTACTTGAGGACAAGCAAAAGCTAAGTTTGGGGGTATTTGATAAATCTGTTAATGTCCACATTTTGGATCAATAATCTGAATGCAATTAAACAATTAAATTCTCTATGTTTGGTAATTTATACTTCTTTTCTCTTTTCCATAGGAAACAGCCTAAAAGCAACTAAATGAAGCGGATTCAAGATTTACTCAAGACTAATCCATCACTGTGAGGATGAACACTGGAATGAAGAACCTTAATTTTGCATCAAAACAATTGAATTCGCAGAACAGTCGACTGACTCCTTAACGACAGTCGACTGAACTGACTGGGTTTGAGTTTCCAAAGTTCGCAGAACAGCCGACTGACTCCTAGTCAACAGTCGACTGAACTGGCATTCTAGTTCTGTGAGACTATAGTATCAGCTGAACAAATACAATCCAGTCACAAGCAATCATTAAACAGCTGACTGATACTATAGCAATTATTGAACATGCACAAGCTACATGGAGACTGCACAAAAATCCTTCTTCACAGCACATCAAAACTACAAGCCAAGAAGGAGAGCAAAAAGAGAGAATCTGAACGGGAGCTAGAGATAAGCACAGTTGAGATACACCCTCATCCAAACCTGCAAAACAAATCAGAGTGAGCTATCAAAATCCAGCAAACAAATATTGTATAGCTGCAAATAACCACTTCCCAAAAATCAAGCTAGAGATCTGGTCTGGCAGTTAATGAAGAAGATTTGACTCAACCCATATCCGATATTTGAGGAGATTGAAATCTGGAACTTGAGATCTGCAGATGGGGGCAAAAGAAGCTATAAAAAGGCGGGAATACACAGAAGAGGGGACGGACCGAAGGGGAGATCGAGTGTCAATTTGAGACCGAGGGGGAGGATCAGAACCAACGATCGGAACCAAGGAGCAGATCGAGTACATCTTGAAGAGGAGGAGAGCAAATTGGTTTCAAGCTGATCATCATACAAAATCAGTGTTACTTCTTCTCTCTAATTTTTGTTCTTGAGTTGTTTAAATTATTAGAATCATGTATCCAAATTTGTTAGTCAATAAAGGTTGGATTATGTGTAACTAAATTCATTTTGGGCAGATTGAAACCTCAGTCATGTAATGTTTACAAATCTTCTAAAGCACTGCTCCTATCACTTATTGATTAAACCTGGTAGTTCTTGATCAAATTTATAATATGCAGCTTTTGATGCTTGACATTCTTACTATTCAAGTGTTGTTAGCTCAACTTATTTATTGATGAACACTCTATATCACTCTATTTATTGATAAGCAGTCGACTGACTCCTTACTACAGTTGACTGAACTGGCGTTCTCGTTAACACAACCAAAGTTGAGTTATCAAGTTTGCTTCTTATAAAATTGAATTTATTACATAAGCAGACTTAGATGATCGAGTCTAGTGCTCATGATTAGTAACACAAGAACTCATTTGGGTTCTAGGGTTTAATCAACATAGAAGACTAGAATAGATACCATGTTCTAGTTCTTTATGTGCTTGTCAATTTCCATTGTTTGTTATGCTTTGGGAAATCTTTAATTTAAAGAGTAGATACTATACTCTTAAATGAACAAGCATGAGTGATCAGAGGAGTGTAGAAGTTGATCTAGCATTCTTGACTATAGGTGGAAATCGAGCCCAACTAATTCAATAGATATTTCTTGATTCAAATTAACCAAATTGAGAACTTCTTGGTCTATATTTTAATTTTTTGTCTCCCTTCAGATATACAGTTAAATAAAACTTTATACCAAGCTTTCTGTTTATTCGATTAGTAAGTTATTTACTACAATCTCTGTGGGATCGACCATTGCTTTTCACTATGCTTCTGAAAGCGATTCGTACACTTGCGAGATTTTAAATTTGTGTTTAGATTATCTATTCATTTAGACAACTGAATCATCAACAACTCTCTCCTAGAGTTGCTCCTCAAACTTGTCTCCCAAATGGCTCTTTCCTAAAGCCAAGCCCTTTGTCCCACTCGCCTCCCAAGTGGTCCACTTCTAAGTGAGTTCGGAGCTCAAAACTCTCCCTTAGAGTTGCTCCTCAAACTCGTCTTCCCATGGCTCTTACGAGGATCTTCCTATCCCATCTTCTTCGCCCCTAGGAGTGGAGCTCCTCTTCGAAGATTCTGAAGACCAAAACACTCCTCAACTTCATGAAGACAAGGATGTTGCAGGGCCATTTTGACCATGGAGAAGGGTGATTCTTCAACCCACTCTTAAAGAGAAGTTGTAAATCTTCGAGTTAGCTTCGAAACGAAGGGTCGCACGCCCCGATCGGACCTCTGTAGCACCGGAAAAGTGGATCGCAATACAGCTGCGCCGAGCTACCGAGGTGTCCATCCGGCGAAGGGCACTCCCGAACTACCGGGGTACCGACCTCCGCATTGGAGAAAAAATGCCTCCGAGCTCCTTCGACCGTCAGATCGCCCCATGATTCGCGCCGAAAGCTAATGGACGGCTCAGATTTTGCCACGTCCACAAAATGACAAAATCACAATTTCTCATGATCCACGCCTTCGTGCCTCCTGATTCGCGCCATGATCGTGATCAACCGTCCAGATTGAGCCATGTAGCTCGGATCTGAAATTCGAGCTACTGAGCTACCGAAATACAGAATGGCAAAAAGTTTACCTCAAAATTCGTGCTCGGATTCGCCGAACAAGCAAGCAGATAAAGAGAAAAAAAAGGACTTAAGAGTTAACGGGTTAACGGGTCGGACCCGTTATGGACCAAAACCCGTTACCCTGCTTCACTTCTCCTCCTCCTTCTTTCAGTTCCTGCCAAAAACAAAAAACAGAGCAATTATGAACCCAACTCTCCTACTTCCTCTGTTTACTTCTTCAACCATCGACTCGTTCGCTGAGACCTTTGCCAAGACTCCATGGCCAAGCTTCGAACCCATCTCGAGCTCATCTATTTCGAGCTCATCCCACTGTCAAGCTCCCTTTCCACCATTACCGAGCTCCTCTCCCCTATCGCCGAGCTCCTTCAACTAGGTGCTTACCTCCGCCAACCCCGAAAGCATCACTATCGCGTTCCACTATAGCCTCGACAAGCTCCTCCCTCGCTGAACCTAACTCCGAGCGCACCGCCGCTCCAAGCAGGCCTCCATCATATTCCATGCCGAGCTCTCCCCCTGCCGAGCTCTTTGTCTCCGAGCTCCACCATAGAGCTCCATTTCCTCCTCGTCGAGCTTCACCGATGCCGTGCTCGAACCACCTCCTCGCCGAGTTCCCCCAACTCACGATCAAGCTCTGCCATGGCCGAGCTCCACCTTCACCGTGCTTCGTCTTCGTTGAGCCATTTCCACCGCCGAGCTCAAGCTCTCTCTTCGCCGACATCTCCACTGTCTTGAGCTCGAGCTCCAACTCCAAACCACCGCCGAGCTCGAGCACTTCTTCTCCAGTCTCCTCGTCGAGCTACTCAGAGTAGAAGACAAAGACGAAGAAAGTCGAAGACAGGGGGAAAAGAGAAGAAGGCACAGAGCGGAAGGAGAAGAAAGAAAAAATAATATATATATATATATAGAGAGAAACCTTCCGTTGCTCACTACTTTGGTGCTCGCTCCCGTGAGCACTCGCTCAGAACCGTTCGATTTCATCACGCTCATCCAAGGGTGATTAATAGTTCCGCTCAAACCACGGCTGAGAAGGGCATATTCGTCACTTTAATTGATCACCCTCTCCATTTCTCTTCACTGTCGAACTGAAAGTTCCCCAATCTCAAAACCCTATCTTCGATTTCTCTTCTTCACCGTACTGCGAATCCCCAAGGCCACGAACTCCCCAAGCCGTACTTCGATTCTCCTCTTCACCGTCCTCTTCCTCTGCGAAACCCCAATTCGATTCTCCTCTTCACCGTCCTCTTCCTATGCGAAACCCCAATTCGATTCTCATCTTCACCGTCCTCTTCCTCTGCGAAACCCCTTTTCGAAATCGAAATCGAAGTGCTGTGGATGATGGTGTGAACATTGGTGTATAGAATGGTTTGGATTGTTATTCATGGACTTAAACATGAAAAAACAAAGCTGTAGTGACACTGCAGTGAAGGAGTAAAGGTATTAACAAAACTGATGCCTTCATAGTTGATTCATAACTTATTTGTACAGGATGAGAATTCAGCCCAGTATTTTCAAACAGGTACAATCGACTTCCAGTAGAGAAAGAAAGTTCAACGCGTATTTGTTAATTGCTCCAGTTACTACTAATATGTTGGCTCATCATCACAGCTTGGATTGTACGTAATTCACTTGTGCTCAGCACCATACTAGAGATTATGAACTCTCTCATAGGCAGATCAGCAGCGCTGAGAACCTCCAGAAGCTGACATAACTGTGCTGGAACCGCCACAAGGTTATAAGACATCGGCACAGTTTGGGCCGAAATGTTTGCTCATGTTGTTGAGGTTGACATTGAATTTGTATAATTTTTATTATAATGCTGTAGTATCTTTGCTTTTCTTTATTATGTTGGACATGTGGGTTCTGATTAGATAATTTAGGTAGTGCTACTGCATAATTTGAGATGACGATGTTGTCTTGGTGTTCCCTTGTGTATTTACGGTGATGTCTTTCTGAGTTATCTTTTGAATCTTGTGTATTGTGTGTATTTATGGGGTTTTGTTGTTTCTTTAAATTTCCTCCTAAATGAAACAGATAACTAGTTGGTTATTTTTACCCCAACAGATTATATGTTGCTCTCATGTTAAAAGGAAGATGCAAGTAGAAATCAATATAACCATAAGAGCCATACTTTGTCAATGACGCAATTATAAAAAGGAGCGGAGCTACATGTACGAGATTTGGTGCAAACATAATGTGAAGTAGTCAGTCTAGGACATACATACAGTGCATCGTTGCCTGCTGTATTTTGAGCACATAATTGGCTATGCCCCAATCTAGTGTGACTTGCAGCAGTGCAAGAATGATTAGAATGTCTACCTGAGTACTCACCAGCTCATTTAGTATGATTGAATATTGGAGAATGCAATGCCTTGTTACTATCTTCACATTGCTTAGTTTTGTGGGATACAACTTGTTCTGAAAAATGCTAGCGTTTTTTCAAAAGTTCAATGAGATATGGGTATCAATGAAGGGAAAGGTTCTGTCCTTGATGAAGGAAAGTCCTTTTTGAGATGCAGGAAATGGAATAGAGAACCCTGCTTGGTGAGGAAATAGAGGATCAGGTATGATGGTAGTGGTATCCCGCTATCGATGGGAGTGGGTCTGATGAGCAAAAACCCATTGTTTGGCCAAAGTCTGAGAGCCCGCAAATTTTGTGGGTTTATGTGAAATATAGGACAAGAGAAGGGATAGTGTAGTCGAGAATTTGGAATTAAAGATGCACTCATCTATCATGAAGAGAGTTCTACTCTCTTTGATGAGAGGGGGAACCCCAGCCAAATATCCAGAGAATGCTGGAAATTTAATTTCAGCGAGAATTAACAATCTTATAACCAGCTACCGAATTAAATGGGGAACACATTACACACCCTAACTTCTATACATGTATAGTTTGTATCAGAATGTGAAAACTATATCCTGAAATCTTCTCAGTAGCTGCTAGTCTCTATCAAATTTGAAAACTATATCCTTGAATAATTTCAAAACTTGCTCAACCAAAAGGAAGTAGGACCAAAGAATAATTCATTTGAAGATCAATTTGATTAGCTCTCAATTGTGCATGATCCAAAACAGTAAAAAAAATGAAATTTATTCACAGTTTTTTGCAATGAAAAGCAGAACTTGATCAATTTGAACTCAGGGACATGGAAAGTTATCTGTACATTTGAACCCCATCATTCATACTGATACATTTGAACTACTGGGTGATTAAAAAAAAATATACTCCATATACACCATATTTTCATTTACAAATACTCATTTACATACAACATTACAACATCAATATCAATATTTAGCAAAACTGCATTTTTCAAAACAGAGCTCAGAAACTGCATTTTTCAAGCATAACTGCATTTACATACAATTTTACAACATCAATATCAATATTTAGCAAAATTGCATTTTTCAGAAATAAAGCTCAGAAACAGAGCTCAGAAACTGCATTTAGCAAAACTGCATTTTTCAAAACAGAGCTCAGAAACTGCATTTTTCAAAAGAGAGCTCAGAATATATAAAAATAGCATAAAGAGATCTCAATAACCATGGAAATATTACATAACAGAGCTCAATATAAACAACAAAAACAGTGTTCAATACCCTGGACTTGAGCAAAAACGGGCAAAAAATGCTCATATACAATTATAAAGAGCTTGAACTGCTGCTGCTGCATGAACTGCTGCTGATGCTACTTGAGCTACTGCTGCTGCTACTTGAATTTAGAGCATAATTTCTCATCTCACAAACAAACATAACAGTTGAGACCCATACTTCTTCCCAAAATACAGAACATCAAAATAGTTGAGACCCATACTTCTTCCCAAAATACTCATCTCACAAAAATGAGACCTTTTCCAATCCCAGATGGATCAGTAACACACCAAACTCCGAAAACAGATCAGAACCCACTTAAATTCAACCCAAATCTGAAACACCACCAACAAACCCAACTACAAGAAAGAGAGATATGGCAAGCAGTCCCCACCTTGATTCAACAAGCGGCTGCATATGGGTAGAACCTGCATGAAAGGCAGAAGGTAAGAACTCATTCAAAAAGAACTCATTCAAAAAAATTTAAGAAGATAAAATAGTAGGCTCAGAACTGGTTTTTCAACGTGGGAATTGAAGAAGTGGTTGGGTTTAATCCTCAGGGTAGGGAAATGACGAAAATGTCCTTCTCATTACTGGTTTGAGCAGAGATAGTAATCACCATTAGATTAGCATGATGATGCGATCTGAAATCGAACGGTTCTGAGCGAGTGATCACCAGACCAGTGAGCAACGGGAGGTTTCTCAAACCAGTAATGAAAAAAAGTCATCAATTAACAGTGAGATTAATATCCCAAAATGCATACTCAGCAAGCTGGGCACAGCAATTTACAGTGAGAATAATAACCCAAAAACAATTAAGTCAGTGAGAATAAGCCCAAGTGAACATCAAGAATTTTCAGATTAACAGTTTCATTCATCACAGCCTACCACCAAAACAAAAGAAAGATAGAAAGACCAATACCCCAAAATGCACACATCAGAAACGAATACTTCCCTAATCGGCAGTGTCATCAGTGAAATTAATATCCCAAAATGCATTACCTGGCAATTTGAGTAAAAACTAATTGAATCACCAAACGAATTGAATAAAAACATATAACAACTAACAATACAGAGTAAATTACCTCAATTCGTATAATCGGCAGTGTCATTAGAGCTTTCGCCACTAGAGGAATCAACCTCTTGTGCATTGAGGGCACTAAACAAATAAACAATAAAGTTGAAATTAGTGAAGGGCAATTAAACAAAATTACTAAAACTTAGATGAAAGTTAACAGGCTTAGTCATAGTATACCTAGCGAGTTTCTTTGGGCAAGTTCTCGCATCGTGTCCTTGCCCCCGCAAACCGCAACAATTACACTTTCTTGGTTTTCCTCTAGTTTTCTCTCGCATTGGCTTCAATCTCTTTCCACTTGGTCTTCCCTTAGTTTTGCATTGGCTTAGCTCTTCAATGACAACTTGAGACAATACCAATTCCTTTCCATAAACTCGTGTTCCATTACCTTCGGCTACTCCACTACTTTGAGGTTGCATAGGAACAAATCCTTCAATACACTTGAGCATGTTATCACGCATAAACGTGTAACCTTCATCTGAAGCTAACCCAATCTCAAGTTGTTGTTTTGCTAAGTTACTCAACTCACAATAGCGGGATGCAAAATTTTTGCTATTGCCTTCATCAATGCCTCTTATATTTGTGAAGCTGTAGTTTCTTCTAATCACTTCTCGGGACCATCTTCTTAAAATATATTGTTTTGGGAGTTCATTACAATTTAAGTACTTTAGAAAAGCCAAAAGATGCTTGCAAGGGATGCCAACAAATTCAAACATGAAACATGAACAACTACCAAACTGAGTTTCCTTTGCATAGGTAATCATGGTCTCATTTTCAACTTTACCACACAACCTCACTGCGTAATAAGCATTTGCAGCATTCTCGTGATCTTCCACTAAACTAATATTATATAGTAGGCTTGATTTGAGTTGCTTTTGAAAATCATAGAACATTACCAAAGTGTACACTTGAGTCATTTGTTCCTCCATAAACCACTCGGTCTTCAATTTAGGTTTTTGCTCAAGTGTGCGATGGTTTTCTTTAAGTTCTTGTTCTCTTTGTTTTCCAATTACCCTCTCAAAGATTATGGCAAATTCTAGAAGTGAGTACTTCTTGTGAGTATGCTTCTTTAAGAAAGAATTCATCGTCTCGCTTCTTTGGCTACTTGACATGCCGGCCCAAAAGTGAGGTCTATGATAAACGGGAGCCCATTTTTCACGGATTTCAAAATTATCATTTAACCATTTATTATTTTCCGCTCCATATTCTATCATCAATGACTTCCATTTTTCTTCAAAAGAAATGCTATTATAAGAGTTCCAAATAATCTCTTTAAAAGCATCCATAAACTTCACATTTTGCACCAACTGAGGCACCTCTCCAGGTATCTTATCTAAAATATGCCATACACAATACCTATGCCGAATTTGAGGGAAAACTTGTTTAATTGCAGCACCTATCCCACGGTCTTGATCCGTTATAATCCCAAGTGGAGCATGTTTCATGACTCCTAACCATTTCTCAAATAACCAAACAGAAGATGAGGCTGTTTCATTTGGAATCAAACCACAACCAAGAAAAACTGACTGCCAGTGATGATTTATTCCAACAAATGGAACAAATAGCATACCGTAGCGGTTTGTACTATGTGTTGCATCGAATGAAACTACATCACCAAACTCTTCATAATTCATTCAAGCTATACCATCCACCCAAATACAATGAGACAATCTACCACACTCATCTTGCTCGAATGCATAAAAAAATGAAGGATCTTTTTCCCTTTGCCATTGGAAATAGTCAATTAACAATTGGCCATCATGACCTTTTAACGACTCCCTCATGTCTCTTTCATGATTTCTAGCATCAGTTTCAGTAAAACCAACCTTATCATATCCCCCACTAGTATTTTCAAAAAAAATCATTTGTTTGCATGTAGGGATATTAGCACCCGAAAGTTGTTCCATTAATAGTTTATCTGAACTTGACACTACACGATTTTTCGGTAACAAATGTCGTACTCTACTAGGTGAGGTGAAAGCATGATTGTGTACTTCATGAAAAGAATACAATGACCATGAATTTGCTACTTTATTTAATCTGACACGAACCAAAGCATTGCAAGCAGTTCTAGATGTAGTTCCCATCCTAACTTCATTATTCTTACTTCTCGACAACCCCGCTTTATTACAAAGAAACGTCTTGTCCACTACCTCACCATCCTTGAGTTTCTGACTACCCTTACGCATTTGAAAGCCACCACATTTCGCATAACTATTATAAAATTGTTCTGCTTGTTCAAGGGTATCAAATGTCATACCTAGCTTTGGTATTAGATGATCATCAACTATGGGTGTAAAATCACCTTCTTGTACTGACAAAAAATTGTCACCAAGTTGTGAGCAGCCTTCCCCACTCTCCATGCCTATCAAGTCAATACCAGCAACAGATCAAATGGCAATACAGCCTCCAGAATATCCTACACATAAAGTAGAAATATAAGCAACCTGGTTTGAGCAATATAAGCAACCTGGTCACCATAAATACCTCTTCCACAATAACACAGAAACACTTCCATAACCAAACTAAACTCAAACACAAACACAATCACAAATTGTAATAAGGAACTCAAAATTAAATTTAAAATGTTCACTGAATTAATTTGTGCCAATTACCTTTAGCAGTTTGATGTGATGTCGGAGCTAGGAGGTGTCGTTGATGTCGGAGGTGATATCTGCAGGAAGAGGTGAAGAGGATTTGGGGATTTGGAGTAAGGAAGAGGGGCGTCGACTGAAAGATGGTGTGGGGATTCGATTATGGTCTCGAATTGGGGGAATAGAGAGGGAAGAGGAGAAGATGAGAAGGAAACTCCTGCACTTTGATTTCGATTTCGAATTGGGGTTTCACAGAGGAAGAGGATGGTGAAGATGAATTTCAAAAAGCGGTTTCGCAGAGGAAGAGGACGGTGAAGATGAGAATCGAATTGGGGTTTCGCATAGGAAGAGGACGGTGAAGAGGAGAATCGAATTGGGTTTTCGCAGAGGAAGAGGACGGTGAAGAGGAGAATCGAAGTACGGCTTGGGGAGTTCGTGGCCTTGGGGATTTGGATTTGGGTTGGGTAGGACTACCGTGAGGAAGAGAAATCGAAGATAGGGTTTTGAGATTGGGGAACTTTCAGTTCGACAGTGAAGAGAAATGGAGAGGGTGATCAATTAAAGTGACGAATATGCCCTTCTCAGCTGTGGTTTGAGCGGAACTATTAATCACCCTTGGATGAGCGTGATGAAATCGAACGGTTCTGAGCGAGTGCTCACGGGAGTGAGCACCAAAGTAGTGAGCAACGGAAGGTTTCTCTCTCTCTCTCTCTCTATATATATATATAGGGAAAAAGGGGTATGAGCAACTTGCTTATTTAGTAAATAAGCAATTGATGATGTGGCATACATGTGATTGGAACAGCCTTAAAAGAGTTAGTTGTCCAATGTATCACATGCATGCCACATAATCAATTGCTCATTTACTAAGTGAGCAAGTTGCTCATATCCCTTTTACCCATATATATATATACTACCACGTGGCGGTTAACGCCAGCATTGACCGTGCCACGTGGCGATACCTGGTGCGTCGGCGATGGGTGACAAGCTACCGAGGTTCTGAACTGCACATGTGGAGAAAAATGGTGCCGAACCACACGAGCCGTCAGATCATCCCAAAATTCGTGACACGACCTGATCAACGCACAGATTAACGACACGTGTCCAGCAAAATGCTCCGCTTTGTGATGCACGCCATCTGATCATGATCGACGTCCCAAAATGTGCCACGTGTCTAGATAATATTTAATTTATTTATTTTGAATTAATTATTTAAAAATCCAAAAAATTAATTAAAAATCGAAAAACTTAATTAAAAAATTCTAAAAATAATTATTAATTCGGAAAATTATTTTAAAATTCTGAAAATAATAATTATTAAATTAGAATAATTAATTAAAATTTTTGATAATTAATTATTTAATTCAGAAAATGAATAAAAAATTCAAAAAATGAGGAAAAATTCAAAAAATCTGGAAAATTCACAAAAAATCCAAAAAATTCTGAGGATATTTTTGGGCATTTTACAAGCTCAGAATAACACTGTTACACCTCGAGCAAGATCCGAACTTCCTTAAGAACTCCGATAAAATCCTGTACGCCATTAGAACAATAAAACTACTCCTCAAAGACTGTAGAAATCAGTCTCTAGGAGTGGGGGGCTCATGATATAGCTAAAAATGGGATTAAATTGGGACTGTTCGAATCAGATACGAATCTTAAAGTTCAGGGGTAAAACGGTAATTTTACCTACAAACGGGTCTATAATGGGGACTGGGTCTTTCTTCAAAGCCCAATAACCCATAAACGAATCTGTCTTACTGGGTACAGGTCCCAATCCGTTACAAACCAGTTCAAAAAGATAAAGAAGAATTCAGATTCACAATTATCTCTGAGAGGTGGTTTTAACCACTTCTATCCATTCACACTGAGAAGAACAGATAGGTTCTTATCTCGAAACGGATCCCTAAGGCGATTATAAAAATCCCTTTCCCCCTACCATAACAAGGTAATCAATCTTTTTCCAGTTAAAACTCTTTCTTAATCATTCAGATTACTGACAAGAGCGTTAGAGGGTGCGTCGCCGGGATCGATCCTGGTGTATCGCACTTTTTGCAGGTTCGCGGCAGCAGTAAGAAACTGGTCAACAATTTGGTGAAGGTCAACAGGTCAACAGGTTTGCCTCGTTCGTTTTCTCAGGAATCCACAAATTCTATCTATTGCCCCCATACCGAAATCAGCGGCAACAATCGTTTAAACAGCGCATCCTCAAATTATCAATTCGGCATCACCAAATGGGAAAGCTTTGAAACCGTACCTTCAAATTATAGAGAGGGATTTCTAGGATGGTGCGACGGACGACGCTGAGTATGGGTCGACAGAAAACAGGCGGTCGACGATGGTGCAGTAGCATGTCAGGGTTCGCTGGCGAAGGCATTGGGGGAGAGAGGAAGATGAAAAGAGAAGTGGGCTTACGGCGTGGTAACGAGAATGCGACGGCTCAACGGTGACACTAACGAAGGCATTGAGAGAGATGGAGATGAATAGAGAAGGGGAGATGAAGGGTTTTTGGTTGCTGTGTTGAGAGAGGGGGGAGATGAGATTCTGAGTATTTGGGGATTTTGGATTTCAGCCGATATCATTTTGTGTGTGTGTGTGAGAGAGAGAGAAAGAGAGAGAGAGAGATCTGTTCTTGGTTAAAGAAGGAGATGAATGGTTTTATTTTAGAAAAATAATTTCACGTGTCTAATACGTGTTTAATATTAAAAATTAAAAAACTATTTTAGTAACGGAATATATTATGTTACAATTGTTCTCTTGCAATTGTTGCAATTGCAACAGATTAATAGAATCTCTTGCAGATATCAAAAACATTCACAACGAAAAAGTTTGTTGTAATTAATCCGTTGTAGATGATAGCACTAACAAGAGAATTTTGGTATTTGTAAATGATTCATTGTTATTGCAAGGTTTTCTACTAATGATGCCTCTCTTCGATCAATCTCAACGCTTTATCGTCTTATTCATCGGACATATATATGCAAGACATACAAATCCAACACCTCTCCAAACCCCAACCTCGTATCTAACGCTGCTGCCTCCAATGCACCGCACTGCCTCCTTCATCATTTCCGAACCACCGCATTCATCAAGGCAGTATTTCCAGTGGAATTGTGGAAGAGTATGTGTTGAAGATATGGATGATTACGGTGTCAGATTAAAGAATGATATTTGGTAATGTTTCTTTTACATTTTTACTTTTTACTACTGTCTCATGCATATTTGAATAGAAAACACTTGAAAACCTAGAAATTTGGTACTTAATTTTTTGAATTTTGCTTTGCGCATCGATTGTTTGATGAAATGCCTATAGAGCACACAATGTAATTGTGAAAATGATTTTGAAGAATTTTACTTAACTAAATCAATCGTATCCATGTGTGGTGCATGTATTAATTACTAAAACCCTATTTTACTACTTGATTTTATTTTCAATTTCTAATTTGTGTTTTGAAATCTCGAAAATTGAATTTGGTGAGGCATACAGGTTGAAGACGGAGATGATTGTTGTGTCGGATTCAAGAATGAGATTTATATGGAGAGAGGTGGCAAAAAATCAGGAGATGAGGGAAAAGTAGAGGGTAGCGTCTGATGTACATAATTTTTTGGATACATAATTTTACATAATTTTTTGGATAAATAATTTTACCAATCTATATTATTGAAGAGATGATTTTTTTCAATTCTCTTATGTTATTAAATTTTTTATATAATTTAATGAGTTATTCATTTTTTTAAAAAATCTGTATAATTTATGGTGGGTAAACACTAGTCATATCGTATGCTCCATGTTTTCCTCTTCTTCTTGTTTTCTCCTCCTTGTTCCTGTGGTTAGTACTTGGTTGAACAATGATGAGAGAGTAATGGGTGTTAGGGTACCACGTCGGCCTTACGGCACCGAAAGAGGAGGGGGACCCACTTTATTACTTGTCATATCAGGTTGGGAAAGGGGGAAAAGGGAGTGGGTCCCACAATCCAGTACCTGCGTGGAGGTACCAACCGCATGCTTCCTAGTTTTCACCCAGTGCTCTCTCTCCTTCATGAGTTGAGTCAAATCTGTCAAATTCATTTGTTGCTTCTTGGATTTTACTGTGTTTTCTTGTACCAGCTCATCATCAACATGTTCAATTTGTTAGTTGTATTTTCATCATTAAATGTTTTTCCTATAGGGCTATAGGTGATGAACTTATATGATTGTCAGGCTGAACATTTTCCACATGTTTATTCTAAAGCATCTAATCAGTGACATGAAGTTCGAAATTCAAATTTTACTTGTATCAGTCTAAAATCTATTTTTTTATTTAAACAAATCTGCAAAGGTCAATTTATTTTGCATCATCAATTTATTTCCTAGAGGTATTCGACAAAATTAAGTTAAACAAACAAATAAGTCCATAATTTTAACGTGCTCTAAGTTAGTTGTCTACTTTCTCTCTGCTATTAGATTACGTTTGCGGTTCATATTTCGTCGACCATTGCATTGACTATGAATAATGTATGCGTAACTTTAACATGGTGGATGCCATGGTACTTCAATTTTTTTATGAAAGATTCTATTGCATTTTCCTATTTAATACATAAGAACATCTGTAGTTGTTAAAATTCAAAATTTTTATTTGTGGCTTTTAGGAATAGGAATTTTGATTTTTTGCTATAGTCGTTCAGACTCAAAATTTGAATTTTTTTTTTTAAAAAATGACGGACAGTTGATGATCTATCGTCTCTACTTAATTTACGAATATATTTAATGTTTAAATATATGGGACGAGGGATCAAATCTTGTCCTAGGTTAAAAAAAAAAAAAATTAAAAAAAAAACGGCCGCAAGATGATCTTGCATCCGAGGTGTTTTTTATTAATGCCACGGATGGGAGATGAAATCCCGTCCGATAATTTCTTTTTTTATTTTAATTGAAGCATCGACAAGACATGATTTGTTTTCTGACATGGGTGGGGTTATATTCAACATCGAACACAAAATTAAGTTTCGTCCAAGACTGTTTAAAAAAATTTACAGTTAAATTTTTTTTTTTATAAATGGGAGGGAATTTGATCTTGCGTTCGACACTTAATTTTTATTTTTTTTTAGACGCAACATCATCTTCCGTCCAAAAGATTTTACATCTAAAATTTAGGATAGACGGTAAATGATCTTTCGATTGCTATATTTTGAGAATTCCTATATTTCTTCTCAAATTTAGAAGGCTACTATTTTTGAAAATCCAAAATATGAAAATATAGGGAACGACTACAGATGCTCTAAGGAATTAGAAGTCTACTATATAGCCTTGCATGATAGCCTTGCATGCATGGCCATAAACATGCATGGTTCTTATAAGCAAGTGGATCATGAGGTTGCACTAATTTTGAGTACTTAATCAATTTTAAAAGTTTATCAAGCCTGTACACTTCCAACAGGACCGGTGCTGAGGTATTTAAGGCTCGAGGTAAAGGAAAAATTTGTGCCCTTTATAAGTACACATATATTTTTTTTATATTAATCAAATATGATACAACTGCTGTATGTGGGGAGAATAAAACACCATATTTTCAAGGTTGAAAGACTGCTTCAACCTATGGTACCATCATAATTTATAGAAAGAGGCCTTGAAAATTGTATTCGTGATCTAGAAAAGTACAGTCCCCCCTCTATTTGTGGGTGCAATCAAGAGATAGTTCCAAATCTATCCTACATTTGGACGAAACATATGGTACTGGTCATGGTGTCAAAACTCAGTATCAGTGAAAGTATTGACTGTCATCGAATATCGGCTGTCATTTATGATAATATTGAACATGTTGGGAGTAGCGTTGCATATTTTCAGTCTAACTCAGCTAATGCTACTCGGTAGCGGCGAAGATTTTGATACCATGGTAATAATAGCTACTAAACATAAGATTACGGCTGTGGGATAGAAACAAAATCTGTAAAAGTCATATAATTATCACCAGTGTAGATCAACTTACATGTTGTTGTTCTTTGTGTGTATGTATCACTTCTTTTTTATAAGGGTACTACCCTATCTAACTTAGTCTGGAAGACTTCTGAAGCTTCATACTCGGCTCTCTAAAATGAAAATTTTAGATACCATGGTAATAATAGCGACTAAACATAAGATTATGAAAGTTAAGAGAAACAAAATCTGTAAAAGTCATATAATTATCACCAGTGTAGATCAACTTAAATGTTGTTGTTCTTTGTGTGTATGTATCACTTCTATTTTTATTTAATTTTGAGAAGTCAATTACTGGTGATTATTTCTATTTAACTACAGATATAAGGAGAATGTCACAAATCTTTTTTATAAGAGAATAAGGGGGCGAGGGTACTACCCTATCTAACTTAGTCTGGAAGACTTCTGAAGGTTCATACTCGGCTCTCTAAAATGAAAATTTACACTTTTGGATATGATCCACGACCTAAAATGTATGTGTGATGAAATTTTCAAAAGATTTCGACGAGTTTGAAGTTTTATATACAAGGACGATTATTTTGAGAAGTAAAATTAATGGTAATTAGTAACACAGTAAGGATTGGAGTATTTATTTGAGATAGTTCCAAATCTATCCTACATTTGGACGAAACATATGGTACTGGTCATGGTGTCAAAACTCAGTATCAGTGAAAGTATTGACTGTCATCGAATATCGGCTGTCATTTATGGTAATATTGAACATGTTGGGAGTAGCGCTGCATATTTTCAGTCTAACTCAGCTAATGCTTCTCGGTAGCGGCCAAGATTTTTGATACCATGGTAATAATAGCTGCTAAACACAAGATTATGAAAGTTAAGAGAAACAAAATCTGTAATAGTCATATAGTTATCACCAATGTAGAGAACTTACATGGTATTGTTGTTTGTGTGTAGGTATCACTTCTTTTTTTATTTAATTTTGAGAAGTCAATTACTGGGGATTATTTATCTTTAACTACAGATATAAGGAGAATGTCACAAATCTTTTTTATAAGAGAATAAGGGGACGAGGGTACTACCCTATCTAACTTAGTCTGGAAGACTTCTGAAGGTTCATACTCGGCTCTCTAAAATGAAAATTTACACTTTTGGATATGATCCACGACCTAAAATGTATGTGATGAAATTTTCAGAAGATTTCGACGAGTTTGAAATTTTATATACAAGGACGATTATTTTGAGAAGTAAAATTAATGGTAATTAGTAACACAGTAAGGATTGGAGTATTTATTTGAGAAGTGTAAATGTAATAGTAATGGTGATTATTCCGAAAATTAGTATAAAAAATAAGAATAATAATGTTAAAAAAAATAGATGAAAATAAGAATAATAATGTTAAAAAAATAGATGACGGCTGTGGGATTTGAACCCACGCCCTTTCGGACCAGAGCCTAAATCTGGCGCCTTAGACCACTCGGCCAAACCGTCACAATACAACTATAAATTTTGTGCTCGTAATAATTATTAATTTTGTGCCCCTCTTCTGAATTGGGCTCTGGGTGGTCGCCCAGGCTGCCCTGGGCCATGGCCGGCCCTGCTCTACAAGATAGACTGTCGTGCATGGCAGATTCATTAAGATTTAAGTACCAATTAATCACAGGTTATCAGCATATTATTGATATCATCACTAATTACTTTTGGAACTGAGAATTTTCTATTTACAATTCCGTGGTACTGTACTATAACAAATAAAAATTAGATAAATAAAAGTACTTAGCCTTCATAATCTTAGGGAACCTTTAAAAACAAAGAGAATCTTCGATCTCTTCTATTTCTGTTCCCGTTGAAAAGAAAGGAATATTTTGGCTGCATTTACAGCTAAAAGAAGAATCCTAGGAAATCTATGAATTAATTACAAAACAAGTTAATTTTCCTTAGATTACGAGGAATTATAAATTTGGAGTTGAAAAGTACATATGTATAGAGGCCGGCCCAAGGGTAAAGCAATCAAAACTAGAATTTTAGGCCTCAAAAAAAAAATATTATCTAAAGAATAAATTCCTCCACATACCAAAAAGTTCGAAATAGACCTCATCACGTACCAAAAAACCCGAAATTGATTACAATAATATAATAATGAAGACCTCCTCACATACCAAAAAGTCCGAAAAAAGACTCCTCACATTCCAAAAAGTCCGAAATTGATTAGAATAATATAGTAAATAATTTGCATCTCAAAAAGCCCGAAAGATAATATTTAAATAAAAATATATTAATTTTAACAAAATATTATTATAAGCTTTAAAAAACTTCAATTCGGAGTTCGCTTTAGGCCTCAATAAGTGTTGGACCGGTCCTGTATGTACGCTACAAGATACTTTTATTTCCTTAAACAATAAAAAGGTTACTAAAATTATCTCATCTATAACCCTACTGAGGATCTCCCAAAATTCAATAGTTCAAACAAACTAGTAATTTACAAGTGCGATACACGTTTAAAAAAATATAGTTTTTTAAAAGTAAATTCCAGATTTAGTTTGAGTTTGAACCTAAGATATCTTTTATAATAATTATGCACGTGTGTTGCACGCGTCGATAGATTTACAAATTAGACTAAGACTTTCTCTTATTATAATATTAGAGATTAGAGATGAAAGAGGCATGTATCTCAAAGTGGTCCTCCATATAACATATTTGTTTTTATATGAACTTACAGAAATAGCAACATACATATTTTTCTAGGTATTCGACCTGTTTCATCAGTAAAATTATTTCACTATAATTACAGGCTCGTCAACTCAGGAGTTACGTAGATACCATCACTAACAGGGTAGACCAAACACTGAATCAAATCATAAACTCAGTCTGCAAGCGGGTAGACAATGGCGAAGAGGCATTCGTCATCACGGCCTGCTAATTAATGAATATGCAAGGTAGTTGGCATGTTCTAATCAAAGAGACCTCCATGCGTAAAACCTATGCTTGAAATAATCCTATAGTGCTCAGGTTATAATAGTCCTTGTTTAGGGCTTGATGGCGATATGCAGTGTTCATAATTTGTATGTACGTAATACATCATACGTAAAGTTATGCTACAAGTCACACATTTCAAACCCTAGAAGAAAACTTGATTTCTTTCCATATATATATTCTTCATCTATATTATCTCACTGTTTTCAATAGTATAACACAAGTGCCTTGTTTTATCAATGATGAACCTCCTATAATTAGTGAAAGGGATTACTCTTACAATAATAAACTGGTACGTATATGGCAGCCCCCTTTGAAAAACACATAATCTTCACATTTTGGATTAGTCTCACTGATAATGATTTCTAGGAATTTTTTTTCGAAAATGGAGAGAGGGGTGAGAGAGAATGCCTTCGTTCCTCGGGGCTCGAGTAGATCTTACGCTCAGGTGCTTCGTCTTCCCCCTTCCTCGTCATCATGGCCCTACACCCTTACCCCTTCGATCCTCACGCCATCCCCTTTTCAACTCCAAACCCTCTCATCTCCCTGTCCCGTCACATTCCACTCCCACTCCCGACTTTCACCCCAAACCCTATTTCCAACCGAAACCCTTAGCCCTCTACCCCAAAAAGCAACATTTCCCTACCCAAAAAAATCTCCGTTCGAAGAAGATGGAGCGAAGGTGTTTCAAGTGTGGCGAAGGAGATCATGCTACGGCCGAATGCCGAAAGTTGGGGTTTCACTGCTTCAACTGCAGGAAGTATGGCCACAAGGTGTGAGATTCTCCAATCTACAATCGGCGTGATGCGTTGGAGGTAGAGCTCCCCTTCAACAATGCCATCTCCCAAGCTCTACCGGCTCTGCATGCAAGCGCTTTCCTTCATCTCATTAATTCCCACCATATCCCTCTCACTAAGGACCTTGAGTGCGCCTTCAACTTCTCCTGGGGGAGGCAAGGTAGATGGTGGAACCTAAAGAGGGTTAGTGATGGTGTTTATCATGTCCAATTTCCTATATCTACGGAAGCTGAAGGTGCGATTGCGGATGCCGTCTTTCACTTTTCGGGATTCAGTGCTACCTTCTTCCCTTGGTCGCTAGACTTTGGGGCTAGGCTCAGGCCGAAACCGAGTTTCATCGGGATCAACCTCCCTTATCTGCCTTTCCATTTGTGGAACCATGAGTCGCTTGAGTACCTCATCAGACCTTTTGGCAAGCTCATTACCTTAAGCAGGGAGATGAAAGAAGTACAATCCAGAGACCACGCGCTTGCTTTTATTAAAGTGGAAGATCTGACACTCATCCCAAAGACCCTTACTGTCAAGTACACCGCACCTTGGAACCTTGAAAAGCATGTTCATGATGTTCCCATACTGCTCCTTGGAGATCCGAACCCCTGTAGAAGATGTTCAGAATGGCAAAGTCCAACTTTTCACCACGGCGAGATCTTCTGAAGAGAAAGGCAATGCCAGCTTCTGGTGCTCCAAGGCGGCCGAAGGTCAATGTGAAGCCGGTAAAGGCAGCCCCCGCAGTCAACCTCCGACCCAGGTTGAGATTGGGGTTGATTCGAAATCCCGTGATTCCAGGAAGGTGAGCCCAACTACAGCGAAATCTCCGCATGCAGATAATATTTTGGGAAGTTTTTTGTATATTCCAAACTTGGTGGAATCCAGCTTGAATGAGGGGATTTTGCCTAATCCCGAAACTACTCCGAAGTCTGCGGAGGGTCCCGTTCTGAATTCAAATCCTGCTAAGCTGGACGCCCCTATTATCAGGATTTCAGAATCTTCTAATAGCAATAACAATGCAGCACTTCAAGGCCCTACTCAAGACTCGTACAACCCTGCTGACTCATCTAACGAAGATTCGATTGATGAGGTGCATGAAATGATATGGAAAGGCAAGCTGGTCACCCTCCCATTATCCCTATTTTTCAAGATCCAGCCACTGGTAGAAGGGGCCCTCAGGGAGTCAGTTCAGGAGGAGATGAAAAAGCCAAGCAAAGTTGATAAAGTAATCTTCCGAGCTGGCATTAGCAAACCCCGTGCTGACAGCTTTCAGACACGCTCCCTGGTCAGGAGGACTGTCCCCAAATCTGCTAGCTCCTTCAATTCCGTCCCCCTGGCTTCAAAGATGATCCCTCTAAGAGGGTGAAACACTTCAGATCAGCAAGCAAGATCAAAAGTACTCGGCCTTTCATGAAGTATCTGTCTACCACAATCAAGAAGAAGACGATAGGTACCTCCTCTTCAATTGCTTCAGTTAATAATGCACACTTTAATCCTTTTGAGCTTTTATCAAATGAGGATATTCTTGAAGTAGCTGAATCTATTGGAGTGGAGGCTAAAGGGCCATACTCGGTGCATGTCTTGAAGGGCTCTCAGAAGGTTGTAGTTGATCACTCTGATCAACTAAAACATTCCAATTAGATGCCCTGTTCTTTGGTCCTCAGGATCGAAAATTTTCATCTGTGTTCTTGTGCAATTTGATGCAATTTGTTTTTTCGATGAAGATAACTAGCTGGAATGTAAGAGGGTTGGGCAACCCTGACAAATGCTCACTTATTAAAGAAGGTATTCACAACTCCTCCTTCTCTGTAATCTGTCTGCAAGAGACCAAGCTCAAGCATCTAGGACCCTGCAAGCTCTCATCGATTGGAGGGAGCCTTATCACCCGATGGATCCACTTAAACGTCATTAACAGCTATGGGGGAGTTTTTCTAGGTTGGAATGACCAACTTCTTGATTGCACCTATTCTGCTAATGATATTTTCTCTGTTTCTGCTTCCTTCAAGCATCGCACATCATCAGAGGAATGGTCAATTACAACTGTCTATGCACCCTTTGAAATGGAGGATAGGAAGCTCTGTTTTTATGAGATTCAGCAACGACGAAGCTACCTCAAAGATGCTTGGGTCATGTGTGGAGATTTTAATGACACCATCTCGGACATTGAGCTCTCTAGTGGAAGGGTTCCAACAAAGACATGAGATATTTTCATGAATTCATACAAGATCTCGCTCTCATTGATCTCCCCCTCTCAAGTAGAAAGTATACCTGGTCTAACCTCCGAACTTCCCCCTCAATGGCTAGGCTAGACAGATTCTTGATCTCTGCAGCATGGGAATCCTCTTTTCCCAACTGTATTCAGCACTCCCTCCCCAGAATCTCGTTTGACTACTGCCCCATTGTCCTTTACACTCAGGCAATTACCCATCATGTCCACTACTTCAGATTCGAGAAAGCCTGGTTGCAACATTCTTCATTCGAACCCGCGGTTAAAGATTGGTGGAAGCTCTTTTCTTGCTTTGGTACGCCGGCTGATATTTTTGCAAACAAGCTCAAACTTTTCAGGAGAAGAATTAGGAGATGGAGGAACGATACTTTTGGTCACATCCCAATTCGAAAAAAGCAACTTCAAGAAAAACTCCTCAGACTAGAGATAGAAGTTGAGCAAAACCTCTCAACTGATGATTCTCTCAAGGCAACCCAACTAGAACTCCAGGGCCTTATCAGAAGCTGTGTATTGGAGGCAAAGGTCAAGAGTACAATGGATCAAGGTGGGAGATGCGAATTCAAAATTCTTCCATTCAATTGCAAATGGGAGGAGGAGGCAAAAATTCATCCACACTCACATAATTGATGGAACACTTACAACATCTCCCACTCTTATCAAATCTACTTTTTAGAATTACTTCGAGGAGATTTGTGGTACAGCTCCTCAGTCTGATTTTATGATTGATTGGCACTTTTTCTATCCATCTCATGACATCAACTTAGGGCATTTAGATGCCCGGTCACTCTGAGGAGGTTCGAACTGCTGTTTTTGGTATGAGTAGCGACAAAGCACCAGAACCTGATGGCTTCTCGATGAGTTTTTATCATGTCTTTTGGGACACTATCGAAGATGACCTATTTTCCATGCTACAATCGGTACAGAGAGGGGACAGTGATCTAGACAGACTAAATTACTCCAACATTATGCTCTTCCCCAAATATGAGGGTGCAAATACTGTCTCTGACTATAGACCTATCAGCTTGCTCAACTGCTCCGTCAAGATCTTCACCAAAATCCTCGCCAACAGGCTAAGCCCAATCCTCCACTCTCTTGTCTTTTCCTCTGAAAGTGCTTTTCTAAAAGATAAATCAACTGTTGACTGCTTTCTTGTGGCCCATGAAGCTATCAACCTCAGCAGTAGACGCAACTCTGATATAATTTTATTCAAGATTGACTTCACTAAAGCGTTTGACACTGTGAGCTGGGAATTCCTTGATCAACTTTTAATCGCCAGAGGCTTTGGACAAGCATGGTGTAGATGGATCCATATGATCCTTAGAACGGACAAATCGTCAGTTCTCATAAATGGAGCTGGGGAAGATTAATCAACTCCAAGCGAGGACTCAAGCAGGGGGATCCTCTATCGCCAATGCTCTTCATCTTAGCTGTTGATGTGCTTGCTCAGATGCTTTTCAATGGTCGAAGAAATGGTGCTTTCTCTCCTCTTCCTTTTAGGGGCTCCCTAGCAAATCTGACGGTGCTGCAATTTGCAGATGACACTATGCTCTTTTGCAATGGAGATGAATAGGAAGTTCTTAACCTCAAAGTGGCACTGCAACTATTTGCAAATGTCTCTGGTCTGGCCATAAATTTTAACAAGTCCTCTCTTATTTACTTTGGAAAATCAAGAGCGAAGCTTCAGGCTTTCTCGACCATTCTGGTCTGCAAGCAAGAAAGCTTACCGATTAACTACCTTGGCATGCCCCTCACTAGAGGGAAACTTAGCAAAAGAGATTGGCAACCACTCATTCTCAAGATTGAAAGACGACTCTCAGTGTGGAAGGGCAACATGCTATCTTGAGGTGGGATATTAATTCTAATCAATTCTGTACTCAGTGCTTTGTCAGTCTACTTCGCATCTTTCTTTAGACTTCCCAGTTGGGTGATGAAAAGAATTGATTTGATTAGAATTAGATGTTTTTTGAGTGATTCCGACACTGATGTGAGAGGGGTGGCATGTATGCGGTGGAAGAATATCTACCAACCCAAGCAACAGGGAGGACTTGGAATTCTTGACCTGAAAGTTTTCACTGCCCTACTCATGAAATGGTGGTGGAAGATTGTCTCTTCAGACACGCTTGGTAGCCAAACGCTGTGGAGCTTATACTATAAAGGCAATTCTAACAACTTGATATGCCCCTCAAATGCTTCAAACTTCTGGAAAGGTATCTTCTTCTCAAGGAGCAATTCTTGCATAATGTAAACTGGAAGCTAGGAAATGGAAACCAGATCAAATTCTGGACATCAAGATGTATTATACTCGCCACTGCGGCATGGAACCTAGATGTGGATGTTCTCTTCCAAGGAGCTTGGATCAATAACATCTGGCACTGGCGACCAAGGCTTCACTGCATCTCAAACCCCACCATTCGAGAGGAGAAACAGAGACTGCTAGATCTGATTGCAAACTGTCAACCTTCAAACTTAGGGGACTCCCCTTCATGGAGGCTCACACCCTCAGAAACCTTCACTATCAAGTCAGTCTACGACTTCTTCATCATCTTTGGCCTCCGATCCCCATACTTTGAAGCCACCTGGACTTCCGCAGCTCCCCTGAAATGCAAGATCTTCATCTGGCAGCTGAGTTGGGATAGACTCAACTCTAAGGATTTCCTCCGCTCCAAAGGCTGGTTGGGAGACATGACATGCGCAGCTTGTGCATTAGCTGTCGAGACGGCTTACCATATCTTCTTTGCATGCCCAATTGCCATTAACACTTGGACCTTCTTCACTACACTCTTCCACATTCACACTTTGCCTGCTGATTTGCATGGATGTTTTACTTCATGATGCTTTGGGACACATGTACACAGACACACCTGGAACCTACTCACAATATCAATCTGTTGGATTATCTGGCTGGCTAGAAATGATCGCATTTTTTCTTCAAAGATTTTCCAACCAAGGAAAATTATTTCTAATGCAATCTTTTGGTTTCGATCTTGGCTAGATGGATTCGAGAGTAGCAAGAAGAAGGAGAAACTTGTACGCGAATTGGAAATGGTTGGTGTTCAAGATGTCCTCCTCAAGCAGGCTCTGACCAGGATTGATCAGGTGGGAAGTAGAGAAGATAGTTACTCGAGTTGAGTTCTCCCCAGTATTACGTTATTTGTTGTCTTCTGGAAGTTGTTTTTTGGGCACTGCAATGAATTTTACTTTGGTAAAGCTAGACTACTAAGCTATATTTTGGGATCAAGAGTTCAGTAGAGGTTGTAAGCTGAACTAGCTTGATCCTTTTATGTATATGTACTTGTTCTTACTCTTATATTAATATATTTTGTTAGGTAGGGACTTACCCTACCTTTAACCAGTAAAAAAAAAGATTTCTAGGAATACGACCTGAAGTGTAATCCACGTAACATGAGTGATATGTGTCACTAAAGTCGAATTTTCTTATAGGCTTTTGTTTACTGGTGTTACCCAGTATTTTGTTTCTTTCCCACAAGCAAGCAATGTTGATTGCGGTCAGTGTATATAGTTAGAATATAGAGAAAAAGGTGTAAAAGGGAAATTAAACAAGAGAGACAAAATTGTAGTATGGTGATATTGGCTCTTGTATCCTTCCATGAGCTTTTCCATAGTTTAACGATCTTGATTGAATAGGATCATTTATGTTGGCAACAACAAAATAATTTGAGAAAGAACTCTTGAATTAGAAGTTCTGTCATGTTTATTTTGGAATTTCTACTAGGGTTTGTTAGTTTTTCTAAAATCTGCGAGGTTTAAAACCTTATGCGTCTTAATTCTGTTAACTATATATTTAATGTGTACAAAACATATTCATGTGTATCTAATGATTTCATCTAATATATTTACAAGCCAATATAGAATGAAATTCAAATAAATATCAAGATCTTCAGAATCAAAGTAAAAGGACAAAAATCATGCAAATATGAAATATCACAAAATATAGACAAAGATTCATCAACAAGAAAAAAGATGTGATTGATCCACAATAAGCCAGAACATCAGTGATTATTTATTTTTTTATTTGTGAGGAATAAATATGTAGACGTATCTTTGGAATTTATATCAAGTTATGGAAAGAATTTAAAGTGGATTTACTGAAATATTTAGTCTGTAAAATGTTTCACTCGACTACACAAATTGCATTTGGCTGCACTTAATGGTCGACTGTCAATAACAGTTGAAACATGTGTAGTCGAGTGTCATTTCCTCTCAACCATGATGTGGAGGAAATGACATCTAACTGGAAAAATTAGCAGTCGTCAGCCTACTCGAATTTATATTTGGTATTTCTTTTTATATTTGTGGAAATGAATAATCTCAAACTTTTGAATGGAACTGAATCAATGGATTATTCTTTATCTCTTTTGACTCAATACTTCAGAACTTATTATTTGCTAAAGATCAAGAGAGCAAAGCTATTTTATTGTTTTCTTAGTCGAGACGTTGATTTTTCCTTTTACTTTCTTTTCGCTTCGGATCATGGCGATGTACGAGGCTTATACAGCTTATATATAGAAGTCATATAGTTGTAATAGGAATCTTCGCCTAAATACTATGAACTCACTGTACGAGGTTTGAGTGTAGTGGAAAGTATGTGACGAAGAATTGCTACAGGTAAGGGGATATTGGATTAAGCTTGTGGGCCCAACTGTTAGGGTTTTGGCCTCAAATACACATAGGTACCAAGTACTTGAAGTTGGAGAAGAAGATGAGGAGACAAAGATAGCAAGAGAAGACAACAGCAAGTAGAAGAAGTGTAGTCTGGAGAGTTGCGGTCAACCGACCTGGGGGTGCGGTCGCCCGACCCAATCTGCTGAGAGTTCTTCGAGTGTACAGGTCCAACAGAGGAGGGGACAGTCGACCGTGCAGTCGAATGGTCAAGTCTCGGGTCTGTGTTGACTCTTAGTTTGGGGTACACAAAACGTGTCTATAAATACTAATAAGTTTAAATTGAGTTGTTCATATTTTCAGGATCAAATAATATCCGTAAGAGATCTAAGAAAGATTCAAGAATATTCAAAGAAGGAAAGTAATAAAGAAAAATTGAGAAATCAAGAAAAAGAAGATCTTCAAAAAGAGCAGTTGATTGATTAGTGTCCAAGAAAGCTATCAAGAACAGTTATTATCATTCTATATTTGTGAGATTTAATCTGTATAAAATTGATTGGTGATGGATTAGTTTTTTGGTAAAAATATAAAGTGGATTCAGTATGAACAGCGCGATACCGGTCGACCGCATCGCATCGTAGTCGACTGCAACTCACAGTTACGTAAGAAGTAGTTGAACCTTCATCTCTCTACTTTACGTCAGAGAGATAAATGGTCGACTGCACCGAAATTGAGGTCGACCGTACTTTGCGTTGTTCACATTTTTGAAATGTATCGTTTCTAATTTTGATCGATACACTTCCCAGTCTATTTAATTGGATGAACCCACTGTGTATTCTTCACCTATTACTTCTGAGAAAAATCTTCTGAACTAATCTTTCAACAATCAATCCGAGTGTGTGTGATAATTTTTTGTATTCTTCAGTCCAGATCATTTAGGATCTTGAGTTTTTCTTTTCTTCCACATCGGTGAGATTGGCGGGACTTGTGTTAGAAGTCCTGTGGGTGTAATAGGTCTCTCAGCCTGAATTCGAGAATCACTGTAAAAGGGTTTGGATATAGTGGAATGCTTGTGGCGAAGAATTGCTGTAAGTAGGTGGTGTGGACGTAGACCTGTGGGTTGAACCACATTATATCGCTGCGTTACTTGTGCTATCTGTGTTTGCTCTTCTAATCTCTTTTTATTTATTTTGCATTTTATTTTAATTTTTTAATTCTGCACAATCACCCTATTCACCCCCCTAGGGTGATTAACAGTCTGGACTTATACGTTGCGGTCGACCGACCTTGGAGGTGCGGTCGACCAACTTTGGCGCTGATTGTTTTTGGGGTTACGAGTTTAAGGCCCAATAGCTGGATTTGTGTTTATCTTTTAGGGTTTACTTGGGGCTATATATATGGCTGTAGACTTTAGGGTTTGTAATATCAGATTATAGAGATTTGGTGAGCCATTATCATTGTTCAACTTCAAGAGGGGATTTTGTCGAGTGTTTAAAAGGTGAGAGAGAGATTGAGAATTGTAATCTCTTTTGTAATCTTTGTATTTCTTGGGGAATAAGAAGTATTGGTTATCTCTGCATATTGATTGTGTTCTTGTGAGATCTTGCATATATTGCGGTGGCTTGTTCTTGATTCATCTTAGTCTTGGTGGTTTCTATTGTTTGTGGTGCACTTCCGCTATTAGCACTACAAGTTGTGGTAGATTCTTCAAGAAGTGGTATCAGGGCAACTAGGTTTGAGATTGCCGATAACAAGTCGAAGATCGAGAGATTCGATGGGAGTGACTTTGCAATGTGGAAGATTCAGATGATAGCATATCTTCGTCAAAAAGATCTTGATGGTCCTTTGTTTGATGAGAAGCCGGTAGGTGCAGACAAGTATGCGAAGATTTTGGCGAATTAGCAAATCGAAGTCGATTTGCTTTATAAAAAGAAGATATCAATAAACTTCTATGAAACGGAGATTTTTTCTTTCGACCAGCTTTCGAGCAGTAAGGACAGAATCGACTACAGATAGCCCGTAACGCCGATTCCATATCTACATCTACTATACTATCGTTTGGATCAGAAGGCGCTGGGGTAGATTCAGTTGGGGCTGAATAGGAAGGCGTTATTTCATATCTCGAAGGCAAAGGCCACAAATAAGGTTATGGAGATTCTCACAAATATGTACGAGAAACTGTTGGCATCTAATCAAATCTTTATTTGAAGAAATTTGTTAATATGAAGTTGAGGGAAGGAGTTTCAGTAACAGAGCATGTGAACAATTACTGTATGGTTTACAACCTGATGGAAGCTGCAGGTTTGAAGTTTTCAAAGAGGGGGCAATCATTGTTACTTCTATCTACTTTACCCGATAGTTATGGTACGGTGCAACAGACTATTACAGACACTATGACAGATTCGATGACTCTACAGGATGTGGTGAGTAGCATTCTAAACGAGGAGGTGAGAAGGGTGAGAAATGGGGGATATCCATCACCATCTTCTAGATATTCTGCAATGTACGTTGAGAAGAGATGTGGGAGATCTAAGAGCATTCAAAGAAGAAAGGATCAGAGTAGTTCATCTGAGAGTGACTCTAATGACACCGATGGAGTACATGGGCATGAGTGCTGGTATTGTCATAAGAATGGTCATATGATGCGCAGTTGCAAGGCTTATATGAAGAAGAAGCAGGAGAAACCGAAGAAAGATACCCCAAAGAAAGCTCAAGTGGGGCTTGTTAAGGATCTATGCTTATCAGCTTGGGAGGAGTTGGGCACTCAAGATTGGTGTATTGATTCGGGAGCTTCTTTTCATTGCACTCCGAGGAGAGAAGTATTTGATGACTACAAGGAGGGTTCTTTTGGAGATGTGATCGTGAAAAATGGTCACCGGTATCCTGTACGTGGGGTTGGTACTGTTCACGTAAAAACCAATGATGATCAAAGTATTGTCTTGCGGGAGACAAGGCATGTTCCAGACTTGAAGAAAAATCTTATTTCGATTGGAAGGCTAGACAAAGAGGGTATGTCTACTACAGTTGGTAGTGGAGAGTGGTGCATAACTGTAGGTTCAAGGGTGATTGCAAAATGGTAGCGTGAGGGAATACTGTATTTTCTTAGAGACGTGAGGGGCGTTTCTCCTGTAGTTGACTCTCAGCCGGAATCAAAAAGTAGGTTGTGTGGGGTGCAACTGAGTTCTTTCAGTTGGGTAGGGGAGGTTACTAATTTAGTGGGAACTGCTGGCCATGGAAGTGATCCTAGAGGATAAGACGTTGTTACGGTGAGGGTACTTTGCGAATTGGCAGTCGAAGCTTCAAGTCGCTCTTCTGTGATCGATAGAGAGCTCTGGTATCGATATACGGGGTGATGTCGATGAGGAGAACCGAATTGAGACTGTAGGGGTTGAACAGTCTGCGGAGTTTGTGGAGGTGTCGTCCACGGAGGTTTCTAGTGCAGAGAGTGCATTCAGAGGTTTTGAACCATGCCTGGTGTTGATGGAGATTCTGTGAGTTGGGGAGTCTTGTAACACGGAATCCGACATGGGAGGTTGTTTCTCTGGTATTCGTACTTTATGCGATTGGTGGAGCACATCCTTTATGAGGCGATGAGGGGTGGTTGGTGCACTCCACGTGGTGGAGTGGCGGAGGTGCTCTTCATGAGAGTGGGGAGTACTTGGGTCTTCCATGAAAGTGGGAGATTGGCAGAGATAATGCGTGAAAAATATTGTAATAACTTTGAAGCGTGGTGTATTTGGTCCAAGTGGGTGATTTTTAGGGTTTTTCCTAAAATACACGTAGGCACTGAGTACTTGAAGTTGGAGAAGAAGAGGAGGAGATAAAGACAGCAAGTAGAAGAAGTGTAGTCTGGAGAGTTGCGGTCGACCGACCCAATCTACTAAGAGTTCTTCGAGTGCACAGATCTAACAGAGGAAGGGACGGTCGACCGTGCAGGTCTCGGGTCTGGACTTACACGTTGCGGTCGACCAACCTTGGGGGTGCGGTCGACCGACTTCGACGCTGACTGTTTTTTAGCATACGAGTTTAAAGCCCAATAGCTGGATTTGTGTTTATCTTTTAGGGTTTAATTGGGGGCTATATACATGGCTGTAGACTCTAGAGTTTGTAACATCAGATTAGAGAGATTTGGTGAGTCATTATCATTGTTCAACTTGAAGAGGGGATTGTGCCGAGTGTTTGAAAGGTGTGAGAGAGTGATTGAGAGTTGTAATCTCTTTTGTAATCTTTGTATTTTTTGGGGAATAAGAAGTATTGATTATCTCTGCATATTGATTGTGTTCTTGTGAGATCTTGCATATATTGTGGTATCTTGTTCTTGGTTCATCTAAGTCTTGGTGGTTTTCATTGCTTGTGGTGCACTTCTGCTATTAGCACTACGAGTTGTGGTAGATTCTTCAACACCAACCACTTAAATCGTTTTGTCTTGCATCTCTACTAAGTTTGCTTTCTCTCTTTATTTTACGCATTCACTTTAAGTTTTTTAGTTTTCGCACAATTGCCCTATTCACCGAGGTGCTCATTATTGGCTTAAAAGGTAGAGCACAAGGACAGAGCTAAGTCTTCCTAGGGGAGGTTAATGCACCCCCCATTTGATCAAAACCACCTATATTTTTTAAAATTTACCCTTTTAGCCACCCCAAAATTTATATAAAACCCTTTATAATATAGATATATTTTACCCATAGCCCCCAAGCAAATATTCTAGCTTCGTCCCTAGTAGAGAAAAATATCCAATGGTCGAAATCCCTCATCCCAATGACTTGTACTCATCAGAGTCATCAAACTCCAATGAGTCAAGTATTACACATTCATCTTATTTTGATGGCAAATGCTATGATGTGTGGAAGGTTCGTATATTTTTTGCAGATGCTTGGAGAAGAAGTCTGGAATGTTTGTATCAACAAAATAGATATTCCCATCAACGATGGAAAGAAGTCATTTACAAAAGCAGAACTCGAACTAAAGAATGTCAACTCCAAAGCCATGACCGCACTATATGCAGGCTGAGAATGAAGAACTCGTGCAATGTGGACGCAACTGTAAAACTGCATTTGAAATTCGGAACAACTTATAAAGGCGTCATGAGGGAACAACATATCAGAGGTAAAAGCTAAATTTACTTTATGTTATTATAAGTTTGATGTGTTTCACATGATTCCAGGTAAAAGCATAGATCAGATGTTGGCCCACTTTGATAAAATCACTCATTGGCTTGAAAGCTTAGGTAAGGGTTTGGACGATGACCGAAAGGTTTGAAAAATTATAAGTTGTCTTTCTCCACAATGGGATATCAAAGCTACTGTCATGAGGGAAACACCCTAAGAAAAGAGGTTCGATTAAGGGTTAACTCAAATCATACGAAATGGAGATGGTGGAGACATAAAGATATAGACAGAACATTGAGATCATAACCCAAAACTGAAGAGAATACCATCGCCTTAAAAGCTGTTGCACCATGTCATTCAAACTCAGACTCTATCAACGAATCATCTGATGAGGACATCACATTACTAGCCAAACAGTCCAATAAGTTCCTAAAACTCGAAAACATGGCAGGTACCAAGGAGGAATAGACAAAGGTAATGAAAATGCTTGCCACAAATGCAAGAAGTTAAGACATATACATTAAAATTGTCCTCTAAATCAAAACAAGAAAAAGTCATATACTGACAACTCAAAAGACAAAAACAAGGCATTGAAGGCAACTTGGGTTGACTCCGATTCAAGTGACAATGAAGACAATCAATATGAGCGAGAAAACATGGGATTCACATTTAGAGATGATTGGGGGGGGGGGGGGGACATCACTTCAAGAAGGGATAATCGAAAAACCCACTTTTAATGAATTATGTGGAATTGCTACTAATTTAAAGGATTACGCTCAAAAGGTCAGTCTTGAACTTAAGCAATATAAACAAATATGTAATGGATCACATGACTCATGCATTACTAAAAACTAGAAATTAAATAATATTTATTATTTAATTAGTGAAAAACTTGAGTCATTTAGAAAATATCATAATTTGTTGGTAGAAGAGAATAAACATTTAAAAGAACAAATTCAAAATCTCTATCAACAAATAATGAGAATCTAAAAGTGATCCATGAGAAAACTATCCATATTGCTAAGCTTACTACTGAACTTGATCACTACAAAAAGGAATTTGATGAATTAGTGGAAGGTTGTGAAAAAGCCCTTGAACAAAATAGACAACTTAATAGTGGACTTGATAATCTTCATTGAGATACCAAAGATGATGATCGTACAAGAAAAAGGCATTGTTGTAATATAATTGAGCTCGAAGCAACTATTAATAAATACGAAAAGGGTCCCACTTATTTTATGACCAAGCAATCAAGGAAGGCCTATGGTAAAAGAGGACTTGATAACAACATTTCACCAAAACGTCAAATTCCTAACCAATCTTCCTATACACATGCATAATTTTCAAATGTATATGAACCAAGGCATAATCATATTATCTGTAAATACTGTTGTAAATTAGGAAAATTTTCTTATCATTGTGCTTTGGAAACAAATATTAACCATGTTTGGGTAAGAAAGGATGTCGTTGAAGGTTCTTCACAATCATAGGCACCAAAAATCACACCTACTAATCTTAATGTAGGCACATCAACTCATCAAACCTAAAGAATTATAGTACCTTGATAGTGGATGCGCAAATCACATGACCGGCAATAGCAAATATTTTGTATCATTATCAAGAAAAAAAGAGAAGGATGTCATCTTCGGAGTTAATAGCAATGGCAAAACCGTTGGTAAGTTTAAAATTATTTTGGTTCATCTTGCTCCATTGATGATGTTCTTTTGGTAAATAGCTTAAAACATAATCTTCTTAGTGTTAGTCAGTTATGTGATAAAGATTATACTGTTACATTTGACAAACTTGCATGTGTTGTTTTAGACATTAGTAATTCTCGTTTACTTTCTGCTGATCTTTGCAATAATGTGTATGCCATCAATACTAATGAGTTATCACAAGAAAGTATGAAGTGTTTTGTAGCTATAAATGAGGATGGATGACTATGGCATCGGCGGCTTGTACATACATCAATGGATAATCTGAATAAATTAGTGAATAAAGAACTTGTAAGAGGCATTTCGAAAATCAAATTTGAGAAAGACAAACCATATGATGTCAATTCGGTAAGAAAATCAAGAGTTCTCACAAACCAAAGAAAATTGTATCAACTTCTTGTCCTATTGTAAATTTGCACATGGATCCATTGGGTCCATCTCATACACGCAGTATTGGAGATTCATGATTTTTTTTAATTGTTAATGATTTTAGTCGTTTTACTCAGTTTTTTTATCGTAAAAAGATTAAACTACTCGTCTTTTAAAAATTTTGTCGTAGAGTTGAAAATGAGAAAATCCTTACCATCATAATTATTCGTAGTGATCATGGTGGAGAATTTCAAAATGAACTATTTATAGCGTTTTGTGATGAAAATTTATAAAATATGAGTTCGCATGTTCTCGCACTCCTCAAAAAATGCAGTTGTTAAGAGAAAAAAATGATTTATTCAAGAAACTGCTTGTACTTAGCGAACATGATCTTCCCAAAGTCTTCTTGGCTGAAGCTGTCAATACAACATGTTACACTATAAACCAAGTAATTATTAGATAACATCTTAAGAAAACACCTTTAGAATTATACTATGAAAAACGAACAAATCTAAATTATTTTTGTGTCTTTGGATGTAAAGTTTTTTTTTAAATACTCCAGATAACTTAGGGAAGTTTGATCGTAAAAGGGATGAAGGTGTAATCTTAGGACATTCTCTAAATAGTAAGCATATATTGTCTTTAATAAAAGAAAACACACTATTCAAGAATCTATTAATATTATTTTTTATGAGACTAATCCCCTTGCAAAATAAATATTGCATGTTGTTAATGATGATGAGACAGGTGTTCGTATAAAGAAAAGACATTCAAACTAAAAATGAGTTGCAAGAATAGACACAAAACAATATCAACAACTCAACTCATCATGTCGAATCATCTTCACATCAAGAAGGGGCTAATAATATAAATTAAGAACCATTAGAAGAGATGAAATCATTAGAATATGACCATGTTGAAGAAGATAACAAATAAAAAATACTCCCAATCCAACTCATACTGTAGAAAAACATCCTACATGAGAAACTATGTCGAGTCACCCTTCCAAATTAATACGAAGCGACATGTCAAAGGGATAACTACTCGCACTCAAGTCAAAGAATATTAGGTATTTTTCTGTATTTGTTTCCATAATTAAACCAAAAAATATTAAGGTGGCTTTGCAGGAGAATACTGGATCATTGACATGCAAGAAGAACTTAATCAATTTGAAAGAAATCAAGTTTGAGACTTGTTCCTAGACTCCGTAGTAGAACCGTTCTCACCTTCTTGGAACGAAATTGGCGTTTAGAAAAAAATTGGATGAATCCGGAATCATTCTTAGAAATAAAGCCCAAATTTCGTATACGATTATAACCAAGAATTGGGGGGTTGGTTTTTGATAAAATATTTGCTCTGGTTGCAGAGCTTGAAGTTGTACGTATTTTACTTGCTTTTGCATCATATATGAATTTTATGTTTTTTCAAATAGATGTTAAAAGTGTTTTTTTTCTAAGTTGTTATATTTCTGAAGAAGTTTATGTTGAACATCCACTAGGGTTCGCAGACCCGACACGCAAACCATGTATTTTATCTTGATAAAGCATTATACGGTTTGAAGCAAGCATCTAGAGCTTGGTATGAGCGATTAAGCTATTTTTTTTATTCACATAGGTTTCTCAAATGGGAAAGTAAACACTACACTTTCCATCAAACAACATTTTAAAGATATTTTAATTATTCAAATTTATGTTGATGATATTATTTTTGGGTCTACTAATAAAAATATGTACAAGAAGTTTTCAAAGCAAATGTTGAATGAATTTGAGATGAGCATGATGAGTGAGTTGAACTACTTTCTTGGTCTTCAAGTACAACAACAAAAAAACAGAAACTTCATACATCAATCTAAATATTCAAAAGAATTGGTTAAGAAAATTGTATTGGAAAGTCCAAATGCATATAAAACGCCGATGACAATCACTACAAAATTCTCGAAGGAAGACAATGGTTAAAATGTTGATATTCTACCTATCATGGTATAATAGCAAGTTTATTTTTCATTACTGCATCTCGTTCTCATGTTATGTTTAGTGATTGTATATTTGCACATTTCCAATCATGTCCAAAAGAATCACATTTAGTTGTCGTTAAGTTTATCATTCAGTATCTCGAAGGTACTTTAAATGTGGGTCTTTAGTACTTGAAATGTAGAAAATTTCCTTTTGTTGGATACTTGATGCAGACTATGTTGAAAATCCTACTGATAGAAAAAGTAAAAGTGGCACATATCATTTCTTAAGAATTGTTTAGTATCATGAGCTTCAAAGAAGCAAAATTCTGTCACGTTATCCACCGCCGAAGCCAAATACATAGCTCTAGGATCATGTTTTGCACATGTATTATGGATGAAACATACATTGCAGGGCTATATGATATTTCGCAATCATATTCTAATTAAGTGTGATAATGCTAGCTCTATTCACAAGAATAAGAACTCTGATCAATATAGTCGCACAAAACATATAGAAATTCATTACCATTTTATTGAGGATCATTTCATTAAAGATGATATCATCTATATAATAAAACACAAAGAAATCTATCAAGTGGATCTCCTTCAATCCCCCAAAATCAAAGGCCCGGATTTAACCTCACAAAACAAAAAATAAAGTTTCCCCCAAAACTCAAATTCAAATCCCCCCCCCCCCCCCCAAACAACTTTATTTATTTAACTCTCTCTCTCTCTCTCTCTCTCTCTCTCTCTCTCTCTCTCTCTCTCTCTATCTCTATATATATATATATATATATATATATATATATATACACACACACACACACACACACACACACACACACACACACACACACTTATGGAAACATGGACTTTTATACCCCAATTTATAATTATTATCAACATATACTAATGAAAACATGGACTTTTATTTACAGCTAATTATTGTCATACTATTCAAACTTGAGTTATATAATTGTTGATTTACTGTTTACAAGGCTTTTCATATGCTGTATCGTTCTGAAGACGTGCCGTAGGCACATGTCCAACGGGCAAATCTAGTTCTTGAACATGTTCCGACTGATTTGCAGTTAGCTGACTTTTTTTACAAAACCATTGGATGGAAAACGATTTCATTATTTACGAGGTGAATTGAATATTATTGATATCTCTGCTTGATAAATTCTTTTTCAAATTTTCAATGTATTTTAATTGGTCAGGTTTATCTCAAAAAAAGATAAAAGGGATAGACATAGTTGTATTATGTAACGTCCCGAATTTCAAATACAGGCAATTCATAGCAAATACAAGATCTTTTACTTCAATTCGTACAAATTTACAAGGAATTTAAAACTTTTTCATTACACATTGTCTGCCATAAAAATACACAGCGGAAGATACAAAAAAATATACAACTTCAACATTCAAAAACTTTAATCTGGAAGTAATCATCAGTATCAATTCATCTTTATGCCTTTTTACTAATCCAAGTCCTGCACTGGAAAACTGTGGGCACGTCAGTTGTATACAACTGACACAATCTATAATACAACGATTCTTCTATTTTAGCAAACACAAACTTGAATGCACAACAAAGTGGAAAAAGTGACTATCTTAAACATGTCAGTGTATGATATGACTTAATGCCTAATGCAGATATTACACTACAATGACACTAATGCATACTTGTTCGGATTTTATGCATCCCATACTACATAGGTCCGAGGGCAAGCCCTTACGTACTTCATATTATAGGGTTCAATCTCTCGCCATGAAATCCTACTTGGTAACAAAATAAGGTTCAGACATCCCACAAGTAAGGATTCCAGCCCCGGAGTAACACCGCCCGACTATACAGAATCTACCTCATGCGGACATCCCTCAAGTGCCACTCTAGCCCAGGAATATCAGAGATCTGCCTCCCATCCGTCCGACTATTTATGATCCCAGAGTACACAGCCTGATCATTCATAATATCGGATTTAATTAAGGCTCGTCTCGTTCAACATCACAGTCCCGAAGTACACCGCCCGACTAGATGCAGGGCAATTACAGTCCCGGAGTACACCGCCCAAATAAATCTATAGTCCCGAAGTACACTGCCCGATTATATAGACACGCCCCACTTACGTTTGCCCAGGTTTCATCACATCTCCTTCTAGTGCCTCTCCTAAGTTTTAATTATAATCATCACAACCTAGAGCTAGCTTACCATACCGGACTTAAATCAACATATAAGAACATCAGCCCACACCGGCTACTTCTCAAATTTCTTTATTCACAAATTGCCGGTCACTACGGGTCTCGCGCAGCCTCTAGATTCCAACAACCATCTCAATATAGAGATCACTTAGGTACATCTAACCTCAACATAAATATCTCAATCATTATTCATCCCTTCTTCTTTATCCATTCTCTTTATGTTTATAAATTATGAAGTATTCAACTTCTTCTAGCAAGATTCGATAACAATTTCTCGAATCAAATTCTTGTAGATAATTTTTTGGTTAACCAACCAAACCATTTCACTTTAATAATATTCAACGCTCTTTCAATTACTAGAACATTTTTCATGTTTATCTATACTTCAAGTATATTTCTTCATACAAACGTTCTTTAAGATCAAATCACTATTTCTTAATACAAAATCTCTTTAAGATTAATCACTAGAAATTTCTGATTTTAATCGGATACTTAAGCTTTGATTTTACCTCGACCATTTCTTTAATTCAATGGATTAATATCCATGAAATTTCACAAAGAAGTGTTCTAAATTTTTATTGTACAATCAATCTCTTAAATAATTTTAATCATGTACATTTCCCTTTAAATTGGAATTCAACTCATCTAATACATTATCTAATATGAAAATGACTTTTTAATTTTCAAAATATATCTTAGATTAGTGTGAAATTATTTCCAAGTGTTCTAATACTCTTCTAAAATATTTCTATGAAGTTTCCCAATTTTTAAAACTTGAAAATCTCAAAAATAAAATTAAAAGCACATTCTATGCAAGGTCAGGATCGAACCTAGGGTCACCAGCCAACCAACCGTAAGCCCAACGAACGAGCCAAATCACAATTGTGATAAAGACCACTCTGAGTTTCTTTTGTAACCCAGAAACGTCAATTTATAAATTCCCAAAAAAATAAAAAATCACACAAAGGCAGAGCCTCCCAGCCTTCGAACCCGAGACCAAAGAGACCCCACACGCACGACACGTGGCAGCACTAAGTGCACTGGCACCTGCGCTAGCCACAAGAGCCAAGTGCTCAACTGAGAGTATATGAGTTCAAAATTTTTTAACTCAACTCTTTGTTTTCATCTTTTTTTAATTTGTTCTTCTATTTCGATTTCTGTTGTTTTCCCTCATGATTGATACTACTAAATTACATTTCTAAACCTCCAAAAATACTTTTCCTCTGATTTTATCAATAGTAGCATGAAGTTGTTCACAAATTAACTTAACTAGACACTTTTAGAAATCTTACACTCTTTTGCTTAAATTTGTAAAATTGGCTTCTCTTTATAACAAACTAGTATGAATATATTTATTTTCTTTTAGCCATTATTCTTAGAAAAATCTCACATCTACATTAACATATAGCTCACCTCTAATTGCACATGAAACTTAATAAGTTGTTACATACATATAATTTGTATATATGATTTAATCATGGCATACTACCATACGCCTAACAACACTACAACATGCTCTGAATATAATTTCAATTAAACAACATAACAATTCTTTATTGAAATTTTCAACTAGCATGCATTAATTTCTCATATTTCATTACTACTACAAAAACTCTACATATCAACACAACATGCATCATAACAAGTTTAGAAACTAAAGAACTCATGCCAAATTTTCCATTTCAAGCACAATTTATCTAAGCATGCACTCTACAAACAACTAGAAATTTGAAGAAGCACCTACTTCTTTCTTGATGCAAATAGTAAGTAGAACTCCTAGAAAAATTCTCCAAAGCTTCCCCCAAAATTGGCCTTCTCCTCCTCTTAGCAAAACTGAAGCCACCCTCTTCTCTTCTCTTTTAATTTTGATTTTGAGTTTGTGTGTGTTCATGTTAAAAAAGGAGGCTATTTATAGGAATAATGTGTGGTTGAGATGACTCCCACTTTCCAAAATAACTCCCCACTCACTCACAACTCTCCCCCACTTTCCTCACTCTTCACATTGGCCGGCCTACCTTCTTTGGTGCACAAACACGTGCACGTTCACCCTATGTGCACACTACTAATCATATAAATTATATTATTTATTGTTATTAAATTATATGTATGTGTATGTTACATGTAACAAGTTTACTAGATCTCAAAAATGTTCATTGAAGTGTAGAATTAATCATGGGCCTCAATTTGTAATTAATTTTTAGTGGGCTTCGAAATAGATTTAGGCCTCTTGGGTTTAATTAAAAAAAAATCATACACTTGTGAAAAAATGAGAAGAAAAATGTTCATGACTCTAGAAAATTTTGGAAATAAAAATATGTATAAAATTTTGCGTGCAATGCACGTATCAACACAAAATAAATTTGAGATGACGAAAAACAGTCAAAAATACAAAATACATAGAACATGTATATTAATAATGTTACGGATATTTCATGTAATGGTAAAACATACGTAATCGACACGTGTATTGAAAGCACGTGCAATGTACGTAAAAACATAGATTAAAATAAATATTTGGGTTGGCTCGAAATAGGATAAAATGAGTTTTGAGAAGACGAAAAATGTATAAATAATTGAAATGCAGAAATACGTAGGATATTTACATTAAAATACGTTATGGATACTACTCGTAACAGTACAAAATACAAGTGTGTAACATCCGTGGGCAAAATTGTCATAACTCAATTTTGCGGGGTGTTATACAGTCGACTGCTAAAATAACTGTCTATTATCAAATTCAAAACTTAGTTTGAAATTGACAGTCGACTACAAAATTAAGCAGTTGACTGTAATATTTTTATTTAAAACCGAGTCTATTTGTTTTTCGTTTTCTTTGGGCTGTCAAGTGCAAATATCAATGTAGTTTTAATTTTTTATACTTTTTTTTTCTCTCTCTATGACATGTGGGGCTCGCATCTCTCTTTATATACATCTCTTCTTCTCATAACCCTCCCTCATCTCTTAAAACCCTAGCCTCCCTTTTTCTCCAACCCATCAAAACTCTCCACTTTCGTAAAGGTTTTGGGATTTTCTTCTATGGCCTCCAATCCTAGGGGATCCAATCGCATTACTTCTTCATCTTCCTCCGTTCCTAAATCCTCAAAATGTAAGGATAAGGAACTTGACACTTCTAACTTTGTGGTGACTGATGGCATCGGTTTTAGGGACCAAGCTTGTGCTGATCTTTTTTTTCTTCTTCTATAACTTAGCCAATAAACACATAATTCCAAGTCGTGTAGTAAACTTTGATAAACTTTGGGGATATTTTGAGGGGTTGGTTAGGATTCTTAAAGGGTTTGGATGGGAGAAATACCTTACAACCGGAATCATCCATTCCGAGTTTGTAACTCGTCAATTTTATGCCAACTTGATATTTGACTCCGAAGAACCTCTCATTAAATTCCTTATATTTGGAAAATCCATTGAAATAACAACCTCTTATTTGAAAAACCTGCATTCTCTTCATGATGGAGATTTTGATGCATATCATTTTGGTTTTGATGGTCTTTAATACACACCCGGTCATAACCGTTCCATTCTTAGTAATATACTCAAGCAAAATGTTCGGTTCACCAAAAAACCTAAGCTTACCGACTTCACCATTGTTTCTTATCTTCTTAACAAAATCATAAATGCCAACATTTGGCTCAAGGGCAATGATAAGACCAACATTTGTATAGATCAGTCTTTCGTCATCTTGCTTGTTCTTGATGAATATAATTTTGACTTCTCCTCGTTTATTATACGAACTATGATTGCCGCTCTCACTCATACTCATTCCCTTCCATATGGCACTCTTATCTACAATCTTGTTATAGCTTTGGGCATTTCTATTAGAAAAGACTCTCTTAGCAAGCCAAAAAAACCTACCATTCCATCTCAAATGGGTATTGGAGTGCCTATGGCCGGGATATCCCTTAATAAGAAATACATCAATGCGATCAATGAACGATTTGACCGTATGGATGATCTTATTCAAAAATACTGCCTCATACACTAGATTACGTGAACAAAAAACTGGGATGGAAGCCGCTTCCTCACTTTTTTTTATTTAGAGATGATGACGATGACAACGACGACGACATTGGTGATGGTAGTGGGAATGGAAATGAGGATACTAATGTGGCGGGATTGAAGGCGATAATGATGAGGACAACGATAGTTGGTAACTTCGTTTTGGTGTATTCTAAAAAGGGGAACAATTTTGGAGCTTGAAGAATTTTGTATTTCTTAAAATATCAGTGTTTTTACTTCAAGTTTGTGATCTCGAGATTTTATTATAATTTGTATTTCACTCTAATGGACTTGATCTTTCAAATGTCATATCTTGTATAAGTCTTTTGGATTGAAATAAAAATGTTATGCTTAATTTACATATTATAAAATTGCTCTATTATTGATAATCGTTTTGAGAAGTTTCACTTCATGATTGGTGTAGATTGTGTGTGCATGTTTTTTCTTTCTCATATAGTCATATCATCTCATCCATAAACTGTTATATGTTTTTATATGTTTTTATAAATTATCTTATATTTATGTTTCGGATTAAGAGGAAGATTTACTTTAAATTCTTAGCAGTGTTTTGTCCACAACAAAGGGGGAGATTGTTCACTCTATGTTTGGTGTGTACAAAACATACACATGTATGTCTAATGATTTCATCTATGATCCTTACAAGCCAATAGAGAATTAAATTCAAATAAATATCAAGATCTTGAGAATCAGAGTGAAAGAAAAAGTATCATGCAAATATGAAAAATTGCAAGATATCGAGAAAGATTCATAAAGATGAAAGATGTGATTGATCATCAAGAAGCCAGAGCATCACTGAATATTTACTACTTTATTTGTGAGGTATAAATATGTGAACGTATCTGTGACAAATAATCAAGTTATAAAAGAATATAAAGTGGATTCCCGAATATATTTGGTCTGGGAAAGGTTTCGGCGACTACACAAATTGCAGTCGACTTGACAGTCGAATGTCAATAACATTTGAAACTGGTGCAATCGACTGTCATTTCCTCTAGACCTTGGTCTGAAGGAAATGTCATTTCCTCTAGACCTTGGTCTGAAGGAAATGACAGTTGACTGCCCAAATTTATATTTAGTATTTATTTTTACATTTTTGGAAATGAATAATCTCAAACTCTATAATATAGCTGAATCCATTGAGTATTCTTTATCTTTTTTGACTCAATACTTAAAAACTTATTATTTGCTAAAAATCAAGAGAGAAGAGCACTTTTATTGTTTTCTTAGTCAAGACGTCGATCTTGCTTTTCATTTTTTTTTTGCTTCAGACAGAGTCGGTTTACGGGGATTATATATAGAAGCCATGTGGTTATAATAGGAATCTTGGTCTGAATACCAAGAACTCACTGTATGGGGTTCGAATATTGTTTCAGGTAAGGGTGTAATGTATTAAGTCTAGGGGCCCAACCACTTAAATTGTCATGTTTTATCTCTTTATTGAGTTTACTTTATCTAACTTTATCTCTTTACGTTGCACATTCACTAAGTTTTTTTATTTTCACACAATCACCCTATTTACCCAGGGTGATTTACAAATTCCTTTTCTTTAGTGTGATCAAGGACAATCAAGGAATTTAGTTAGTGCATGTCATTCCAACCTGGGTCGACTCTGAGATAGAGACTGCCACCTCGGGCCCTTGATATTTGCACATTTTTAGAGGCCCTCAATTTTAATTTTTGTGGGAGTTTGCCTCGATCCTGTGAGCTCAGGGCCGGCCCAGATTCCAATAATCATGTGCTAATTTTTCTATGGCACATTACCTCTCTTTCCACAGAGGAGTGACTAAGATATCTAACCCAACTGTCCAATCTCCTTAATTTCAAACATATATATATTTTTTCTTTTGTTATGTTTCAACAGTAATCAAGATTATGGACATTTGTTGTGCACACATAGACTAACTAGCAATATACCCATGCGATGCACGTATTAACTTTACACGTGTGATATTTTTAAAAGTAAATATGAAGACTATGATGGAAGAATTGGAGTTGCATGTGTGTTGCACGTAAGTAGTTAGATTTACAACTTCAACTCTTCCATTATAATAGTTATTATATATTATATTATAGAAAAATAGATAGATAGATAGATAGTAATTTACACGTGTGATGCATATTTAATATATTGAAAAAATTACAATAAAAAATCTGACTTAGTGAAGAATCGAACCTGAGACCTCCTTCATATTAGCTATGCACGTATAATACACACGTTGATAGATAGACAAATGATACTAAAGTCTTCTCCCATTATAATATTAGAGATTAATTAATTTATTAGTATTTTCTTCTATCCTAATCTCCACTAATTATTTGATAAGTTTTGGATATTACTATTGCAATTTGCACTATTTTAAATATATATGTAATATGTCATGTAGTCCGTCATAAAGATCCTGTCTATATACATATAGAGTAATCAAGATTATGGAATTGTGCATACATAGACTAATTAATTAATTCATTAGGTTTTTCTTCTATCCTAATATCCACGAATTATTTGAGAAGTTTTGGATTACTGTTGCAATTTGCACTATTTTAAATATGTAATGCAATCTGTAATAAAGGTCCTGTCTATAGAAAGAATCTTACAGTAGCTGTCTCAGTTAATTGGCATTAGATTTAATTAAGAAAGTGATGCAATGGGATTATATAATGTATTTCTCTGCCAAAAATGAATAAAACCATCTCTATTATAATCGAAGGGTTGAAGTTGTCATTTGTAAACATACAAACTTATATGTATCACGTATACATAACTAATATAAAAGAGATCTCAGGTTTAAGGTCAGACTATGTCGGAGTTTTACTTTAAAAAATATATATTTATTAAGACGTGCACCGCGCGTGTAAATCTATATAATATATTATGCTAAGATATTTTTTTGGTCTAGGATTTTTCTCCTTTTTGTTTTCCCAAATGAAAAAAACAAGAGTTAAAGTAGGAGACAACCCCACTTCTTTCCTCACTTCTTTCCTCACTTAAACTCAAAATTTGCAATCCTATATATTTTGATCAAAGCAACAAAAAATATGCACAAAATAGCCAACCCACTATTTTTCACCAAATTCAAAAATCGAATCAAAATCTTTTAATTATTCAACTAATTACTAAAGTGACGCCTTAAAATTAAGGAGGAACATAAAAAGAGGGAATGACCGTTTAGATTGGACCAAGAATAAAATATGCTAATATGGTATTGGTGGTAATTCAGTTATCTTTCAGCTTTATTTGGATTTGCTTAACGGAAAAATATTAATGACACATTTATTTCTTATTCTCTATATAGCTCATGTGATTATTCTTTCATCATCTAGAATATATGTATAGAGTAAGAAATTTTGAATCTATATACAATATTATGCTAAGACCACTTTAGGTCCAATGATTTTTCTTCATTTTTCTTTTTAAAAAGAGAGTAAATGTAGGAGGCAACCTTCCACTCTTTCTTCATTCAAATTTTAAACTGAAATTCTATTCCTTAATTAAAACTCAAATTTTGTACAATATTGTATATAAGTTATTAGATGAACTTTTCCAAAATAATTTTTTTATTTTCTCAAATCTTAAAATTATGTGCAATATAGCACAGGGCTATACTAGTTACTATTATATATAAAGCTAAATAAATTAAACAAATTTTTATGGATACTGAATGTGTAGTTCATATTTATATGTATGTACTTTTCGTATTTATTTGTCATAATTTTTGAAAGTTATGATTGCAATCAACACCAGTTAATGAGTGACATTATTAAGAGATGAAAATATAGTCCGAAGCATTACATAATTACATCTGTTTGATCATCTAGTATTGAGTAATTCTATTAAAAAAACCTAGTGTTAGATAATTACTTCAAACTATTTTATATGTAAAGGTTCAATCCCTGTCCCTAATTTTCATTATATATTATGAGTAGTTATAGTATGTTAGAATATATGTGTGATTTCCTCAAAAATTTTCTACAGCTTCGAAGTTTTAGCCAGTGATGATATGGTCTTACAATAGTATCAGAGCATTTTAAGCTCGATTCTGAGTGCACCTTATTTATCTATTTCAAAATCAGGAAAAATGGTACTTTATTGTACACATTTTTTGTCCACAATTTGTTGGAAATTTAATTCGTTTTTTTATCCAATACTTAAGTGGGCGAGTACTGTTAAAGTACAAGTGCAATTCTCTATAAAAAAAAATTCTGTAACTTTGAAGTTTTTGCATAGTGGCAGGCCTTTCGCTGGTTTATGACGACTACATATTCCACTTTCTCCATTACTGTTTCCTTACTGTTTTCAAAGCCGAAGAAGATATTGAAAAGTTAAATGAAGAACTTGTTTTTATGAATTTGAGTACATGGCAAGTGGTGGCATGCCCGACAGTCATTTTTATTGTTGATAAAAACAATATTTATATCATTTGGGGAAATTTTTGTACCGATTGATCATTCCGGTTATTTACATCTTGTAAACCGTATTTTTGTATGTTTTTTTTTTTTCTATTATTAATAATTACAGCTTTACTTGGCTGGAGTTTTTGATTCTAACCATTAATATAAAAAAATCATTTCAGGAGAATTTTGAGGAATTTTTGTTGAATTTATCTTACATAATGTAGGATTTAAACGGAATTTTCAGATATATATATTCATGCAAGTTATTGAGCCGAAAAATAATGAGCCTTCGATGCTATACATGCACTTAGATCTTAACTACTTGAGACCTGAGGAATGACCTTAATTACTGGAAAACCTACAAATGGGGCTAGATCAAGCTCACTTGCATTTCTCATCTCCCGACCAAGAAATTTCATGTCAATAAGTATCCAGTTTTCTTTTCTTAGTTCACTTTTTTCTAGACATTTTTTGTATCTCTTATTTATAAAAATCTTGAAAAAAGTAAAGAAAAACCGGCCGCTAAATATTTTCCTATTTGATGTAAAATTTCTTCCTCGTGGAATAAAAAATGCAATCGTGCATGCATGACCACCATATGTCGAAAATGAAATGTCTCGCTCAGTATGTATAAAAAACATATGGCTATCAATCGGAAAATTTTGCCGAAATACCCCTATTTTTGAAAATAATTAGCGAAATGCCCTTGTTTCGAAAACATTTAGCCATCTGCCCTTGTCTGTGACACGTCAGCAACAAACGTTATTGGGAATCACGGCATCAGCTAATTGCATGCCGTGATTCCCAATAACGGCATCTCTATTTGAGAAAATTGTCATGCCGTTATCCTAAATAACGGCATTGGTTATTTTTAAAAAATAGAGCTCTACTTTATTAATCTTGATTCGAGATTAATTCCAAATATGAAATAAACTGATGCCGTTATTCTGGAGAACGGCATCGTTTATAACTGATGCCGTTTTTCAGAATAACGGCATCAGTTATTTACTTTTTGCAGTAATATACTCGAAAAACCCTTCCTCTTCCCCCTTTCTCTTCCGCTCGTGCCTTCCTCATTTCCAAACAGAAAACCCAAAGTCGAAAACCCTAGACGATCTGAAAAAAAAAAATCCACTAGATCTTTCGGTGTGTTGTTGACTTCTATTTCGGAGTGTACTCCTCAATCCTTCATCCAGAGTTCATTCTCATTCCGATTCCGAAATCTTTGTAAGTAACTAAAAACCCTAATTTGTTTTTTGTATAGTTGATTTTGACTGTTTTATTATGTAGTATATTACAAATATTGTAGGTTAGGGTTATTGAAGTAGTAATTTTGGAAGTACTTCAAGTATTGTAGGTTAGGGTTTACTAAATGTTGAGTTTATGAGATGCTCAATTTCTTAAATATTCAATGATTTACGTTTGAAGTCGGGGTTATGAAGATCTTGATACACTTAATTTTGGTGTTTGTTGCTCATGCACTCAATTTTCCTAATTCACGGGGATATCCTAATACACTAATCTTTGGTGCTTCTTGCTTATTGAAAATCCTAATTCACTAGCAGATCTCTGCTCATGCACTCATTTTTTCTACTGAAAATGTTGCTGATTAGTCTTCGTTAATGTGTACAGGCCAATGGATCCTGCACAACCATCTTCTTCGCATGGTGTTGGTGCTTCGTCTACGCCTTCATTTGGACCACGGGGACATCCGGGTCCATTAGATCCTACAGTTCTGTTTCTCCAGGAAGACCACCGTTTACAGGCCGTTTGGACCGGGGATGTGGAGAAGATGAGTTTTAGGACGCACAAGGTCATGCCTGTCCTCAAGAACTGTATTGCTATGGAACATTATTTAGTTAGCAGTGGGTTTAGCGGTATGTCAAAGCTGACCAAGATACAGTGTGATCACGCCTTGCTTACCGCACTGGTAGAGCGATGGAGGCCGGAGACACACACCTTCCACTTACCGTGCGGCGAGATGACGGTCACCCTACAAGATGTAGCGGTGATTTCGGGTCTTCCAATTGACGGGGTGGCCGTCACAGGCAATCTGATGTTCAACAAGGTTGCACTAGCACGAGATTATTTGGGGTTGGATGTTGATGAAGTTGACCATGGCATATGGGTTGGGGAATCCATTAGGCGTTCATTCCTAGAAGATAGTTTCACTCACATTCGAGTCGCACCTGTGCATACGGACATCGAGATCCAGAACTACACGCGGGCATACGTACTGTCGATGATTGGAGGGATCCTATTCCCTAACTCTTCAGGTGACGTAGTCCACTTCATGTATCTTCCATTGATAGCTGACCTACAGACGGCCGGCAGGTATAGTTGGGGAAGTGCAGCTCTAGCCTCCCTTTATCGTGCACTCTGCAACTGTTCGTTGGGTTCGATTCAGATGACCGGGCCGATGTCCATCCTGCAGATTTGGTGTTGGGAAAGAATACATCTCGGCCGACCCCGTGTGACAGTACTATCAGAGAGTTGGAGGGATGTACATGATAATCCCGTGATGAGAGCTCCTCTTGGTGCATACTGGGCGGGGAAGCGTACGTGGAGGGATAACCCACGTGGTGTCCTAACTTATTACAGGGACGAGCTAGATCAATTGAGGGACGAGCTCGTCAATTGGACCCCGTACACGGATGAGAGACTGGCTCGTCTACCACCTATTTGCACTGCTCATGCGCAGTTGTGGTTGACCTTAGCTCCGCTGGTGAATTTCTCAGTAGTGGAGTTTTATTATCCCGGCCGTGTTCTTCGGCAATTCAATGCACAACAACCCGTCCCCGTGAACACATTATACGATCGTAGACTACACAACATCACGGGCCAAGGTCGTTTACCGAACATGGATTGGGCCGATCACCACCGCGCGTATGTAGGAGCATGGAATGAGCGGAGGTATGAGTTGGTAGTCGAGGGTGTTGAGTATCCGTACGATGGATCAATGCAAACTACTTATATGGCGTGGTACCGTCGCATAACGCGAGTTTATATCCAACCCAAAATGGATTTTCCAGCCGGCATCCAAGAACCTATACCCGCGATTCATGTTGAACCACCACCCGCATTTTCGTCATCACAGCCGATGTACCAACCGAAGGCCTCATCATACCGTATAATGGTAAGTTAGATTGTTTGTTAAATTTGAATTATTTCGTTCCGTTCTACTTGCGCATCTTCACTTACAATATATATCGTTCCACAACCAGCTTTGCAATTGGGACCCCCATCAGAGCGTCGAAGACACAAGACCGTTCGTGATCCTCCACCGCAAAGCCAATTGGCAAATCCGGAGATTGAAGAAGGAGGAGGCGGCGAAGAAGGAGGAGCTGGTCCAAGTGGACCCCCAACGCAAGAACAACGGGAACGTAGGCGGAAAGTCCCGGCGCGGATGAGGAAAGCACCCAAACATTACACTCCAGGATAATTGGTAGAAACAAATTAATTGTCTGTGAAATTGATGTAGTTTTTAAATTTGAACTTGATGTAGTATTTAAATTTGATGTAGTTTTTAAATTTGAACTTGAAGTTGAAGTTGATGTAGTACTTATTGAACTTGATGTATTATTTAAATTTGAAGTAGAATGTATGTGGAGTTTTGTTTAACTTTGTCCAAGCGGAAGTTGATGTAGTACTTATTGAACTTTGTATTTGAAGTTGAAGTTGATTTAGTACTTATTGAACTTGAGGAATTCTGTGCATGTATATAAATCAGAAAATTTGTATCTGTTCATTTATTTTTTGAATTCAACTCACAAAAAATAAATAGTAGTTGTTGTGTATCTGTGCATGTATCTGTGTATATTTGAAGTTATTTGATTTTTTTTGATTTTTCAATTCTGACTGATGCATTTTTAGTTCTGTGCATGTATCTGTGCATGTATCCTCTTGATGAATGAAGCTTAAATTGAAGTATGAATGAAGCTGAAATTGAATTGAGAACTGAATGTATCTGAGTTTAAAATTTGAAGTATGAATGAAGCTGAAATTGAAGCATGTCTGAGTTTAAAATTGAATTTGAAGTATGAATGAAATCTGAGTTTGAAGCATGTCTGTAAAGTCAAAAAGAGAGGATAAACGATGCCGTTATTCACAATAACGGCATAGTAATCCTGTAACGTTATTGCGGAACACGGCATCTTCATATAGGGGAAATTAGAAAATTTATACTTCCTGCCAAAAGTTTCTGTCTCCACAGACGTGTTTCAGAATAACGGCATCTATCAAGCATGCCGTTATTCTGAAGCACGGCATTAGTTATGAATGCCGTTATTCAGAAAAACGGCATTAGTTTTGCAACAAAATTTGATTTTTTGAACAATCTGGCAAACATACTGTCTACACAGTCGTTCTTCAGAATAACGGCATGCAAATAACATGCCGTTATTCATGAGCACGGCACCAGTTCAAAGATCTGTGCATGTTTTCTGTGCATGTTTTCTGAACTTATGGTAGTTTGGAACAAATCTAATCATACCCATCACTCAATTTAAACATACAAATCACACAACACTTATCATAATAAACAATAACAATTATAGAGAGGTACGACACAGATAATGATCTAAATTAGTTCATACAAACAATTACAAAAAGTGGATATGTAGGCTCCAAACAACATGATATTAATTCAAGTAATTCAAACGTAAACAAACAACATGAAAATAATTCAAGTAATTCAAACGTAAACAAACAACATGAAAATAATTCAAGTAATTCAAACGTAAACAAACAACATGAAAATAATACAAATAATCCAAACGTAAATTACTCAACATTAACAGAGAACATAAAAATAATCCAGATAATTCAAACGTACATTACTCAACAAACAACAGACAACATGAAAACATTCAACTAACATATGACAACTAAGCTGAAAATATTCAAGTGCGGGTAGATTGTGAAGTCCCCACACTTTGTACATTCTTACAACTGCGTCTATTGTGTCCGCTCACACCGCATTTTGAACATACTTTTCCACTAGTCCCTCCTTCTCGAGCGTCCATGTCATTGCGGATACGAGTACTCTTAGGCCTCCCTTTGACCCGGCGAAGACTAGGATCAACAATTAGTACCGGTGCGCTTTGGGTAGGCCAATAAGATTCGTCAGGGAAAGGATTGAAAGATGGTTCCCATGTTTTTGCTAACGCGTCTGTAGAGTAGAAAGGATCTATGTATGGTTGATAATCAAGCGCCCGGGAAGCACATGCCGCTAACACATGAGAGCATGGAACGTGGAACAATTGAAATTTCCCACACGTACAAGTTCGGCCTTCTAGGTCCACCGTATGCCAATGCCCACCCTTTTGATATCCACCGACAATTCTAATGCCCGTTTTCACCCCAAAGACACCATCGCGATTATTGAACATTATGGCTTCATGTAAATTTGATTTTTCACGCCGGGCATCAATAAGATCCTGGATTCGTGGTGCCCATAGTTTACCTTCAGCGATAAGTGTCTGTGCGGCCTCACGGCGGTCGGTGAAATACATGTTCAGACGGAAAAATATTTGCTCCACAATTGCGGTGACAGGTAAGCTACGAACACCTTTTAGAACCGAGTTGAACACTTCGGACAGATTTGTTGTCATAATACCATATCTACGCCCACCATCAGCAGTAAGTGCCCACTTCTCAATTGCTTTCTCCTTAACCCAATTAGCCGCATCAGCATTGCTAGCTTCAAGTTGTGCCATCTTTTCCTCATACTTTCTCCACTGATTTTGACTAGCAATTACCTTTAATTTATTCATCAAAAATTTAGAACCAAATTTTTTATGAAAATTGCTAGCAAAGTGCCGCATACAATACCGATGATATGCAAAAGGTTCCCTCCACGTGCCAAACTCATTTCCCATTGCTGATAAAATACCGGCATGTCGATCCGAGATGACGCAAAGACCTTCACGTTCTGTCACATAGCACCGAATACAGTTCATGAACCATGTCCATGTTTCTATACTTTCGCCGTCAACAAGTGCAAATGCAAACGGAAACAACCTACCGTTTGCGTCTGGTGAAACCGCAATCAACAAGCAGCCTTTGTATTTTCCGTACAAATGAGTACCGTCAACACTTATAACTGGTCTACATGATTTGAATCCTTCAATCGAGGGACCGAATGACCAAAAAACACTCTTAAATGTTTCTATACCCGGCCCAGTCGTAGTTTTCGCCCACTGTACAGCCGTACCCGGATTCGAAGCTTGAATTGCATTGAATAGGTATGGTAATTTAGTGTACGCTGTTTCAAAAGAACCATATAGTTTCTCAATTGCTTTATGTTTTGCCTTCCAAGCTTTCCAATACGATATTGTGTATTGGAGCCTACCCTTCACCTGCCCTATTATGGCTCTTGGTGTTATTGTGAGTTGTTCCCTCAGAGTATCTATTATCAGCATCGATACAACCGTCGAGTCAATTTTGCTGTGATCCTGAGTCAATGTAGGATTCACACATGTGTGTACACCTTCAAGCTGTTTCACCACAAAATAATCACGACCTTTGGGAATAATTGCACGCAAGCGCCATGGACAACCGACTACATTTTGAAGTGATGGATTTTCTGCAATCTGCTCGGCTGAACGGTTGATGGGAGCGTATTTACATCTCACATGGTATAGACAACGATCTGATTTTACCGTCACGAATTCCCTATGGTTCTTCACGGCATACATCTTGACTTGATGTTGTAGAGCATCTTTGGATGGAAATCTTTGACCTATGAAGAGTTCATCCAAGTTGGAAGACCCAATGGAAGACTGGCCATGTTCATGTACGGTGGCACGGGACATCCATTCACTTGACTGCGATCCACGCATAGCTGGACCAGTGTCCTGACTTGGCAACACGCGGGCATTGTTAACCGGCACATGAACATTGGCGTCAACAACCGGCACTTGAACATTGGCAGCAACAACTGGAGCTTCAAGGGCGATCTCCTCATCATCATCCTCGAGACCGCGTACCTCATCTTCTTCCTCCTCTACCAAGTCGTTATTTACAACGGCGTTATCAAAGTCTGTCAAAGCAATGCCAGCTACCAAAAAATTTTGTGGCAATGGGGTCGGATGTAGCGGCTCGTATTCGGAGGAAACAGGTTCCGTTGGAGTTGTGCTAGTATCTCCAACAGTATTAGAAATCCTTGCGTGTGACTCTTCAGATGGTCTCAGAATCCTAGTTGGCCTTGGACCGTCGATAACAACTCTTGTAGAATTTGGAAGCCTCGTTTGATCAACATATAACTCAACTATATTCCAACCACAACTTGGATGAAGTGTCCTAAGCAGGACAGACCTCAGAGAACTATCACTGTCTATGGATACCAACATGAAGTACTGTCCATCCCCTTTACCAGCAGAATAACGGGCTCTCAAACTCAGAGTCATTTCACTTCTGTCCCACTTGGTTACTTCATATATCTTATCTGTTAATTCTGAGTAACCAAAATTGGGGGTAGCCCAAATCATTACAGGATCGACGTCACTATAAGAATATCCAATTTTTGGATCCTTAATAACTTCACCCCCAAAATATAACCATATAGGGATATCAAATTCCATACCTATGCATAAAAATTAAAACATATTCAAATCATTCACTACTCAAAATGTGACGAATCTTTGAAATAAAAATCAAACATAAGGTTAGTATGATAATACCTTTCAAATGATACCAAAAAAACCACCGGAAAGGTTTTCGTTGATGAGGAAGACTGAAAATGAGAGTGGGAGTGAGGAATTAGGATGTATGGAATTTTATAGGACTCAAATGGTTGAAAATTTTTGATTATATGAACTAGGGTTTTTGGGTAAAAGGGGTGATGTGAGAGAGATGCGTTTTACAAATCAGAAGGGGAAGAATAGGGGAGAAGAAAGGGGGCTACGCTTATAGGGATTTGTGCAAAAAGTAAATAACTGATGCCGTTATTCTGAAAAACGGCATCAGTACAAACGATGCCGTTCTCGGGAATAACGGCATCAGTTCATTCCTTTTTTGCTTTCCAATCTCGAGACAAGATTAACAAAGTAGAGTTCTAAACTAAAAGACACCAATGCCGTTATTTAGGATAACGGCATGGCAATTTTCTCAAATAGAGATGCCGTTATTGGGAATCACGGCATGCAATTAGCTGATGCCGTGATTCCCAATAACGTTTGTTGCTGACGTGTCACAGACAAGGGCAGATGGCTAAATGTTTTCGAAACAAGGGCAGTTCGCTAATTATTTTCAAAAATAGGGGTATTTCGGCAAAATTTTCTATCAATCGTGTTCATTCAAACTTGCCAATCAGAAAACAAAGTTTGAACTATATATTGTTACGTGTTCAGTACATAAGAACAAATGCAGGAATCCAGAAAATGCATTAGTGTTTTCACTTGTAAATGGGTCCCTAAGAGTTCGAATGTTGCAAAAATAAGAGCAAGGGTTGATATCGAGTTAAGGACCACAGTGGCAAAACTCTAGCTGGCTTGTTCGATTCAGTGTACTAATTAGTGTTGTATGTATATATGTGACCTAACTATTGGTGCATATATATGATCGGGGCCGGCCCTATGAAGAGGAGTGTAGGGGGTGGCAAAGGGGCTGGTCCAAAAAAAATTCCTTACCATCAACTCTTCACCCCCAACCCATACCCGCTTCAGTGCTGCACACTTCCTCATCCTCGGCTCCTCGCCGTTGATTCCTTCACCCAATCACCCCCAGCCGACATGTGCTCCCAAGGAATTGTTAGAATATGAATTTCATAAAATAGGTAACTGATAACAATATTTGTGAAGAAAAACAATTACAGAAAATAAAAAAACAAACCAGACACTTTTATACAGAGTCGAGATTAAGATTTCTGTCCTTAAAGCAAAATTCGTCCCGTAGTGTGACGGTGGTTGACGAATTGGCTCCCAGGATACAACTGTATTACCTTTCTCTGAAGAGCAGCACCCTAGCTTCAGAGATCTTAGCGAACCGGTGGCTGTGTTGAACTCTCAAACTCTGACTCAGAGGAAGAAGAAGAAGGAGATTTGAAAACCCTGTATACTGGCAGACAAAAATTACTGGTTTTATAGGAGAAGAGGAGTAACTGAAGGGTCCATTACTTTGTAATAGCAGAGTAATGGTCCATTACTCTGTAACAGTAGAGTAATGGTGCAAAAACACTCTGATGTTACAGAGTAATAGTACCAGTTAAGAACTTGAAAAGTCTCAACAGTAAACTGGGAAAAATTTTGGAGCGGTGCAAAAATAATAATAATAATAATAATAATAATAATAATAATAATAATAATAATATATATATATATATATATATATATATATATATATATATATATATATATATATATATATATATATATATATGCCAGAGCCAAGCTAGACAAAACCAATCCAAACCAAACCAAACCAAGTCGGGGCCGGGCCGGGGCGCGCGCGTGTGTGTTTGTTATTTTGGCTAGGTCCTCTCTCCACTACACGTTAGTGGTAACCCCAGGGCTACGCCCTTTAGTCCATTTCTTTAGCTTATATACTAGAGAAAATCTTTTCCATCTTCCGATGTGGGACTATCCATTCCAACTGCCCAAGTTAGTACATTTCGAGTACCCAACTTTGGACCTACATTTCTCATTCATACGGAAACCGTTTTTGGCAAGTGAGTACATTACGGAATAGTACTCAAAGAGAGGAACGTAATCCAATCAATTCCCGGCACGGCCGGTGGCCAGAGCCCACCGGAATCCGGCCCGAAAAATATGCCAAAACTATTTCCAATAGGAATCACCATCTAAATAGATGCAACTCTGGGATTTTTATCCCACGATGATTTTTTTCTTTTTTGGCGATTTATGGAAATCAAAATATAAATTATCTCTTTTCTCCCTTTTGTTTATAGATTATAGTATGAAAATTTCTGAATTTGACCTCACCCCCTCCCTCCACCATGGTGAATAACATATACGACTACACAAATTCGGCAATTGACCATATCAGGTGAGCCACGATTCTGGGTTTTCTTCTTCTTCTTCTTTTTGCAACTTTTTTTTTTCAAATATGATAAAGTGAAATATAAAATGCCCACCCTAAGTCTTTTTCAGTGATACATTATTATAATAATAAATTATCTTATTGCCTTGAAATACGTGCAACCTTTTGAAAATATATATGATGTTTTTTTAATTTTTCTCGCATTAAGTATGGGGCCCCATTTCGGAAGTTTGCCTCGGCCCCCCATGAGGTAAGGGCTGACCCTTTATATAACTATAACTAGTGACAAACTTCATACGATAAATTTGATGTTCTGTAATGTTCGGTTTATGTCTTGCATACTAGATTTGATGTGAAAAGAATAAAGCGAAGAGAGAAGATGATCCGAGCAAAGATTGGGGACAGAAAGGAGTTGTTATGCAGGATGGGCATGCTGCATATCAGTTACTAGACGACTGCCAAATAGGGTCAGTCGATCGCAACTATCAACTGGACTCTCAGACTTCGTGGGGTCCAAAGCAGTCGACTGAAAGGGAAAAATACAGCTATTAGGCCATGTTCTGGGTGAATATGTTTGAGCACAATTTCTTTTTCAAGTATGATCGTACGACTTCTATCGTGTGGCTTGCTCTTCACGATATATTAGACGATGTTGGATCAAGACATGTAACCCAGAGTTTTTCTAGATCTCTACATATCAATGTAATTGCCTCCTTTGTGATGTAGTACTCCATCTGAGAGTTTTCCAATATAAACAGCAGAGTATCTTCTAGTGAGATTTGAGAGATAGATAGGTTCTTGGTGAAAGTGATTGTAACTATCCTTTCTACTCTAATCGAATAAAATCTTGGTTATTTCTCCCCCGTATTATGTTCACCTGAACCGAGAAAAAATTGTATGATTGGTGTGCTTGGTTTGGTCAACTATTACTTGGTTGTTCATTGGATCAATTGCCGCAAAACTCATCAAATCTTAACAAGTGGTATAAGAGGTTAAGGTTTTTGGTTGTTCGAGTTCCTTGTAGAAGATGACAAATCAGAGTTTCATGAAGATCAAGTAGTTCGACGGTAAGATCAACTCTAATCTTTGGAAGGTGGACATATACGATGCATTAGTTCAATAGGGATTGAATCTTGCCCTAGAATGAGATAAAGGGAGACCAATCGACATGAAGCACAAGAAGTTGGAGGAGATTTATTCAAAAGGCTTGACCTTAATCCAGCTGTCATTGATGAACGACGTCAAGTGCAACTTCCTTGAGGAGAGAAGCTTAATGAGTTTGTTCGAGACTCAGAATTGACTACTTGGAATCGTCATTACATGATCGGATGTACTGGAAGAGAAAACTATATCGTATCTCAATGAAGGAAGGTATCGCTCTTCAAGATCGTATAGTGGAATTCAATACGTTTTTTATCTAAATTGAGGGCAATAAACACAGATGATAGTATAAGCGAAGAGGATAAATCTTTCAGCTTGATATATTCAATACCAAATTTGTATAAGCATTTGATAGCCACCATGCTACATGATTGAGGCCGGTGTGATCAAGGCCTTGAAGGAGGACGAACATAAGAAATAGACTTTGAATTTGGTGTTTACTTCTATGAATTGCTTGATGATGGATGGTACTTCAACTGGAAGAGAAAGTGCACGTAAGGGTGGGTTTCGTTGCCATCATATCAGAGAGATTGAGCATTAAACCCCCAAGAGGTTCGTATGGTTCTAGCAGTAGGTAAAGTCGACTTCCGAGCCACACATTTTCCCAACATTAGCGACCTCTATTTTTAACGATCTAGGTTGGGGGAAAGAAGCTGAAACCATCGGTCCTCGATCCCCTACAGCTGTCCCCAGTCTCCTGCCTAACAGATTGTTTGGCTCGGGATGAATGCTAGCAACATGCTTAACACATGCAAGTCGGACGGGATGTGGTGTTTCCAGTGGTGGACGAGTGAGTAACGCGTAAGAACCTGCCCTTAGGAGGGGAAAACAACTGGAAACAGTTGCTAATACCTTGTAGGCTCCTGAGCTTCTTTAGCTTTCCATTCCTTCATTGCTTTCAAAACTGCTACTTTAGCCTCTTTTGGATTAGCCAGGGATGCCTTCAGTTCCATAAGCTCCTTCTCGCTTCAAAGATTATCACATGTGTGGTTGAATCAGATGGATGCCAACATAGTCAGTGCTGCTGAATCATGTGATAACTTAGACGAAATTCTTGTTTCAAATTCTATAGATGTGAATTTTGGTTGGTTTCTTGGTTCGAGTAGTTCTTCTCATATTTGCTCTGAGAAAGAGAAATTTTTTAATTAGAAGTTTACAACATATCCTTTGTGAGAATGGGGGATTGGTGAGATTTTTGACGCAGTAGGTGAAGGAGCATTTGAATTGGAGATGACAGATGGAAATGGGTTTACATTAGAAAATGTCATGCATATTCCTTTGCTGAAACTAAATCTGATATCCTTAGGAACTCTATCAGTTTGAGAAGATATGTAACACCATGTGTTAGGAATATATATATATATATATATATAATTGGAATGATGTCCTATAGAGATTCATATAGAAGAGATGTATGGGGATTTAACGGGGGGGTGGCCCATGGGATGGAGACAGCAGCACGGGGGGGTGGCCCATGGGATGGAGACAGCAGCTGTTTCTGCTGCTGCTTTGACGATGATGTGGCAGTCACGTGGGGCCCACCCAGGAGTGTGGAGGAAAAACAGCTATGGCTGTTGCTTACTGACGTGGGCATGGGGCCCAGGATTTGGGTTGCTGTGCTCACGGGAATTGAAGGAGATGTGGGATTTAATTTTCCCATATCGGGAGTGATTGTGATTAATTTTATATATATACTAGGTTTGCCTGTTGACACGTGCCTACGGCACGTCTTCGGAACGGTGCACCTTGTTTGATCATATAAAATAGTTTTGGAGGTCCAGCAAATTAATTGAAGTAGCAAACATATTATATAAGAAACTTTTGGGGGTCCAGCAAAAAACATATTATATGATTTTTTTTTATTTTTTTGAATTATTTTTAGTGTTTTTAAATTTAAAATTTTTTTAGTCTTTTAATTTTTAATTCTTTTAAAATTTTTAAAATTTTTATTTTCTTAATTTTTTGAATAGAAGAGGGTGTGAGAGAGAGAGAGAGTGAGAAAAAAAAATTAAATAAATATAGGAGTTGTTTTGGGTGGGGGGTTTGAATTTGAGTTTTGGGGGGAAACTTTTGGGAGGGAAAAATATGTTTTGTGATGTTAGATCCGGGCCTTTGATTTTTGGGGGGATTGAAGGAGAGCCACTTCATAGCTTTCTTTGTGTTTTATTATATAGATATATATATCTATATAATAAAACACAAAGAAAGCTATCAAGTGGTTCTCCTACAATCTCCAAAAATCAAAGGTTCAGATCTAACCTCACAAAACATATTTTCTCTTCCAAAAGTTTACCTCCAAAACTCAAATTCAAATCCCCCACCCAAAACAACTCCTATATTTATTTATTTTTTTTCTCTCTCTCTCCCTCCCTCTTCTATTCAAAAAATTAAGAAAATAAATTTTTAAAAATTTTTTTAAATAAAAAATTTAAAAACTAAAAAAATTAAAAATTTAAAAACTTTAAAAATAGTTCGAAAAAATCATATAATATGTTTTTTGCTGGACCCCAAAAGTTTCTTATATAATATGTTTGCTACTTCAATTAATTTGCTCGACCTCCAAAACTATTTTATATGATCAAATAAGGTGCTTCCGAAGACGTGTCGTAGGCACGTGTCAACGGGCAAACCTAGTATGTATATATATATATATATATATATATATATATATATATATATATATATATATATATATATATATATATATATATAGCACCTTTTATAAAGCAATTAGAAAAATTACTGTTTCGGGCCGGGATGTTACAAGATCTTTGTAAGGTGATGAGGGGAAGGAGGGGTGTTCAGCACAACCCCTACATGCTTTGTGGGGGTATGAAATCTTGGTCAAGTGTTTCTAAGCTCAGCATTCCTGAAACAATATCTAGTTCGCTGCCACTAAAATCATCGGCACGAGACTGTGACGTTCGAATATCGTGGAGAGTGCCTCGATGTAGGTGGAATTCGTGGGGAGGGCGGTGCCTCCGTGTTGACACCTATTGGGGGTATGCCCTTGAAAGGGCATACAAGAGGAGAAATAATAGGTAGAGGTAGTATCACTAGCAGTAGAAGCCACTGAACTAGTTTGTTTGCTATAGCAGAAAAGAAAGAGTTTATAGGTAATTAATCGTACAGGTGTTGAAGTTTTAGTATGTTCAAGGTGGAGATTTGTTTGGTTTATGTCTTGCATATTAGGTTCAATTTGAAGAGAATAAAGTGAAGCGAGAAAATGATCAATGCGTAAATTGGAGGCAGAAAGGAGTTGCTAAGCAGGTTGTGCATGTTGCGTATCAGTTGGTATTCGAATGCCAAATGGGAGCATTTGACCGCAACTATCAGTGGGGCTCTCTGACTTGGTGGAATCCAAAGCAATCGACTGCTCTTTTGACCAGTCGACCGACAACAGCAGATGCAGCTATGGGGCCTGGTTCTTGGTGAATCTGCTTGAGCCCAATATCTTCTTCAAGTATAATTGTATGACTCATATCGTGCGGCTTGCTCTGCAGGATATATCGGACAGTGTTGGATCAATACATGCAACCTAGGGTTTCTTTAGATCTATGTACATCAATGTAATGACCTCCTTTGTGAGATAGTACTTCATCTGATTGTTTTCCATTGTAAACAACATAATATTTCTCGTGAGGTTAGATAGATAAATAGGTTCTTGGTAAGAGTGATAGTAATTCTTGTATTTTCTCTAGTTGAATAATATTTCGGTTATTTCTTCCTTGGATTAGGTTCGTCCGAACCATGATAGAAGTATGTGCTTGGTTTGATCTACTATTATTTGGTTGTTCATTATTATTGCAAAAATCAGCAAATCCTAACATGTAGTGAATATGTTGTCAATGATTAATTAGCATCACATCCTTCGGGTCCAATCTGCCACTTTCCAACTTATGCATGTTTTTGGATCTTAACCGTTGATGACATGACTCATATGTGGTTTTGAATGTTGCGAAATTTCACCAAAGAACGGAATGCAAAACAGACACACAAATTACTCCAGACTTTTCGCTTACTATACTAGGAGGATTTAAAAAATTTGCCGTACTGCCCCCTTTTTTGAAAATAATTAGCGACTTGTCCTACTTCCCAAAACAATTAGCGATATGCCCTTATTTAGGATACGTCAGCAACAAACGCTATTGGAAAAAAAGGGCATACGTTGTTTCGATGCCATTCTTCCCAATAACGGCATCTCTTTAAAAAAAAATTGTCGTGCCGTTATTGGGAATAACGGCATAGCTTATTTTTGTTTAAAGATCTTACAGTATCAATTGTGACTCAATAGAGAATTACAAATTGAAAACAACTGATGCCGTTCTCTCACCGAACGGCATCGATTATACTGATGTCGTTATTGTAAATAACGGCATCAGTTATAATCCGTTTGCACAGCTTCCTATAATGGAAAGACCCCTTCTCCTTCCCCTTTTGCCTTGCGATTGTTTCCTTCTTCATTCCGACTCCGAAATCCCTAAACCCCCAAAAAAAAAAATTCTAAAATCCCAAGTATTTAGTTGATTTGTACTTAGTGTCTACTCTTCAATCTCTCATTGAGAATTCCAAATCAATCGAAATCCGAATTTGTTGTAAGTATCCAAAAACCCTAATTTTTTTTGCAATGTTGATTTTGAAAATATGCTAGATGTGTGCATTAGTAGTATAGTACAAGTGATGTAGATTTGTGTTATTTAAGTAGTAATTTTGGAAAAGTACTTATGGATTCTTGGTGATATAGGGTTTACAAAATGTTGAATTGTTGAGAAAGGTGCAATTCTTCAAGTTGTTAGGAAAACAAAGAATATAGGGAGATACTTTGTGGGGGTATTTTTCGTTGTCATTATGACGATTACAAGTAGTTCAAAATTCAAACTTAGTTTATAAAATTCATTTTTTTACAATGTTATGAATGATTTGGATTTGAGGAATAACGAGTTTGTGATGAATTATATTTAGTTTATTTTCAAAATTCTTTTTCGAAAATTGTTGTTGATTAGTGTTTGTTATTGTTGACAGACCAATGGATCCTACAGAACCATCTTCTTCCCATGATGTTGGTGCCTCATCTAGTTCTTCGTATGGACCACGGGGACATCCGGGTTCAATAGATCCTACTGTTCTATATCTGCAAGAAGATCACAGATCACAGGCGGTTTGGAAAGGGGATGTAGAGAAGATGAGTTTCCGAATGCACAACATCATGCCGGTGATCTCCCGTATTGAAAATTACTTGGTAAGCAGCGGATTCTACGGAATGTCAAAGCTGGCGAAAATCACGTGTGTCCATGCCCTACTTACTGCTCTTGTAGAGCGATGGAGGCCGGAGATACACACGTTTCACTTACCGGTTGGAGAGATGACGGTCACCCTACAAGATGTAGCCGTGATTGCGGGTCTTCCAATCGATGGGGTGGCCGTCACCGGCAACTTGATGTTCAATAAGGTAGCATTGGTACGAGATTATCTTGGGCTAGAGGTGCCTGAAGAGGATAAGGAAATATTCATTGGGGAATCCATTAGACGTTCTTGGCTTGATGGGGAGTTCACTAATCGATTGCCAGACGTGCCGACGGACATCCAACTCTAGAACTATACCCGCGCTTATCTATTTTCGATGATTGGAGGGATTCTATTCCATAACTCTTCAGGTGATGTAGTGCACCTCATGTACCTTCCACTCATTGCTGACCTGCAGACAGTCGGCCGATATAGTTGGGGAAGTGCGGCTCTGGCCTCCCTCTACCGTGCTCTCTATAACTGTTCGATGGGGTCGATTCAAATGACCGGACCGATGTCTATATTGCAAATATGGTGTTGGGAACGAATACACCTCGGCCGACCCCGTGTCACGGTAATATCAGAAAGTTGGAGAGTACAACAGGAAAATCCTGTGCTGAGAGCTCCTCTTGGTGCCTACTGGGCGGGAAAGCGTACATGGAGGGATAACCCACGCGGTCTCCTCACCTATTATAGGGACGAACTCGATCAGTTGAGGGAAGAGTTCGTCAATTGGACCCCGTACACAGATGATAGGCTACAACGTCGCCAATAATCAGTTGTGGTTGACATTAGCTCCACTTGTAAACTTCTCAGTTGTGGAGTTTTATTACCCCAGCTGCGTTCTCCGCCAATTCAATGCACAACATCCCGTCCCTGTTAACTAATTGTTCGACCATAGACTTCACAACATCACGGGTCAATGTCATTTACCAAATATGGATTGGTCCGATCACCACCGTGCTCATGTAGGATATTGGAATGAGCAGAGGTACGAGTTGGTCGTAGAGGGTATTGTATAGCCGTACGACGGATCAATAAAAATTGCATATATGGCATAGTACCGTCGCATCACAAGGTTGTATGTTGCGCCGAAAACGGATCTTCCCGCGGGCATCCAACAACCGATACCTGCGCACCAAGTTGAACCACCACCCGCACATTCATCATCACAACCCATGTATCAACCAAAAGCTTCATTATACCGTCTAATGGTAAATTAATTTTTGAGTCAATTACACTTATTTCAAAGGATTTTACTTATGCTTGTTTAATGGTAAAGTTTGGTTTACTACTAATAATTTATATTCCTAATACAGATCGATAACACATGGGACATGGCGAGAAAATGTGCGAGTGTCTTGAAGAGCAACGCCAGTAAGGCATGCAAAGAATTGGCACGAGATCTCTTGTGCACTTGTCGTACCTCTCTTGAAGAGGTTGGAGATGGTTCACGTTTCAATGACCTTATGTGGTCAACCGAAGTATCACCTCAACCGGTTCGACCCAACGTTAGCCAAGCTCCACCTCCACCACAACAAGCATTGGAAGCAGGAGACCCCTCCGCACCTCAAACTCAACCTCAGACTCCGTCACATCATCCACGAAGGGGTAAGATAGTTCGCTTCCCTCCTACGCAGAGTGAATTGGCAAATTCGGAGATTGAAGTAGGAGGAGGCGATGAAGACGAAGGAGTTGGTCCAAGTGCACCCGCAACACAGGAGACCCGGGAATGTAGGAGGAAAGTCCCGGTTCGAAAGAGGAGACCACCCTAATAGTACACGTCGAGTTAAATTTTACAATTTGCGAATTTTATGTTTAGCTTGTCAAGCTTTGGATGATGGGTTTATGTAATATTAAACTTTCTTGTTTTTTTAGTAATTATAGACTTTATGTAGTTATTGCTATGTATTTGATGAAGTGTTTATTGTGTCGCAAATGATGAAGCATTCATTATGTTCATGTATTTGATGAAGTTAATTTATTTTTTAAAGCTTGATGTGCATGTTTAGAAAGAATTTAGTTGTGCATGTTTGAAGCTTGATGTGCATGTTTTTTTAAGCCTGTGCATGTTTTGAAAAGTTCACAGCAAAGATGGAATGTAGTATGTGTATGTGGATGGGTTGATGATTTGAATTTTGTATTTGTAGTTTGTGGATGTGGATGGAATGTAGTGTGTGTATGTGGATGGTTTGTGCTAGTGATTTTTGAACACTTGATGTGGTCTGTACATGTTTGGATGTGAAAAACATGATCAAAAGATGTCGTTATTGCAAATAACGGCATCATAATCCTGTAACGTTATTGCGAATAACGGCATCAGCATAGTGGAAAAATTAGCAAAGTTGGAGATGGCTGCCAATCTTTCTGTCTTCCCAGTCGTTATCCAAGATAACGGCATCCTAAACTGATGTCGTTATCTTGGATAACGGCATCTTCATATAATCCCTTGGCCTCCAAGATAACGACATATCTTAAGATCTACATAAGTATGCCGTTATCCAAGATAACGACAACATCTACTCCTGCCGTTTTCCAAAATAACAACATCTATTAACTATGTCGTTCTCCAGAATAACGGCATCAGTTTAGCGTTAAAAATTCACAATTTGAGCTTTCTGCCATACTTTCTGTCTTCACAGTCGTTCTTGAGAATAACGGCATAGAAAGAAGATGCCGTTATTTCCAAGAACGGCATCTGTTGTATGAACAGTTGTGCATATTTTCTGTGCATGTTTTGTGATGATTGTTTATTTACAACAAACTTACCCATATCCACCAAACATTCATACCACAAATCTCATTCCAAACAATTTAAACTGAAATTGCTCCGCATAAAAATGCAACTTAATAAATTTATACAAACACTAACAAAATAGAAGACATTACTAAAATACAATAACAAGGAAAATATTCAAGTGCGGGTAGATTGTGAAGTCCCCACACTTTGTACATTCTTACAACTCCGTCTATTGTGTCCACTCACACCACATTTTGAACATACTTTTTCACTACTCCCACCTTCTCGAGCATCCATGTCATTGCGGATGCGAGTACTCCTCGGCCTCCCCTTCACCTGATGAAGACTTGAATCTGCTATAAGTACCGGTGCGCTTTGGGTGGGCCAATAAGATTTGTTTGGTATAGGATTGAAACTTGGTGCCCATATTTTTGCTAACAAATCCGTAGAGTAGAAAACATCAATATACGGCTGATAATCAAGCGCACGTGAAGCACATGCCGCTAACACATGAGAGCATGGAACGTGGAATAGTTGGAATTTGCCACACGTACAAGTTTGGCCCTTGAGGTCCACCGTGTGCCAATGTCCACCTTTTTGATATCCACCGTCCATTCTAATGCCCGTTTTCACCCCAAAAATACCATCTCGATTATTAAACATTATTGCCTCACGTAAATTGGATTTTTCACGGCGGGCATCAATTAGGTCCTGAATCCGGGGTGCCCATAATTTACCTTCACTTATAAGTATCTGCGTGGCTTCACGGCGATCAGTGAAGTACATGTTCAGACGGAAAAATTTGTGTTCTACAATTGCGGTGACAGGTAAGCTACGAACACCTTTTAAAACCGAGTTGAACACTTCGGATAGATTTGTTGTCATTATACCATATCTACGCCCACCATTAGTAGTAAGTGCCCACTTTTCGATCGCTTTTTCCTTCAACCAGTTAGCCGCATCAGTATTGCTCGCTTCAAGTCGTGTCATCTTTTCCTCGTACTTTTTTCCACTGATTTTGACATGAAATTACCTTCAACTTATTCATCAAAAATTTACAACCAAATTTTTATGGAAATTGCTAGCAAAATGCCGCATACAGTACCGATGATATGCAAATGGTTCCCTCCACGTACCGAACTCATTTCCCATTGCGGATAAAATACCGGCATGTCGATCAGAAATGACACACAGACCTTCACGATCTGTGACAAAGCACCGAATACAGTTCATGAACCATGTTCACGTTTCTATGCTTTCACCATCAACTAGTGCAAACGCAAATAGAAATAACCTCCTGTTTGCGTCTGGTAAAACCGCAATCAACAAACAGCCTTTATATTTTCCATACAAGTGAGTGTCGTCTACACTTATAACTGGTCTACATGACTTAAATCCTTCGATGGAAGAACCGAATGTCCAAAAAACACCCTTAAATGTTTCTATACCCGGACCGGTCGCAATCTTCACCCAATGTACAGCCGTACCCGGATTTGAAGGTTGAATTGCATTGAGTAGATATGGTAATTTAGTGTACGTTTTTTCAAAAGAACCATATAGTTTCTTAATTGCTTTATGTTTTGCCTTCCAAGCTTTCCAATATGATATTGTGTAATGGAACCTACCCTTCACTAATTTAATTATGGCTCTTGGTGTTATTGAGAGTTGTTCCTTCACAGTATCTATTATGACCATCGATACGACCGTCGAGTCAATTTTGCTGTGATCCTGAGTCAATGTAGGATTCACACATGTGTGTACACCTTCAAGCTTTTTTACCACGAAATAATTACGACCTTTGGGAACAATTGCACGCAAGCGCCATGGACAACCAACTACATTTTGAAGTGAAGGATTTTCTGCAATCTCCTCGGCTGAATGGTTCATGGGCGCGTATTTACATTTCACATGGTATAGACCACGATCTGATTTTACCGTCACGAATTCTCTGTGGTTCTTCACGGCGTACATCTTCACTTGATGTTGTAGAGCATCTTTGGTTGGAAATCTTTGACCAATGAAGAGTTCATCCAAGTTGGAAGAACCAACGGAAGACTGTCCATGTTCATGTATGGTGGCACGAGACATCCATTCATTGGATTGAGATCCACGCATCGCTGCACTTGTGTCCTGACTTGGTAACACGCGAGCTTTGTTAACCGGTACATCTATATTGACATCAACAACTGGAGCTTCAACGGCAATCTCCTCATCATCATCCTCGAGACCGCGTTCCTCATCGTCTTCCTCTTCGGCCAAGTCGTTATTTACAATGGCATTGTCAAAGTCTTCCATAGCAATGCCAGTTACCAAAAAATTTTGTGCCAATCGGGTAGGATGTACCTGCTCGTATTCGGAGGAAACAGGTTCCGTTGGAGTTGTGCTAGTATCTTCGTCTGTATTTGAAATCCTAGCATGTGACTCTACAGATGGTTTCAAAGTCCGTGTGGTCCTTGGACCTTCCATAATGACTCATGTAGCATTTGGAAGCCTCGTTTGATCGATATATACCTCAACTATATTCCAACCACAACTTGGATGAAGTGTCCTAAGCAATATAGACCTCAGAGAATTGTCACTATCTATGGGTACCAACATGAAATATTGCCCATCCCCTTTCCCAGCAGAATAACGGGATCTGAGTTTCAGACTCATTACACTTCTATCCCAGTTGGTGACTTCATATATCTTATCTATAAATTCTGCGTATGTAAAGTTGGGGGTAGCCCAAATAATTACTGGTTCAACATCACTATAAGAATATCCACTATTCAGATCCTTAATTACTTCAACCCCATAATATAACCAAATAGGGATATCAAATTCCATACCTATGCATAAAAATTTAAACATATTCAAGTCATTCACTACTCACAATAAGCATAACATTGGAATACATACCAAACATAAGGTTAAGATGATAATACCTTCAAATTAAACCAAAAAACCACTAGCAAGAAATTCGTTGTGGATGAAGATTGCAAATGAGAGTGGGAGTAAGGAGGCAGGATGTATGGAATTTTAAAGGACTCAAATGGTTGGAATTTTTTGATTTGGGGATCTAGGGTTTGTGGGTAACAGGAGCGATGAGAGAGACAGAAGATTACGAATCACAAGGGGTAGGAGAGAGGAGAAGGGGTCTTTCCATTATAGGAAGCTGTGCAAACGGATTATAACTAATGACATTATTCACAATAACTGTATCAGTATAATTGATGTCGTTCTGTGAGAGAACAACATCAGTTGCTTTCAATTTTCAATTCTCTTTCGAGTCACAATTGATACTGTAAGATCTTTAGACAAAAATAAGCTATGCCGTTATTCCCAATAACGGCACGACAATTTTTTTTTAAAGAGATGCCGTTATTGGGAAGAACGGCATCGAAACAACGTATGCCATTTTTCCTAATAACGTTTGTTGCTGACGTGTCCTAAACAATGGCATATCGCTAATTGTTTTGGGAAGTAGGGCAAGTCGCTAATTATTTTCAAAAAAGGGGGCAGTACTGCAAATTTTTCGAGGATTTATCAGTGTACTGTGAAGCTCTAAGACTTTATTTAGCACATGAGTTTCACGTGGAAAGTAGAGAAAAGTTTAGAAAGTGTGATAAACTCAAATATAAAATATGGTTACTTCATCTACTTTTCTCCACTTCCCCTTTAAAGCCATGAACCAAACATGACCTAAAAATGGCATCTGGCAAGCAGATTCTTCTGTTTTCTCATGTAATATGTTTGCTACTTCAATTAATTTGCTGGATCTCCAAAACTATTTTATATGATCAAACAAGGTGCACCGTTCCGAAGATGTGCCGTAGGCACGCGTCAACGAGCAAACCTAGTATATATATATATATATATATATATATATATATATTATTTAAATGAATAAGAAATCTAATAACAACCCATATTTCATTATCATGTTCTTCAACTTATTAAACCAAAATTATCATTAATTAAATCACTAGTACATGGCATGAAACTGGAATTTTTTATTAATTATATGCCATTTTTTGAAACTATTTGCACTTATAGGACAGTCAGGCCGGTGAGGCGGCCGCCTAAGGCCCCCAATTTTTTGCAATTTTAGGGGGCCCCAAATTGTATTTTCCTTATAAATATAGGCGCGTATTTTGCGCATAAAAAAATTGTAATTAGGGGCCCCCAAAAATAATTATTTGGGGTTTTCACCTTGGGCCCCTGGGAACTCAGGGCCGACCGTGAGGACAGTTGCCAAAGTATTTGCATTTGTGGACTTAACAACTAAACTCGCCATTCCCAACGGCGAGTTTAGTTGTTTCATGCTCGTCATTGGGACACAGAGTGTTTAGTGCTAATTTTTTGAGAAACTCGCTGTTCCCAATGGCGAGATCAGTTCAAAAATTTTCAATGAAGACTCGTTCCCAACGGTGAGGAAATTTATACTATACTCGCTGTTGGGAACAACGAGTTTAGTTCAAATTTTTCAATGAAGACTCGCTATTCCCAACGGTGAGGACATTTACACTAGACTCAATGTTGGGAACAACGAGTATAGTTCAAAAAAAAATTCTATGGAGTTTTTATTCGAAAATTCACTGAGTCCAACAGAATGTTTCACTCTCTGTGAAATTTCCTACATCATCCCCGTTCTCAACAGCGAGCCTAGTATAAATTGTAAATCACCCTTAGGAAGGGTGAATAGGGTGATCGTGCGGAATTAAAAATTAACGAAATAAAGTAAAGTAAATGCAAGAGAGACAAGAAATGCAAACACAGATGACGCAATGATATAACGTGGTTCGATCCCCAGGTCTACGCCCATACCACCTACTTGTAGCAATTCTCCGCCACAAGCGTTCCACTATACTCAAAACCCTTAGTACAGTAATTCTCAGATTCAAGCCGAGAGACCTATTATACCCACAGGAATTCTAATCCAAATCTCGTCAATCTCACCGAAGTGGAAAAGAAATAAAAAGAAAACTCAAGATCATTTTGAGATCTTGACTGATGAATACTACCAATTCACGCTCACACTCGGATTGATTATCGAAGGGTTATTTCAAAATGTTTTTCTCAGAAGTACTAGGTGGTGAAGATACAGTGGATTCGTTCTCTTAAGTAGAAGAGGAAGTGTATCGACCAAATATAGAAACGATACATTCCAAAATAGTATACAGCTCAAGTTACGGTCGACCGTCAAAAACGTGCGGTCGACCGTTCAGCTCACTGGCATAGCTAGAGAGATGAAAGGTCGACCGCTGTCTTAAGCAACTAAAGTTGCGGTCGACTGTGATGCGGTCGACCGACATTATGTACAGTCGACCGGTCTTAGCTGTATAATCCGAATCCACATTGTTTTCTTACCATAAATTAATCCATCTTTAATCGATCATTTACAATAATAATCTCGCGAAAATATTACTAAAAAACCAATCTTGATAGATTGCTTGGAGACCAATTAATTCTGAACTCCTTTTGAATAACTTCCTCTTTTGCTCGTATATGCAATCTTCCTTTATTATTTTCCTTATTTGTATATTTGTGAATCTCTCTTGGATCTCTTCTTGGTGTTAATTGATCCTGAAAATCTGACACACTAAATTCAAACTTATTAGTACAAGTTAGCACGTTTTGTGCACACCAAACTAAGAGTCAACAATCTCCCCCTTTTGGCGTGAACAAAACATGCACGAATGTTTGAAAATTAAAACAAAATATTTAAATACTCTCCCTGAATTTAGTATATCCTGTAAAACAAATTTTCATATAGAAAAAGCTTTTAAGAGAGCGAATACTCCCCCTAAATATAATATCACCTGTATTACACAGCTTAATGACCAATTATAAGAGAGGAATGAGAGTGTTAATTCATGAAATGATTTTAAAATCGTTTGAAAACATTCAAAAAACATTCTCCCCCTTTTTGGAACACACCAAGAGGGGATAGACAAAGGAGACAGAAGTAAAATAATCCTTGGAAAATTTGTAAAACTAATCATCAATTAAAATAATGAAGAAGCACATTCGAGGATATTACAAATTTAGAAAAATATGGAAGAGAATCTTCTTACATGATACCATTGATAACGGGACTCTTTGATATACAGTGAGAGCTATACATAATATCATAGATTTGAGATTCTCTCCAATACATATGAAAGCAACAAAGAAATCAAGAAATTGAGAGAGGAATCATTGATTTTATAAAGCTGTGAAAAACAAGACCAGAGAGAGCCGGTCGACCTTACGGTCGACCGCAAAACAAAATTTTGCAAAAATTATCCAGAGAGCGTACCGGTCGACCGCAAAACACGATTTTGCAAAAACTATCCAGAGAGCATACCAGTCGACCGCACGGTCGACCGTTATTTGTGGTTTTTAAGAGACAATTTCCAGAGAGCAAACCGGTCGACTGCAAGGTTGACCGCAAAACCAACAAAGGCTACAGAGGACGAGTCGGTCAACCGCAATAGACAAAATTTTAAGAAACGTTAAAAAGTCAAAAACCCGAGACTGGTCCGGTTGACCGATTTACACAAAACAACTTTTAGGGTGAAAAATCATTAACATTTAATGCCCCTCTCAAGAAGTAAAAACATTTTTCGTCTAAAGGTTTTATAAAAATATTTGCAAGTTGTGAATTAGTAGAATTATATTCAAGTAAAATATATCCTTTTTGAAAGTGATCTTTAATAAAATGATACCTAATATCAATGTGTTTTGTGCGGCTGTGTTGGTCAGAATTTTTTGTCATGTGTACGATGCTAGTGTTGTCACATTTTATAGGAATGTGATCAAAGAATATGTTATAATCCTTGAGAGTATGTTTCATCCATAGTACCTGCGCGCAACAGGATCCTGCCGCAATGTATTCAGCTTCGGCAGTCGAAAGAGTGACGGAATTTTTCTTCTTGGATGCCCATGAAACAAGGCAGTCACCCAAGAAGTGAAATGTACCACTAGTGCTCTTTCTATCGGTCAAGCTTCCAACATAATCTGCATCGGAGTATTCTACAAGAGAGAAATTTCTATTTTTCGGGTACCGAAAACCAGTATTTGATGTGCTTTTAAGATATCGAATGATACGCTTAACGGCAACCAAATGTAATTCTTTGGGACACGATTGAAAACGTGCATATAAACAAATACTAAACATAATATCAGGACGCGATGCAGTAATATATGTTGATTTTTGATTTTGATGATTATAACACAATGCAAAGTTTGTTGTGCTACTTTTTATATATTAAGGATATACATAAAGGCAAAATGTTCTAAACAAGCTTTACAAGGTTCTTAAAGCAAGTTGATCAAGCAAAGCTACAAAACAAAGCTCTTATAGCTAATTGATCAAGAAAGCTACAAGGTTGCCAGCTTCAAAGAAAAAGACGAAGGCTAAAGCTCCATCTCAAAACTCAAGACTCAAGACAAGACCTATGCTTCAAAATGTTGTATTAAGTGTCTTGTAATAATTGTAAGTTTTTTATTTCTTTGAGTCTTAGAAATTCTGTAATAGCCTTGTCACACACACTCACACATATCTTTAAAATAATTTAGTGTTTTTCAAACTTAAAAAGATCGAAACAAGATTGAAAAAGCTTAGCTGTTAAGTACCAGTCGACCGCCATTAGGCACCAGTCGACTGTCCTAGTACGAAACTGTCTAAACTTATTCAAACTCTGACTAGTCAATTCATAACGGCAAGCCAGTCGACTGTTCAAGTCGTTTCGATAGTTTACTGATTTCAAAAATTGATTTTTCGAATTCAAAAGTTTTATTTCCGTTGTTTGACAGTTGGTAAAACTGCTTCTCAACGTCCAGTGATTCTAACTCTATAAATAGAGGGTAAAAATCACTTGGAAAAGGTTACAAGACAATACTCTCTTGTACAAGCTTTCAAGTACTTATTTTCAAAAAGAGAACAAGAGTTCACAAGCTTTCAAATCCTCTAAGTTTTTGGTTCTCTGAAATCAGTCTAGTATAACAGTGATTTCGTTTTAGACTGATTTCGAAAGTTGATCTAATAGTCATACACAAAATCAGATTCACAACAAGGTTATAGGTTGATTGTAAACATTTTGTTGTTGTTCTTCAATCTCGGGTTGTGAGAGTGGTTCCTCTTTGTTGGAGAGTAGGGCTCTAGGGTGTAGAGTTAGGTTTTCACTCTTGGTGGAAGAGTGGGTTGCTTTCTCTAGTGGTGAGAATGGACTACAGGTTGGACAAGGTTGTTGTCTAACGTCGTAGGGTGTTCTTGTACATTTTTCAAGAATAGTGGAAAATCTCAAGTGGATTTCTTGGGGATTGGATGTAGGTCGGGAGGACCAAACCAGTAGGGATGGCATCGGGGCCGGGCTGGCCCAGGACCGGCCCGGCCCGGCCCCCCTCATAACCGGTCCAGCCCTTGAACTGGCCCCCATTGAACCGGTTCAGGGCCGGTCCCTTAATTTCCCAAACCAGCCCGGTCTAGCCCGGCCCGCTAGAGGCCCGTGCGGGCTCGGGCCGGGCCGGGCCGACCGTTGGTTGTGTTTTTTTTTCAGAAAATATAAAAAAAATTTAAATTACCAAAATACCCCCCAACGGATTTATAACGACTAGTTTTGGGGGGTACTTTAGGAAATCAAAAAAATTACATTTTCTATAAATACAACATCATTCCCTTCATTTCTCTTCACCAATTCACTCAACTATCTTTCTCTCTACTATTCTTTCAACAGTCTTTCAAGTGATCAAGATCAAATTTGAAGGAAATCAACAACAATCAAAGTGATCAACTCATTCAACAACAACAACTCAAGTCTCATCTTTCTCAACAACAACAACTCAAGTCTCAACTTTCTCAACAACAACAACTCAAGTCTCAACTTTCTTACGGTATTTTAGTATAATTTTAATTTGTAGAATTAACATATCATACTACTTTTTCATTGTCATATAATTTGTGTTTTCTTGATCTTCTTTCTCTCATTTTTTTAGATTTTCTTTTTAATTTTGGTAAAGTGGTAAAAGAAACATACACTACTCATTTTAGTATAATTTTAATTTGTAGAATTAACATAGCATACTACTTCTTTATTGTCATATAATTTGTGTTTTCTTGATCTTCTTTCTCTCATTTTTTTTAGATTTTATTTTAAATTTTGGTAAAGTGGTAAAAGAAACATACACTACTCACTCACTACTTCATTTTTATTTTTTCATAGTTAAATGGCCTCTAATCGATCACGCGGTGGTGGTAGGCATAGTAGTCAAGAATCTACTAGTCATCACATTCCTTCCATTCCTAACCAATATATAGATAGTGAAGACACATTTATTAATTATGATAGTTTTTCCGATTCGAATGAAACACACTCAAATCCTATAGAGATAGAAGATCATGTAGAACCACAACCATCGGAACAAGGTCATTCTCTAACCTCAAAGAAAACTAGAGGGACTACTTCGGAAGTACACAATTTTTTCAATTTTGTCCCTTCACAAAATGATAAGAGTGTAGGACTTAAAATATGTAAGAAGTGCCAAACCCCATATAAGTTTAAAGTAGGATCGGGCACGGGTACACTTCAACGTCACTTAAATAAATGTCAACCACAATTTTCGAAAGATAACCTCACACAACAAAAAATACATCATAAAACCGGTCAAGTAGATAGTCATACATATGATCACGAACACGTTCGTAAGGGAATTGCGAAATTAGTTATTAGGGGTGAATTGCCATATTCGTTTGGTGAACAAAAATATGTAGAGGATTTTGTACAAGAAACCTTCAACCCTCATTTTAAAAAAATTGCTAGGAATGTTGTTAAGGTTGATTGTAAATTAGTTTACAATGAGAGTAAGGATTTTTTGATAGCAACACTAAAATCACTAAACACTAGAGTTTCATTGACATCGAATGGGTGGGTAGGAGTAAACGGGGTTCCAATGATGTGTGTAACATGTCATTGGATAGATTCGGATTGGTTACTTCAAAAGAGAATAATTTCTTTTGGATATGTTAGGTACCCACATAAGGGTGAAATTATAGCCGAACACATTATGGAAGCATGCAATAATTTTTTTATTCATGATAAAGTGTTTGCTATTGGTTTTGATAATGAATCCAATAACACTAAGGCAATTGAGAGTTTAAAAATTACTTTAGATCCTGTGGAAACCAAAATTTTTCATGTTAGGTGTGCTTGTCACATTTTAAATCTTTGTGTGCAAGATGCACTAAAATATGGAAATGATAAACTAGAAGCTATGAGAGATTGTGTACATTATATTACATTGAGTGGTCCAATTTATCAAGCTTTTCATGATTGGTGTAAACTTAGGGGCATTGTATGTAGACGTTTTCCCAAAGATGTACGACATCGTTGGAATTCTACCTTTGAATTATTAGGTGTTGTTCTTCATTATCGTTTTAATCTTAGAGATTTTTGTGTCGCAATGGGTATGCAAAATTGTTTGTTAGATGATGATTTTTGGGTTTTTGCCGATAGTTTATATAAATTTTTACAACCTTTTAACGATGCAACTTTGCAATTTTCGAAAACATATACATCTACATCTAGTGGTATTTTACTTGAAATTGTGACTATGATGACAACAATTAAAGATTTACAAAATGACCCTTTTATTGGAGATATGGTTAATGCGGCATATGTTAAGTTTTTGAAATATTTTCATCCAATTCCTATGTTATATTGTGTAGCTAGTGTAATGAATCATATGATTAAATTAGAAGGTACAAAAAATTTAATCGAAATTTTCTACACTTATGCCCCACACGATGCAATACTAGATTTTGATCATATTGCTTTTAATCGTAAATTTGAGAATGTTTTGACTAGGTTATATAATTCTTATGATAGGATTTATTCAGCTAACACTATTCAAGCACAAACACAAAATGTTCAATCTTCTTCTTCTTCTTCCTCCATATTAGCAAAGGGAAAGAGTCAAGCTAGTATTGGTGTTTTAAATCTTATTAAATCGAAAAAGGCAAGGACCAATTCACCTAATGAGTTGAATTGGTATAATGCACAATGTGCAGTTGAAGATGTAGAAAATGTGTTACAATATTGGAAGACTAATGAAGCAATTTTTAATATTCTTTCCCGTATGGCTAAAGATCTGCTAACAACACCGGTGTCAACTGTTGCATCGAAAAGTGCTTTTTCTCTTGGTGGCAGGATAATGAGCCCGAGCAGGAACCGATTGACAGCCAAAAATTTGGAGATGCTAGTGTGCGCCGAAGATTGGATGAAAGCGGAAGAGAGGACCCAAGACTTACTTGAAGCACAAGCTGGAGGTGGATCAACAAGTAGCGATGAATGAACGATTAAATTTAGTTAATTTACATTAAAATGTTGTTCAATTAATTGTAATTAATGGAAAAAATTAGAGTGATGAGATTCTATATTTAGGTTAAGTTGAAGTGAACGACAATAGTCCAATGCCTTCTCTTCAATCTAAGTAGAGGCCATCTCGATCTTTAAATTCAAGTAATTCCCTTGATTTGTAATTTGATGATTTGAGCTAAATAGACAAATTTGTATGAATTTTATTCATGTACTTAATTTTATTCGAGAAGTTCAAATTTATTTAATCATGTACTTTATTTATTCATGTACTTCAATTATTTATGAAATTTTATTTTTTGCAATTGTTATACAATTACAAATTCATATACTTGTTCTTTAACTAATTCATGTACTTGTTATACAATTACAAATTCATGTACTTCAATTAACAATGAAAAAAAATCATACAAGGGCCAGGCCTGGCCCGGCCCGCGAACCGGCCCGGCCCGGCCCGGCCCCCACACTAGGGGCTAGGGGCCAGGTCCGGGCCAGGGTTCCTTACCATCAGCCCGGCCCGGGTTTGCCCGGGACCGGTCAAAACCCGGTCAAACCCGGCCTGGCCCGGCCCGAATGGCCCGAATGCCATCCCTACAAACCAGGATACATCTGTTTCTTGCCTTATCTACAGGATCCAACAATATAAAGCAAACTGCCAATAATACCTCTGTACGTAGAAATATCAATGTTATTACCAGTTTCTTCTTTAGATAGCTTAGTGGTAGTGGCCATTGGAGTTTTGTAAGCATTTGCATTCTCAAGTCCGAATTTCTTGACAAGTTCTTTGGCGAACTTGGATTTATTGATGAATATTCCATATTTTCTTTGTTTTATTTGAAGTCCAAGGAAATAAGTTAGTTCGCCCATCATACTCATTTCGAACTCATCCCCTTTAGACATATCACTCCGTATAAGAGAAGGAGGATGTCTGCACATGATTTTCCATGCGGGACATTTCTCACTTGTGGGGTCTTGCTGTTGTGTATTTTCATCTTCCATGGCATCAATTTGTTCTGTAGGTATCTCATCAATTTGGTTTTTAGGTTCATCTTTGTCTTGAAGCACCAATTGATTTTGATCATTTGCTTATGGTTCTTCTTCAATCTGAACCTGTTTCGAATTGGCATGACTCACATGGTTTTTCCTTTCCGAACTTAATTTTAGGAATTCCTCTCACAAGCTCTTTGCTTACAAGTTTGTTGAGGTTGTCCATGTGCGTGTGACCAAGCCTGCAATGCCATAGTCATCCATCCTCATTCCGTGTGACAAAGCATCTCATACTTTTCTGTGCTAATTCATTTGAGTTTATGACATATACATTATTGCATCTGTTAGCCAACAATCTTTATTATTATCTAATACAGTGCATGTGTTTTTATCAAAAGTGAGAATATACCCTTTATCACATAGTTGACTAACACTAATTAAGTTGTGCTTTAAACCTCTTACCAATAGGACATCTTCAATGGAGCATGAGGAATCAAAGCTAATTTTACCTTTACCAATGGTTTGACCAGTGCTATTGTCTCCAAAGATGATGTCCTTCCACTTTTCCCTTGATAGTGATGAAAAGTATCTACTGTCACTAGTCATGTAATTTGAACAACCACTATCAAGGTACCACCGATCTTTAGACTTGATACGTTGGGGTACCTACACCAAGATTAGTAGGCATAACTTTGCGTATCCAAGTTTGTTTTGAACCTGCATTTGTATCCTTTCTCACCCACACAAGATTAGTATTTTCTTTTAGTGAACAATTATAAGAAATATGCCCTAGTCTACAGTAAAAATTACATGTGATTCGACTATGCCTTGGGTCATGCACACTTGTATGATTTATTTTTGTTTTGTGATTGTGTTGATTTGTATACAAGTGTGTATGACATGATGGTTTCTGATGAGGTATTGGCTCTTCGTAACCAAGCCCTTTATTATCATGATAGGATCTTGAATTCTTTGTAATAAAGTAACTGGCCCTTCATGCTTTTCAATATTTTTTCGAGCTCAATTACCTTTTTACATAGTTTTTTTCTAGTTATCTCATCGTCTTTTGTGTTCCAACGAAGAGTATCTAGTGTGGCATCAAGAATCCTATTTTGATTAAGGGCTTCATTACATCCTTCCACTACTTCATCAAATTTTCTTTTAGATTCGTCTAAGTCATTTGTGAGTTTGGCAATATAGACAGATTTCTCCTGAATCTCTTTTAAGTGATCATCATGATTTGCTAGCGATTCACGAATTTGTTGTTTCAACATCTCATTTTCTTCTAGCAAACTATCATGATCTTTTGGTATGACTCAAGTTTTTCAAAAATCAGGGCATTCTTATTTTTCAGCTTGTGATTTCTTGTAATGCAGGCATCATGTATTTCATTAGAATTTTTTTTATATTGTCTAAGTTCACGACTTAGTTTCTTGGCATAGTCTTTCAGATCATTATATATATCTACGAGTTCATCATAAGTTGGTTGTTCGATTACCTCTTCTTGAGAAGGTGATTGCACCTCACCACTCCCAAGAGCCATGAAGCCGACATCGCCGTGGTCTTGCTCTTCCTCACTTGAGTCCGAGTCTAGCCAAATTGCCTTTAGCGCCTTCTTCTTCTGCCTTGGATTTGAACGATAATATTCCTTGTTCCTGTCTTGTTGACTGGGGCAATTTGTATGGATGTGTCTGGGCTTCTTGCACTTGTAGCATACATTTTCTTTCTTCTTTTCCCTTTCTTCTTGATACCTGCCATATTTTTTGTTTTTGAGGTACTTACAAAATTGTTTTGTTAATGGAGCAATGTCCTCGTCTGACTCCTCATGTTCTGAATCAGCTTTTGATGGTCGGGCCCTTGCTGCTTTTAGTGCAATAGTTCTCTCCTCAGTCTTTGGTTCAATCCCGATATTCTGTATGTATCGTTTAGTCTCCAACATTTCCATCTCGTACATTTTTAGCTTCCCTTGGAATGTATAGTAATCGAATCCCTTCTCTTCAAGTTTTTATCTCATTTCCGCGGCCTTAACGTCCCACTCAGGCGTGAGACAGCTTATGAGCTTTCCAACCTTTTAGTCATCATCAAGCCCCTTACCCAAGCTCTCAAGCTCGTGGGCAATTATGTCGAAACGGGCGAGCATTTGGTCAACATTTTCACCTGGCATCATGCAGAACACATCAAACTTATAAAAACATAAATTCACTTTAGCCTTTACCTCAGAAGCGGTTCCTTCATGCTGCTTCAGCATGTTGTTCCAGATCTCGTAAGGTGTTTTGCAGTTGCGCCCACATCGCATTAGCTTTTCATTGTTCAACCCTGCATAAAGAGCCGTCATAGCTTTGGAATTTACTGTCTTGAGGGCTAGCTACGCCTTTGTGAATTCCGTCTTTCCATCGCTAACTGGGATTTCAGTTTTGTTGAGACATACGTTCCACACATCTCCTCCGAGCATCTGTAAAAAATGAGACATACGAACTTTCCAGACGTCATAGCATTTTCCATCCAAAAAATGGTGATCGTGTAAGACTTGTCCCATTGGAGATGAAGGGCTCCGATGAATACAAGTTTTGGAGAGGAGGAATTTCGGCCATTGGACCTTTCTCTTAATAAGCACCTCGCTCTGATATCACTGTAAATCACCCTTAGGGGGGTGAATAGGGTGATCGTGCAGAATTAAAAATTAACGAAATAAAGTAAAGTAAATGCAAGGGAGACAAGAAATGCAAACACAGATGACGCAGCGATATAACGTGGTTCGACCCCCAGGTCTACGTCCACACCACCTACTTGTAGCAATTCTCCGCCACAAGCGTTTCACTATACTCAAAACCCTTGGTACAGTGATCCTCGGATTCAGGCTGAGAGACCTATTACACCCACAGGACTTCTAATCCAAGTCCCGTCAATTTCACCGAAGTGGAAAAGAAATAAAAAGAAAACTCAAGATCGTTTTGAGATCTTGACTGAAGAATACAACCAAATTCACGCTCACACTCTGATTGATTATCGAAGGATTATTTCAAAATATTTTTCTCAAAAGTACTAGGTGGTGAAGACACACTGGATTCGTTCTCTTAAGTAGAAGAGGAAGTATATCGACCAAATATAGAAACGATACATTCCAAAACAATATACAGCTCAAGTTACGGTCGGCCGTCAAAAACGTGCGGTCGTTCGTTCAGCTCTCTGGCGTAGCTAGAGAGATGAAAGTCGACCGCTGTCTTAAGCAACTAAAGTTGCGGTCGACTGTGATGCGGTCGACCGACATTATGTACGGTCGACCGGTCTTGGCTGTATAATCCGAATCCACTTTGTTTTCTTACCATAATTAATCCATCTTTAATCAATCATATACAATAATAATCTCACGAAAATATTACTAAAATTCAGTCTTGATAGATTGCTTGGAGACCAATTAATTTTGAACTCCTTTTGAATAACTCCCTCTTTTGCTCGTATAAGCAATCTTCCTTTATTACTTTCCTTATTTGTATATTTGTGAATCTCTCTTGGATCTCTTTTTGGTGTTAATTGATCCTGAAAATCTGACACACTAAATTCAAACTTATTAGTACAAGTTAGCACGTTTTGTGCACACCAAACTAAGAGTCAACATAAATGTTCTCGCCATTGGGAATGGCGAGTCTTTCAAAATTTTGAACTAAACTCGCTGTTCGCAACAACGAGTCTAGTATAAATGTCATCGCAGTTGGGAACAACGAGTCTTCATTGAAAATTTTGTACTGAACTCGATGTTGGGAACGGCGAGTTTTTCAATAAATTAGAACTAAACCCGCCATGTCCCGAAATAACTAAACTCGCTGTTGGGAACGGCGAGTTTAGTTGTTGAGTCCACTAACGTAAATACTTTAGCAACTGTCATTTTTCTGTAAATATTTTCAAAAAGTGTCATATAAAAAAAATCCATGAACGAGTACAAAACCAACAACTCCATGATTGCATATGCATTAAGATCATAGGGTTAGAGAAAAGGGAACAAGAAACTCAAGCCAAAAGATAAAAACAACAATAGTTTTGCTCAAAAATAAAAGTAGATATCAATAAAAACAAAAGATTCTTCAGGACAACTGAATAACCTCGCGCGTGCTCCTATTTTCATCATGCATAATTGCATATGCATGTGTTTTTAATTCCCAAATTAGTACTAATTTCTAAACAAATCTCATGCTTACATCTCTAATCACATCCTAATACAAACAAGATCTGTATATGTTTGCATGTGGAATATTAATGGAGTGAGTTGTCCTCCTAACTTGGAATTCAATCTAGGATAATATATTAGTGTCTGTGTTGACAGATTTAGCACGAATCTCAAAACAGCGTTGGATGGTAAGTGAGTATAGTTAACACTCTCTAGTTAAAAAAGCACTGGAGGGAATCCTTGTTAGTCTCTACATGTACAAACAATTTTATTAGGTACTAGTGGGGGCTATAATTATCTAAGTTTATATACCGGCTATACGAGTGCTTTGTTGATGTGTTAGGATAGGTTTCTCCGATCTTATTTGACTCCGTACTTTTATCTCGGATGATGAAAACTTTTTCTCATTTCTTTTCCACTATCAAAAGACAATATCCGCAAGTAATTTCAGATTTTTTCCAAAATGACCCACTGTGTAAAATATTTACCAAACTGACCCACTTTTGATAGGAGTTTGGTGAAAATACCATCGCTGTTTGAGATAGCGAATGTAGGCTTAAGTGTTTCTCCACAACTTGGAGAAAAAACTTGAAGAAAAAAGATCAAAGTAAGACTCATTGTGGCAAACAACGAGCGTAGTTGTAGCACACTCGTTGTTTAATATAGCGAGCTTCACTTTGAAAATTTTTTAGAGTCAGACTCGCTGTCTCTTTCACTCACCTCTTCACTTCATCTCTCCATCCTCTCTCCACTTCCACTCTCAAATCCGAAACTCAAAACCCTAGCTCCCAAATTGACATTTCACCCTAAAAACCCTCCAAAATCTCTTATAATTTGGTTAATGATAGTGAGATGATCGCAAAGGGTGTGAAATTGTGGTGAAAATCTGAAAATAAACCATATATGTATACAAGAAGATTTGTTGCTGCAGGTGGCACTTAAAAATATCATAAGTACACTCACTATCTTAGATAGCGTGTTTAGTTCAAAAAGGTCCGCTATCTCTGATAGCGAGTTTAGTATTGATAAAATTTTCAGAGACTTCAAAGTCTCGGTAAAAATCTCTACACACACAGTTGCTATTTGAGATAGCTATTGTAGTATAATGACGCTCGCTATCTGTGATAACGAGTGTATATTTTTTATTTTTCTAGAGACTTCAAAGTCTTTGTAAAAATTTCTACACAGTCTCTATCTGAGATAGTGAGTGTAGTATAATGACGCTCACTATCTGAAATAGCAAGTTTATGTTTTTCATTTTTTCATATACTTAAAAGTCTGTAAAAATCTCTACACACACAGTCGCTATCTGAGATAGTGAGTGGTATAATGACGCTCACTATTTGGGATAGCGAGTGTATGATTTTGATTTTTCCAAAGACTTCAAAGTCTCTGTAAAAATCTCTACACACACTAGCTATCTGAGATCGATTTTGTAGGTGAGAGGTTGAATTTGGGAGGCTAGGGTTTTGAATTTCGGAGTTAGGAGTGAGAGCAGAGAGAGAAAGGAGAGAGGAAGTAAGACTTGAGACTTGAGACTTGAGACTTGAGAGTTGAGAGTTGAGAGTGCAATTTTAAATTTAAAAAACTCAAACGACACACGCTGTCTCCAATAGGGAGTTTAGTACAACTACGCTCGTTGTTGGAGACAGCGAGTGTAGTTCTTCACTCCACGAGATTTCTCCAAGTTTTGGAGAATCACCTAAGCCTACACTCGCTATCTCAAACAGCGAGAGTATTTTCACCAAACTCGCTATTTGAGATAGCGAGTGGGTTATTTTAATAAATACTTTCAAAAGTGGGTTATTTTAATAAATACTTTCAAAAGTGGGTCAGTTTGGTAAATAATTTCAAATTTTTGGTAAGGGAAAAAAACAGTAATTTTCCGACAACCTTTTTGAGAAGTAGATTTAATTACAAACAAAATAAAAAATGGAAGGAGGGTAGGATTATAGTACAATCAACACATAAAAACAAAATCGGATAACCTTTAAAAATAAAAAATAAAAAGAATGTGAGAAAAGGTGAGCCTTTTCAAAATCCACCAAAAGGTTTAAAAAAAACCTTAATTTGACAAAAACGCATGTAAATGGTTTATTTTCTTTCCGTGTTTGTAATATTCTATTTCTCTCCTTTTAATAGTTTTCTGAGTCTAAATTTTGTAATTAATGGTGTTAATCACCTCAATAGGCCTAGTAATTCCAATCACCCTAAGATTAAATTAATCATATACTTTTAGTCTTCTATTATATTATTAGGTATTCTATTCTATCTAAATACAAACGTGACATTAATAAAATTAAAAGAGGTGGCTTATATAATGAGAAAATGAAGGTTGACGTTTAAATTGAAAGAAACAATACAAACCTAAAGAATGTGATAAAAGATCAGTCTCTTCTTTTCTTTTTCTTTTGAGTAAAAAAGAAAAGACCATGTCTTTCGGAAAAAAATATATAAAAATACGAAGAAAAAAAGAGAAGAAAAACTTTTTCCGCGTACAAAATTTGGTTGGAACTCGACGAAAGATGCTTCAATTATTTGAAAAAGATTCTTACAACTTTCATTACAATATCTTGGTCCTGCATATAATGGGTAGGGATTTTGATAATTTTAAAAAGGACTGCATATTTGTGTCTCACCTTATTATTAGTTATGAATTATTAGTTTAATTTAAATAAGAATGTCAGTATTCATCTCAATATATTTATTAGAATTCAAATGTCACATCGTTTTTATATAATATAAATACATATAATAACACAACATACAAACAACACGATTGTTGTTGTTGGGAGAGCGACTACCCATCTTCCACTTAATAATTATTAATCCGAAAATCTTTTAACTCTGTATTTAATTTCATTGCTATCAACATATTTTGCTTCCCCCCACCCACAAAAAAAAGAAAAAATATATATAAATAAATAAGAAAAACCGAGAACTGAACTCAATCAAATTTGTCATTTAATAGTACAAAATACCACTATACTTTGTCAAAAATACCTTACTTTTTTTTCCTCCATTATAATCGACTAGTAATTTACACGGGCAATGCACTTTTTAATAATTTCAAAAAATAAAAATAAAAATTCTGACGTAAAGAGGATTTGAACCGGAAATCTCATTTATATTAGTTATGTATGTGCATTGCACATGTTGGTAGAATGACAAAATAACAAATGACGCTAAGACCTTCTTTCATTATAATATTAGATATTAGAGATTAGAGATTAGAGATGCCACCTTATGTTTTTTTTTTCTAGGGTGAAGCTTTCAAGATTTCATTCCTTTATGTAACAAAAAAAGAAGAAGAGACATTTGAAAAGTAGAGATAGTTGAAGGGAAATGGTCAATTACATAAGCAATTTGGGGGGTTTTATTTTCTTCTCCCACAAGAAATAGAGACTAAAAATAGTCTATATATATAGTGTTTTAACAATAGCAAGCTTCATTTCTCATTTCTCACACAAGATAAAGCAAGTCATATCATATATCGTTTCTCCTCCAAACCCTATACAATTCACGCAATCATTAAAGTGCTTAACACTTAATTATTAAAACCAAATTTGAATTAAGAGAAGAAAGAAAGAAGGACAAAAATAAAAAGAGCAAAACTAGTTGACTGAAATTGAGGCCAAATTATTAATCCCATAATAGTCCTTCAAATCCATTGGGATCCGATAAGAACCCGCATTCATCCGGGTACGCCCACGAATCCACCGGGTCATAGTACACGAATTCGCAACCAGAATGCACTGAATCAAACAAATTTCCGTCAAGCCTAGGCAACTCAACAATCTCACCGAGCTCATGTGACGACGTAGGATCAGCCACGTCATCATCCTTAAACTCCATCGCAGCTGCCTTAGCGGCCGCGGCCTGCACGTCACGTGGCAAAAGGCTAACGGGTCGGGGCAGCGACCCGGCAAGGTCAGGAAAGTTCAAAATGGCGGAATTGCCCTTGATGCTTAGTGCAGCCACGTCGTGCGCACGTGCTGCCATTTCGGGTGTGGAAAATGTACCCAACCAGATCCGAGACTTCTTTCGTGGCTCCCGGATTTCGGATACCCATTTGCCCCAAGTCCGCATCCTAACCCCGCGATAAACAGGGTGGTTGTTGTCATTTCCACCATCCCTCACCCTCTTATTGGACCCGGGTTGCTTTTTGGACCCAGGTTTGGATGTCTCTGTAATCGGGTTTGGAGATGACGGGGATGTGATAGTGGAGTTGTTGCTGCTCTCCGGCTCGCAAGCGGGTCTGGGATCCGCTATGCTACTATCCATTTGGGGTGGTAGGGTAGGTAACACAATTTGAGTTTAGTGTTTTTGAGCTTCCCTAGAAAATCTAGAGAAATTCAAGGAGCATTGTTACCAGTAGTTACACAACGAACCTTGTGATACCAGTTGTTGCAGAAAAAGATAAGACAACGAGGAAAATGAGAAGAAGTGTAGGTTCTGATACCAGTAGTTGTTGAGAAGAAAGATGGGTTTTGTGATAACTCTATGCTCCGAAACAAGTCGTTACGGATAAAGATGGACAATCAGAAGAAGCGGAAGAGGTTCCGATACTGATACCGATACCAGTTGTTGCGGAAATTTATCTCGATATATGTTTGGGTTATGGATTGAGGAGAGAGAGAGAGAGAGAGAGAGAGAGAGAGGGGAATGCAAATTAGGGAGAGGAGGGAAGGGGAGGAGGAGGGGTTATAAGGGGGGGAGGGAAAGATGCGTGCAGCATCAAAGCGACCCTTCACCGACTTGGTCACATATCATTTTTCCTAATGACACAATCTCCAAGAGAGGAAGGATGATGGGACCCACTTTCTCTCTCATCACACAAGCTCAAAAACTCTCTCTCTCTCTCCCTCTGCTCATGAACCACACCTGACCACACCTGTAGCATTAAATTGTTTTTTTTTTTTTTTCTAGCTACTAACTTAAGAGCCCTTCTCTTTTCTTAATTTCTTTTCTTTTTTTCCCCTTTATCATGTTCCCTACTCCACTGTTCTTCCTCCTCCTCATCTAATTGTAGGTTTAGTAACAAGGACTAACAAGGTCCCCACATTACTCATTGACCCACCCAATATGGGAGAGGAGCCTTGGATTTTTTTTGGAGATCAATTATTTTATGTTGTGGGGCTGTGACCACCATTACATTTTTTTTCCCCCTAGTCTCCAAGAGATATATTTTTTATAAAAGTTGATAGTATGAGACAAGCTCCCTAGGCTCCACTTCTTATTCTCTTGCCAGTGCATCAAAACTTGAACCTGGTCCGGTCTGGTTCGTTCTATTTTTCTCGCGGTATATTTTTTTTAGTTTTCTAGACGAGTTTAGAATGAACTCGGCCTGATTCTTGCTGAACTGTACTGTAGCAAAAGTTACACCAGGGAAAGCATATATAATGCATTGCTTTTTATAATGCAAGGGGGCTGGTTAATTTCCCTTCACATGGTATTTAGGATATCAAGGTCCCATCAGGATTCCTATAATTAATTTGATTTATCTTATGTCAGTGGTTTGGTGTTAATTGCAAAACTTTGTCTTAATGGGAGCTATGGAAAGTTACCAACCTTAATTCAGTCATACAATAACTCATTTCATTGGTTTATGATTTGGTTAATTATTACAATAAACATGATATATTCCATCTTTTTCACTAGTAGTGGTTTGAAACTCACACAGGGAAAGGCTTCTATTCTTAGTACTGTTTCAATTGACATAGTATTTCAGCTGTTTCTTTGTACGGTTTCTTTGTTAGTATGTATAAAAATACAACATACATAACATATGTATAGTGTAATATTATGACAAATCAATTGAAAGAGCCTTGCATGTATATATAAGTAGAAGGGTCACATATTATATGACATATAGGGACGAGTACATTGAATGACATCTTTTACAAGTCGGTAATTGTGATGTTAAACTAGCAAATATAACAAACTTAAAGACATGCTTTGGAAGATTGTATAAGTAAACTACTGAGTTATACCTCAGATGATAATGACAATACATAATATGTACAGAGAAATCTCAAGCCTACTACACACCGGGAAAAAAACAGTAAGAATAGCAAATCTTCGTAAAAAAATAATTGTAGAGTCACGTCATGCTTAAGAGAATGTGACAACTTCAGAAAATCCCACCAACTTAATATTAACTATTAAGAAGAGAAAGAGAATTATCTAAGTTATCTTGGAAAAAGTTTTTGCATATTTTTCGGGCCGGATTTCGGTGAGCTCCGGCCATCGGAAGTACCGAAAAAATCATTGGATCATGTTCATCTCATCGAGTACTATTCCGTAATGTACTCACTTGCCAAAAATGATTTCCGTATGAATGAGAAATGTAGGTCTAAATTTGGATACTCGAAATGTACTAACTTGGACAGTTGGAATGAATAATCCCACATCGGAAGATGGAAAAGATTTTCTCTAGTATATAAGCTTAAGAAATGGACTAAATGGCGTAGCCCTGGGGTTACCACTAACGTACAGTGGGGAGAGGACCTAGCCAAAATAACACACGCGCGCTCGCCCAGCCCGGCCCCGGCTAGTCTGGCTTGGCTTGGCTCTGGCCTATAGATCTTAAATCTCGACTCTGAATTGTATATGAAATTCAAGTTCTAACAATCTTAAAGCAAAACTTTTCCTCTATTCTAACATTTTCTGTGAAGATTATTTACAGATACTGTTATCATTTTGGGAAAACAAAACAACTAACAGTTCTATTTCAACTGTTTCAGAACATGAAAAACATACAGAACAATAATGTCAGTGGACTTATCAGTGAACAAACACAGATGACCTAAAATAAGACTGCACAATCGGTTGTGATACGAACGGTCGTTCTGCCCACACATATAGCTGTGGGAGAAAAACCAGAAAAGTTCAATGGAACTGGATTCAAGAAGTGGCAATGGAAGATGCAGTTCTAGCTGACCACCTTGAAGCTTGATAGGTTTCTCACTAAATCTGTCCCTATGCTGGCACCTATGGCTGCACACTCCGTTGCGGCAGTTGATGCATGGACTCAAGGTTATTATCTCTATAGAAATTACATCCTGAACGGCTTCGTAAACCCACTGTACAATGTCTACTATGTATTCAAGACTTTCAAACTTCTGTGGGAGTTCTTGGAGAAGAAGTACAAAACAGAAGACGCCGACTCCAAGAAGTTTGTAGTCGGCAAATTTCTGGACTATAAGATAGTTGACTCCAAGACAGTTGTGAGTCAAATCCAGGAATTGCAGGTGATAATGCATGAAATCGCTGCAGAGAACATGATGTTGTGTGAACCATTTCAGGTTGCAGCGTTGATCGAGAAACTTCCACCTGGATGGAAGGACTTCAAGAACTTCCTCATGCACAAGCGAAAGGAGATGTCTCTTGAAGACCTCATTGTCAGGTTGCCGATCGAAGAAGAGAATCACAAGGCTGACAGGTCCTATGGAAATCAGTCTACAGAAAAGGCCAACATGGTGGAGCACGAACAGAAGGGCAAAAAGAGAGTTCTTGCCACAGTCCTCGAACAAAAAACCTGCAGCAAAGAGGTTTGCTATAAAATGCCACAAGTGTGGTAAGCTAGGCCACAAAATTTTTGACTGCCACAGCAAGGACAACTACCGTGCTGGAACTAGACAGGCAAAAGGGAATGACAGATCTCATGCTCATATAGCTGAGAACTTGTCCACTGGTCTCTCTGACTTGGACCTCTGTGCTGTTGTTTTAAAGGTGAATCTGGTGGGGAGCAATCCTCGAGAGTGGTGGTACGACACTGGGGCCACCAAGCACATCTGTTCAGACAATGAGATATTCACTTCATACCAAAAGTGCAACAAGGATGAACAGCTGTTCATGGGTAATTCTTCCACCTCCAAAATTGCAGGAATAGGAAAGATGGTGCTGAAGATTACTTCAGGCAAGGAACTAATACTCACAAATGTGTTGCATGTTCTAGATATTAGAAAGAACTTGGTATCAGGATCTTTGCTAAGCAAGAATGGATTTAAGGTTGTTTTTGCTTCTGATAATTTTGTATTGTCTAAGAATGGGGTGTACTTAGGTAAAGGATATGTAAAGGATGAACTGTTCAAATTTAATGTAATGACAGTTATCCCTAAACCTATTGTTCCTGTTGTTTCCAAAGTTAATGAAATTACTCATGTTGCTTATGTTTTTGAGTCTTCTTCTATTTGGCATGAAAGACTAGGCCATGTTAATTTCAATTCTATGCGTGGATTAATTAACATGAATTTGTTACCATAATTTAAGGTAGACAACTGCGAAAAATGTAAAGTTTGCACAGAGGCCAAACTCACAAAAACTCCATCACGTTCTGTAGAAAGAAACACAGAAACTCTAGGTCTAATTCACACGGATCTGTGTAATTTAAAATACGTGCAGACCAGAGGCGGCGAAAAGTACTTTGTGACATTCATAGACGATTGTACAAAATTCTGTTTTGTATACTTGTTACATAGCAAAAATGTGGCTTTGGATAAATTCAAAAAATATAAGCTTAAGGTTGAGAATCAACTTGGCAAAACGATTAAAATCGTTAGGAGTGATAGAAGAGGGGAATATGATGCACCATTTAATATGTTATGCTATGAACATGGAATAGTTCATCAAACAACTGCTCCTTACTCTTGAATCAAACGGTACTGGCAGCACAAAAACCGAACTCTAAAGGAGATGATGAATGTCTTATTGTTGAATTCTGGGTTACCCCAAAACATGTGAGGGAAAGTGTTGCTGACTGCCAACTACATTCTCAATAAAATACCTCACAAGAAAACTGACAAGACACCATACGAACTGTGAAAAGGTAATGTACTTTCATATAAATTCCTCAAAGTGTGGGGGTGTCTAGCAAAAGTGACAGTACCTAATCCAAAACAGGTCACAATAGGACCTAAGACTGTTGATTGCATATTCATAGGCTATGCACATATCAGTAGTGCATATCGATTCTTGGTATATAAATCAAATATATCGGATATCCATGTGAATACAATAATGGAATCAAGGAATGTTTCCTTCTTTGAACACATGTTTCCATGCAAGGATGCTATGTATCTCAAACTTACACGTGAACAAAGGAATGTAAGCACTTCGGTTGATGAACCAGGACATGATAATGATGAGCCTAGGCGAAGTAAACGGGCTTGAATATCAAAGTCATTTGGTCCTGACTTTGTAACGGCCTTTCTATTAGAGAATAAGCCCAGAAAATTCAAGAAAGTCATGTTTACGCCTGATGCTCCTATGTGGAAGGAAACAATCAAAAGTGAAATAGACTCCATTATGTAAAATCATACATGGAACATGGTCGATTTGCCTTCTAGGTGTAAAGCTCTAGGATGCAAATGGATTTTCAAACAAAAATTGAAACCAGATGGTTTAATAGAGAAACATAAGGCGAGACTTGTGGTACAAGGATTTAGGTAAAAGAAAGGTCTAGACTTCTTTGATACATATTCCCCGATCACAAGAATAACTTCAATAAGAATGTTGATACCTATTGCAGCTCTACGTAACCTCGAAATACATCAAATGGATATTAAAACCGCATTTCTAAATGGAGATTTAAGAAATATACATGAAATAACCTGAGGGTTACATAGTTTCTTGATAGGAAAACAAGGTGTGCATGCTTGTAAAATCCTTATACGGACTGAAACAAGTTCCAAAGTAGTGGCATGCAAAATTTGATAATGTTATGATGTCAAATAGTTTCAAAATAAATGAATGTGATAAGTGTATCTACATCACAGATACTCTAAATAGATACATTCTGGTGTGTTTGTATGTAGATGACATACTCATTATTGGGAGCAATAATGACATCATCAAACAAACTAAGAACCTGCTTAGTGGCAAGTTTGATATGAAAGATTTGGGAGTTGTAGACGTCATACTAGGAATCAAAGTTTCCAGGACGTCTGAGAGAATTACTTTGTCTCAAGCTCATTACGCTAAAAAAATATTTGAAAGATTCAAAAATTACTCCAATGGGACTGCCAAAAGACCTGTGGATCCCAGTCTTCACTTGTTCAAAAATACGGGTGACAGCATATCACAATTGGAATGTGCACGTGTAATCGGTAGTCTGATGTACTTAATAAATTGTACAAGACCGGACCTGGAACATTCAGTAAATGTACTGATCCGCTACACAAGTAATCCAGGATGAAGTCAATGAAAAGGAATAACTAGAGTACTGAACTACTTGCGACATACTCAGAGTTATGGGCTGCATTACACCAGATATCCAGCAGTACTAGAAAGCTACAGTGATGCCAACTGGATATCGGACTCTAAGAACTCGAAATCCACAAGTGGGTACGTCTTCAATCTTGTTGATGTAGTTGTGTCATGGAAATCCTCTAAACAAACGTTACTAGCCAGATCCACCATGGAATCTGAGTTTATTGCTTTAGACAAAGCAGTAAAGAAAGCAGAGCGGCCTCGAAACTTTTTAGAGGATATTCCCATGTAGAAAAAACCAGTGCCCGCTATATGTGTACACTGTGACAGCCAATCGGCTATAGTAAGGGTACTGAGTTGTATGTACAATGGTAAGTCTCAACATATCAGAAGGCGACACAAAATTATTAGACAACTACTCTCTAATGGAATAATCTCTATAGAGTATATAAAATCGGCCGACAACCTAGCGGATCCATTTACTAAAGGTTTGTCACGAGAGCAAGTTTTGAGATCATCAAGAGGATGTTGACTCTTGGTTTTGATGACTACAACATAATGCAAAGTTGTGTTATCACTTATTGCAGGGTGTATCAAGATCTATACCATAGTGCAATACACAAAGGCAAAGTTGTTCCAGTGAAGCTTTCAAAGTTGATCCAATCCACAAAGAACTTAGTTCAAGCCACATTGATCAAGCAAGCTTCAAGATATAAAGAGAATGACTCAAGCTCAAGTCAATGACTCAAGTTCAAGACAAGACTAGTGCTTCAAGTTGTTTTGTATTAAAGTGTCTTGTAACAATTGTTGTAACATTCGAGTCTTAGAAATGTTGTAATAGCCTTGTCACACACACACTCACACATATCTCTTAACATTTTGAGTGTTTTTCAAAAGTTAAAAGGTCGAAACAAGCTTGAATAAGATCAGCTGTTGAGTACCAGTCGACCATTCTTCGGAACCAGTCGACTGTCTTAGTACGAAACTGTCTGAACTCATACAAGCTCTGACCAGTCGACTCATCATGGAAACTCAGTCGACTGTTCAAGCCATTTTGACAGTTTTCTGATTTCAAAACTTGTTTTCAAATTCAAAACAAATTCTATCAGTTTTAATTCAGTTTTAGGAACTGTTCTTCAATGTTCCTATGATTGCTCTCTATAAATAGAGCATAGGAATCACCATATTTTTTTTCCAAGCATTTTGTCTCTAAAGTTTTCAAGCTTTGGTTTTGAAAAGAACAAGCATTCTAAAAGCAATCATAATCTCTAGTCTTGGTTCTCTGAAAATCAGTCTAGTATAATATTGAATTCATTTTAAACTGATTTCAGAAGTTGACCTATTACCCACCATACAAAAATCACAATCACAAACAAGTCTATGGGTTGTTGTAACTCTTTTGTTGTTGTTCTTCACTCTCGGGTTGTGAGAGTGGTCCTCTCGGTTGGAGAGTGGGGCTCTAGGTTTTCTCGGTTGTAGAGTGGGTGTGCTCTCTCTTGTGGTGAGAGAGGTCTACGGGTTTGGCTAGGTTGTTGTCAAACGCCGAAGGGTATTCTTGTATCTTATTCAAGAATAGTGGAAAATCTCAAGCAGGTTGCTTGGGGACTGGATGTAGGTCGAGAGCACCGAACCAGGATACATCGCTGTGTACTCTGTGGTTGACTCTCTCTGTGGTTGTATTTTCTTCACTCGCATTTCAATTTTTTTGTATTTTATTCGAAAACTTGTCTGGTAAGTCGACTGAGTCTCCTCTATAAGTCGACTGATCAGACTTGTATAAAATACTCTTCGAACACTTGTCTGGTAAGTCGACTGAATTTTCGCTATAAGTCGACTGATCAGACTTGTATAAAATACTCTTCGAACACTTGTCTGGTAAGTCAACTGAGTTTCCGCTATAAGTCGACTGATCAGAATTGTATAAAATACTCTTCTTATCTGACGCCCCAGTCGACTGTGTTCTCTTTTTAAGTCGACTGGGCAGAACGAAAAATTCAATTTCTTAATTAATTTTTATACAACACTATTTGCCCCTCCTCTAGTGTTATTTTGCCTTGCCTACAGGATCCAACACTTGGTATCAATGCCTGGTTGAGTGCAATGGCATCTACTTCTAATGCGAACCAATACCATGAAGGCCAATCCACACAAAGGCCACCCCTATTCGATGGAACCAATTACAACTATTGGAAGTGTAGAATGAAGATTTACCTTCAGTCCATCAACTATGAGATATGGAACATGAAAGAGACCGAGTACACCGCTCCTACAATTCCTTATGCACAATGGAACGATGACATGAAGATTGAAACAATCAACAATGCAAAGGTGATGAACACTCTATTTTGTGCTCTTACCAAGGAAGATTTCAATCGTGTGTCCAATGCAACAACTGCATATCAAATTTGGCACACACTCGAGGTAACTCATGAAGGTACTAATAAAGTAAAAAAATCTAAGATATTTGTTCTTGTTTACAGGTTTGAGATGTTCCGCATGAAGGAATACGAAAATGTGTCTGACATGATCACACGGTTCACGGAAATTGCAAACTCTCTTGTGGCTCTTGGAAAGGCGCACACTCAAGCCGAAATGGTTAGGAAAGTTCTTCGTGCCTTAATACCCGAATGGGAGAAGAAGACCACCACCATAGAAGATGCCAACGATTTAACACAACTTTTTCTTGAGAATCTTGTGGAAAATCTTATGACATATGAAGTACAACTTGAAGAACGCAAGAAGGATCTAGAAGCTCAACAATCAAAAAAAAAGATACTCGCTTTCAAGGCCATGTCGGACTCCGATGATGAAGAAGAAGATGAAGAAGAGATAGGCATGTTCACGAGAAAGTTCAAAAAGTTTTTAGGAAAGGTAAACTTAATTCTAAATTTAAAGATACTAATGAACTTTCCACTTGTTTCAAGTGTAACAAAACAGGTCATATGAAGAATGATTGCCCACTGGAACAGTCGAAATATAAAGGAAATGCTTCCAACTTCAAGAAGGATAAGTACATGAAGAACAAAAAGGCGTATCAAGCAACTTGGGACGATAGCGACTTTTCATCGGAAGAAGAAAATGAAGAGACAAATGAAGTTGCAAATGTATGCATCATGGCTACACAAAACGAGGTAAGTGATAACTTTGATTCAAATGACTTATTATATGTTTTTAATGAGATTTTTCAAGAACTTAAGAAGGAGAAAATTAGAGTAAAAAACTTAGAAAAAGTTAATCAAACACTTTCTCAAGAAAATCTTGACTTAGATAAAGAAGTCAAGTCTTTAAATTCTCGACTTTCTACTTTGGATATGATCTTGTATCTCTTAAGAAAAGTTATGAAGAGATATCCAAGAATGTATCTAAATTTAATAAAGAAAAGGAAAATTTAAATGAAGTTTACCAAAATCAAGTGCAATCTAATAAGAGATTTGGACTTGGTTTTCAAAAGTCTCTTGAAAAACATCATGTTTCTAAGAACACTAGTGGTAATGATACTGAATCTATTTCTAGTGTTAAGAATAAATTATATGAGTTTTTTGAAAAACCAAAAATTGTTGTTTTCAATGAAAAGAGTAATTCTGTAGTTCAGACCAGTCGACTGAACTCCAATTTCAGTCGTCTGTCCAGAGGTTCTGAGTCTTATTCAAAGAGACGAAAACCTCGTCTCAGATAAGTCGACCTATTTCACCTCCCAGTCGACTGGATTTAAGTAACAGTCGACTAAAAGGTTCAATTAAGTCGACTAGATAGATTAAGAATATATGGATTCCAGACAACATGAGTCAGAACGATAGAATTACTTATATAAATTTATATGTTCTTAATGTATGTAATTCTGTAGATTATATTCCTGCTTTTGGTGGAAAATCAAACTCACTTTGGGTTTGGTTTCCCAAAAACTAATCCCTTTCGGACCCAATGAAAATGGTACCATATTCACAATAATTATTTTATAGGTACCTAAAAGAGATCGGTGGATACTTGACAGCGGATGCTCTAAGCATATGACTGGTCATGCTAACCTCCTGTCTTCCATTCAAGAGATTGATGGAGGAACAGTCACATTCGGTGACAACAACAAAGGGAAGGTTATTGGTATAGGCATGGTCGGTAAGAACACTATCCCAAATATAGAAGAAGTTTTTCTTGTTAGTGGTCTTAAGCATAATTTGTTAAGTATAAGCCAATAGTGTGATAAGGGATATAAAATTATTTTTGAAAAAGATGCATGTTTAATATATGACTCTACCATGCAAAATGTAATTTTTCAAGGATTTAGGAAGAATAATTTATGAGTTATGTTTAAAATCAAATGATTTTTTGAATGATTTTTGCTTAGTAGCTTCAAATAATGATTCTTGGCTTTGGCATGAAAGATTTGGCCATGTGAATATGAAAAATATTGCTAAATTGTCTAAGTACTACCTAGTTAAAGGTCTGCCAAGACTATCCTATAAAAAGAATAAGTTATGTGATGCATGTCAACTAGGTAAACAAATCAAATCTACTTTTAAGACAAAAGAAATGATTTCTGCTAATAGGCCTCTCGAATTAATCGACATAGATTTATTTGGCCCTACTATAGTCACGTCTTTGAATAAAAGTAGGTATGTATTTTTTTTAGTACATGATTTTTCAAGATTCACATGGGTTTTTTTAAAACATAAGAATGATACTTTTGATGAGTTTGCAAATTTTTGTAAACGAATTCAAAATCAAAAGTCTCTAACCATAGTCACTATTTGAAGTGATCATGATTGAGAATTTGAGAATGAAACATTTTCAGAATATTGCAACAAGAATGATATAACACATTCATTTGCATTTCCTAGAGCTTCACCACTAAATGGAGTGGTCGAAAGAAAGAAAATGACTTTGCAAAAGTGTGCACGTACCATGCTTGTTGAAAGCAATTTACCTAAGTACGTCTGGGCTGAAGCTATTGCTACAGCATGTAATGTTTTAAATAGAATTTTGATTAGGCCTAAACTTATGAAAAAATGTTATGAGCTATTTTTTGATAGAATTCCTAAAGTATCTTATTTTAAATTATTTGGATGCAAGTGTTTCATTTTAAACACGAAAGATAATTTAGATAAGTTTGATCCTAAATCTAATGAAGGTATCTTCATTGGATACTCAAATTGGAGTAAGGCATATAGAATCTTCAACAAGTCAACTTTGACTATTGAAGAATCCATGCATGTCTCATTTGATGAATCTCTGACTTCATCTACTGTTATTGAAGATGATAAAACGGATTCATCAACTTTAAATAACATAATTAAATCATTAGACAAACTACCCTAGCAGATAAGTCGACCGATAAGGAAATCAAGTCGACTGATGTTAATCAGTCGACTGATGGACAAGTTAAGTCGACTGATGCTATTGTGATGACTCAAACTTTACCAAAATCTTTTGTTGAAGTTAGAGATCATCCTCATGACTTAATCATTGGTGACATATCACGTGGTATTCAAACAATATCTCATGTTAACATGATTTCTCATACGACTTTCTTGTCGGATTTTGAACCGAAGAATATACAAGAAACTTGTGAGAATGAATTTTGGATGAATGTCATGCAAGATGAGTTAAACCAATTTATAAGAAATGATGTATGGGATTTAGTTCCACGACCTCCTGACCATAATATAATTGGTACCAAATGGGTATTCAAAAACAAGTTAGATGAATCAGGGCAAGTCGTTAGGAGCAAAGCTAGATTAGTTGCTCAAGGATATAACCAAGAAGAAGACATAGATTTTGATGAAACATATGCTCGTGTTGCTAGACTAGAATCAATTCGAATCTTACTATCTTTTGCATGTTTTATGAACTTTACACTTTTCCAAATGGATGTTAAAAGTACTTTTCTTAATGATTTTATAAAGGAAGATGTTTATGTTAAGCAACCACCTGGTTTCGAACATGAACAATTCCCAAACCATGTTTTTAAATTGAAAAAGATTTTATATGGTCTTAAACAAGCACATCGTGCTTGGTATGATCGATTGAAGACTTTTCTTTTAGAAGCTGGTTTTGAAATAGGTAAAGTAGATACTATCTTGTTTATTAGGAGAATAGAGACTGATATCCTAATCATACAAATATATATAAATGACATAATTTTTGGCTCTACTAATAGTAATCTCTGTCAAGAGTTTGCTAATACCATGAAAAATGAGTTTGAGATGAGTCACATGGGTGAACTCAATTATTTCCTTGGACTACAAATAAAACAATCACATAATGACATATTTATTAATTAAGAAAAATATGCTAAGGAATTACTCAAACGGTTTGGCGTTAATAGCACTAGTAGTAGGACCACACCTATGGCTACTACTATTACACTTGACAAAGATGAATTAGGTAAGAGTGTCGATCAAAAACTCTATCGAGTGATGATTGGGTCACTCTTATATATAACTGCTAGTAGACCAGAAATTATGTTTAGTGTATGCTTGTGTGCTAGATATTAGTCAAGTTCTAAAGAGTTTCACTTAAAAGCTGTAAAACGTATTTTAAGATACATTAAAGACACATCTGAGTATGGTTTATTTTATCTCCACACGATAACTTTCAACTTTTGTCGTATAGTGATGCGGATTTTACTGGAAGTAAAACTGGCCGTAAAAATACTAGTGGTACATGTCATTTTTCGAGACATTCACTAATATCTTGGTGTAGTAAAAAGTAAAATTCTGTATCCCTATCTACTACAGAAGCTAAATATATTGCTGCGAGTTTGGCTTGTGCCCAAATTTTGCGGATGAAACAAATCCTATTAGATAATGGTATTTCATTTTCAAAACCTGCTATTATGTGTAATAATACCAGTGCCATTAATTTATCTAAAAATCTGATTCAACATTCACGTACGAAACACATTGATATTAGACATCATTTTCTACGTGATCATGTTTTAAAGGGAGATATATCTTTAGACTTTATTTCTACTGATAAACAAGTAGCAGATATCTTTACTAAACCACTTAAGGAAGACACTTTATCACCTTAAGAAAAGAACTAGGAATTTGCAGTTTTCATGATATTTTTTGAATTTTTATCTTGTATAAGTCGACTTAAACCTACGTTTCAGTCGACTGACCAAGTATGTTTTCGTTGTCTATTTTTGACTAACTTTTATGCTCTGGAAAGTCGACTGTGAACAACACCGAGTCGACTGCTAGAAGTATTACTTGATATTTTCATTTTGTTTTATTTTGCTCTCGATTAAGTCGACTGTTCCTCAAAACCAGTCGACTGTCGCGACATCAGTCTGTCTTTCTGCTTCGAAACAACACACTTTTTGAGGCATTTCTCTTTACCTTTTCTTACCCATTGATTGATCTCATCCTTTGATTAACCCCAGCCTAGATCTCAGCCCTCTATTATAAAGTAAAACCCTAGTTTTTACTTCTCATTTTCACTTTCCCCTCTTTTCATTATCTCTCCGGTCGGCTACTCCTCAACCTGGCAATTTCAGCATTTTGAAGCTCAAACATTGAAGATTTCGTTCAGATTTCAAGTCACTTACTTGCTGAGGTCTTTTTCGAGATCTCTTGAAGCTTTGTGCCTTTCTTTCAATCTCTATTGTTAGGTATATATAATTGCTTGTCCTCATTTCTTTTCAATTTTCTAGAGTTGAATCATGCCTCCAAAGAGAGCTCGTGATTCTAATGTTGAGGAAGGACAATCTTCTAGCAATTACCTTCAATATCTTAGGAACCCCAACCTTGTTGAGAAATTCTTTGTCATTTGTCAGATTGCTATCTTTCGAGGGAGATTTGTAAATTTTCCTGATTTAGAAAGATTCCCTTTAGCCCCATTGTTTGAACAATGTGGGTTATTTAACTTGCTTTTCCTTGCTAATCAACCGTATTACTATCCACAACTTATATATTTGTTTTATACAAATATGAGAATTCACACTTCCGAGGATACTAACGAAATATTTATTACTACTACAGTAAAAAATATTCGTATGAGGTTGACTCCTGCCAAATTAGGAATTATTTTGGGTATTCCTTCTGAAAGATTAGATTTAGGGGAGATTGAAATGATGACGACCTATCCACTCAAAAATCTTCTTGCCAAATTGCAGTCCCCCAATGTCTAACCAAACAATTACACCGCTTGCTAAGCTAGTTGCAAGAATTTTGCCGTATAACATTATCCCTAAAACGGGAAGTTACGATCAATTTTTCCACGAATTGCCACAAGCTATCTATGCGATTTTTGGCAACATCCAAATAAATTGGAGTCGAGTCATTTTTAATGGCCTTCATAAGGCTCATACTTCTTTTCTTCCTTTTGGTGCAATACTTACTCATGTTTTCAATTTCTATGAAGTTGATCTTACTTCTGAGTCTAGTGTTGTCACTCACTATGAGTCTTTTTGATCGTGCGAGTTTAGCTCATATGAAGATTTTTCACTCTCCTCCTCGAAGAAATACCCCTCCTATTCCTTTAGCTACTTCAGGTCGGAGGTCTTCTTCCTCTAGTTCATCTCGTCCTAGAGCTGTCTTTTCTGATCCTGGGAGTCTTTATCATTCTGTCAACTATCTCATGGATCGTCAGGATACCCTTGAAGCTAGTATCTCTCATCTTACCCACTTGTTCACCCAACAATTTCCACCTCCTGCCTCTCAAGGTGCTGATGACAAAGACGAAGATTGACTTGATATATTTTCTATTTTTTCTTGTATTTTTTATGTTTCATGCATTTCACGTTTATGTTGTAATTGAATCCATATACTTCAATTTCATATCTATAAATCTGTTCTGATTTTGCCCTTTTTATTTCCATGATGTTATTGTTTCTTTCCTTCCTCTATTTTTGTTGATGACAAAGGGGAAGAAAAGGTGTATGTATGTTATGTATGTTATGTATGTTATGTGTATGTTTTGTGGTTTTGGTGCATTTTTTATGTGCATGATTTATTCTTTTTATGTGCATGATTTTGTGCATGTTTTTTAACTTGTGCATGTTGTACATTTATTAGGGGGAGCATCTTTACTTATTATTATTATTGTAAGCTATTGTGTTGTCATCATTAAAAAGGGAGAGAATGTTGGTTCTTGGTTTTGATGACTACAACACAATGCAAAGTTGTGCTATCACTTATTGCAGGGTTTATCATGATCTATACCATAGTGCAATACACAAAGGCAAAGTTGTTCCAATGAAGCTTTCAAAGTTGATCCAATCCACAAAGAACTTAGTTCAAGCCACATTAATCAAGCAAGCTTCAAGATATAAAGACAATGGCTCTGGCTCAAGTCAAAGACTCAAGTTCAAGACAAGACTAGTGCTTCAAGTTGTTTTGTATTAAAGTGTCTTGTAACAATTGTTGTTACCATTGAGTCTTAGAAATATTGTAATAGCCTTGTCACACATACACTCACACATATCTCTTAATATTTTGAGTGTTTTACAAAAGTTAAAAGGTCGAAACAAGCTTGAATAAGATCAGCTGTTGAGTACCAGTCGACCATTCTTCGGAACCAGTCGACTGTCTTAATACGAAACTGTCTGAACTCATACAAGCTCTGACAAGTTGACTCATCATGGCAACCCAGTCGACTGTTCAAGCCATTTCAACAGTTTTCTGATTTCAAAACTTATTTTTCAATTCAAAAAAAATTCTATCAGTTTTAATTCAGTTTTAGGAACTGTTCTTCAACGTTCCTATGATTCCTCTCTATAAATAGAGCATAGGAATCACCATGTTTTTTTTTTCCAAGCATTTTGTCTCTAAAGTTTTCAAGCTTTTGGTTTTGAAAAGAACAAGCATTCTAAAAGCAATCATAATCTCTAAGTTTTGGTTCTCTGAAAATCAGTCTAGTATAATATTGATTCATTTTAAACTGATTTCAGAAGTTGACCTATTACCCACCATACAAAAATCACGATCACAAACAAGTCTATAGGTTGTTGTAATTTTTTTGTTGTTGTTCTTCACTCTCGGGTTGTGAGAGTTGTCCTCTCGTTTGGAGAGTGGGGCTCCAGGTTGTAGGGTCAGGTTTTCACTCTAGATTGTAGAGTGGGTGTGCTCTCTCTTGTGGTGAGAGAGGACTACCGGTTTGGCAAGGTTGCTGTCGTCGAACATCGTAGGGTATTCTTGTATCTTATTCAAGAATAGTGAAAAATCTCAGGTATGTTGCTTGGGGACTGGATGTAGGTCGGGAGGACCGAACCAGGATACATCGCTGTGTACTCTGTGGTTGACTCTCTCTGTGGTTGTATTTTCTTCACTTGTATTTCAATTTTTCTATATTTTATTCGAAAACTTGTCTGGCAAGTCGACTGAGTCTCCTCTATAAGTCGACTGATCAGACTTGTATAAAATACTCTTCGAACACTTGTCTGGTAAGTCGACTGAGTTTTCGCTATAAGTCGACTGATCAGACTTGTATAAAATACTCTTCGAACACTTATCTGGTAAGTCAACTGAGTTTCCGCTATAAGTCGACTGATCAGACTTGTATAAATACTCTTCTTATCTGATGCCCCAGTCGACTGTGTTCTCTTTTTAAGTCGACTGAATAGAACGAAAAGTTCAATTTCTTAATTAATTTTTATACAACACTATTCACCCCCCTCTAGTGTTATTTTGCCTTGCCTACAGATCCAACAGAGGATTAGGTTTAAAGCCTATGACGAAAGAGGATACTTGATGGAAACCCTACCTAGGAATTGGAGATCCCAAGATCTAGATTCAAGGGGACTACTAAATCTTGTTGAATCGACAGGAGCACTGAGAGATTAAAATCTCATACCCACTCTTAGGATGATAAAACAGTGCTGCCTGCAAAGAGTTAGGATAAGCTTGGCTTTTAATGATTCCCATAGCTTTGAAATAAAAGTGGGGTATGGCTGGATACTCTTTATGGGCAATCACCATGTGAGTGTGAAATGTGACCGTTTCTAGGAGAATGAAGATAGGCTACATTCTCCAAGTTCACTCACGATTAACTAGGGTTGTTCAAGGCCAAAATGAACACAACAAAAGAACCTAGTTCTGTGAGGAGATGAAACAGTGTGATAGTTATTGTCTAGGTTCACATCAAAACCTGTGTTGTTCAAGACATCATGTTCACTACCTGGTTAAGTGAATCTCATGGCTACTCACTAAGGGTAGTTTAAAGTTGAAAAATTACTACCATTCCTGGTTCAGTGATTTTCCGATTGTATTCTCAGAGTCTTGTCTATCATGTCTTTTTCTGTCATATTTTTTTCTGTCTGGATTACATGGTCTGGTCATTTTCACTCATGTGGGAGATTGTTGGAAAAAGTTTTTGCATATTTTTTGGGCCGGATTTCGGTGGGCTCAGACCACTGGCGGCGCCGGAAATTGATTGGATCATGTTCCTCTCATCGAATACTATTCCGTAATGTACTCACTTGCCAAAAACGGTTTCCATATGAATGAAAAATGTAGGTCCAAAGTTGGGTACTCGAAATGTACAAACTTGGACAGTTGGAATGAATAATCCCACATCGGAAGATGGGAAAGATTTTCTCTAATATATAAGCTAAAGAAATGGACTAAAGGGCGTAGCCCTGGGGTTACCACTAACGTGTAGTGGGGAGAGGACCTAACCAAAATAACAAACACACACGCGCGCGCCCAGCCCGGCTTCGGCTGGCTCGGCTCTGGCCTATATTTTTTTTTACCCCGGTCCAAAATTTTTTCCGTTTACTGTTAAGACTTTTCAAATTATGGTTTGTCTCTTCCTTCTCTGTAATTGTAATTTTTCACAAATATTATTAGCATTTTTCTGTTTTATGACATTCAAATTCTAACAAGTTATTGTAGAGATAAAATGAGTTCTGGGTTAAGAAAAAGTAATTAAACCACAGCATGAACTTGTTAATTTATTTTTGACTTTGACTCTGGGTGAACACCGAAAAAGACAGTATAGGAGAAGGTATTTTTTGATAAAATAAATTTTTCAAAAAAAAATTACCACCTTTTCCTGCACTGTCTCATTATTGGTTGTAACGCTAGACTCTTAAGTCAAAAATAAATTAATGATTTAGAACAGTAGTATAATTTAGTATAGTTTAGTATATTAATTAATATCTTGGGATTGAAGCATCAAGGTCAATTGGAAGAGCCCAATAGATATTTATTTCACCGCACACATGCATTAGCTTAAGAGCTTGGGATTGGAGTTCTACAAATTCTAAATTAAGCTTGTGGTATTCCAATACAAATTTATATTATACACTAATTATTAGTTAATAATTAAGTTTGTTACCATCCACAATGGTTTACGCTATAATATGACAAAACAGCAAAATGAGAAATAAGAGCATCCACAAAGGTAATTCTTATTTTTTTGACAAAATGGAACGAATAGAAATAGAATAGATCGAAAGTTCTGCAGTGAGCGTTTGCTATATTTTAACAAGGACGAGACATCTTGTTTCGTCGTTTAATTTTTTTTTTAATTTAATTAATTACCGATTAACTATTAAAACATATTAATTAAATAAATTAAATATTATAATATAACCTAAACCTATCTAAACACCTACTAAAACATCATTAAACCAACTAAACCTACTTTTTTAAAGTCCCTAAAAGCTGGACGGGACATGATGTCCCGTCCGTGCTTTTTGGTGATTTTTTTTTTCTTTTTCATCCAATCTGGTCCGTTGGATCATGAAAAAAAAAAAATCCAAAAAACTAAACGGACGGGACAACATGTCTCGTCCGATTGTTTTTTAAAAAAAAATTTTTTTTGGGAAGGACGATACAACATGTATCGTCCGACCCTATTTTTTAAAATATATATATATATATATATATATATATATATATATATATATATATATATACACGGGACGAGACAAGTTGTCTCGTCCGATCGGAATGAAAAAAAAAATGCTGAGACGATACATCATGTATCGTCTTCTATAATCTCAAATTCGCTAGCCCACTTCTCATATTTAAGAAGCGACTGTAGCTCGTTCGCTATTTTTTGAGAAAATAGCAAACGACTGCAGCACTCAATTCTTATAAAATTCTCATATTATGAGAATATGGGAATTATAGCAAACAACTGTGGATGCTCTAACAAAAGTTACTTTTGCTACAAGGGTACATAGCTAGAATTTGACAAAAGAAAAAAAAAATCGAACAGAACAAGCGAGAGGTAAATTGTAATTTTAGGAAAATAAAAATAGTGCTTAGTTATTAAATATTCTTTAGTCAATTAATTAGATCATCCATAACGATTATTGCTATTTTATAGCAATATAGCAAAATGACAAATAGCAAAATAGAGAAACATTGCAATGGCCGTTTGCTATATTTTGGCAATTTTTCAAAAAAAATTGAGCGCACAAGACATGTTGTACCATCGCATACTTTTTTTTTATTTACTTGAAGTTTGTTTGAGAATTAAATTAGGTTTAGTCTTTAAAAAATCATTAAGTGAATAAATTAACTATTAAAATAACCTAAATTATGTTTAAATTAACACTAAATCCTACTAGTATTATACACGTGCTGTGCACGTGGGGAAAAATTGAGAGGAATGAAAAGGGTAAAAAAAAAATTACCTGCACGTGCGCTGCACGGATCGGGTTATGGACAAAGGTCTTCTCCCATTATAGTAGTAGAGATTTAAGTGAGTTAATTAATGGGCTAAAAGTTAAAAAGGTGCCCAAACGGGACATGTTGTCCCGTTTGAGATAATTTCGTGTTGTCCCGTCCGATCATAATTTGTATTTTATTTTTGGACGGAACAAATTCCGTCCGATCCAAAAAAATTAAAAATTAAAAAAATCTTGGACGATACATGTGTCGTCCGATAAGATTAAAAAAAAAATGGAACGGATAACATATTCCGTCCCATATATTTTGAGAATCCACATTTTCTTTCTCAAATATGAGAAGCAATTGTAGCAAAATTCTCTAAATATGGGAATAAAACAAACCGATGTGGGTATCTTTTTGCCAAAATATGGCAAAATGGCAAAAATAAGAAACCATTGTGGATGCTCTTAGTGATTAAAATAATACTAAATCCGGATTAAACTAATAAAGTGAGTGATTAGTGATTAAAATAATGGAAAAGTGAGTGATTAATTGTTGTTTGATGCTGACATTTCTCAAACGGGACATGTTGTCCCGTTTGGTCCATTTTTTAGCTCGGACGGGACAACATGTTTCGTCTGATGCTTTTTTTAAATTTTAAGTTTTTTTTTGACGAAACAACATGTTCCGTCCGATTCACACAAAAAAAAGTCATGAACTCTACATGTTGTATCGTCCGATCATATTTTTAAAAAAATGGGGACGGAACAACATATTTTGTCTCCTATATTTTGAGAATCCACAAAGAGTTTCTTAAATATGAAAAGTCACTGTAGCAAAAATAACAAACCGATGTGGGGCTCTTTTTACCAAAAAATGGCAAAAATGACAAAATAGAAAACCGTTCTGGATGCTCTAAGGGCATCCACAATGATGGTTGCTATTTTTTGGCAAAATGAGAAATCGTTAGAGCATCCACAGTCGTTTTCTATATCTCCCATTTTGCCATATTATAGCAAACGATGCGCTGCAATCGTTTGCTATATATGCCATTTTTCTCATTTCTTTCAAATCTGTTTCTCAAATTTGAGAAACAAAATAAGAATTCTCAAATTATAGAAGACGGAGAATCATATACCGTCTGAAGGATTTTAATATTTTTTAATCGACTGAGACGGGGAATCATATACCGTCTGTAGGATTATTAAATTTTTTATTTAAAAAAGGGTCGGACGGGGAATCATTCCCCGTCCTTCCCTTTTAAAATATTTTTTTTTTGGAAAAACTCCTCAGACGGGGAATCATCTCCCGTCCGGGAGATGATACCCCGTCCAAGGGGTTTTTACTTTTTTTTTTTTTTCCTTTTTTGGGTTTTTTTCCCAAATTGCCCTTCAATCTATATTGGACGAATATCAAAGGAGAGGGTAATTTGGTCTTTTAATATGTAAAAGCCAAATGAGAAAAATTTAACAAACGACGACTGCACGATACTCCCCTATATGCTATTACTGTAGCTGCCATATTTTGGCAAATGAGAAAAACGATTGTGGATGCTCTTACACTGGTTCATTTGCCAAATGTTGAGAAAGAATTACTTTTTTTTATCGGTAGTTCCGTCCGAGAAGTATTTTTGTAATTTTAAGTAAAATTAAAATAGTGTTGGTTATTAATAAGTCATTAGTTAATTAATTAGTGATTAAAATAATACTAAATCTTTATTAAATCCTTCATAAAAGTGATTAGTGTCTTAATTAATGGGTAAAATGTTTGAAAATGACATGTCCACTCTCAAACGGCAAATGTTGTCCCGTTTCTCGAATTTTTTAGATCGAACGGCCGCCAATGCTTTTTTATTTGTTGACGGAACAACATGTTCCGTGCGATACTTTTTTAAAAATTAAATTAAAAAAATGGACGAAACAACTTGTTTCTTCCGATCCTATTAAAAAAATTTATGGACGAAACAACATGTTCCGTCCCTTATATATATTTTTTTTTTATGAAACGGATAGCGCCTTATGGCACCAGCCTATCAAAAAAATATATATCAGAAATCAAAGTAGCATACAACAACTCATTTTACAAGTGGTAAAACAAGGTACTCGAGCAACCCATCGGACAAAACTCAAGTCCGAAAGAAACGAGAGCACACAACAAAGACAAAGAACAGGAAAAAGTAAAAGCTCTAAAATCAAACAGCAATTTGGAGCCCCTGCGAAGCGCTGCCGCACATCCTCCGCTTGAGTGGGCGAAAAACCAGACTTCCACCCACCACCACACTAGAAACGGCAAAAACCCTCGCCAGTCGTATCCAATCCGGGTAGCGACCTCGGAGAGGGGGCTGATTTTAAGAACCAAGCCACAAAGGAAAAGCCAGACAGCGTGTAAATCTTCGCAGGGGGGGGGGGGTGCCAAAACCCAAGGATCAGAACTCAAGCCAATAGCACTACTGCCCCAAGCCGCAACCACTAGAGAAACAATACACAGCTCCGGACAACAAACACGATCAACGTAAAGCCTATCTCCATTCTCGAAAAATTTGAACAAGAGAGGAACCCCCTAATCAAGAGAGCACGACCGCAGCAATATTCCCTCATTCATTGCGGAGAAAACTGAAAGAGAGACACATCGCTGGAAGAGAGAAAACTCTGACAAAAAAAATGAACAACAGCCCAGAATGCTGAGACATCCAGGAGCCATGCTAGCCCCAAAGCAGCTCAAAAATAAGGGAAGAACAAAAAATAGACAGGAGCGAGAATAAAAAAAAATTCAAGCCAAGGAAATTAACCGTCCCAGCCAGGGGGAGAACGAGACCAACTCGATGCAATCGAAACGAAAAGAATACATCAGCGAATGAAACGGAGGTAATCAGCCTTCGATCCAAACCTGGTAGCTCCACCCTGGTGATCAGCCCAAACATCCTGAACCAAAAACAGGTGGGGGCTCCCTCAAAACCACCTCCACAAACAAAACTCAACCACCTCAAGCCCCTGAAAAAATACAGAGCAACTAGACCGAAACAAACATCCACCACTACAAAGTGGACTGTCAAGCACTACAAGCCGGGCCACCCAAAATAAGGCTAGGAAAAAACCAGAGCACTCTCAATACTAGTGGCTAAAAAACAAAACAATGATGAAGCCAAACTCAAGAACAGAACCATTAGAAAACATAACAATTTAAACAAAATAAAGTCCTATACAATCTGGAACAAAAACCGGGAGATGGCCAAAAACCAGACCAAGACCTTCCAGAGATTTGTCCTTCCTAGGTGTCCCACCAAGCGCAACAAGAGGAAACCACCAGTGGACGCCACCCAACAAAACGCAAAGCGCAAGCTACAGCAAAAGTAGGGAGGAAAGCCAGCCTACAAAACGAGGCTAAATAGCCGCCTCAAACCCCCAATAGCTGGCCCTCCCAGAGAAAACCCTACGGCCTCACCCGGATATTCAAATCTGAAAAGCAGAGGGAACATAAATTAATAAAAATGAAGTAAAGACTATTACGAAAATGAAGTATTAGCATGAAAAAAATTAAACGCCTCGTCGAGACGATTTAATTACAGCGCTGCCACTTTATCCACCGGTAAAGTGGATGGCCAAAATTTGGAATAAAATAAGAAATCATCTATAATGTGGTCAATCGAAGTAGCGGCCTGCTTGAAAATACGCTTGTTCCGCTCAGCCTAAATAACCCAGATAATCGCCATAATAGAAAAAACCCACGATCTACGAAACTCTTTCCTGGGGGATTGAAACCTCCAACATGAAGAGAAAACGGCAGGGGAGCCATGTGCTTGCCAGGCGTTGACCCCAATCATCCAAAGAGGTTGAATAAATGCACACTTAAGGAAGAGGTGCTCGGCGTCCTCAAGATGGCCCGAGCAAAAAACACACAGCTGACCAACGACCAGGTTCATCTTAGTAAGAACAACTACAGTCAGTAGCTTATTCTTTAGTGCTAGCCAAGTGAGGATTTTCGACTTGGGCGGAGCACAGTTGCTCCATAAAGACTTAGCACTCGGGGAGGCTGTCCCCCAAAATTCAGAAAATTATAGAAGGATTTCACAGAGAAATTACCAGCATTAGTCCATCTCCATTTGAAGTCTTCAAACGGGTGCCAGTGGTAAAGGTTAATACTATCAAACAATTCTTGGAGTTCTGTCTGAAGAGTCAGAGGGAAAATGATGGAGAACGGAATCGACCAGAATTTTTGGTTATTGATAATAATAACATAATCAGCCACCCTGGCAGTGGGGTTGGATGCCAGATGGTAGATATTAGGAAACACAAGGGCGAGTTTGATGTTCCCGAACCATAAATCTAGCCAGAATCTAGTCTTAGTGCCATTAGCGCACAGATGAACTAAACAACAATGAAAAGGGCTGGCTACTTTCCAGACCCCTCTCCAGAACGAAGAGGATTTACGAGGGAGAGTGGTGGTAAAATCCATCATATTGTACCGGGGAAAATAGTTGGAAGCGATCATACGCACCCAAGGCAGCTGCTCCATTTAAAGAAATCTCCATAACCATTTTCCTAAGAGAGCCAAATTCTGGTGTCTAAGATTAAGAACCCCAAAACCTCCAGCTGCCTTAGAAGTGCAGATCAGCTTCCAGTTGCAAAGGTGAGTGCCGGCTTTATACGAATTCAAACCAAACCAGAAGAAATTCCTTCTATACGATCAATTTTCTTCATAAACCATGCCGGAAGGTAGTAGATTGACATCATGTAGAGGGGGGATGGAGGAGAGAAATGAGTTAACAAGAATTAGTCTGCCTCTGCGAGAAAGGTGTTTACCAGACCATCGGTTGAGTCTCGATTCAACCTTTTCGATCATCGACATCCAGTCAGCTTTATGAAGCTTACCCCATCTCAAGGGGATACCTAGATAAGTGATAGGGAAGGAGGCAGAGACACAATTAAAGAAATAAGCAATTTACGTTTGCCGGTTTGGGAATCCCCCAAGCCAGAGGACAGAAGACTTTTGGAAGTTGATGGCCAATCCTGACGCACTTTCAAAGACATAGAGAAGTAACTTCAGGTTACGTAAAGTGTACTCGTTAGGTTTTGCAAAGATAATTGTATCATCCACGTATTGGAGGTTCAATACACCACAGAAACTACGAGAACTACCCAGTCCTTCAATAACACCAGCATCCCATGCATTGCAAAGCAGTTTACTAAACACATCCGCAACAAGTGCGAAGAGCAGGGAGGAAATAGGATCACCCTGACGAAGACCACGCTTACACTTGAACTTGTGACCTTCCGTCCCATTGATAATAATGGACGAAGTGCCAGCAAAAAGACTGGATTTGATCCAGGCGATCCATTTCGGACCAAACCCACGATGAAGAAGAGTTTCAAAAAGAAAATCCCAGCTAACGTTATCGTAAGCTTTTTGAAAGTCTAATTTTAATAGGATGCCCTCCGAACTCAATTTGTGGCAGTCTGAGATGATTTCTTGGGCCGAAGCCACACTATCAAGGATAAAGTAGTCCTTAATAAAACCCAATTGCATGGGATCAATTAAAGGAGAGATAATGGCACTAAGACGAGATGAGAGCACTTTTATGATGATCTTGAAGGTAGAGTTCAGGAGACTAATCGGCCTAAAGTTAGAGACCAAATTAGCCCCCAGAAATTTGGGGATTAGGACAATGTGCGCATAATTGATCCTATCGAATGAGAAATTCCCCGGATGAAGATCGTAGAACATTTGAAAGAGATTGTCTTTGAGATAATCCCAAAATTTTTGTAAAAAGAATGCCGGAAAGCCATCCTGGCCAGGGGCAGAATCACTTTTCAATAAGAACACCGCCCGCTTGATCTCTTCTAGAGAAAAAGGGGCTTCCAGGCTGGATAGATTTTGCGACTGCTGACCGTACAGCTGTTGCCAGTCTAGATGGATAGAACGATGTTTAGTAGATCCTAACAGATGTTTAAAGAACCAAAGGAAAGAAGCATGAATGTCTGTGGTCGAAGATAACTTAATGTCATTATCGAGGATAGAAGAAATTCTATTGCATCGTTGCCTGTGCAATGCAAAATTATGGAAGAAAGCCGTGTTACCATCCCCTTCCTTAAGCCAACAAAATTTGGCGAGCTGAGCTCATTTAATGTGGTCGTTGTGAAGTAACTCTGTGTAGCTTCTTTTACAAGAAGCGCGCTCGGAACGGAGGGGGTCAAAGATAGGCACTATCTCTTCCATACGATCGATGGAATCAATGGTCCAAAAGGCAAACATTTTTAAGAAAGTTATCATTGGCATATCTTTCCTTATGCCATAATTTGCTACCATATTTAATGGGTAGTTTAATCAGAATACGGTCTAAACCGGAAGAACCCGAAATAGCAGAAAGACATTCCGTGATGAGGTTGACGAAAGTTTGGTCTTGCAACCAAAATTTTTCGAAGCGGAACTTGTAAGATCTGGAGAAGTTAAAGTTCGAAGATAAAGAGATGGGACGTGGTCCGACGAAGGATTGGGAAGAGCTGAGACGAAAGAGTTATGGAAGAAATTGATCCAGTCCTAAGACACCAGAAATCGATCTAGCTTAGCCAAGGTCGGAGGAGACTTCATATTGATCCAAGTGAATGATCTACCATTGAGTGGCAGATCAGTCAAATGGAGGGCGCGAATGGCACACATTAAAGCGGGTCGAATCTAAAGAGTAATGGGATGCTCCGGATCTATCGGAAGAAAATCTTGTGACGTTAAAATAACCACAAAAAATCCAGAAGCCATTAATGGAGTGTTGGAAGGAATACAATTCGTTCCAGAATTCTTCCCTCCTATCCACAGTAGACGAACCGTAAACAGACACCATAGTGAGCATACAATCGAATTCAAACCAGTGAAGACGAACCAACAGGAAGAAAGTTAAACGGCTAGTCGAAATGTGAAAGAAACTGGCTTCTTTGAAACTAAAAAGGATACCTCCCCTAGTGCCCATGGCATCTAGAGAAATCCAATGGGAGATTAAAGATCCTCCTATCGAACGTAAGATTGAAGTCGAAGGGGATTCGAGTTTTGATTCTTGTATATAGATCATATCACAATGGGAGGAAGAAATCAGCTGAAACAACGCTTGTTGTTTCAACGTACACCCCAGCCCACGAATGTTCCAAGAGATGCTAATCATTAAACACATTGGCCTCAAAAGCTCTTGAAATTTCGCGACCATGAATAGCCTCAAAATCTACAAAGTTATCCGAATCAACTAGAAATCCCATCTTCCTAGTCATGCTAAGCATTTCCAAATTGGAGAGAGAGTCAAAATGTACTTGGTATAAGGAACCCAAACGTTCCTTACCTTAAGAAAGAGGAGAGAGGGAGATGAGTCTTTCTTGCGGAAATGACTCGCAATAGGGGACTGAGCATCTGCCAAAAGGCTCGATTCTCTGCTGGCTCGAATACGAGCACTAGGACGGATGACCGAGAAACATTTCGGTTTAATAAGATTTTTAATATTTTCTTTATTCCCTTTTGAGGAAAAACTACTAGAACGAATGGTCCCAGGACTGGTCCCTGTTATGGTGCCTACCGAAACCTTTGAGGTAACAGCCGAATCCGGGGCACCGGAGGCCCTACGATCCGACAGGTCTAAGCAGAAGGCCGCAAAGGCCAAGGAATGGTTGTTAGATCCTCTACAATTAATAGTGAGAGAAGGCATAGCCGAAACAGGATGTAGAGGTAGAGAAAATAATCCAGTGCTAGAAACAAGGTTGAAACAAAACAAGGAAATCGAAACAGGAAAAATTTTCAAAGAAAAAAAGTTGAAGTACTTTAAACCGCAAGCAGCTTGTAACAGAAAACCCAAGGAAGTAGGCAACGAAGATACCTGCATTTGAGATAGCGAGCGATCCATCTCTATTAATTCGTCCTCGAGAAGATCATCTTTATCCACCCAGGTATCGGCTTTAAAAGTAGTAGCAGACGCTGCTATCGAAGGCACGGAGGAGGGGGGAGGGCCCGACGGATGGGTGTGATGAACCGCGCTAATGAACTTTTCCTAATAAGAAGAATATTGCGGGTTCGCATCCCAATCGGGCCACTTCTCGGATGCCTCTAAAGGATTATGCTTAAAAGAAAGTGAGATGGGGTGTACCGGGGGAACAACAGATGAAGACTCCTCAGAGGTAAGCTGCCCAGTGGTCTTAAAGGACACCTCAGGCGGAGTCCCTTGATGAGGAGTGACGGATTTCCCCGCAGTCAAATCTGGGTTAATCCAAACCAAATTGGAAGCTTTAGACGGAGAGCTTTTGGGTTTGGAAGGGGTGATAACCGGTCTGCGCTGAAACGGAAGATTTTTTTTGGGTTGATCTTTGTGAGGCCTCCTCCACTTAGAAGAGTGAGTGGTAGACTGAGAAGAAGTACCGACAGAGCATGTGCTGGGCAAAATAGGAGCTTTCCTCGGAGGATTGGCAACAATCAGGGTCACAGAAGCTGAGGATGGCTTAATCGCCACCAAATCTTGACAAGAGACCGAGACCAGAAACGAAGATATCTGGTCTCTTAAAGTGAATGAGTCAATCCTATCTTTTACCGATGGGCAAAAGAAATCAGCATCAACTTGAAGATACCCTGATGCCAACATAGTAGAGGAGGTGATGTGCTTAAGCTCCCCCACACATTTGGTGAAATCGGAAACGACTCGGTGGCATACACTGAACGAGGGGAGGCCTAGCAAAGTAACTTCAACAGCAGAGGGAATTAATGGAAGAGGGGGGCTTCCACGATTGATCCACTTACGAACGGAAACGTGCATAGCTCCGATCGAAAGGGTGTTGCAGGCAACTAGATCCTCCAGAATTTTCAAGAAAGGACAATTAATAACCACTTCACCGTTGGAGCAGACATTGTCCGTTATATTTTAAGAATGAGCAAATTGTTTCTCAAATATGAGAAATTCATGTCGCAACTTTCTCAAAAAATAGCAAAATGAGAAACCAATGTGGATAGATTGTTGTCAAAAAATGACAAAATGGCAAATTTAGTAAATTCATTGCGGATGCTCTGAGAGCTTGGGATTGGAGATCAAGGTCAATTGTTGTTACCCGAAGTACTAGTCAAATGAGTTGGCATTTTGCGGTCTTGATATGTATATATGTAAATTAAACAAGTAGGGAACAGAGAGCAATAATAATAATGATAAATAATAATATTTGATGGTCTCATAAAATATATTTTTGGTAGGTAAAGGGGACTAATATGTGGGAGTAAATTGGTAGGTGGGATGATGATGATTTGGTGATGCTCAACAGTGCAAGTTTAAGAGGATTAATTGAGCATGCATGAAGCCCATTGCCCCTAATGCTTGCTGATGAGAAACACTTGGTCATGAGCCGCCACGAGATACAGCATACTTGCTACTGTTGCCAGACATCCAGAATTGTAAATACTTCTATCAAAGTTGTGTTGTACTGTATTTTGTTCTGCATTGATCCCATTGATCCTTATATATATACTAGGTTTGCTCGTAGGCACGAGCCTATGGCACGTAGGAGCAAACGGATAGTAAGTTAACAATAGAAGGAAACTACTAAAAGTCAAACTTATGCCTTGGCCGTTAAAAGACGTTAGAGCTCCTGAGATTGAATCTGGATCGTTGATTGTCCTCCTGTGATCTGAAATTGACGGTTGTTGATGCGGCCGATGGACCTGCAAAATGTCAGAAACACCGGGGGGTGGTCCCTTGCGACAGACCCTCCGACGCTCAAGTCAGAACCAGAAAGAGAGAGGGGGAGTAAAAACTGGTGAATTGTTGATTACCTGGAGACTGAGGAGGGGGAGGAGTATTTATAGGCCTAAGAGACATTCTAGAAGCCGAATCATGACCGTCGGATCTTTCATGTCTCCCCCCCTGAAGAGATAAGATATCCCTGTGAGAGGATAAGAGATGAGACTTCTAGCCATCATGGGCTGGGTGTTTCTCTTAGTGGGCCTAGTCTGTCACTTTTTATGGGCTTGAGAGAAGTCCATGTCTTGGAGTGGGCCCAGGCCTGTAAAATAGGCATGTGATGGCTAATCTGCCTGTAGATGCTTGGAGATCCGTGCAGGGATCGTACGGCTCTGATCTGCTGTAATTTTTACCATCATCATAAGCCCCCCCCATTCCCGGAAGGCAATTTTCATGGCTTTCGGGAAGTAGTACGTCTTAGTTTTAGAATCTGGCGAATAATCTTAGCAGTCGGAGTGTTCGGAGATACCTGGAACCGATCTATGGCTTCTGAAGGCAGTGAATATATTCCTGGAGTTTTCCATATTTTTTCGGATTTTTCCTATTTTTTTGGAATTTTCTCGGAATTTTTTGGGAATTTTTTCATAGTTCTTCGGATTTCTTCGAATTTTATGGAATGCTCTACAATCTCAAAATCACTCTTTCGAATTTTATAATTAATAAATTTAATCTTAATTATTTTTTTGGATTTTTAAAAATATTTTTCCCAATTTAAATAATTATTTTTGAATTTTTAAATTAATTTTTGAATAAAAAATGATTTTTAATTGATTTTTAAATAATTTTTCTGATTTATCAAACCTGACTCGCATTTTGGAGCGATCTGAATCGTGGATCGGAAGTTGGCTCGCGTGCTGAGTTGATCAGACGGCTAGGAGGCTTTGATCAAGGCAGAAAATCCTGAAGCGCTTGATCAAGTGGTGGTGCGAAGATCTTGGAGATCTGACGGCTCCTAGTCATCTTCTTCACCCCCTAGCTCGACCGACGAAATTGCCGAGCTATCTTCATCCCCTTCATCGCATAGCTCGTAGATGGTTTTTAGTAGGCGATTGCGGAGCTCTGGACGTCAAGCTCTCGCCGAACCATCGAAACCTTGCCGTGCTGGAGCTATGGTGTGTTCTTGCCAAACCATGGAGTCATGGAAACTTCACCGAGCTATGGACCTTCGTGCTCTCGCCGAGCTATGGCGATAGGTCGTCTCGCCGAGTTATGGAGCTTGTGATTGCCGCCGCGCTATGGAGTTAGAGGTTTCGCCGAGCTGCGGAGCTTGAGCTCTCGCCGAGCCATGGTGTTTTGCGTTCTCGCCAGCTATGGCAGCTTGTTTCCGCCGAGCTATGGAGCGAGGAAGTTTCCTCGGGCTATGGCAATCCCTTCACTGAGCCATGGTAGCTCGTCCCGCCGAGCTACGTTCCTCCGAAGTTTCACCGAGCCATGGGGTTCGTATTCTTCGCCGAGTTATGGCTATGGAGTGTCCCGCTGAGCTGTGATAGCTCGTTTCGGCCGAGCTATGGACTGGAGCCCTCGTCTTGCCGAGCTATGGGGATAGTTTGTTCTCGCCGCGCTATGGACTTAGCATTTTTTAGCTTTGAGATCGCCGAGCTATGGTGTTGCGGAGCTATGGATTCACTTCGGCCAGCTATGGAGCTATCGAGGCGTCACCGAGCTATGGGGAAGATTCTCGCCGAGCTATGGACTTAGAGGAACTTCGTCAAGCCCTGTTTTCGGATTCGAGCTCTATTTTCGGTCAAGCTCTGTAAGAGCTTGGAGTGGGTGGTGTTCACGAGGAGGCGAGAGCTCGAAGTCGCTGGTGGGGCGAGGGGTTATGGCACTCGGTTTCGGAGTGAGGAGGAGAGGCGAGTCGACGAGCTTTCGTTGGTTTTTGACGAAGTGATCGATGGGTTTTTGGCAGGAGAATTCGAAGAAGAGAAGGAGAGCGAGAGGAAGAAGAGGAGAAGTAGCGGAGCGGTTATGGTCCTAATGGGTTTCGGGTTCTGATCCGACCCGTTAACATCCCCTTAGTTGAATTTGGTTATTCGGGTCTTGGTTTGTGGATTTGAACCCGAATCGAACCCGAAATCTCCTTTTCCTCTTTCTTAGAATTTGTGAGCTTCTTTTTGAGAGTTTTTGGAGCTTGTTCAGGCTTGGGTGTGCATATAAATTTTTATACATGTATTTATTGTCATTTATATACAACAACTCATATATACATGTATAATTATTTATATGTGTATACCCAGCTTTTCGCTCCATCACCGTCGATTGGTGAATCTTGCAGATATATAACCAGTTATGATGGGAGAGTTGTTTGCTGACTTGCTGTTTGATCCTAACAAGTTGTTGTGGCGTATCCGGAACAGAGTTGAACGTTTGAGCTTGTCGTTTGCGCCCGACAAGTGTGTAGAGAACTCTGCGACGAAGTTGAATGTTGAGCTTGCCGTTTGAACCCAACAAGTTTATAGGGGAAACTCTGTGATCGAGTTATGTGCTGAACTTGTTGTTTTTTCCCAAAAAGCTTAGAGAGGACTCTATAACGAAGTTGGATGTCGCACTTGTTGTTTGCACCCAGCAAGCATGTAGGGACAACTTTGAGATAGTGTCGATATAGAAACTGTCATTTGATCCCGACGAGTTTAGAAAAGGGACTCCGTGATGGAGTTGTGTGTTGAACTTGTTGTTTGTTCCCAACAAGCCTAGAGAGGACTCTATGAGGGAGTTGGATATCGCACCTGCTGTTTGCCCCCAGCATGCGTGTAGAGACAACTCTTTGATTGAGTTGGTCTAGGAACTGCCATTTGGCCTCGGCGAGTTTAGAGGCAACTCTGAGATAGAGCTGATGTAGAAACTGCCGTTCGATCCCGACAAGTTTGAAGACAACCCAGAGATAGAGTGGAACATTCAAGCTTGCCATTTGTGCCCAGCAAGTTTAAAGGAAACATTGTACCTGCTGTTTGCGCCTAGCAAGCATGTAGGACCAACTCATTGATTGAGTTGGTTGTTGCACTTGCTATTTGTGCCCAGCAAGCATGTAGAGACAACTCTGAGATAGAGTCGATGTGGAAACTGCCGTTTGATCTCGGCGAGTTCGTAGAGGACTCTATGACAAAGTTGGATGTTATACCTGCTGTTTGCGCCCAGCAAGTGCATAGAGACAACTTTGAGATAGAGTTGATGTAGAAACTGCCGTTTGGTCCCTGCAAGTTTGTAAGGGAAACTCCGCGATAGAGCAAACGAGTTGTTAATGGAGCTCAAGTGGCGAACGGAGCGCTGAACTCGTTGTTTGGGATAAACGAGTTGTTGATGGAGCTCAAGCGGCGAGCAGAGCGCTGAACTCGTTGTTTGGGACAAACGAGTTGTTAATGGAGCTTAAGCTGCGAGCGGAGTGCTGAACTCGTTGTTTGGGACAAACAAGTTACTGAGGGAGCTCAAGCGACGAGTGGGGCGCTGAACTCGTTGTTTGGGACAAACGAGTTGTTGAGGGAGCTCAAGTGGCGAGCGGAGCACTGAACTCGTTGTTTGGGATAAACAAGTTGTTGATGGAGCTCAAGCAGTGAGCAGAGCGCTGAACTCGTTGTTTGGGATAAACGAGTTGCTGAGGGAGCTCAAGCGACGAGCAGGGCGCTGAACTCGTTGTTTGGGACAAACAAGTTGTTGAGGGAGCTCAAGTGGCGAGCGGAGTGCTGAACTCGTTGTTTGGGACAAACGAGTTATTGATGGAACTCAAGTGGCAATCAGAGCATAGAACTCGCTGTTTGGAGCCAACGAGTTATTTGGTGAGGGTTGAGCGAAGAGTAGAACATTGAACCCGTTGTTTGGAGCCAATGAGCTGTGGACGGAGCTCAAGCATAGAGCAAGGCGCCGAACTCGTTGTTTGGAGCCAACAAGCTATTTAGTGAAGCTTGGGCAAAGACCAAGGCATTGAACTCGTTGTCTGGAGCCAACGAGCTATTTGGCGGAGCTTGAGCAAAGGCCAAGGCATTGAACTTGTTGTTTGGATCCAATGAGCTATTTGGCGAAGGTTGGGCGAAGACCAACACATTGAACTCGTTTTTTGGAGCCAACGAGCTATTGATGGAGCTCAAATGGCGAGCGGAGTGCCTAACTCGTTGTTTGGGACAAAAGAGTTATTGATGGAGCTCAAGCGGCGAGCAGAGGGTGCTGAACTCGTTGTTTGGGACAAATGAGTTATTGATGGGGCTCAAGCAACAAGCAGAATGCTGAACTCGTTGTTTGGGACAAACGAGTTGTTGATGGAGCTTAAGCGGCGAGCAGAGCACTGAACTCGTTGTTTGGGACAAACGAGTTGTTGAGTTGATGGGGCTCAAGCGACAAGAAGAGCGCTAAACTCGTTGATTGGGACCAACGAGTTGTTGATGGAGCTCAAGCGGCGAGTGGAATGCTGAACTCGTTGTTTGGGACAAATGAGTTGTTTGGTAGAGCTTAAGCGAAGAGCGGAGATCGGGGTGTTGGACCCGTTGCTCGATGTTGACGAGCGGTTGACCGGAGGAACCTAAGTTGCGTGCATTGCGCCGAACTCATTGTTAGAGCAGATGAGTTGTGGGTATTCTGAATCTTCTTTGTGCGGAAGTGAAGTCACTTGTGTTTATTCAGCGTTCAGATGATTCCATTCTTCTCTTTACTGACAAGTAGTTGTGTGCATCGAATGAGGTTCCCCGAGATACTGAGCTTGTCCTCCTTCGTGATACGTTGCGCTTGACGGAGTTGTAACTCTCTCGTTTGCACGGTGCTTCAAGTGAGACGGAGTAGGAGCTTGCTCAAGTGAAGGTGGTCGGATAAACCTGGAGTTTGCTCGTCTAAGGAAGACTTGTCTTGAATATCATTATCAAGAGTTGAGGCGGCTCTATGGAGCTGTTAGCTGGTAGGAGGCTGGCAAGGAGTTTTGTTTCTCTTAGGTAGAGCATCTCTCCAGCGTGTATAGCTGAAAGAACAGCTTTCATGACAGTTTGCTGTACCGTGTTCACAGGACTTTCGGTAGCGGTTCTTAGACGTGAATCGTGGAGTCATTGTAACTTTGCTGCTATAATGAGACTTATAGCTTGTGGAATGAGAAGTCTTCTACATGCTTGTGTTTTGTCCTCTGATACATCGTCTTGGGGGTTGGCTAGTTGTATGAGCTAATTTTGGGAGAGTTAGATTTTGGACTAGCCGTTTTATATTTGCAGACATCTGTAGTGCTACTGGATCTGAACATATAAGTTGGTGATAGATCTGTGATTTGCGGGATTCATTTCATATGCTTGATCCTTGCTGTCATGGTTGAGGTGTCATCGACGGGTTCTCTATCGCTAAATAACAGGGCCTCAAGTCTGTTGCATATAGCTTAGAGAGTTGTCGATAGTATATGACGGAGTGGAGCATTGCTCCGTCTTGAACCCAGCTAGTTGTAGGGACAACTCTGAAGGAGAATTATTTTCCAAACTTGCTGTATGGGGCCTCTAACAGATTGTGAGAGTCACATCGAATGGAGAGTTGAACTCCAAGTGTTGCTTTACAAGTGTCGCTAGAGTAACTCTGATCCATGATTTTGGACCTATTAATCTGTTGTTGAGAAAATTTAACTAGGCGCAGGAACAGATCGAATGGCGAGTTGAACTCTGAACGTGTTTCATTACAGGTTGCTAGAATAACTCTGAACCATGAACATGGATTCCGAACTTGTTAGTTTAAGTATTAACAGGTTGCAGGAGCAGCTCGAATGGTAAAGTGCACTCTGAACTTTGCTTCTTTGCATATTGACAAGGTCTCTTTTGAACCATGAACTGGACTCCGAACCGGTCGTCGAGGCGTTGACGGATTGTAGGAGCAGATCGAATAGTGAAGTGCACTGTGAATTTGCGTTATTGCAAATTGTTTAGAGTCCCTGTCGAGCCATGGGTATGGACTCCGAATTCATCTTACGGGGAGACTCGCAACTAGTGTTTGGTGTTGCTTAAGTGTTTAAGCGTGGCACTCAACTTGTTGTTTCCGAGCCTCCAAGGAAGCTCAGCTAGTTGCAAGAACAGATCGATCGGTGAGTTGTGTTCTAAACGTGCATGTTTGCATGCTACAACTCCCGAGTTCTGGATTCCGAACTTGCATTGTAGAAAGCTTGTAACGAGTGCCTAGCGCCACTTTGAATGTAAGTTGGGCGTGTAGCTTGTTGTTTGTTTTGATGAATTAACAGGTTGTAGGAGCAGATTGAATGGCAAAGCACTTTGAACTTGTTTCATTTGTAAATTACTGTAATAACTTCGCACTCTGTATGTGGGCTCTGAACCTGTCTTGTAGGAAGTTTTAACGATTTTCTGGTGCCATTTTTGTGTACAAGTTTGACACTCAACTCGTTGTACTTCACAAGGTGTTCTACTTTCCAAGTCCCTGTTGATATCTCCCTGCCCCCCGGGTCTTCAAGTTGATGAGCTGTCAGGCAAACAACTTGGTAGACCTTGCCTGGACTTACCTATTTTGGAGGGAGCCCCCATTGTTTTGCATAGAGAAAGGAAAATCTTCTGATGTACCAATGTGTTTAGGCAAGATTATTTGTTTCTGTCGACTGAGCAGAGTGGCTTCGAGAAAGGGATTCAAGTTTATTACTGTATCATGATGAGAAACAGTTTGGACCTGGCGAGAGATGGTATGGCAGGTTTGGAAGTTCTTGGTAGAGGCTTGTTTACAGTTTTGGAGTTATTGTGACTGTTCTCTGGCGGTAGCTCTATGGCATCGAGGGGGAGAATGGAGCCCCCCATTGTAGCGGTGTAGCATGTTCGTGCCGCCACTTGGATTCCTACAGCTTGGCCTATGCCAGCTGTTTTTGGGAACTTCGTTTTCGTGTGAAATGCGAAGGCAATTGCATGGAATGCCGCCCGGCCTGGATGACCGAATATGGCATTGTATTCAGCTTTGACATCGACTACCATAAAGTCCAGTGCTTTTGTTTGAATAGCAGGGGCTTTCTCTACTGTTACGTCGAGTGCGATAATTCCCTCAACTTGGACAGGTGCACCAGAGGAGTCATGAAGTGTATAACTGGCTAGCTTGAGTCGGTCTTGAGGGAGCTTGAGAGCCTGAAATGTGGCCATGAAGAGGATGTTTACTGAGCTGCCATTGTCCACCAGGATGCGACATACCTCATGATATAGCATGCAAAGGTTTATGACCAATGTGTTGCGATGAGGTGTTTGGATGCCTTCTAAGTCCTAGTGAGAGAAAGATGTCAGGACCCCGGTGTGTTTGGCAGGTAGAGTGTTATCTATGGAGTTGACCTTTCTGACGAAAGCTTTACGGGAGGAGTTGGAATCTCCCCCCAACGGGTCTTCATGAGTGTAATGGAGGATGGTCATGTGTTCAGAGTCTTGCAACTCTCATGGCCTTTGCTGATGCTTATCAGCCCCCCGGGATGGAGAATTTTTGGCATTGTTATCTTTCTGAACGAAGTTGGAGAGATAGCCCCTGCGAACCAGGGCTTCCAGTTCTTCATTATGAGCTTGACAGTTGTAAGTAGTGTGTCCTTGGTCTCTGTGAAATGTGTACCACTTATTTTTGTCTTTTCTTCTGCTAGACGTTGGCATCGTGGGGGGAGGGCAGATTATTCCGTCCTTCTCCATGTCCATGAAGATAGCTGATACGCTTGCATTGAGAATAGCAAACTTGTCAAAGCATGGCGCTAGATTTGGACGGCGGAACTTGCACCGTTTTTCTGTAACTTCCTGAGTTCTTCTTCGCTTGTGTTCTTCCGTTTGTTTCCGGAAGATGAATCGTTCTTGCCTTAAGGATAGAGAACTTCTTCGACCCTAATATACTTGTCACCCCTTTTCAGGAGCGCAGTGAAATTTTTGGGTGGCTTTTTGGCGAGGGAGGCTTTCAGGTTTTTGTTAATGACGTTCTGGCGAAAGAGCTGCAGTTGCGACTGAAGTGTTCTAGGCAGAAATTAGCCTTGCTTCAGTAGTAACATGCTTGACGAAGTCTTACAGCGAAAGAGCTACAGTTGCGACTGAAGTGTTCAAGGCGTATATTGACCTTGCTTCAGTTGTAAAATGCTTGACGAAGTTTTGCGGCAAAAGATCTGCAGTTGCGACTGAAGTGTTCAAGGCGAAAATTGGCTTTGCTTCAGTTGTAAAATGCTTGATGAAGTCCTTTAGCAGTTCTCCATCTTTTTGCTTCAGTTCTAGTAGGGAGACACTAGTATTTTCAGTTCTCTGACTAGTAATGAAGTGTGCAATGGAGAGTTCCTCAAGTTGATCGAAGGAAAACATGGATTCGGGTTTCCGACGTGAGTACCATTCCCTAGCTAATCATTTCAGTGTAGCGGGAAATCCCGACACATGAGTGCATCGTTGGCATTATAGAACATCATAAGTGTTTTAAAGCTCTTGACGTGGTTCGTCAGGTATGATTTCCTGTTGTAGGACTCGAATTGAGGATCTTTGAAGTTCCCTGGAATGGGTGCATCGAGGATGGCTTTGCTGAAGGGACGTTGATTAGGGCGGTAGGCCCTGTTGAACCAGCTTCTCTCATTCTTCACCTGTTCTAGGCGATCTTGTACTTCTTGGATGCGGCAAAGGACTTGGTCGTCCTCCTTTTGGGATCCAGTTGAGGTATTGTGGACTGAGATGCAGTAGTACTGAGGATGTTGTTCAGGACGGTTTTGTCAGGAGCCCCCTGATGCCTCTACGTTGGAAGGAGCATGATTAGATTGTCAGGGTGACTGTTGAGGGAGAATCTGATCTTCCATAGAAGGAGCTGGTTGACGAAGAGTTGTAGTGCGACGGCTGGAGACTACCTCTTTACCTTTTAGTCTTTGTGGCATGGGGATAAGTCTTATTTGTGTAGTTTCCCATAGACGGCGCCAATCTTTTGCTGCTTTTTTCGCTGTGAGAGCAAACAGATAGTGAGTTAATAATGGATGGAAACTACTAAAAGTCAAACATGTGCCTTGGCCGTTAAAAGACGTTAGAGCTCCTGAGATTGAATTTGGATCGTTGATTGACCTCCTGTGATCTGAAATCGACGGTTGTACAGAGAGCGGGATAGTCGACTGTACGGTCGACCGGCCTAGAGTTCAGGAGTTGGCTTTACACGTTGCGGTCAACCGACAGTGGCGCTGTGTGTTATTTGGGCTGACGAGTTTAAGGCCCAATAAGCTGGATCTGTATTTATCTTTTAGGATTTACTTGAGTGCTATATATGGCTGTATACTCTAGGGTTTGGGTGGATCTAATCCATTTTTTAGATCAAGAGGTGAGCCGTTATCATTGTTCAACTTCAAGATGGGATTGTGTCAAGTGTTTCAAAGGTGAGGGAGAGAGATTGAGAGTTGTAATCTCTTTTGTAATCTTTGTATTTCTTGGGGAATAATAAGTATTGGTTATCTCTGCATATTGATTGTGTTCTTGTGAGATCTTGCATATATCTTAGTTTATCTAAGTCTCGGTAGTTTCTATTGCTTGTGGTGTACTTCCGCTATTAGCACTGCAAGTTGTTGTAGATTCTTCAACAGTAATGGAGGGACTTGATTTTGATTGTATGTGTATTTGTTGGAGCAATACTTCTAATTGGTAAGAAAAATTCTTATGTATCCTAAAAGTAGTTTCTTTTTTATTTTAGATGAGAATTACATTAAGAACAAATTATGGTATAAATAAATTTATAACAGTATGTATCTGGCATGGCAGTCTTCATCAAAACTGAAGCTAATTAACTGCAAATTTATTTATTTTTATGAAGTTTGTATATTTTGTTTTTGAATTAAATGGTCATGTAACCCTTAGGCAAAAGCCTGCCAAATTTCGAACACAGTTTGACCAATATCCCCTAATTCTGCCAGTTGTTTGTTCAACGAAACTTTAACTCTTTTTCTTTAACTTTTTCATGTCTGAATTCAGGCTTAAAGTCTAAACTTATTTCAACTCAATTAGGCATCAATTAGCATCCCTTTAATTAGCTTACTTCCATGATTTATTAATTTGCACAAGATCATGTTGATTGAGATTTTAACTGAAACATTGTTGACTTCTCATGTTTGCACTTACGTTTAATCCCTAACTAAATTAGGTCAGTATCCCTTCATGTTCCCTATGTATCATATCCATTGTTGACTTCGAATACAATTAAGTATCATATTCATTGAAAACAGAACTTAGTTTTTTATAACTTTTTCTGCCTTAAAAGCCAGACTTCTTTAACTCCTCTGCAGATTGCAGTTAACCATCACAACTCAGTGGTGGAATGGTGGAATAAAGAAAGGAGCTTCTTTTACCCAATGCACTTTTGATGCTTTTGTTTCATCATCACTTTTAATGCCTGAATGCCACCAATGATCTATTGGGTACAACACTGATCAATTTTGGTACGACTACAAAGAAAGGATGCATGCCACCAGTTTTCTCCATTTACAAAGGCAGCTAAACAATACCAAAGTGATCAGTTTTCATATGATATTATAAACAGTCGATCTTGAGTTGTAACTCATCTTCGAGATCAAGCTATACATCATATTCTTTACAAAAAATAGATCAGTCAATTAGACATTATGTATTTTGAAGTAAACTATAATGTGCAAGACCCTATTATACCAGTATACAAAAACTTTATAATTATCTTAAGGGTTGAACCCTTTTTTTTAAAACGATAAGCATTACGGTTTAGTATTTATATTCTAACATGGTCATGAAGGTTAGCTGTCATATTTTTATGCCCATAAATGAATTGTTTGCAGTGGTATTTGCTTATTAATCCATATTTTAAGCACAACCGCTGAAATTTGAAACTGGGTTCCTCTATGAAAGACTCAAACAGTTCCAGAGTCCAGACTAACACTCCGAAATAACGGTAAGAGTTGGAGGCTTAGTTTTCACATGTAACACATGAGAACTAGATCATTAAATTTACTAAACTCTACATATACATCTAATTTGAATTGTATTGATAAAGATCTATTTGTTGCTGACTTAATTGGTCCAAGTTCTGATGAAAAACCTGCAACCAGCTGAAACATTTCCTCTTAAGGATGTATCTTACTCTATATTTTGTAACTGTAATTTTTTTTGGGCAGCTGTAATCTTAAAATTTATGATTTATTACTCGTATATAGCATAAAAATGATTCATTGGAAGGGCCATGAGGAATCCACTTCGTACATTCTCTAATATGAAAATGAACAAACGTACGTATAATTATAATATCTATGTGTAAAATGTAAAATCTAAGCTCCCCATGCCATCTTGGAACTTAATGGCCACAGAGCTGGCAATACTAATGCAGAGGGAAGGGTAGGGAAGGGAAGGGGATGCCCTAAGCTCAACAGATTCACGTGGGCTCTTTTCCTTGATTTGAAAATTTATGAGATTAATTAATTTCAGTAGATTTTGTAGGTGTACATGTGATTCATGTATGGCTAAAACATATATTAGCCTCTCATTAATATGATGACAAGTCCCCTCTCACTACAGATATACAGGTGGATGACTCACATGCTATTGCCATGTCTAAATACCTCCTGAATTCAATGGTGTTGCCCTACAACATCTAACTCAATTTGGTGAGTAATAATATCTCATGACTATATATGTAAAAGAGGACAACATCTTGGAAGAATTCTGTTACTTGTTAGACAGATTTTGGAAATTTATGCTTTCAACTTGTTCACAATGAAACTAGTTCACATATTCCATGATCTTTGAATAGTCCCATAACATTTCACTTTCCTTTCATAAAAAGAAAAGAAAAAAACATTTCCTTTTCCTTTCATTGGTCACTACATTCATGGGATGTATATGGTATGTGGACATTTGTTGTTGTTAGTGTTTTGGCCTCAAATATACGTAGGCACGGAGTACTTAAAGTTGGAGAAGAAGAGGAAGAGACAAAGACAGCAAGAGGAGACAATAGTAAGTAGAAGAAGTGTAGTCTAAGGAGTTGGGGTCGACCGACCCAAGCTGCTGAGAGTTCTTCGAGTGTACAGGTCCAACAGAGGAGGAGACGGTCGACCGGTCGTGTCTCGGGTTTGGCTCTACATGTTGCGGTCGACCGACCTTGGGGGTGCGGTCGACCGACTTCAGCGGCTGATTGTTTTTTGGGCTTACGAGTTTAAGGCCCAATTGCTAGATTTGTGTTTATCTTTTAGGATTTACTTGGAGGCTATATATATGGCTGTAGACTCTAGGGTTTAGATATCTGAAAAGATCCAAAAAGAAATATTTGGTGAACCGTTATCATTGTTCAACTTTAAGAGGAGATTGTGCCAAGTGTTTCAAATGTGAGAGAGAGATTGAGAATTGTAATATCTTTGTAATCTTTGTATTTTGGGGGGAATAAGAAGTATTGGTTATCTCTGCATATTGGTTGTGTTCTTGTAAGATCTTGCATATTGTGGTGGCTTGTTCTTGGTTCATCTAAATCTTGAAAGTTTCTATTGTTTGTGGTGTGTTTCGGCTATTAGCACTACGAGTTGTGGGGTAGATTCTTCAACAGTTGTGACTACATATATGTGTGCACAAAATACATTGCAATGTGGACAATGTCTACGTGCCTCTCTTAAATCTCAAATAACCAACAAGAACAATAAGGTGCCTTTGTCGAATAACTGGAAGGGTAATGTACAAGTCTCTTTACCTATTGCTTCACTTCGATATCTATGACAAGATATATATAACCAGCGATCTCCACTTTCAGTGAAGGTTATACACTAATTAGTTCGCAATTAATATTGATTACTACAACCTATTTTTCGTTTCTTTTTTTCTTCTACTCCTTTCTCTAACTAACTGTTAATTTTAGATCACATGGATTTTACTCTACAATCTACATTACATTATTGTAACAAAAAACATACAGGGAACCCTAATAACCAAAATTAGAAAACAAATTAATTTTCTTATGCGTGATAGCAAAATAAAAGATATGATACAAAAGAAAAGAATGAAGTGATTTAACTTTAGGAATAGAATTAAAGGAATCTTCTGAAATTCATCTTATATCTTCATTGTTATAGTTTCACGGTTGGAATTGTGGCTGCGTAGATTTCCTAACACACGGCTAATCATTTAGTAGTCAGGGTCGGCCCTATGGAGATGCAAGAGAGGCGGCCACCTCGGATCCTCGATTTTCGGCGATTTTTAGGGGCTCCAAAAAAAGGTTTGTAGCTATATATGTCGATTTTTTCCAAACTATAATAATAGTGCACATTTAATATGTCAACACGAGTGTTTATAACTAACATAGAAGAGTAGAAAAAACCGGTCATGCCCACAAGCCTTGGAGCTCAGAACACGGCTAAAATAAATACAATGGGCCATTTTCCTTTCCCTCTCTCACACACGCCTATGTGGAGAATTAAGCAAAATCAAAAACGAAAAAACGAAAAAACAAAACAAAAACAAAAAATCTTGACCCGTGCCAGTGATTCTTCACCCCCAACCCAGACTTGCTGCAGTATTGCACCGATTAGACCTACTATATATTGAGAAGGGAATGGTGAAAAAGCTTGATTAATTATTAACAGTTAATTAGTGAGTTTGCCGCATTAATTGCAAAAGGAAGTTACTTTAAATGATACATTAGTATAATAATAAATTTTTTTGTTTTGCCTTGAATATTGTGTTTTTTTTTATGATTTTTTTTTTAAAAAATCACATTATGTATGGTGTTTTATGCATGGTGTCCCCATTTCAGGATTTTGCCTTGGGCCTCATGCGCTTAGAGCTGGCCTGTTGGTAGTATGAAATATAGCTTTTAAATTCCAAACCGACGGCTAAATTTCGTGTTCCATGAAAACCCAAGCCATGCAAATGAAAATTAAATACAAAAAATTAAGAGCACATGTCTTTTTCCCCCTTTCTTTTGCTAAGCGAAGAGCACATATCATTTTCCCTTTTTTTTTTTTTTTTTTTTTTTTTTTGCTAAGCGATTAAGAGCACATATCTGACCAAACAAACCAAAATACCACAGCAAAATCCACAGTAAAGGCCCAAGCAAAATTTTAGTTATATACATGGAAATAAAGGACCAAAGCCCGGCCCAAATGAAACTTAAAAAAATGTATGAATGAAAGAAAGAAAGGGACCAGGATTTTTTTTTTTATGTCATTTTTCGAAACTATTTGCACTTATAGGATAGTTGTCAAAGTATTTGTATTCGTTGACTCAACAACTAAACTCGTCATTCCCAACGACGAGTTTAGTTGTTTCATTCTCGTCGTTGGGACACGGCAAGTTTAGTACTAATTTATTAAGAAACTCGTCGTTCCCAACTAGGGCTGCAAACGAGCCGAGTTTTGTGAGGCTCGAGCTCAGCTCGTTAATCAATCGAGCTCGGTTTCAAGTTCGAGCTCGGCTCGAGCTCGAGTCGAGCCGAGTTTTGACCGAGCTTTGACCGAGTTCGAGCCGAGTACTCGCAAGCTTAGCCTAATAATTACAACACGCCCAAGCTTGAGCTCGGCTCGTTAAGCTGTCGAGCTCGATTTCGAGCTCGAGCTCGTCTCGAGTCGAGCTTTGACCGAGCTCGAGCCGAGTAGCTCGCGAGTCGCTCGGATCGTTTGCAGCCCTATTCCCAATGACGAGTTCAGTTCAAAATTTTCAATGAAGACTCGCCGTTTCCAACGGTGATGACATTCATACTAGACTCGCTATTGAAAATAACGAGTTTAGTTCAAAATTTTCCATGAAGACTTGTCGTTCCAATGGCGAGGACATTTACACTAAATTCGCTGTTGGGAATGGCGAGTTTATTTCAAAAAAAATTATATCTAGTTTTTTTTTTTTTTTTTGAATATTCACAAAGTTCAACAGAGTGTTTCACACTGTGAAATTTCCTACATCCTCGCTATTCCCAACAGCGAGTCTAGTATAAATATCTTCGCCGTTGGGAATGACAGATTCTTTGAAAATTCTGAACTTATAAACTCGTTGTTCCCAACAACACGTCTAGTATAAATGTTCTCACCGTTGGGAACAGCAAGTCTTCTTTGAAAATTTTGGACTAAACTCGTTGTTCCCAACAGCGAGTCTAGTATAAATGTTCTCGCCGTTGGAAACGGCGAATCTTAATTGAAAATTTTGAACTGAACTCGTCGTTGGGAACGGTGAGTTTATCAAAAAATTAACACTAAACTCGTCGTGTCCCAACGACGAGTATGAAACAACTAAATTCGCTGTTAATTGTTGAGTCCACAAACACAAATCATAACTGCAACTGTCTTCTTTCTGCAAATAGTTTCGAAAAGTGGCATTTAAAAAAATATTCAAAGACAAGACTATTTTAATTTCGTCAACTATGAATTTAATTTAGTATATAGCCCAAGAGAAATTTAATTTCGTTAACTATTTTAATCAATTACAGTCCAAAAATCATAACTGCATTACCAAAGTCGAACGGAATGTACAAGAAAGATGTAAGAGAAGTTCACTTAAAAAAAATAATAAATAATTTTTTTTAAAAAAAACCTTAAACTATGGCATTTATGCAGAAAACCCCCCTGACCTTTTTTTATGCAGATTACCCCCCTGAACTATTGTTGCAAAAAACCACCCCACCAGTATGAGACTTTTTGCTAAAGTTAAGGGAGGTTTTTGACAATAATGAGAAGGTATATGATATTTTTTGAACCAACTTGCATAGATGAATGAGGTTATCTGATACAAGTACAAAAGTTAGATGTGATTTTTTTTAAATGCTGAGGGGGAGGGGGAGGGGGGGGGGGGGGGGGGGGGGGGGGGGGGGGAGGGGTTGCAACAATCATAGTTTAGGAGAGTTTTCTGCATAAAAAAGGTCTCGGGGGTTTTATGCATAAAGGCCATAGTTCAAGGGGGTTTTTCAAATTTATCCGAAAAAAATTAGAAAATGTAGAAGAAATCTAATTAAGTATTTGATTTGTTGCAAGTAGTCATATGTATTCAAAATCCAACTCCCAACATTGTATTGATTTAGCCATATCGCCGATTAATGTATAAGAAAGATGTAGAAGAAGTTCATATATATATATATAAGAAATCTAAGTGTTTGATTTGTTGCAAGTAGTAGTAAATCTATATAATAAAACACAAAGAAAAGCTATCAAGTGGCTCTCCTTCAATAGTAAGGAAATTAGTGGTCCACATCTAAGCTCCCAAAAGACATTCCCCCCCCCCCCCCCCCCCCCCCCCCCCCCCCCCCAAAAAAAAAAAGAACAACTCCTTTATTTATTTAATTATTTCTCTCTCCTATTCAAATCAGTTTGCTCCCTCTATTTTCCAAACTAGAGAGCTCTAACTTTTTTCTCTCTCTCCCCTAGGGTTTTTTAGTCGCTAACACCAAATTTCTAAAACCATTTTCTTAAACCTTCGCTTCCATTCCATTGGAAAAACCTCCATCGTCCTCTCAAGCGTGAATCTCAAAGCAAATCCAAATCCAAATCCAGTGTCGAACCCCAATCAAGAGGTTATCGCTGATATCTGATCTGCTATTGATTCCGTATCGGCGACTCCCCTTCACCGAATCGATAGCCTGTACATGCGATGCAGCGACTCTAATTTCATCTCATTAACCGAATTCTCACTCTAATTAATTTTGTGTGTGCAGGGGATTACTCAGTTTTTTGCTGACTCAAATTTTGTTGTACATGAGATCTAAGTTCAGAGAGGTATGATTATTTTATTTTTTGGTTTAAGAAAATTTAATTTGGTGATGTGTTTTTTATTTGTTTTGATTTAAGGTGTACGCAAGTGAGAGATGGAATATTTTGTGGCCTCAATTTGGGCTTCCAAACCAAAGCTGGACAGGTAAGCTGATCAACAACCTAAAATAACTTGGCAAATATACAACATTAATTTCTTTACTACAAGAGAATATACTATCGTGAAGTATTTTCTTCACTAATTATTAGAAACCGTGGATCACATAACATATAAAAACTTTTAGTGTATGTTTGGATATATAGGATTGGGATGACTAGAGTTTACCAGTGATCCATTTTGATTTTTTTTGTTAACTCTCCACTCATGAAAGACAGTTAAAGTAAAATGTTATTGATCCATTTTGATTTTTTTTTAAACACTACAAATTAATTAGGATACAGTGGCGTTTTTACCCCGGCGCTTTGATAAAACGCCAGGGTAGAATTAATTTTAAAAAAAGGACTTTTATTCACCGGCGCTTTATACAAAACGCCGGGGTTAGAGAATATTCCCCGGCGTTGTATAAGAAGCGCCAGGGAAGTTAGCTAATTACGTTTTAATGTACAGTAACCACAGTTTTATTCTTTAATAATTTCCTTTACTAAAATCCCCTCCTTCTCCAAAAGCGCGAAATTTTTGATTCTTTCCAAACCCTCACGCGCGACTCTGATTCTCCAAATCCCCTCGCCTCCTCCGAATCTCCAAATCCCCTCGCCTCCTCTCCAAACCTGTCGTCTCCTCTCCAAATCCTCCCTCGTCTCCAAATCTCCTCTCCAAATCGCCTCGCGCGTCACCCTCTCCAAATCTCCTATCGATCAGCGCCGCTACCCAAATCCCCTATCGCTCAAACCCTATCGGTCCTCTCTCAAACCCTATCGCTCCTCTCTCAAACCTTATCGATCGTCTCCTCCGCCGTGCTCCTCTACCGTGCTCCTCCGCCGTACGCCATCGACTCTCTCTAGCTCTCAAACCCTCTCTTATCTCCGGTATGATTATTTTCGACTTTTAATTAATTTTTTATTTTGTACTGAAATTGTTTGGGATTTTGTGCTGAATAATCTGTGATTTAGGGGTATTTTGCGATTTGAGAATGGGTTGGGATTTGATAATGTGGACTAATTAGGGTTTGTTGTATTTGAAGGATGCAAATAAATGAACATAGTACTCTATAAATTATACTGGATTTGAATGAGAACTACTATGTATATAGTATCATCATCATGCATTTGAAATAAGTCATGCATTTGAAGATGATACTATATATGTAGTGGTATACATATATACACCACTTCATTTTTGCCAATGAAAAGTCATGGAGAGGAATAGTTCCTAACCAGGGTAATCTATTTCTAAGTCGTCTATAAAAGTTCGCTAGCTGCTTGGACTTATAGGCAGCTAAGGGTTTTCGCATGAATAGATAGTTAGAATATTCTATATTTCCAGCTAGTTTGGTTCAGTGTTGCCATTTCTTAGACAATGTGTTCCATGAAGCACACGGCATGAACGCAAATACACAAATATAGTAACACAATAACTTCTTCATATATAATAGAATGGGGGCACAAAACAAAATATGTATGTGTGTGCTCATCCATGGATCAAAATAGAATTGGTTAGAGAGAGAGGGCATAAATATGTGCTTGAAATAGATTTAAAGATACAAATGCACAAATGACAAAATAAATGAGAACGTGTAGATTTATTAATAAACCACAACCAATGAGAACGGTTAGAAGCTTAATTGTATCCTGAATATGTGAAGTGCACAATAAAATTATAAGTAGATTATGCTTGCTCGGAATTTCAAATATTCTAGTTATGCTGATAAAACTTGTGATAATAGAGAGTTTAGCATCTGGGATAATGGGTAAGTAATTATGTCAATATTAAAAGAGATATATGCATACATATTGTCCTGCACAACCACTGGGAATGTCTATTCCAGGAGCTAACTTACATTGGAACATGGGTATGATAAGACATCACTATAGGCACAGAAAGCAATTTAGCAATTGCCAGGGCACCAAATACCTGATACATTGACAGAAAGAATTATAATCAATCATGCTAGACGAAACTGAAATGTGCGGCAGCACTTCGTAGTTAAAATTACCATAATTCAGTTTTCAAAGAGATTACCATGATGCCAGGAGAGGAAGCATGGATTATATCGGGCTTAAATTTTGCCACCTCTCGAATTATTCTAGGACTAAGTGCAAGGGAAAGTGGCACTTTTTGATACCATGGGCAGGGAAAGCTGTGAAACAAGGTTAAAAAAACCCATTAATATAATTATCAACTATCACTGTGGAAGTATGCATGAGTCTAGTCTTGAGACAGAAACAAGGTTATGCATGGCACATTGTTCAACTACGCAATATACTCATGTATCATTTTATTCAGAAGAATATTTGTAATTCTATAGTAGAAAGCAACTCTTGTATTTATCTGCCATAAAACAATAAGAAAGGTATGATAGTGAATGATCATTACTTTGCTATTCCGAAAGGATAGTCTTAAATAGGTCCATCTAATATGTAGCTGTTCATTATTGACTCATTTCTACAGAACAACTCCAAACACTGCTTAGATGCAGGTGTACCTTATAATGCATCGCATTGATTGTCATCATTTATGTTAGACATTAAAAGCATGGGTTGACGTCAAATTTCATGAAGACCTTCAAGCTGTACTTATAATCTAAATACACCACATGCTTTTATTTTTTCCTTGGATAGATAAAATAAGCATGTAATAAGTTTTGGCTCAAGTTAAATTTTTCCCAATTAGTTTGAGATTTTGCAAGATCCGATGTGTCTGTATCACATTTGGCTAGATATCCAAATATCATGATGAAGCATTGAAAATATTAGTTGTAAGATCATATGAAGCTCTCCATACTGATTATTCAAAGCAAAAGGAGACTACAAATTATGACCATATTGAAGAGATTGAAGAAATCAATCTTAGTGCCTACTAGGTAAAAAAAAATTGAGTAATATTGATAAATCCTAGGGAGTCAAGATTTCTAGCTGTTAGTGTTTTTTTCCTTGTCATACACCTATCCATAGTGTATGCTGACAATACATATTGTTCTTAGCCCTATATAGTTCAAAATACAAAAAAGGCTGTACAAATGAGTAAATACTGTAGTATCAGAAATTTCTAAAATAGAAAATTGACCTGGAGTAATCGGCTAGTTGACCAGCCTGGTGATCTCCTAGGTGACCAGTCAAATTCAGAGAAACTTATAATCCACTGTCTTAACTAGTCGACTACTCTGTCGACTGTCTTGTCTTTCCATTCTATTATTTTATATTGTCTTTGTCTGTCAACTTTTAACTAGTTTGTTGTCTGATGGTTCTATGACCTTGATCAGAAATTTTAGGTGTGTTAAGTGTTTAATTGAGTAAAATGTTTTAGATTCCTTCATTAAAAAATGTAACTAGTTTGTTCTTGAACTGGTATATATCAGTTTTATATTTTTATGCAACATGAAACAATCTCCTGTCACTAGTTTTATTGCAAACTTACAAAAATGAGTAAATAGAATAATAGCTGTGAAATTATTAATCTACATAGTTAACTATAATAAGTTCATAATCTTGAAAGTTTTTTGCAACTAGTTGAAATAAAGAGCTAACTCAAGAAAAACTATAAATAAACAAACAATAGCTCACTTTAACTGACCATGATTGGAAATTTTAGGTGTGTTCAGTGTTTTATGTCATTTTAGGCCTGTTAAGTGATAAATATGCATATTAACATTGCAAATGACACTCCACCATTAATATGTGTAATAATTATTATTTCACACTATTCATGACCAATCAACATAGTAAGGTAGATGTTATTAATATTTAAATATATGAAATTTTAATTTCAGATTTAGTGATATTGTGGAAATGGATAAAAGCTGGATGAACAAATCACGATTATCAAAGGAGTATCGGGACGGCGTTAAAGATTTCATTACTTTCGCCAAGAAAAATTCTCGTGATCCAAATTTGATTCTTTGTCCATGCCGGCGGTGTACTAACTGTCATCTGAAGACATGCGTCGAAGTTGAAACACATTTGGTGATCAATGGTTTTCTCCAAGGATACACACAATGGTTTTACCATGGAGAGCATGCCCAGACAATTCCGGTTGAACCGGGTGTGTTAGAAGATGAAGACGAGCCCATATTAAATGACGACTTAAATGTGGCCGATGAGATGCAAGATTTATTGCGGGATGCATTTGGAATTCGTAGCAATCCAACACACTCCAATAGTCCAACAACACAAGTCCATAACGAGCCAACAGTAACTGTAGACATTAGTGGAGGATTGGAAGAGGAAAGACAAGATTCTGAAGTAAATAAAGAATATGAAGCCTTTACTAAGTTAATGGAAGATGCTAGTACACCTTTGTACCGTGATTGCTCAAAATTTACGAAATTTGCATTCATTGTTAAATTTTTTCAGATCAAAACTTTAAACGGGTGGTCTGCTAAGTCCTTCAACATGCTACTTCAGTTGTTGAATGAAGCATTTCCCGAAATTTGTATTCCAGAATCATCCCATGCTACCAAAAAATTTCTAAAGTCTTTTGATTTAGGGTATGAGAAGATCTTAGCTTGTCCATTTGATTGTATGCTGTTCAGGGGGGATAAGGTAAGACTACAGAATTGTGAAATATGCGGAACGTCAAAATGGAAAGGAAAACCAAATGAAGGCCAAGAAGCTGATGACTCAGTTAAAACAAGTAGGAAAAAGAGGCCTGCAAAAATTTTGCGATATTTTCCTCTTATTCCTAGGGTGCAAAGAATGTTTATGTCATCTAAAACTTCTTCGGATATGAGATGGCATGCAGAATGTCACAAGGATGACGGGATTCTCAGACACCCGGCTGATTCTCAATCTTGGAAAAAATTTGATGAAAGATATCCTAATTTTGCTGAAGATCCTCGAAGTGTGAGACTTGGATTAGCCAGTGATGGTTTTAACCCATTCAGGCAAATGAGCAATACATATAGCATATGGCCCGTTGTGTTAATTCCGTACAATTTGCCCCTTTGGAAATGTATGAAACCTTCATCGTTTATGTTGTCAATGATAATTCCTGGACCAAAAATTCCAGGAAATGATATAGACGTGTACCTTCAACCATTAATAGATGAACTTCAAAAATTATGGGAGGGTGTTCCAACCTATGATGCAACAGCTAAAGAAACTTTTCGTCTCAGGGTTGCGTTGACTTGGACAATCAATGATTTTCCTGCATATGCAAATTTATCCGGTTATAGTACCAAAGGGCGTTATGCATGTCCTTGTTGTGCTGATCAAACTGTTTCAAAATGGTTGTATAATGGTAGAAAATTTTGTTACATGGGTCATCGAAGATGGTTGCATGACACAGACATATTCAGGTCAGAAACTTCAACATTTGATGGGTTGCAAGAGTGGGGGCATGCGCCTGAAATTTTGACAGGGTCAGATGTGTCTAGGCGATTACAAGGTCATAATTTCAATTACGGCAAAGAACCAGAAGTCATCAAGAAAGGCAAGAGAAAAGCAAGGGATGAGGACACTGACTTATGCGATGCAGATGAATGTGACAACATGGTTGATTTAGGGTCATGGAAGAAGAAGAGCATTTTTTTTGAGTTGCCGTATTGGGAATTCAACTCATTACGTCCTAATTTAGATGTGATGCACATTGGTAAAAATATCGGCGAAAATTGTATAGGAACTGTCATGGGGGATGATCGGAAGACCAAAGATAATCTCAAGTGTCGCCTTGATTTAGTTTCGATGGACATACGACATGAGTTGCACCCAGAGCATTTACCCAATGGCAGAGTCCATCTCCCTCCAGCAATTTATTCAATGTCCAAAAAAGAATTGGGATTATTTTGCAAGGTGTTACAGGAGATTAAAATCCCTGATGGCTATTCATCTAACATAGCATGGTGCGTCAACTCTAAGGAGAAGAAGCTTCAGGGTCCAAAGTCACATGACTACCACATATTGATGCAAGATCTCCTTCCCGTGGCTCTAAGGTTTTCGATGTGTGAGCAAGTCACTGCCGTCATCAAGGATCTTTGTAGTATTTATAAAGAACTTTGTTCGAGAGTTCTACGTATTGAAGATCTTGACCAATTGGAGAAACGTGCTGCAGTGGTACTTTGTCAAATGGAGAGGATATTTCCTCCATCGTTTTTTACTATAATGATTCACTTGATAATCCACCTGGTCGGTGAAGCTAGACTCGGGGGACCCGTACATTATCGGTGGATATATCCCATTGAGAGGTAATATTCATGCCTCATTGAACATCTATCTGGTTTCTCTACTTTATGTGATGTATTTATTTATTTTTTATGACCAAAATATTTAACTATATAGGTACCTTTATCGTCTTAAAGGATATGTTAAAAATAGAGCATATCCAGAAGACTCTATAGCTGAAGGCTATCTATCGGAAGAGTGCTCTAATTTTTGTTCAAGATATCTTATGGGTGTAGAGACAAGTTTGTTCAAGATATCTTATCGGAAGAGTGCTCTAATTTTTGTTCAAGATCTCCTAGTAGATACTGATGTGATCATAGGAGTATATATGATCAACCATTAGGATTGTATGTTTCCTCCCATTCCAGAGTTTCCACCTGCCAATAGCTTCTGCTTCAAGTTGCTGTAGAAAATAAATTTCAATTAAAAAATCTTTTTATCAGTGATAAAGAAACCCCTTAAAATAATAGTTGGAACATCTCAATGACAATGGACAAAAAAAAACAGAGCTTAAGTTAGCATCTTGCACATTGAGGAAAGAAAAATTAAAACGAAGGAAGTTGAAGTAGAGGTTGAAGTAGAGATGCAATCAAGGTCTACCAGTGAATGTTAGATATGGAATAGTTCTTTTACTTCCATCTCCTGGCTAGATTTTTTTTCTTTTTTCCCTTTTTTTGGGTGTTTGGTAACTATCTAGTTTATGAACCAAATTCAGTCTCACTTAGAACCAAATACAACAAATTTTCCAATGCAGAAGGATCATGATTAGTTTGTTGACCCGAAGAAGGGTACAAATTTACAAAAATTCTCGTTAAGCCAACATCAATATGCATCAGCTAAATTATGTCCGATTTGACCAACCCAATCAAGTAAAAAGGGAGCAATGAGCATAAGGTAACCTCAACAAAGCCTAAAGTAACCACCATGAAAATTCTAAATCGGGATTGGGTATATATCAGTTATTTCTATTGCAATTTATTTTTGTGTTGTCCTTTGAGTCTTTCCAGGTAACACTTCAAGCATATCTAGTTATCTACCTGATAATTCATGCAAATCAGATCAAATTTATGGTGATTTCATGTGGACACTAGCAGCTTTAGAGTTATAATTCACTGTGAAATTAAACATACAGTGGTACGGCACAATCATTACAGTAACTACTCAATTAAATTTAACATAACAAACTCAACAACTATTTTTAAAGAATGGGAAATAGATTTAAGCTTGGTTTATACTCATACTCACCCTCATCTTTTCATCACTCAATGAATAGTTGATAGTTGATTAATACAGTATTGCATTTGATTATTTAAACTTATTTTGATTGAGTTGTAATTATCTGAAATGTGCAGAAAAAGGTCTGAAATTGGTTCGGCAAGTCGAGGAAAACAGGATGTACTGCACACTGCTGGAACTAGTAGCTTCGCTACAGTTCATGAGAGATTGGTATGTGTTAAGCCTTTTCTTTTCACTAATGAATATACAAAGATTATAAAGTTTCTTATATCTGTGATTTATTAATATAAAGGTTGAGGAACAAGGTGCAGACAAGTTTGGCGATTTAGATTTTTTTGACGCGACCCACAAGAAATCAGATGGCCAATTTGTTTCCACAACAGCTGTGATGATATCGGTAATTTTTCTTCATGAAGTATGCGTTCTTTGATTTGTTAAGTCGCTTATAAAAGTAAATAACTTACATAATTTTATGCCAATTTGTAATTTAACAGAGCACTGCCAGAGTCAAGTATGTTGAACTGTCTTCCACAATGGCCCCCGACTCTACCATATCTGACTTTGACTCATTATCACTTCAGCGTCATGCTTTGATCGAAACAAGAGGCTCAGAGCGCCCTAGCCGTGTGCGTGGAATGGGTTTAGGCCCAACGCCTACTGAAGTCTTCAAAGCTCGTGCATCTTGTGCTGAGGATCCGAGAGACGAGGAGTTACGCTCTCTAAGGTCAGATGTGTCACAGCATAAAGAGGTAGTTGCAGCTTTGGTGAGGCAACAAAATCCCGAACCAGCCATTCCGACACAGGTTAGAAATTGTTTTTTTTAACTTATTTTATTCCGACACAGCTTTGGTGCCTGCAACCTCTTCTACTTTTGCACCCACTGTAATTCATGGAGTAATGCTACACTGATATCCTTGCACACTATCAAATAATCCAGCAACATCATCAGCCTAATAATAATCGAACTCAACTTAATTCTCAACTAAATCAGACCCTAATTAATCCTTAATTGATTTTATTTCAGATTTATTCACTTAGGGATTAAATTCATTTTTTTTTGATATGGTAGCAAAATATCTAGTATAAATTTTTGTGTTTTTATGTTGATTAAGACTGTCACATCTTGATATGTGTTCATCTGTGTTTATCTTGTGTTTATGTTGATTAAGACTGTCACATCTTGATATGTGTTCATCATTTGATAAGGAGGTTAAGCATTATTGCAATCATCCTGTCATCCAATTCTCTATCGAAATATTCAAATTTGTAGTGAAATATGAGCCTGCATATGGTTGAATCTATAATTCAACACTAGTGTTATAAAAAAAAAAATACTAGTGAGTGTTTTGTTGCCTGGAAGTGAAATCCATCGCTTAGTCATCACTTTTTGGGATTCAAAATCCATAAAAATAGATCCTAGACAAGCACTTTAGTCCAGTGTAGCCTAGGAGTAGAGATAGAAAAGAATTAAAAAATAATGAACACTCCACTTCCAGCCACTTCCTCTCCTAATTCTCTGAGTTCTTCAACGGAAAAATAAGGGAACAAAAGCCATTGTAGTGTCAGATTAGAAAATAAGTTCTGAAGCCACTTCATACGAACCAAGCCACAGCTACAGCACTTCCACATAAATCACTTCCGAACAGCAAAATATCTAGTATAAATTTTTGTGTTTTTATGTTGATTAAGACTGTCACATCTTGATATGTGTTCATCTGTGTTTATCTTGTGTATATGTGATACTATACAAAAATGTGGATACAAAAGTGTAGATGTGGCATTACACTAATTCATATCATTATCATCATTTCAGTCCCAATATCTAGTATAAATTTGCAAAGTGTTACTTCATTTAACACATCAATTTTATGTTTTTATGTTCTAACCTGGTCAGTGATTTATTATCTCGATTTGTTTAGCTGGATTAGTCATCATATTGTGAAATAATTCGTGTTTTTGATCAATGGTAATAATATTTAAAACAGCAAGTATAGTTTGCATTTCTCTGAATCTGCATATTGCATGAGAGGATTGTGAATGAATGAAATATGTGATATGAACTGATAACATTATGGATACACTAAACTATTATTTATTAATATATTACTGATATATAGAAGATGATACTATATATTAATATGCATTTCTCTGAACTGATAACATTATGCATTATGCATTAAGTTGAGTTCGATTATTATTAATTACTATGCATTAATATGAACTGATAATATTATGCATTTCTCTGAAACTGTACTTCATGTTATTTACTTAGCATGAACAAAGTTAACATGCATTGTCAACTGATAAGTGCGAAACTCTGAGTGGGACAACTCACTGATTTGGTGTGGGTCAGTAAATTATTATCTGCATTTTGTTAATTGTATGATTTGATTCTTACAAATGTATGCAGTATGTTTTTAAAATTTTGAGCAGTCACATTTGAATACTGAAGATGTAAATATTTATTTCCTTCATTTGATAACAAGGCCACAAGGTATGAGGCAATTATAACCTTTTTTTTTTTTACAATTTCAGAATAGAGTTCCAACTAATTCAAGTCGGGCAAATCCAGAGAACCAAAGCGAGCATGATGGAAGCAACAACTTAAGGAGGCGTACCAATTAAAAAAATCTACTAATTGCAAGTCATTTTTTGGTCTTTTTTTTGTGGTGCAATCAGTTTGTATGATCAAACTTGTTAGAACTTTATTGATGTAAACATGGTATATGTATAACTTGATACTTGTGTTATTGTTGTCGACGATTATGAATTTTACAGAACTTTAAACTTCTGAAATTGTGTATGTTGATCAGTATGAAATATATATAATGAATTTTGTCAGCTAAATTTTTTATTGTTCATTTCCATGAGTGTGCGTGTAAAATTTTGAATATAAATTTGGATTTACTAGCAACATTTGCATATATTAAAAAATCTGCATATATATACAGATTTTGAATTTTTTTTTAAATTCAAAACAACCCCGGCGTTTTCCACAACGCCGGTGATTATTTATAAAAATTATATTATTTCAAATTTTTTAAAAAAATTATATATATATATATATATATACCCCGGCGTTTCCGAACCGCCGGGGTAGGGATAATTTCTTTTTTTTTAAAAAAATAAAAACTATACCCCGGCGTTTACAAACCGCCGGGGTAGGTTTAATTTCTTTTTTTTTAAAAATGAAAAACTGATTTCACCGGCGCTTTGAGAAGCGCCGGGCAATGTCTTATATATACCGGCGGTGTTGGAAGCACCGGTGAAGGTTGGCCAACAATGCCCGGCACGCGCACCACCGGCGGTTGGTGCGGCGCTGCTCAACGCGCCGGTAGGGTATTCACCGGCGTTTATAAATGCCGGTGAAGCCTTTAAAAACCGCCGGTGAAGCCTTCGCCGATTGTAGTGAAAGGTGCAATGGAGAGATAAAGTGGAGATAAAAGAAATGATTAGCTTAGATTAGAGTTTTGAAAACTTCATGTATTACATTTTGATTGAAATAATAATAAGAGGTATTTCAATTGCAAACTGAGTCTCAGACAAATAAATATTTAGATTATTGGTATAGTAGATACCTTCACACCTGCACTTTGGTTATCATTGTATTTAAACATGCTCTTAGTGGTTATGGGATTAGAGTAAGTTCTATAAAATATATATGATCATATCCTTGCATAACTATTACAAGTATCTAAAAGTGATGCTAAAGTTAAAAAAAACTCTATGCAGTGTTTCTAACAAACTACGTACATTTCAGGTAAGTTCAAGCTAATGATCAAGAAGGCGATAGTTGAGCTTAAAGATAGATATGCTGCTTCCCCATATAATATATTTCCTACATCAATTAATTTACTGGACCTTTCAAACTATTTTATATAATCAAACCAGGTGCACTGTTCCGAAGACGTGACATAGGCACGTGTTATCGGGCAAACCTAGTGTGTGTGTGTGTGTGTATATATATATATAGAACAAATATTACATAAGAAACACGCTGAATCTAACTTCATGGCCAAGGCCGGCCCTGAGTTCCCGGGGTGCCCGAGGCGAAATGCCCAAATAATTATTTTGGGGGCCCATAATAATAATATAACTTTTTTATGCGCAAAATATGTGCATATATTAACAAGGTCCCTAATACGTGCAGAAATTTGAGGGTCCCTAAAAATGCAAAAAATTCACGGGCCTGGGGCGGCCGCCTCACCTGCCTCAAGGTGGGGGCCAGCCCTGTTCATGGCCGAAGTATCAAATGCAGAAGAGACTAAACAATAGCCTCAAATACAAGAGAAGCAGAGGGATATAGGGAAACTAGAACAACAATTATAAACACTCCTAGTAGTAACATCAACTCCATATAGAAGATATTAAAAGAAGACGTCCAAAAAGAAAGAAGCCCAAGGCCTCAAAGTAGTGATCATCCCAACATCCAGTACACCAGAAGCCAGCCTCAACATCTAAAGAACCAAAACAGGCCACAACAGCAGGAGCAGTCGCCGGTGAAGTAGTCTGGTGTGAACGACAAGAAATGTCACGCTCCGCTTCCCAAAAATACGGAATATGAGCACATGACATTGGCCCAGCGAATGACTAACGCCACCCATAAGTTGTTTAATCAATCAACTCAACAATATAATCAATACAGAACAAATGCGCAAGCAAAAATAACAATCTCATGAACAATAATACTTGGAATTAAGCAACAAAAATATCCAAATACAATAATAATCCAACGTTTGGAAACAAATAACAATATTCGGATCATAAGCCCAATACAATGAAATAACAATAATCCAATAATCAAGTCTTCATAACAAAGCAATAAATATTAAGCAGCGATGCAATCAATTTCTTCACCAATGTTGTTCTCCCAATCCACCAGGTAATTCTCCATCAATACCTGTAAACACTTCATTCAAAAAAAAAGAGAAAAATTATCCTTAGAGCAAGTCATGGAAAGCAAGTAGAGAAAGCAGGAAATAATAGAATAACAGTATAACAATGAATCAATGGATCAATAGGAATCAATAACATAGCACGATGATAATAATCAATAACATGCCAACCAATGCAATGGTATAACAATGATTCAATATTCAGTAATGGTAATCAACTGTTAATATCAACATCACTTAAACAATATTGGATACAAATAGGAACAATGAAGAACAATATGTAATGTCGGTGATGTGTCAATCCTTATGCCTATTATTCATTTTAATCCTAACTAATGCATGTCTTACTGCATCCCGTACGACAGGTTCGATCCATACAATCAGTTTCGTTTTAGAGTCAAGTGGTGCACTCGGTAGATTATGTACTTGGCAACAATAACGGTAAACACTATTCACCTTTCGGTGTATGAAACAGTCATCGACAACGATACAGTACACGATAGATTGGGTTACGGCCATAACCACAATCACACGATAAAACGGTAGTCGGAATGGTAATTAGGGAAACACGGGCCCCTCCTCCAAGTACAGTCACTACTTTGTTCACTACTCAAAAGTCAATCCCTTAAATCTCGGTTTGTTAATTTTTTATCAATGCAACAACACAATATGCAATTTATGGACAATTCGGTGAACAAGAGCATCAATAGGAAAGCAATAGGTTGATAACATGGATAGGAAGGTTAAAATAGTGACAATAACTCATTGGAAACATTCAATGCAACATACATTCATTAATTCATGCAATAGTATAACATAGGAATTATTAATTCATTAAAAAGAGAGATCTAAAATTCTAGACAGCAAGTGCAGTCTGTACAAAAATACAGTTTCCTGCTGACTCAGAAATCAAAAGTTGAATCCGTCAGAAAATCTGAAAACTAGACTTCCATACGGTTCCAACGCAAACTTAAAGTTCAAAATCCGACAACAGTAGCTAGGTCAAACACATGTTTCTTTTCAGGTTTCATGTTCAGACAGAATTTCGACATCTTGTTGATTTAATTTTTGAATCGGCAAAAACTCAATAGTAAATTCAGTAAAAATATAATCTAGGATCCTAAAAATGTTAAGCAACAATCTGAAAATTTTCATTGCAAAATTTTATCATTTGACCAGCATTTTGACTGTTTGAACATGAACGGTACGAGAATCTAAAAATCTGAAATGTAAAAACACTGTTGTAGTAAAATGGGCATAACTTTTGCTAAAAAAATCGAAATTCAAAAATTCTGGATGTTATTGGCAACTAGACACTCGGGGCTACATTTCATTTTCAGAAAGTATCTCATTTTAAGGTCATTAACTGGTTCGAAAATAGCGATCAAGATTCAGGTCAGCAAGCATGTACAATTCTTAGGGTATTTTTCTTGAAAATAAAATTAATTGAACATGTCGGGTATCGATTCTATAGTCAATAAATTGTGTAACTAGAATGATAGGTGTCCAAACATAATAAATAAAATTTAGAACACACACATATACAAGTCTAACATCAATCAATCATCAAACGATCATACGACGTACAACCTAATGATTGTCTCTACAATAATTTATTTGTGTTGTGACTTGTATGAATAACCCTATTATCAATTCTATATGCATTCATGAAATATCCAAATTTTAGAGTCAAAGTGGCACAACGTCAAGAATATTGAGGTTAGCTCATGTAAACCCTCAATAAACCCAACGAAAGAGATAACAAAGAATAATACGATGACAAAGAGATCTACTTGCAAGAATTTCAATAAAACTTGAATTTGATACGAGTAAAAATTCAAGTGGACGATGACTTGTCTGTTAATCGGTGAAAACGAATACCAAGAATAACGGGATAAGAATTTCAAAGTAACGAACTCACGAACTAGCAAATCTCCAAAGCAGCACGTGCAAAATACGTGCAATCATGTTCAAATACACAGCACACAAAAGAGACAGCAATAGCAAGAAGTAACAAGACAGCAGCAACTCCAGCACTGGCCAGGGCCAAGGGCGGCGCCGGCAACCAGAGGGCGGCGCGATGGGCAGGGCAACGCTGGGGGGTCGCCGGCGATCGAAACAAGGAGCAGAGGTGATTGGAAATTTGGGGGATTTGGAGTTCTGTTAATGGCGGCGGGGAAGACGGAGGGTCGGGGGGTGCTGGGGGGTTGCATCAGGAGGTCGGCGGCTCTCAGCGACGGGGGATGGAGCAAGGGGGTCGCCGGAGTTGGCACCAGAGAAGGGAACCAGTAGACGGGTTCACACAGTTGGGCGGAAAACCAGGGAGAGAGAGAGAGAACGGGAGGAGAGAGAGAGGGTGGCTAGGTTTTCGATTTGTGTGCAAAAATTAGGGTTTGCAGTACGGTTGTATTTATAAGGTACAAATAGGGTACTGGGTTAGGGGTTTAGGTTCCAATAAAGGTGGATTTGGATCAAGAACAAATGAAATTGGGTTTTAGGGTTCAATAAGAGGTAGATCAAAATTAATAGGGTTCAAATAAAAATACACACAATTAGATAGAAGAAAATAGAATCAACAAAATAGTCCAATCACGAAAAACGAAGAATTCCATGAACAAAAATTTGGATCCCAATAAATAACTAAACAGTACAAATGAATAGAATATAAACTGGGCTGGAAAATAATTTGGAAATTCGCAAAGAAAATCAAATCCGGTATAATAATAAAATAATCCAATATATGAATTTTAAATAGATAATCAAGAATAAAAATTAATTAAAATAATAAATCATACAACAAAATAATATTCGGGTTTAACAATTTATTAAAATGACCCAATAAACATATATATATATATATATATATATATATATATATATAAAATAGATAATCAAGAATAAAAATTAATTAAAATAATAAGTCATACAACAAAATAATATTCGGGTTTAACAATTTATTAAAATGACCCAATAAACATAATAAATCATACAACAATATATATATATATATATATATATATATATATATATATATATATATATATATATATATATATATATATATAGGCAAATGCTCAGTTGAAAATGGATCTAGTTTTCATGGGTTGGAAAACAGCGATCTGAGCCGTTGGATCGCTCATGATCGTGATCAGCGGCTTAGATCGAGCTCCCCATAACCCGTTTCAATTGATCAGCAGAGGGTTATTTTGGAAATTTCGTCCCAAATAACTCTTCGCTGAACAGATCCAAAAAAAAATGATATAACCTAGGCCGTTGTGGGAAACAACGACCTAGGTTATAAAAATTTGAATTATAGGCCGTTGTTTGGAACAACGGCCTTGTTCTAAATTTTTATAACCTAGGCCGTTGTTCCCAACAACGGCCTAGGCTATAAAATTTTTAATTTTGAATTATACGACGTTGTTTGGAACAACGGCCTTGTTCTAAATTTTTATAACCTAGGCCGTTGTTCCCAACAGTTATCCCAGTTAACGGTTGGATAACTCCGTGAGTTGAGAGTTAAACTTTGTGCGGTTTTTTTAAAAAGTCAAAGTTTTGTGACGTCTTTTTAAACAGCGCCAAACTATTGTGACGTTTTTTTAAATTTTGCCTTATAAAAATTTAGAACAAGGCCGTTGTTCCAAACAACGGCCTATAATTCAAATTTTTATAACCTAGGCCGTTGTTCCCAACAACGTCCTAGGTTATATTCATTTTATCAGAGCGAATCAGGCGAAGAGTTATTTAGGACAAAATTTCCAAAATAACCCTCCGCCACTTAAGTGATATAGGGTGATGGGCGAAGGCGATCTGAGCCACTGATCACGATCATGAGCGATCCAACGGCTCAGATTGGTGTTTTCCAAGCCGTGAAAACAAACCCGTTTTCAACTGAGCATTTGCCATATATATATATAGAGTCCCCCTTCGGTTGCACACTACTTTTGGTGAGCACTCCGTGAGCACTCATGAAATAAAGCACCTATGACAAATCCGAACCACTCATATTGTTCTATATACCTTAGATAGCCTAGCAATAAAAAATCAAGTAATTTGAAGTTCATTTGCCCATCCATCATGCTGTCAGAATTTTCAGCCATACAATTTTGTAATGATATAAATCATGGACAAATGAACTTCAAATTACTTGATTTTTTATTGTTAGGCTATCTAAGGTATATAGAACAATATGAGCGGTTCGGATTTGTCATAGGTGCTCTATTTCGTGAGTGCTCACGGAGTGCTCACCAAAGTAGTGTGCAACCGAAGATTTCTCTCTCTCTCTCTCTCTCTCTCTCTCTCTCTCTCTCTCTCTCTCTCTATATATATATATATATATATATATATATATATATATATATATATATATATATATTTGGACTCAAATATAAATAGTTGATCAATAAGATTTAGAAAATAAGATCAAAACACATCGTTATTTGAAATGGATAAATTTTCGATTAGAAAAACACTTTAATATAAAATCCAAAACAATTTTAACAAATAATAAATTTATAATATTGAAATATAGAAAATATTCAGAAAATGTGTATATGCGGGAATGGGGGTTACAAGAAACAATGATAAAAGCCATGGAGAAACAAGAAAAAAAACCTAATGACGAAAGGAAGTAGAGGCATCCCCGAAACATAACCAGTACAAACGCAGAAAGAAAAACAGCACCGCATACACCACAAATAACAACCGCAATTGGAAAACTAAAATAACATCAAGAAATAACAGGAGACAAGCAGCGCGACGAAATACAACCAGTAACAACAACAACATAAAGACTATAGTCAAAAGATGAAAATATAACAACAATACAGAAGATGCTGGAGGTCAGTTAAAACCAAAATACAAAACAAACAGCAGCCACAAACAGCGACAAGTCTAGGAAAGAGCACCCAAAGACCACAGCAAAAGCATGGGGGGGTCAGTGTTGCAAAAGAAAACTAAGGTGTCAGAATGTAAATAATACTTAGAAACAAATTAAGAACCTAAATTAGATCCTTCATGAATGAGAGAAGAGATTACATCATTTAAGTAGCTAAATTTAAGAAGAGACTACATCATTTATGTAGTTATATTTAAGAATTCTTCTTTTCCTGGGAGGAAGAATTTCAGCTCAAAGGTGCACAAAATAAATGATATCCTCGATAATATGATCAATAGTTCGAGAAACCTTTGTGAAGATATGGCCATTTCTTTCTTTCTAGATCACCCAAATAAAAGAAATTATGGTGATATCCCAAGATGGTCGAAAGGAATGCTTGATCCTTTGGTTCCTCCAAGAGCTCCAGCAAGAGGATAACGAGCCTCGTTTGCCACGAACGTGCCAAGCACGTTTACAAATGTACCAAATTTGTAGAATGAAAGAGCAATGGATAAAAAATATGATTATTAGATTCAGTATGAGCATTACAAAATGAGCATTTCTGCCCCAAGGCAAGGTTACATTTATTAAGGATCTCAACATTAAGCAACTTGTGAATTGCAAGCCAAACTAAAATGTGAACTTTTAGAGGAGCAATACTTATCAAATACACTTATAGAACGGAGAGATTACACCACCGCTATTAAAAAAGTATGGAAAGATTTAAATGTAAAAGACCCTGAATTGGACCATCTCCATCTAATATTCTATCTCGCTTGTCATTGATAAGAACCGAGAAGGTGAATATACTCATGATTTTGAGCAATCGAGAGAGATCTCCTAAAAGAAATAATCCAGTCTCACTGAGAATGGCTAATAGTGAGATACAAATCAACAGTCCCATTCTGATTCGAAGCAAGATGGAATAAGTTAGGAAAAAGAATGGAGAGTTTATTGTTTCTTATCCAAAAATCAGTCCAAAATCAGACTGAACAGCCATTTCCACAGATCTTTTGGAGACCGCATTTGAAAGATTCAACCGTTTTCTAAATACCTTTCCAAAAAGAGGAGGCATGAACCGTCGTTTTGAATTGTAAGTCCCAAACCTTCTTCCTCTTGTGGTTCTTATTCTTAACCATGCGAATCCAGGAAAGGTCTGTTAGGTTTCGAGAGTAGTCTCAGATCAAATACACAGCAGAAAAATTACAAAGAAATATCGAAACCTAGCCATGGATCCATGCGAAAACTATAAATTGTGTTTAGGAGTTATACCTTGAAGATGGACTTGCTGTCTGCACAGTATGCCAATCACAACACTGCAATATTGTGGTGCCTCTATGGTATCCATACAAATGGATCAAATGAAGCTTTCCATCATGCTGCGGTGGTAGCTGTGGAAAGAGAATGTTCCTCACGGTCTCTCTCTCTCACAATTTCTATGACGGCTAAGGTTTTCTCATGTGACACTTTTCCACAGATACGTATCATATAGATAGCTGCAGAAAACTAACCCTAAGAGAGTAATGAGGCTGTGAGACTTACAATCTGACCTAGTTTAGATTCATGTGTGGGCCTTTGAACTTTAGCCAGCCCATTTAATCTAATTAAATGTCCAATCAATGTCAGGAGTTCAAGTCTTACTTGGATCCCCAATTAAATTCATCTTATGAATTTAAATCTCAATTTCATTTGTTCTAAGTGTGTGATCCTGTAGGTTCCCGTTACATTGACAGCACTACTAAAATTATATTCTAGTATTACAAACAATGAGCGGTATTTAGCAATACATCACTTCTACTCAAGTAATGAGAATATCAGTGATTAGACATAACCTATCCGTGATCAATGTTACCATGCATTCTAGTCCTTTTGTCTAGATATTTTAATTGACCACAAGGCATAGAGCATGTCACCCTTGTATAGTTCAATCTTTGGTTTCTTGATGTCCGAGTAGACTTACTAAAATAAATGAGCTCAATATCTCATATTGACTCATTTGAGCATAGCCATGCATTTTACAGTCTCACTCAATTAAGGGGCCCACAGATATTGCTAAAATCATATCTAAGTCACTCACATCCCTCCGCATGAACAGTCGTCTTTATGATCACCTTATTACAGGCAATGTTTAACGACATTAAAACATATAACTTCTCATGTAGGGAACCGTAGTGACTTCAAGTCAAAGGACTACATACACCATGGTTACTATGAGAACAGCTTATGACACTCACGTAACGATCCATGCAGCGTTCTCATGGTGGATCGGTCCAGTACATTATACTCTAATATGTACCCTTGTGAAGACTTGATATCTCATCTCCATGACACGTGAGATATGGTCATCAGTCTACGCACATACTAGTCTCTATATATTATTATTGTCCTAATTCACAATAATACTTGACTAAGGATATTTAAGAATAGTGTTCTGAATACAACCTCTCACAATCAAGTCATGCACTTGATATCCTATGGTATTGAACCAACTATTCTAAGAACTTTTTTGTGTTCATTTATTCACAATAAACAACACAATAAATGAAATATCTCATATATAAAATAAATATCATGATACAGTGTAAAATATTAATGTCAATACACAACTGGCCTTTAGGGCATACACCAACAAGGTCATCCTATTTAAGCACTTTCCATAGCCATTTTCCAAGAAAAGCAAGATTATGGTGTCTAAGGTGCAGAATACCAAAAGCCCCTTCTTTTTTAGATTTGCATAGTTTATCTCAATTACAAAGATGTTTCCCAAAATAGTAATAGGAAGAACCGAACCAAAAGAAGTCAGACCTAATTTTGTCAGTGCGTTTGATGACCCAAGAGGGTACAAAGAAATAAGATCTTGGGTACAAAGAAATAAGACATCAGGTATAAGGTGGATAATAAGAGTAAGTCTCCCGGCACGAGACATATGCCTAGCAGCCCAAACATTAAGACATGATTCATTCTTATCGATCATGGGAATCGAGTATTGTTTGCCAAGCTTGCCCCAAGTGAGAGGAATACGAAGGTAATTAATAAGAAAAGAAGCGGAAGAGCAATTAAAAAGTTTGGAATTTCCGATTGCCTATTGTTGGAACCACCTAACCAAATAACCGATATTTTATTAAAATTAATGGAAAGACCAGAGGTGGATTCGAAGATGTATAATAGGAGCTTAAGATTATGAAAAAAGGTGTCAGCAAATTTTGCAAAATAATGGTATCATCCGCGTATTGAAGATTTAAAACACCTTTAAAGCTGTTAAATCCTCTAAGTCGTTCAATACAATTGGAATTCCAAGCTTTAAAAAGTAATTTGCTAAAAACATCTGTCACTAGAACATATAGAAGGAAAGAAATCAGGTTTCCTTGCCTAAGACCATGCTTGTATTTGAACTTGTGACCCTCAACTCCATTAATCATCACAGAAGGTGTGCCCTCGGACAAGCTAGATTTAATCCACGCAATCCATTTGGGGCCAATTTCCCAATGAGTGAGGATATCAAAAAGAAAATCTCATTTGACTTTGTCGTAGGCTTTTTCAAAATCAACCTTTAATAAAATGTGTTTCGAATTGGATTTGTGATAGCCGAAAATGATTTCCTGGGCGGCTGCGACACTATCCAAAATAAATCTATTTTTAACAAAATCAGATTGAGATTGATCAATAAGAGGAGAAATGACGAAGCTAAGGTGGTTAGCTAAAACTTTCATGATTATTTTAAAAGTAACATTAAGGAGGCTAATCGGTCGGAAAGCCGAAAATGTACATGTTCGCTCCTATAACCTTAGGAATGAGAACGATATGAGCGTAATTGATACGGTCTAAGTGTGACCTATAGAGCATATGTCGACCACGCTTCCGCTGCGGCACTTAAAAATTGTTGAAACAATTTTATCCATTTATTATAATTCTCTGTTGCTAGTGGACTTCTCTGCAATAATGTAGACCAAGATCCCAAAGGGTTTTTGTAGGGGTTACGGATTTTAAGGAGAATCTAAGGCTCTGATTTTGTGTCATATGATTTTATTTTATTTTAAATTCTTTTTTTTTAAATTCCCAATTGGGCACATGTTATTTTCCCAAAAGAAACTAAATTTCGATAACCATCTCAATCAATTCGAGTCAAAAAATTAATTACCAAAGTCCAATAATTGCATGGAAATGATGTAGAAGTAATCTAACTATCTAAGTAGCATGAAGATGACTACACATACATGAGTTTTTATTCTAAATGTACATTATAAATACATTGGGGTCCACTTTCTACAAAAAAGACAAGGTTTTAATCTTGCCTTTTAGTAGAAAGTGATCTCAAATGTATTTGTAATGTACATTTGGGGTAAAAACTCATATATGTCTAGTATTTTGCAAGTGGTGTTTGATGTGTTGCAGGTTGTTGTAAGTATTTTGTAAGTATTTACAATCCAACTTGTGATATTGTATTGAGTCGCACCTACTCTATTTAGTTGCAAAATTAGCAACAAACATTAAAGAATGCGTTCTTTCTACATATCGGAATTGTGACTACTTGTTATGGCTGATAACTAAGAAGAGTTTCTATCGGATCGATATTTGAAATTTCATTAGATAGGATATTTGGAATTTCTCTATTCAAGTAAGCTCCGTTATTAAAAACTTATATCAAACAAGTTTGAATCCTTGGATCTATGATTCCGACTTCATTAGATAGGATATTTGGAATTTCTCTATTCAAGGAAGCTCCGTTCTTAAAAACATACATCAAACAAGTTTCAATCCTCGGACCTATGATTCCGACGTCCACCATGTTTAATTTCTTTCAAGCAATTGTAAGTATCTAAGACCCAATTTGAGAAAAAAATCTATCAGAGCCAGATTTTGTTCCTAAGACATATGAATTATGGGCCCATCACACTTCCGTTGCGTCACTTTGATATGTTATTTGTCTACATATTTAGTATAAATGAATTTTGTAGAATTTTTCACAATAATGTAGAAATAAATTTCCACCAAGATTGCAATTAGAAAAAGAAATGCACCAATTGTAAACTATGATAAAGACTGAAGGCCAAATTAATAAAGCAATGAAATTGCTTTAGATTAGTCATCCATGCTCCATCTAAAACTCTTTTGAGTCAAGGATACTTATTCCATCTCAAATATAAAAATTCAGCAAATATGATATGGGTTAGGAATGACGTGGCCCATCCTGGGCCACTGGATCCCCTCAGGATGTGCGCACCTCCTGGTCCTCCAGATTTGCCACGTCAGCGTCGGAAAACCGCCCGGGCGTCTGCCATGTCAGCCCTAAACCGTCCGGGTTTCCACCGCTTCAGCCAGACGGGTAACCGAGTCCAGACCTGGCCCCAAACGGGTCCAGACCCGGTTGCCATCTTCTATAAATACCAGATCCCTACTCCTTCTCCAGGTAATCAATCCTTTCCCACAAAAATCCTAGTTACTGTTACTTTCACTTAGTGACTGACTAGATCGTCGGAGGGTCTGCCACCGGGACCAACCCCGGTGTTCCGAGACCGTCTGCAGGTACACGAGACCCTCGAATCCGAGCCCCAGAGATCCGAGCCGAGCATCAGCATCCACCTCAATACCGTCTACCTCAGTACCGTTCGTCCAGCCAAGGATTGTCTGCATAGGTGTCTCCTCCTTCAATACAAATCGAGTAAGAACTCGCGCCTGGTGCATCCACACGTTCCCCAAAAACAAACCGCATCAGGATGGCACCGTCTGTGGAAAACTGCCTATCATAGACGCCAATCCGAGCCTCGCTTCCAATGGTACCCTAATAGACTCCGAACCAAGCTCCGCCCCCGTCAGCATTAACGTCGACCCGAGCTCACATGGCGCCCAAAGCCGCAAAAGCTGTTACTTCCGCACGCCGACACGGCGTGCCCCCGCAAGGCATCGATGCCGATGCTCAGGGACCAAACAACAAAAGGGTCAGCCACGGGCACCAGCCGAACGCCTCCCGCCCTGTCCAGGGCGACCTACGGGGGGTAATCTCGAACCGCCAGGCCAGCCGTGGCAGAAGAGGAGCCGCTTCCAACTCGGCTCCGAACCATCCCAGACCCTCGTCTCAAGGGGCTCCGAACCATCCCAGACCCCCGTCCCAAGGGCAGGAGCCTGCGCTCAGCCGGGTCGGTCGGCAACAGTCTGCCCGACTGAACCGGGCAGAAGGAGCCCCGATTACACACCAGGAATTTCAGGACTTCCAAAGGAAAATCTTGGGTGCCCTCCGAGGGGTCCCCGTCAACGAGGGCGCCTACCGTTCCCACACACGATCGCAAGCCGAGGCTACCGTATCTCGCCACTCAACAATCCCCCCAGAGTATGATGGCGACATTTTGAAGCGCCTCCAAGAAATGGAGGAGCGCCTCGACCACATTGGTAACGGCGACCCTAGAGCAGCTCAGGGGTACAAGCCGGTTCGTCCTCCTTTCTCCGCCCTCATCCTGCAGACGGAGATACCCCGCAATTTCCGTCCACCTCAGTTCGAGACATATGATGGCGAGGGCGATCCTGCTGATCACATGGAGGGCTTCAAAACCCTCATAATGATTCACAGTGCATAAGATCCCCTCCTGTGCCGAGCCTTCCCCGCGACACTCTGAGGTCCGGCTCGGGAATGGTTCTCCAAACTCACCCCCGGCTCCATCTATTCTTTCGACCAGCTAAAGGGCAGTTTCCTCGCCCACTTCGTAACCAGCCCAAAGAACGAGTGCATCACTACTCGGACTCCGGCAAATGGAGGGGGAGCCCCTCCGGGTGTTTGTCCGAAGGTTCACCGCCAAGGCGAGGTCAGTCTCATCCCTTGACCCCGGTGTTGCCTCGGCAGCCTTCCGCCACAACGTCCGACATGGATAGCTGAAAGCCTCCCTGGCAAAGAAGCCGCCGATAGACTTCCTCGACCTCCTCAACCGGGTCGAAAAATATATCCGAGCCGAGGAGGCCTTCAATCCCGAGGACCAGAAGGAAGCTCCCGGGAAGGGGAAGCGCAAGGCCGACGAGATTGAGCCGGCGAAAAAGGCTCCAAGAGACGGGGGCTCCGCAAAGAAGGTTCTGCCGATCCCCCGCTTCGAGAGGTACACCCCACTGACGCAGAACGTGTCGACAATCCTCTTAGCGATTGAAGACAGCGACCTCGTCCAGTACCCCCCTCGACCGTCTAACAACACCAGCAAGAAGAGGGATCAGCGGTTCTATTGCTGTTTTCACCGAGACAACGGGCACGACACAGATTACTGCCGCGCCCTGAAGGACGAAATTGAGGCCCTCATCCAACGAGGGTACCTCCGAGAGTTCAGACGAGAAGGCGCCCGGGAACCGAGGGACAACAGGAACAGGAGGGATTCCCCTCCTCCTCGAGGGCAACGACAGCGTCCCGAGCGTGATCCGGATCCCGAGGAGCCTGAGGGTCAAATGATCCTGCATTGCGTCCACGGAGGGCCCATGGGAGGCGAATCCAACAGTTCCCGCAAGGCCTTCATCCGGGATGTCAATACCGTCCAGGGCCCTCTCTCCCCACCGGTCCAGCAACTCCCTGTCTCCTTCTCAGGAGAGGATCTGGAGGGGGTCCGGCTCCCTCACTGTGATGCCCTCGTCATCAACCTCAGTATGGTGAACTTCGACGCCCGAAGAATCCTCGTAGACAACGGGAGCTCGGTCAACATTCTGTTCCTCGAAGCATTCGAGAACCTAAAGCTCTCCCGTGAGAAACTAAAGCCTGCCGGGTATACCCTACACGGATTCTCCGGCGTCCCTGTGACTATAGAGGGGATCGTCACCCTGGACGTCACGGCAGGCATGAAGCCCAACAGAAGGACCGAGTCCATGGACTTCATGGTTGTGAATGTAAAGGCGGCTTACAACGCCATTCTCGGCCGCCCGGGACTCTGCTCCCTCCAGGCGGTTCCCTCGGCCTACCACCAGAAGATGAAATTCCCTACCAATACTGGTGTCGAAGTTGTCCGAGGGAACCAAGAAGCAGCACGTTCGTGCTACATGACGGCAATCGGAAGCCGGGTGTTTCCCCTCGATGCCATCGAGCTGGAGCCCCAAAGAACCCAGCCAGAACCAGAACCGGTGGACGAGCTGCAAGAAGTCTCATTCGAGACAGGGGATGCGTCGAAGCACTTTCGAGTAAGCTGCTCCCTCGCCCCCGACCTCAAGACCACCCTAATCGCCTGCATTCGGCGCAATATTGACCTCTTTGCCTGGAAGCCCTCTGACATGCCCGGTATCTCCGAAGACATCATCATGCACAAACTCAGCGTGATTCCCGGGTCGAAGCCAGTCATCCAAAAGCGGCGCAAGTTCGAGCCTGAGCGACAACAGGAAGTAAACGCAGAAGTAGACAAGCTCTTGTTCGCGCATTTTGTACAAGAGGTCAGCTACCCAGAGTGGCTGGCAAACGTCGTCATGGTGAAGAAGGCAAGCGGGAGTTGGAGGATCTGCATAGATTTTACCGACCTCAACAAGGCGTGCCCCAAGGATCCATTTCCTCTCCCCAGCATTGATGCCCTGATCGATGCTACCTCGGGTCACGAGCTCCTCTCCTTCATGGATGCCTTCTTAGGCTATAACCAAATCCGGATGTTCCCTCCGGACATCGCCAAGACGTCCTTCATCACAGACCAGGGGCTGTACTGCTATCGGGTCATGCCCTTCGGGCTAAAGAATGCCGGTGCCACCTACCAAAGGCTCATCAACCGAGTCTTTAAAGATCATATCGGGCGTAACATGGAGGTATACGTCGACGACATGCTCGTCAAAAGTCAACATGGACAGCACCACGTCGCCGACCTGGAAGAAGCCTTTGGGGTCCTTCGAACCCACAACATGAGGCTCAATCCGGCAAAGTGCGCCTTCGGCGTCTCCTTGGGAAAGTTCTTAGGGTTCATCGTCAGCCAGCGCGGCATCGAGGCGAACCCTGAAAAAATCCAGGCCATAATAGACATGGCCCCTCCCAGGAATGTTAAAGAAGTCCAGAGGCTAACGGAGCGACTGGCGGCCATCGGCCGTTTCCTCTCCAAATCCGAAGAGAAGTCCCTCCCGTTCTTCAAGGTGCTACGCAGCACTGGAAAGTTCGAGTGGGGTACTCAACAGCAAGAGGCCTTCGCACAGTTGAAGGAGTACCTCGCCAACCCTCCTCTCCTTAGCAAGCCCGAACCAGGGGAGCCACTCTGGCTCTACCTATCTACTTCGGAGAGTGTACTCAGCGTCGTCCTCGTCCGGGAAGAGGAGGGGGTTCAAAAGCCCCTCTACTATGTGAGCAAGGTCCTGCTCGACGCCGAGACCCAGTATTCCAGGATGGAGAAAGTGGCGTACGCCTTGGTCATAGCCGCACGGAAGCTCCACCCTTACTTCTAGGTGCATTCGATCCAGGTGCTCACCGATCAACCCTTGAAGGCCATACTCTACAAACCTGAGAGTTCTGGTCGACTCGTCAAATGGTCGATCGAACTCAGCCAGTATGACATCGGCTATCAACCCCGAACGTCCATCAAAGGGCAGGCCCTCGCAGAATTCATTACAGAGTGCACCATCTCTGAGCAACCCGCGATCAAAGAAGCCGACCAGACGTAGGAAGTTTACGTCGATGGCTCCTCTTGCAAAACGGGGAATGGTGCTGGCATCATCCTTCAGGGCCCGGATGGTTTCCTCCTCCAGTATTGTCTCCGCCTCAACTTCCCGGCCTCCAACAACGAGGCTGAGTACGAGGCGATGATCGCCAGGCTCAACCTGGCTCATCAAGCCGGTGCCAGACAGATCAGGGCCTTTAGCGACTCCCAGCTGGTGGTCAACCAGATCACCGGGGACTACGAAGCCCGTGACGATCGCATGGTCAGGTACTGAGCCATAGTCCAGAGCCTATTATCGTCCTTCGACGAATCGGCTGTCTTAAGGATCCCCCGGGAGCTGAACGCCCAGGCCGACGCCTTGTCAAAATTGGCTTCCTCATCATTTGAAGGCCTCGACCGTACGGTCCTGATTGAAGTCCTGCTGAAGCCAAGTACAGACTCCCCAGAGATTCTGTGCCTCGAAGACAGAGCTCCTCCCGACGACTGGACCACCCTTATCAAAAAATTCCTAGTCAACGGAGAGCTCCCCGAAGATCAAGCTGAAGCACGGAGGATCAGGGTCCGGTCTGAAAGATTCGCGGTCATCAATGCCACTCTCTTCAAAAGATCCTATACAACAACCGATGGCAGACCCTACCTCCGCTGCCTAAGCCCAGACGAAGCTAAGTACGCCCTCAAGGAGCTGCACAAGGGGATCGGCGGATGTCACATTGGAAGCCGTTCACTAGCACGGAAGGCGCTAAATCACGGGTACTACTAGCCTACCATGTTGCAAGACGCCCTCGCCCTAGTGAAGAAGTGTGGCCCCTGCCAAAGGTTCTCCCCCGTGAAGAGGGCTCCTCAGGCAAACCTCCGGTCCATGGCCAGTCCGACCCCCTTTGCGATGTGGGGAATGGATCTGGTAGGCCCATTTCCAAAAGCAACGGGCCAACGGAAGTTTCTTATTGTGGCGATCGACTATTTCACCAAGTGGATCGAGGCCGAGCCGTTAGCAACGATCACCGAGCGACAGACTCAGCAGTTTTTCTGGAAACATCTCGTCTGTCGGTTCGGGATTTCGCAGGTGCTCATCACAGACAATGGGACTCAGTTCGCGGGTAAGAATTTCTGCAAGTTCTGCGAAGATCTCGAGATCCAGCAGCACTTTTCTTCAGTATGCCATCCCCAGTCTAACGGTCAAGCCAAGAACGCGAACCGCCAAATCCTTGACGGCCTCAAGAAATGACTCGATAACTCTTCTAAGGGGTTATGGGTCGACGAATTACCAAGCGTTCTCTGGGCCCACCGAACGACCAAGAGAATCCCCACGGGAGAATCCCCTTTTAATCTGATGTACGACGCAGAGGCCGTCATTCCCGTGGAGATTGGGATCCCTTCACCCCGTATAATGGCTTTCGACGAGGCTGAAAACTCCCAACAGCTGCGAGCCGACCTGGACCTCATAGACGAGGTCAGGGAAAAGTCCGTCATTAGAAGAAGCATCTACCAGCAAAGAATCGAAAAATTCTACAACAAGAAGGTGCGCCCAACTGACATCAAACTCGGAGATCTTGTCCTCCGAAAACTGGCGGTTTTCAACCCCGGCCAGAAGAGAAAGTTGGCACCAAATTGGGAGGGTCCCTACAAAGTATCCGAAGTCGTGTGCCCTGGCACGTACCGCCTGACCAGTGCCGAAGGCAAGCCCATCAAAAGGCCCTGGAACGCGGAGCACCTAAGCAAGTTCTTAGGAGGAGAGTAGCCTCCATGTAAATTATCATGATTGTAATCGGCACTTCGTGCCTAGTCTTTTGTAAAAGTTCAAATGTATTATAAATATGCCAGCTTTCTTAAAACAAGTCTACGGCTTCATACTTTGTAACAAATAAAGAACATATCTCGAGCTCGGCGTTCGGATAACTGCGCGAGCCCAAAAGGCTTCTCTTACAAAGCTTCGGGTTCGGCGCACGGATAACAGCGCGAGCCCAAAAAGCTTCTCTTACAAGTTTCGGGTTCGGCGCACGGATAACAGCGCGAGCCCAAAAAGCTTCTCTTACAAGCTTCGGGTTCGGCGCTCGGATAACAGCGTGAGCCCAAAAAGCTTCTCTTACAAGTTTCGGGTTCGGCGCACGGATAACAGCGCGAGCCCAAAAAGCTTCTCTTACAAGCTTCGGGTTCGGCGCTCGGATAATAGCGCGAGCCCAAAAAGCTTCTCTTACAAGCTTCCCGCTCGGCGTTCGGATAACTGTGCAAGCCCAAAAAGCTTCTGTTACAAAGCTTCGGGTTCGGCGCACGGATAACAGCGCGAGCCCAGAAAGCTTCTCTTACAAGCTTCAGGTTCGGCGCACGGATAACAGCGCGAGCCCAAAAAGCTTCTCTTACAAGCTTCGGGTTCGGTGCTCGGATAACAGCGCGAGCCCAAAAAGCTTCTCTTACAAGCTTCCGATTCGGCGCTCGGATAACTGTGCGAGCCCAAAAAGCTTCTCTTACAAACTTGGGGCTCGGCGCTCAAATAAAAATCGTGGGCCCAAAAGGCTACTCGTAACAAGCCAGGGGCTCGGTGCTCGTGCGGTTCGACCTGGTTGGTTTTTTGGTAACATGCATCCAATCAAACAACTTTGCTTCCTCCACGCCCGCACTGTCTCTCCCTGAGAACATATGTAGGAGCTCGGCGTCGACCCCGAGCAAGGCAGGTGCCTTTCCCAAGGCACCACGATCTTGATGCTTGGCGGCGACCCTCTGCTACGCCCACAGTTGTCTTTCTCACCGGTATGGGGGCTCGGCATCCGTTCCTCGCTCGGTTTGGGCTTCTTCAAGCTCATCAACCTATGTACGAGGCGACATCCGCCAGCCACGCCTGCACCGTCTCTCCCTGAGAACATGTACAGGAGCTCGGCGTCGATCCCAAGCAAGGCGGGTGCCTTTCCCAAGGCACCGCGACCTTGATGCTCGGCGGTGACCCTCCGCTACGCCCGCAATTGTCTTTCTCACCGGTATGGGGGCTCGACATCCGTCCCTCACTCGGTTTGGGCTTCTTCAAGCTCATCAACCTATGTACGAGGCAACATCTGCCAGCCACGCCTGCACCGTCTCTCCCTGAGAACATGTGCAGGAGCTCGGCGTCGACCCCGAGCAAGGCGGGTGCCTTTTCCAAGGCACCACGACCTTGACGCTCGGCAGCGACCCTCTGCTATGCCCGCAATTGTCTTTCTCACCGGTATGGGGGCTCGGCATCCGTCCCTCGCTCGGTTTGGGCTTCTTCAAGCTCATCAACCTATGTATGAGGCGACATTCGCCAGCCACGCCCGCACCGTCTCTCCCTGAGAACATGTGCAGGAGCTCGTCGTCGACCCCGAGCAAGGCGGGTGCCTTTTCCAAGGCACCGCGACCTTGACGCTCGGTGGCGACCCTCTGCTATGCCCGTAATTGTCTTTCTCACCGGTATGGGGCTCGGCATCCGTCCCTTGCTCGGTTTGGGCTTCTTCAAGCTCATCAACCTATGTACGAGGCGACATCCGCCAGCCATGTCCACACCGTCTCTCCCTAAGAACATGTGCAGGAGCTCGGCGTCGACCCCGAGCAAGGCGGGTGCCTTTCCCAAGGCACCACGATCTTGATGCTCGGCGGCGACCCTCTGCTACGCCCGCAATTGTCTCTCACCGGTATGGGGGCTCGGCATCCATCCCTCGCTCAGTTTGGGCTTCTTCAAGCTCATCAACCAATGTACGAGGTGACATCCGCCAGCCGCGCCTGCACCGTCTCTCCCTGAAAACAAATGTGGGGGCTCAACAAACCGGAACAGGGCCGCAGCTTTCTTCAAAGCCGCTCGACCACTACGCTCGGTTACTAGCTACAACCATGTGTTGACAAAATTTTATTAAGGTTTAGAGCGTCTGCCTTCGGCAGACGCCCCGAGCCTCGAGTCGAGTTATTGACCACCCTCTCACCCGCGAACGACTCGGGGTTTACGGCTTTTACAAACCTAAACCCCGAACTGTTCGAGAATGGCAGGGGGGCCATCGACCCTCTGCTCTCTCCGTCTCGGAACAAACGCTCCGAGCCTTCGAGCCGTTCAGCTGACCCTTCTCTCGCCCCCGAACAACTTGGGGTTTACGGCTCTTACGAGCCCAAAACCCCGAATTGTTCGAGGATGGCAGAAGAGCCACCACGCTTCGGCTCTCTCCGAACCCCCGAAACGATCGGTCGGCCCACCGCTCACCAACGAACAACCCGGGATCTCATAGCTCTAACGGCCTGTACCCCGAATAGTCCGAGGGTGATCGGTGTGCCTCCAATCCGGAGCATACGAAAAAATTGTGTTCTCTGGGCGCCCGCCTTCCGCAGGCACCCTAATCAAGCAACCAACTGCCTGACAACCAACAAGGGAAGTGGGGATTATATAGCCCCCTAAGGCCCCCATTTATTGCATCTAGGAATACGAAACGGTAGAAGGCGAAACGTCGCCATAAATGCTCATGGGAATGCGAAACGTCGCAATTAATGACGCAGTCGCGTCAGTGGCGACCCTTCGTAGCAGTCACACCGACCACCCTTGGCAGCCGAGGCAATCAAGGTTCAGGAAAATGAATGTTCTTATTGATTACTCATTGCTTACAACTCAATCAACATCAGTACAAATACAAGGAAAAAGCTCACAACTCACTCACACTCGGCTGGAAACTCGAATTCGGGGCTCCTATCACACTCGGCCGAACCGGCCCGGGAAGGTACTCCTGCCACCGAGCTTCCCGCATCTTCGGGCTGCGTCCCATTCGGTAGAAATATCAGAGACCGCCCCGGGGTCGCGTTGCTGGCCCCTTCTATCATACCAGCGCCTAACAACAGCTTCAGTCTACTGATCTCCAGCTCCTTCTCGACTACGGCCTCACGAAGGACAGACTCCGAAGCCGAACTCCTGCTTGAAGCATCCGAGAGGGACCAGCCTGTCTCGATAACCCACCAGTCCCGATCGGCTACGGCCTTTTTCAGACGCGCCAACTCCAAGCCGAGCTCCCTGGACCTGTTCAGAAAATAGTTAACGGTGGCAGCTCGGTCCTGAGCTTGCTTCGTTGACGAAGCAAAGCTGCCTCCGTGGCCTCCTCCCCCACTCGATCTAGAGGCACCTCGGCAACAACGAGGAAGGCGACATAGGTCCCGTGCGTCTATCAAAAGACGAGAACAAACATCACAAAAAATACAAGTATGGGAGAATCGGCCCAAAAATATATATTTCATTTCTTTCAAAAACTCTGATACAAAAGCCGCGGTGGCCAGTCCGCCCAAGGCATTTACATCAAAACATGAAAAAAAGAAAAAGATCTATTCTTGAGGGGGGTTTGGCACCTCTTCATCGACCTGATTGCCCCCCGCATCGTCGCCCCCCGGGGTGGGAGGAAGGTTCGGCGCCCATCCGTAGTAGAGATGGTCCACGTTCTGCTCGGGGTAGATATGTTTAAAATGGGACTTGGCTTGTTCGTACGCCTCGTCCTGCGCCACCATGATGGTCTCCCCCAACACCGACTCCATCTCCTGCAGTGCCTTCTTCCCCTTCGCCACCTCGACCGTGATCTTCGCCACAAGGTCATCCCGATCCTGCTTGTGGATCTTGCCGAGCAACTCTATCTGGGCTTCGTGGACGGTAATCATCGACCGAGCTTCTTTCAGCTCATCCGTTGCCTTGTTCAGGACACGAAGGTACTTCTCTGCATTCCGCCTCTCGATAATAATCTCCTTCTCCAAGCACTTGTGGAAGTGCTGGCCATGGAGCATTGCCTGGCCGAAGAAGAGAAAGATAAGAAAAAACTCTAAGTCAGAGTAAAACAGAGCCAAACCAACTTACCGAGAGGGTTGCCTGAGACCACCGCATGTAGGCCTGGTCTGCCGTCTGCACCGCCAGGGCCATCCGATCGCGCTCGGTGGCAGCCTTCGAGACGAACTCGACCGCCACAGGCCCGTCAAGCAAAGAATCGCCCCGCACGATCGACCAATCAGGGGCAAACGGCAGCGTGCCATGCTTGCTCACCATCTCCGCAGCAGACGGTCGGAGAGGAGGGAGTCCTTTTTCCGGGGCATCCACGGTCTTGCCCGAACCACCCGCGGCATCCCCAGCCTCCCTCGATGAATGGGAGGACTGGGAGTGCTGCCTCTTAGCCTTCTTCGCCGGGGAAGGTTCCTCGGCCGCCGGTGCCGGTGCCTGGGAAGACGCTCCGGTCTGCACGGCCAGCTTCTGCTTCTCGACCGCTATCCTCTCCTGCTCGGCCTTCTTCCTCTTCTCTGCCCTCACCTTCTCGGCGACAGCAAGCAATAACTTCTTCGCATCTGCCTGTTGAGTCGTCATCCCTACAAAATCACAATAAAAGCTAACGTTAACACGAATGCAGGAAATGAACATATTCGGAAAGAGACATACTAGGGTCGGCAGGACTCAGTCCGGCCCGGGCGAGGTGTATCTCGGTCACTCGAGGCCACGCAATGCTGTGCCCCCCGACTATCTTCTCCAACCTCTTCCACTCCTTGGCGGTCAAGTCGCTTTTCCTCGGAGGCTTGTGCTTCGGCTTGACGAAGTTCCACCTGGTCGGAATTCCCCAAGACCCCTCGGTCCGAACTACAAAATACTTTTCTTTCCACCCCTTTATAGAGTCCGGATGACTGTGCATAACCTTCTTATGCGGCATCGGCGAAAAGTAAAAAATCCCCTCCTGATCTCCGAGCGAACCGATCCCAAAGATAGCCCGGAAGAACGTCAGCCTCGGCTTCACTCCCTTCTCTTGACACTTAAGTATGAAGCAGACTAAATGCTTCCAGGAGTTTGGACCGTACTGCATGGGACACAGCTTCGCCCAGTTCAGGACCCTCTTCACGAACGGATGCAGGGACAGCCTCAGCCCCGAGAGGAAGGCGTCCTCAGGAAACATACAGTACCCCGGCACCAGAGCCGTGGTGGGCCGAATACCGGGGCTTGGAAGGAAGATCTCGAACTCTCACAGAATATAGTAGGCAGCCCTAATGATGTTAAGGTACTCCGCCTTCAGAATGCTCGGGATGCTGTCTGCGCGGATCTTCACCCGAGTGTCTTCACCCGGCACTGGAGGGATCGGTTCGATGTCCTTAATATCGTCGGGATACATCCGAATCGACCCAGGATTCTTGAAGGAAACCCGGGGAAACTCGAGACCCGGTCTCGGTGCGTACTCATCGGGTGCGAAAGGACTGTGGGGGATGGTCATAACTTTCTTTTTCCGATGAGGACGAGCCTTACGCTCGGGAGACGGCGTCGACAAAGGGGGAAGTGGGGGAAGATCTTCACCAACCCCAGTCGGCCCTCCAGCCGTGCTTTGACCAGCCTCTCCTTGGGCAGCCTCCTATCCGTTGACCTCATCCTCCTCGTCTTCCTCGTCACCCTCGGCTCCTTGCTCATCTTCGTCCTCCTCAACCTCGGTGCCTTCACCCTCCTCTTCATCATCATCCTCATCCTCTTCATCATCATCTTCCTCATCACCCCCATCCATAGGTTCCTTCCCCGGCCTCCTAGACCTCAATGGGGACACAACGAAGACTACGTCACCCCCATCATCCGACCCGGGGTCCGTCAGAACTTCTTCCTTCACCTTGTACTTACTCAAGGACGAGGACGTCTCCTGCTCGGATTCCTCTGCGGAACGGCCTGACGAGCTAGTCTCGGATCCGGACTGAGTTCGCGACATTACAAAAAAGAAAATACTAACCTAGAGCGTAGAAAGTTACGGTCACCAAAAAATCTGCCGATGGCAAGTAAAATTCCCGTTCTTGTTAAAAATTGGAAAGTGAGTAATAAAGTGAAGATGAAGAAATGAGAGAGGGGGATGGGGTTTTAAAGAGGAAAAGCGACTCCTCGATTCTCGCAAAAAAAGATCTAGCCGTTGGATCTTATCTGACAAGATCCAGCGGCCACCAAGATCTGAAAATGCTTTGATCTTTGCGCCCATGACGTCAGCGATAGGCGTGAAATTACCCCCACTACCCCCTTCACCTTTTCTATCCAAAAAAGGCTTTTTTCACCAAGTCAAAAAGGTCGACGCTCGGATGGAAGCGCGAGCCGATAATTCTCCTTCTATTTCATAGAAGGGTGGACGCTCGGATGGAAGCGCGAGCCAGTAATTCCCCTTCTATTTCACAGAAGGGTCGACCCTCGAATGGAAGCACGAGCCAATAATTTCCCTTCTATTTTCACAGAAGGGTCGACACTCGGATGGAAGCGCGAGCCAATAATTCCCCTTCTATTTTCACAGAAGGGTCGACGCTCTGATGGAAGCGCGAGCCAGTAATTCTCCTTCTATTTCACAGAAGGGTCAACGCTCGGATGGAAGCGCGAGCCACTAATTTCCCTTCTATTTTCACAGAAGGGTCGACGCTCGGATGGAAACGAGAGGCAATAATTCTCCTTCTATTTTCACAGAAGGGTCGACGCTCGGATGGAAGCGCGAGCCAATAATTCCCCTTCTATTTTCACAGAAGGGTCGACGCTCGGATGGAAGCACGAGGCAATAATTTCCCTTCTATTTTCACAGAAGGGTCGACGCTCGGATGGAAACGCGAGCCACTAATTCCCCTTCTATTTTCACAGAAGGGTCGACGCTCGGATGGAAGCGCGAGCCAGTAATTTCCCTTCTATTTCACAGAAGAGTCGACGCTCGGATGGAAGCGCGAGCCACTAATTCCCCTTCTATTTTCACAGAAGGGTCGTCGCTCAGATGGAAACGCGAGGCAATAATTCCCCTTCTATTTTTACAGAAGGGTCGACGCTCGGATGGAAGCACGAGCCAATAATTCCCCTTCTATTTTCACAGAAGGGTCGACGCTCGGATGGAAGCGCGAGGCAATAATTCCCCTTCTATTTTCACAGAAGGGTCGACTCTCGGATGGAAGCGCGAGCCAATAACTCCCCTTCTATTTTCACAGAAGGGTCGACGCTCGGATGGAATCGCGAGCCCCAACTGCTCTCCTTTGACATAGTGGGACTCGGCTCTCGGATAGAATCCCGAGCACCAACTATTCTCCTTTGACTCAGGGGGACTCGGCGCTCGGATAGAATCCCGAGCACCAACTACTCTCCTTTGACTCAGGGGGACTCGGCGCTCGGATAGAATCCCGAGCACCAACTACTCTCCTTTCTCAGGGGGACTCGGCGCTCGGATAGCATCCCGAGCACCAACTACTCTCCTTTGACTCAGTAGGCCTCGGTGCTCGGATAGCACCGCGAGCACCAACTACTCTCCTTTGAAATAGAGGGGCTCGTCTGCCGACCCCTACGTCTCAACAAACCGAGCCCCAGAAAAAAACCTCGCCTCCTCCTCGCTCTTCCAACTAGCGAGGAGATCGTCCACAGACCCAAGGAGGTCGTCTGCCGACCCCAAAGCGCTCGACAAACCGACCCCCCACAAGAACCAATCTATAAAATCGACCTCAGCATCCCCTCGCTCTTCCGACTAGCGAGGGGACCAACTACCAACCCCAGGGGCTCGTCCACCGACCCCTAATGCTCGACAAATCAAGCCCCTATGGGAAGCCTCGACGACCCCTCGTTCTTCCAACTAGCGAAGTGGTCGTCCGCCGACCCTTGGGGCTCGTCTGCCGATCCCATGGGCTCGTCCGCAAACCCTGGCAGCTCGTCAATCCACAACGGAAGGCCTCGACGATCCCTCGCTCTTCCAACTAGCGAAGTGGTCGTCCGCCGACCCTTGGGGCTCGTCTGCCGATCCCATGGGCTCGACCGCCGACCCTAGCGGCTCATCAAGCCCCAACGGAAGGCCTCGATGCCCCCCCCCCCCACTCTTCCAACTAGTGAAATGGTCATTTGACCAAACCTTAGGGCTCGTCTGCCGACCCCCAAGCCTCGGCGAGCATCGCTCTAGCTCTCCCACTCCTCTACACAGCTTCCCGCGCAAACTCCAATGAGGGATCCATTCCTCCTACCCCCTGGCCTCTTCAGAAGATAGCAGATCCTACTTTCTCACCCCAACGTCCACCCTGCTCTTCCTATGGAGGCAAAGAATCACTCCTACATGTCTGGTTCACCTAGCCCTACAGGAGTGTGGGGCTTGTGATATGGGTTAGGAACGACGTGGCCCATCCTGGGCCACTGGATCCCCTCAGGATGCGCGCACCTCCTGATCCTCTAGATCCGCCACGTCAGCGTCGTAAAACTGCCCGGGCGTCTGCCACGTTAGCCCTAAACTGTCCGGGTTTCCACTGCTTCAGCCAGACGGGTAACCGGTTCCAGACCCGGCCCCAAACGGGTCCAGACCCGGTTGCCATCTTCTATAAATAACAGATCCCTATTCCTTCTCCAGGTAATCAATCCTTTCCCACAAAAATTCTAGTTACTGTTACTTTCACTTAGTGACTAACTAGATCGTCGGAGGATCTGCCACCGGGACCAACTCCGGTGTTCCGAGACCGTCTGCAGGTACACGAGACCCCCGGATCCGAGCCCCAGAGATCCGAGCCGAGCATCAGCCTCCACCTCAATACCGTCTACCTCAGTACCGTTCGTCCAGCCAAGGATTGTCTGCATAGGTGTCTCCTCCTTCAATACAAATCGAGTAAGAACTCACGCCTAGTGCATCCACACGTTCCCCAAAAACAAACCGCATCAAAATACAAAGTAGGTCTAGTTATATATTTCTAGTTTGATATCTATCATCTAAAATATTAAGATACGATTAATATTGCATGCACAATTTTTTTGTACAAAATCTACCTTACGAACTGATATTGTACATGTAACACCCCGAATTCCAAATAATACTGAATTCGAAGTTCTACAGGATCTTTACACTTCTCTTCGTACAATTTTACAAGAAATTAAAACTTTTATTACAACAGGATTGCATTTAAACAGTGAAAGGAAATTTACAATAATTACATGAATGAAAAAATAATAACATTTGAACAATTCTTTAAGCATCAATTCCTTCTTAGTCTTTTTCATTCACTTTGTCCTGTATGGAAACTGTGGCCACGTCAGTTCATTCAACTGATGCTAGAATATAATACATCAATTTCTCATACTTAGAAAGCAGATACTTTTAACAAAACAAACTAAGGGAACTACCCTATTGATGTCGTGTGTGGAAGTGCACTTAATTCATAATGCAGTTGTTATTATTTACATGACACTAATGCGCACTTGTTCGGATTCTATGCAGCCCATACTACATAGGTCCGAGGGCAAGCACTTAACCGTTCTTCATCTTGTAGGGTTCAATCCATCGTCATGACTTAAACTACTACAGTAACTACAGTAAATATTCTAGGTATTCTATGAGTTACGAGCCCATGTCCTGACATCCTGGAGAGAACCTCACGCACTGACACATGACTCATCATGCAGGCATCCTGTAGTCAATTCACCTCCGCCATGGACCATGGCACCACCCGTAGTCACCAAATACCCCACAAGCGTCACCACTGGGACGGTATTCTGGAGTAGTGTCCACGCCCTAATCATGATGCATCATGAGGACATCCTGTGAATACTCTCACGCCGCCAATCCAATGGCCCTCATACTCATGCTTTTCTCTTACGTTCATCACTTCTCCACTATTTATCTAATCCTTAGGTAATTAAGTCATGAATGAAAATCAACATTATAGGATTTAGCGTTATCCCTACATCGGTCTTTAAAATATCAATCGTTATCCATGACCCAAACTTGGTCAAAATATCACATTTCTCTTTTCAAAAACTTTCATTTTTGCAGATGTGAGGACTTAGCTAAAATTCTAGTCTAAGTTCTCTTTTCATGTTCATTAAAAATGATATTATACTTGTTCCCAAATTTCACATTTCATCATGTTCTTTTTCAATAAATTTTCATGCACAACTTGCATTTTCTTAAACAATTTCTCATCGAATTCTACTCAATAATTTATAAGTAAAAATCTCATTTTTGAACTCTTTTCAATTTTTCTCTATGTTCAACAATTTTTTTTTCTTTTTGTCTTGAATTACAAAAGAATCATGTCCAAGGATTTTATAAATTCTTATTCTCAATTTCACTTCTATTTCTCTTTATAAAGGTCCAAATATTTAGAAAAATAATTTTTTGAAGGCTATGTAATTTCAGAGAATTTTTCCCATATTTTCTTCAATTTTAAAAACATTTAAAACCTTAAAAAATCAAAATATAATTTAAAAATCGAATTTCCCCAAAAAAATGGCCATAGCCGATTTCGAACCCACACCCAAGGCCCACGAGTGAACAGTGACCTCACTAACCCCCACCCACTAACCAGAATCACCATAGTGTCTAACTGTTTAAATGAGGGGTTATAGTCTACTTGAATTTTGTTCTCGGGTTTGGTGAAAACCAAATTTTTAAAAAGAAAGCCTCTGCCGTGACTCGAACCCAGGCACAATAGTGCCGCCGAGCTATAGTAACAGCCTTATAGCGCACCCAATAACCAGTATGACCATGGTGGTTAACTGATATGAGAATGGATTAAATTATTTTTTAACTCGACTCTCTGTTTATCAAAATTAATTCGTATTTCAAAAGCTCTTAAATTTGTTTCTCTTCTAATAAATTCATAAAACTTTCCAAAATACTGATTTTATATATATTTAACAAAACAGTATTTTAAAAATATTATTTAGACATTAAAACATGAATTCTCCTTCTAAATTGTGTTCTACGTCTATAATTTTAACATTTCAATTTGGCATGCTATCTACTAATTTTTGTATTACCATCATCAAAAAAATATTATCTCTTGCTCTTTCCTCTTTTATTCCCACAATACTCTATGACATGGTCTCATTCATTAGACTAGTGTCACAAGAATTCAATAAGCACAATTTCAATTATTTCAATTACTAACCATTCACAAGCATATTCTACAACTAGCATGGTTTCAATTTCACATTTCCATAGCAATAAAACAATTCGTTTACAATACTCATAATTTATGGCAATTAACATACAATTCATCAAGCATTCATCTTATTATCTAACTAGTCCCTTTTTAGAGTCAACACATGGTTATCTTATTAGCAATTTCATTAATCAAACTCCTAGCATGATGTCTAAGTTAGAAGTAGAGAAACCACCCACCTATTTGAAGAAACAAAATAAAGAACTCCTAGAAACTGTTAATCACCCTAAGGGGAGTGAATAGAGTGATCGTGTGAAATTAAAAAAAAATTAAAATGAAGTAAAGTAAATGCAAGAGAGATAAGAAAAGTAAACACAGATGACGCAGCGATATAACGTGGTTCGACCCCCAGGTCTACGTCCACACCACCTACTTGTAGCAATTTTCCGCCACAAGTGTTCCACTATACTCAAAATTCTTGTGCAGTGATTCTCGGATTCAGGCCGAGTGACCTATTACACCCACAGGACTTCTAATTCAAGTCCCGTCAATCTCACTGAAGTGGAAAAGAAATGAAAAGAAAACTCAAGATCTTTAATGATCTTGACTGTAGAATTCAACCAAATAAATGCTCACACTTGGATTGATTAAATGAGGGATTAATTCAGAAATTTTCTCAGAAGTAATTAGGTGAAGACTATACAGTGGATTCGTCAATATTAATAGACGGGGAAGTGTATTGATCAAAAATAGAAACAATACTTTCTAAGAATATACACAACGCAAAGTGCGTCGACCGTCATATTGGAGCGGTCCACCGTTCAGCTCTCTGACGTAGAGTAGAGAGGTGAAAGGTCGACTGCTTTTCAAACAACTCAAGGTTGCGGTCAACTGCGATGCGGTCGACCGGTCACGAAGTGCGGTCGACCGGTATCGCGCTGTTTATTTCGAATCCACCATATTTTCATACCATAAATTAATACCTCTTTAATCAATCTTATACAATTATAATCTCACGAAAATAGAAAGAAAAATTTAGATCTTGATATCTTTCTCTTTAGCATGGGGACCAATTAATCAAGAATTCTTTTTGAATATCTTCCTGTTTTGCTTGTGTTTGCCATTATACTTTATTGCTTTCCTTATTTGTATATTTGTTAATCTCTCTTGGATCTCTTTTTTATGTTATTTGATCCTGAAAATCTGACACACTAATTTCAAACTTATTAGTATGAGTGAGCACGTTTTGTGCACACCAAACTAAGAGTCAACAGAAATCTCCTTGAATATAGAGCGATCCTTCTCCTTCTAGATTGTGCCACAAATTGCCTTCTCCTCCTTGTGCTTGATGGAACCTGAGCTTCCTTGCTCCTTGATGAATTAACCGGCCTCCGATGGGGATGAACACATACAACTAGCACACAACTCAATCTTTTTTTCACTTTTTCTCAATCTTTTTCTCACTCTTGTGTTTCTTTTCTTTCATTTTTTTCTTTACAAATTTCCAATGTGTTTCATGAAGAGAACTAGGAGGGGTATTTATGCATGCATGCACTGTAACGTCCCAATTTCCAAATAGGACCGAATACAAGATTTCACAAGATCTTTACTTCACTTCGTACAATTTTACAAGGAAATTAAAACTTTTTCAACAACATCAGAGTTCAATACATTTTTGTTTACACAGCGGAAGAATAAAAAGATTACAACATTGAAAACAAAATACAACTTATACAACTTTATCAAAATAAGTCATCAATTGCATCGTAACATCTTTACTCCTTCATGAAAGGTCCATTACCTTCATATTAAGCTGTGGGCATGTCAGTCACTTATATCTGACAAAAAAATTTATACTCGGCTATCCTCTCTATGTCGTACATATAACGATCTCATTACTTTAACAAATCACCAAAAAAATTGAATGAACAATAGAGTGTCAAAAGTGAGTACCATAAACATGTAAGTGTATGTGATGCCTTAATGCCTAATGCTCACAATTTTACTCTAAGATAACACTAATGCATACTTGTTCGGATTCTATGCATCACATACTACATAGGTCCGAGGGCAAGCACTTACATACTCCACAATAAAGGGTTCGATCTCTCGCCATGACAACTACCCAGTAATAAGGACATTCCACGAGTACGGATCCCAGTCCCGGAGAACCGCCGCAACAAATCTCCCACCCGACTGTTATATAGACTCCTCGTCGTGTGAACCTCCCGAAAGTGCCCCTCTAGCCCCGGTATACGTATATACATGGAGAACGGCAAACTATCCGCCCGACTACACATAGTCCCGGATTTAAATAAAAGCTCGTCTCCCACGAGGCAACCACAGTCCACCAACTAGGTCTATAGCCTCGATAAACCGCCACAACAAGCCCACCGTCCGACTATATAGAGTGCCCTACTTACGTTTGCCTAGGTCTTACTCCATCTTCACTTATGTGCCTAAAATTTATTAAGTTCATGACATGAATGAGTTATCATTCCTAGAATTAGTTTTACCTCCTATCAGACTTAATCAACAAAAATATGAGATAGCTCCATGGTCGTATCTCAAATATATCTCAACTCTTTTCAATCAATAGTGCCGGTACCCGAGGTCTTACTAACTCTACATCACAACTTTTTCATGTACAAGAATCATGGATATTCACACCCTTCAATAATCATGTCTATGCCTCCAACTTATTCTTAAATAAATATCCATGTTTCATTTTTATTCATGCATTTTCAATTCAAATATTGAATAAGTAATTTCTTTCTTGGAAAAAAGATTCATCACCATAAATTCTACTAGCAACATAATCAATCCACATTCTCAACATAAGTGTTTAATTAAACAAGAGGGGTTCATAACATGTTACATATCTTTCCTTCTTTTCAAAAGATCCTTTATCCAAAATAATAACTTTTTTGGAGTTAAAACTCATTTAATAATTAATATCTCATTTTTACTTCCTCAAAATATATAATAAAATTTCCATAACAATCTTTAATAGCTTCCATTTTATCTTATAACCATAATAGAAGTTTATTCATACTTAAAAAGCATCTTAGTCTAATAAAACCATCAAGAAAAATAAAAAGGGGGGACTCGGTTTCGAACCAGCACACTGCCGACCACACACAGCAGCGCCCAAGTCCCAACCCATTAGCCACTAAGTTCATTTTGGGCTTTTGTAATAAACTAGGATGAGAAACCCCTTATACACTCAGTGTAGTTCGGATTATATTGAATGAAATCAAAATAAAAGGTGACTATCAAGTTTCAAACCCAAGATCTCTTACAAGTTGTATTCTGTGTTGCGCTGGCTAACCAGTAAGTTTAAGTGTATTTTTTGTTTAGGAAATGTACTAATGTACTTTTATTTAAACCATTCTGAAATTTATTCTTTTAAACAAAACTCGTTTATCAAATAATCCATCCTTTTAGGATATTGAACAAACTTCTATTTTGGACTGAGATGAAATCTTAAAATGATAATCAACAAATTCAAATTTATTTTTAGAATATATCTTCATTTTCAAAATAGATTTTCCCTTTCTTTACAAAATTTGCATTTCTTCTCAAACTCGAAAATTAAGAATCATATTTCTTAAAACTAGTTTATGTCCATCATTACACTAATTAAAATTTGTGCTAAAAATCTAACATATCTCTTAGTCAACCATGGATATCTCGAAGGAATCCTTTCATGCAACAAATTTGTATTTTTAACATATGTCGACATGTTTCATGATAATAACAAAAAATTATTTTTCTCTTTTCTTTTTCTTTCTTAATCATCATGTCTCTAAGCATATGTTGAAATATAACATTCTCTAACATTTACTCATACATATCACACATTTGACAAATCATAAATTTGCAAACATTCTAACATGGTTCATATGATTAATTCTTTAGTTGAACCCTTCTTTTTAATTAGCAATGATATCTAAAATCACAACAAAATCATTCTCATTCAAAGCATGATACACTAGCATGAATTTTATCTTATAATTTTCATATCAATATCTTCTTATACTACTCATTTTAGCATACATATTCTACACTAGAAAATAATGAAACCACCCACCTTAATTGAAGTTTGAACAATGAAAGGAAAATTGGAACACCACTTCTAGCTCCAAAGCAACTCCTAGCTCCTAGCAAGAGCTCCTCCTCCTAGCAATAGCTTCTTCAAGCACAAGAACTCTCTTACTCTCTTTCTTTTTCTTTCTTTTATTTTGATTTTGTTTTGGTGCAAAAGAGAAAGTGAAATGGGGGTGCTATTTATAGGTTTTTGTTAAGGTCTAAAGTGCAAAATTCTCAACCTAATAACTCTCTCTTTTAATTCTTTCAACCCTTCATTTTTTCAACTCCTAAACTCCTAACTCTTCACCTTTCCAACCTTTCAAAAACTCAACTCCTATAAACTCCGACCTTTCCCTCTCCCCTACTTACTCCAAAACCGGTCCAAAGCAAGTGTACAACCTGGCCAAAAATGTGTGCATGCACACATGCACATAAAAAAATGAACACATTTCTATAGTTCTAAATGTGTATAAAGTTGTAACTTGTCATGTATTAGTCCAAGCCCAACTTAATTTTTGATTTTACTAATGGGCTTGATTCATGGGCTCTCTTTTAATTTTATTAACTTAATTATTCTAGTGGGCTTCTCTTTTAATCAACTAATTAATTTGTCTATTGGGCTAGATTTTATTTTTGGGTCCATGGGTTAAAAGAAAACTAATTAAAATCTTGTGCATGCATAGATAATGAGAGTAAAAATTTGCACGTGCATCATACGTGCAAAAATCGAAAATTACATTTTTAATTAAAATAGAGGGAAATAAATTTTCGTTTTATAAAATGAGTTCGAACACGTAAAATAAATAATCAATACACATAGAAATATCACACTTAGTGATGGAAAAATACGTAATTGATACGTGCATCGAAAACACATAAAAAGCACGTAAAATACAGAGATTAAAATATTATATTTTAGTTGACTCAAATAGGATAAAATCAATACAGAAAATGCATAAATAGTCGGTAATCAAAATACGCAGTGAAAACACATTACAAAATATACGTGCGTAACATACAATGGCAAAATTGTCATTTTCAATTTTGCGAGGTGTTACATGCACAAAGAACAACCAACGCAACACTCAACTACTACTTAATCACATATACTGGAAGTGTGTATGGAGATGCATTCTTGTTCATATGTGCACCTGCACAAGGGTGCAGCAGCACCAATAGCAGACTGCAGCAAAAAGGAAACATATATTCTACAGAACTTAACATCTGATCAATTATTTGAAGACATGGGACTGGTTTACTTGGTAGTAGTTAAGTATATTAAGATCTTCAAAGCATCAATGCTTGCATATGGAAGCTAATACAGATATGAATAGTAACAGTTATATACACAGTTTGGCTCTTGTGCAAGTTTTCGATAGATCCCCCTAAAGTCATGTAAAGATAAAAATCGAAGTCATCAAATAAGATATATTTCATGCATACACAGTTTGGCTCTTGTGCAAGTTTTCGACAGATACCCCGAAAGTCATGTAAAGATAAAAATCGAAGTCATCAAGTAAGATATATTTCATGCATACATTGAGATGAAACATTTGCAATTACAATTAAGCCTACTCATCTTCTTCTTCTTCTTCTTCTTCTTCTTCTTCTTCATTAGGAGGAGGAAGAATTTCCCAATCCTTCTTACCTTGCATGTATGCAAGTGTATTGACATAGTACTCGTAGACTTGCATTTGATGAGCAGTAAACTGCTCATAGGTCACAAATGATGAGGAGGAGGAGGAGTCATTTTTGAGACGCGAGGAGGAAGGGGCCCGTGGTGCTTATTCTGCTTGCCTTGCTTGTTGTTAGGCTTGACAACGGCGAGCCCACTGATTGAACGGAACATCAATACCCATTTGTTAAGGGGGGATGGGTATAGGACTTTTACTGAGCAAATAATTCCAACCTCAATACGGGAATCAATGGCAAGGTTGTAGATGAGTGAGTAAAAAGGGAGACCACGATTTGTGGTGGTTGCATAATTCATCGTACGAATGATGAATGTGGCAAAGTCAAATTTATACTCCCTAAGGATAAGAAAGATGATGAAGTATTGATCAACCCTAATTTCTGATTTATCATTTTTCTTGGACCAAATGTCAGCATTAACAATTTTATTGAGAACACTGCCAGTATCGGTAAAGTTGGTAGGAGCGGGATGAGGAAGATGAGAAAATTCTTGTTGGACTATCATTGATTTGACAGTATGTTCGTTATGGCCTGGTTTATACACAAGGGTTTTAAAATCAAGATGATAGGCATCGAATTCTCCTTCGAGAAGTTCGTATCTCCCTCGAAGATATTCGGGAGTGATTTTCACTCTCCTCCCAACGATGAAAGAGGAGAGGGTGAGATCACCATCTTGAAGACCATCAAGATTGGCGAAGAATTGGCAGGTTAAAGATTCAGAGTGGGTGCTAGAAGTGGCAAGATTGTTTTCCCATCCAAATTCTCTAAGGATCCTAACTATAACCGAGAATTGCCCTCCCAAATATGATAAGTTTATAACCCGATTTGCAACAACGAGGCCATTGGCAAGTTCAGAAAAGTAAAGATCGGCACATTGAGAATTGTGAAAGATTATACCCTCTTTGGTGACGTATTTGGAGGCAACAGCTTTCTTTCCCTTCGATTTGTGAGAAGAGAAGGCCATTGAAAAGGAGAATGAAAGAGCACTTGAGAAATTTTAAAGCACAAATTGAGAGATGAGGGTTTACTAGATGGGTTTATATTTGGAGGCTAGGGTTTCTTTGTGAGGTTGAGAGGTTGGGGTTGAAGATGTATTTATATTAGAGAGGGAGTAAACAGATCAGTCGACTTAATTGATCGACCGGTTCATCGATACGGTCGACCGCTCAATCCTAAATAGAAGGTTTTACAATGAGTGATTTGTGACAGAGTGGTGGACGGTCGACCGTTCGGTCGACCGGTCCAGTCTCGACATAAAAGAAATTTTAAGAGGTACGGTCGACCGCTCGGTAGAACGGTTACTTTCCTTTTTGAAGCACAATTCATAAATACATGTTTATTGTGAATTTAATCAAGTATAGATTTTACCCGGTGCTGTGCTTATTTGAAGAACACTTTTCTTCACTTATTTCCTTAATAGAGATGCAGGTTACTACTATGCCTATTGAGATTTTTGCATCTTCTATCAAGGTTTCTGCACTTTTTCTACGTTGAAAACTTCGTACTACCCACCTGTACGTTTGTAGGAATCCATGTGAGCTTTGAGCCTGCATCAACATTCTTTCTTACCCAGACAAGTTTGGTGTTCCTTTTTAATGAACAATTGTATGAAATATGTCCTAATCTGCAGCAGTAATGACATGTGATACGACAATGTTTTGAGTCATACACACTTGCATAGTTTTGGATTGGTTTATGATTTTGTTGGAGTTTATGCAAGTGTGTGTGACATGATGATTTATATTTTTGATGGTGTATTGGCTCTTCGTAACCAAGCCCTCAATTATCATGATAGGATCTTGAATTTCTTGTAATAAGGTAACTGGGCCCTTCATATTTTTCAACAATCTTTTCAAGCTCAGTTACTCTTTTACATAATCTTTTCCTAGTCATTTCATCGTCTTTCGTGTTCCAACGAAGAGTGTCTAGAGTAGCATCAAGAATCCTATTTTGTTCAAGAGTTTCATTACATCCTTCCACTACCTCATCAAATTTCTTTTTACACTCTTTTAAATCATCTGTGAGTTTGGCTATATAAACAGATTTCTCATAAATTTCTTTTAAGTGATCATCATGCGTTTCTAAAGATTCTTGAATTTGTTGTTTTAAGATTTCATTTTCCTCTAGCAATACATCATGATCTTTACTAAATGACTCAAATTTTTCCAAGATCAAGACATTCTTATTTTTCAGTTTTTGATTTTTTGTAATACACGAGTCATGGATATCATTTAAAATTTGTTTATAATGCCTAAGTTCACGACTCAGTTTCTTGGCTTAGTCTTTCAAACCATTACACATGTCTACTAGTTCATCATAAGTGGGTTCTTCGATTACCTCTTCTTGATATGGTGATTGCACCTCACCATGCCCAAGAGCCATGAAGCCGACGTCGTCGTAGCCTTGCTATCCCTCACTTAAGTCCGAATCTAACCAAGTTGCTTTTAGCGCCTTCTTTTTCTGACTTGGATTTGAGCGATAGTATTCTATGTTCCTGTCTTGTTGATTAAGGCAGTTTGTACGGATGTGTCCCGGCTTCTTGCACTTATAGCACACACCCTCCTTCTCCTTTTCCCTTTCTTCTTGATACCTGCCATATTTTTTGTGTTTGAGGTACTTACGAGATTGTCTGTTAATAGAGCAACGTCCTCGTCTGACTCTTCATGATCTGAATCAGTTTTTGATGGTCGGGCCTTTTCTGCCTTTAGTGCAATGGTTTTCTTCTTAGTCTTCGGTTCAGTTTCGATATTTTGCCTGTATCTTTTTATCTCCAACATTTTCATCTCATACGTCTTCAGCTTTCCTTGAAATGTATAGTAGTCGAATCCCTTCTCTTCAAGAGTCTCTTTCATTGCCGTGGCCTTAACGTCCCACTCTGGCGTGAGACAACTTATGAGCTTTCTGACCTTTCGGTCATCATCAAGCCCTTTACCCAAGCTCTCAAGTTCGTGGGCAATGATATCGAAGCAGGCGAGCATTTGATCCACATTTTCTCTTAGCAACATGCGAAACACATAGAACTTATAGAAACATAAATTCACTTTAGCTTTCACCTCGGAAGCGGTTCCTTCATACTGCTTCAGCATGTTGTTTCAGATCTCGTAAGCTGTTTTGCAATTACGCCCACATCGCATTAGCTCTTCATTGTTCAACCCTGCATAAAGAGCCGTCATGGCTTTGGAATTTGCTGTTTTTAAGGGATAACTCGCTTGTGTGAATGCCTTCTTTCTATCGATAACTGAGATTTCTGTTTTGTTGATACATACATTCCATACCTCTTCTCTGAGCATCTGTAAAAAATGAGGTATACGAACTTTCCAGACGTCATAGCATTTTCCATCAAAAAATGGTGATCGTGTAAGACTTGTCCCATTGGAGACGAAGGGCTCTGATGAGTACAAGTTTTGGGGAGGAGGGATTTCGGCCATTGGACTTTTGCCTACGCTTTTAAGCTTTTTATAGGCACCTCGCTCTGATACCACTGTTAATCACCCTAAGGGGGGTGAATAGGGTGATCGTGTAGAATTTTAAAAAAAATAAAATGAAGTAAAGTAAATGCAAGAGTGATAAGAAAAGCAAACGCAGATGACACAGCAATATAATGTGGTTCGATCCCCAAGTCTACATCCACACCACCTACTTGTAGCAATTCTCCGCCACAAGCGTTCCACTATACTCAAAACCCTTGTACAGTGTTTCTCGGATTCAGGCCGAGAGACCTATTACACCCATAGGACTTCTAATTCAAGTCCCGTCAATCTCATCGAAGTGGAAAAGAAATGAAAAGAAAACTCAAAATCTTTAATGATCTTGACTGAAGAATTCAACCAAATAAACGCTCACACTCGGATTGATTAAATGAGGGATTAATTCAGAAATTTTCTCAGAAGTAATTAGGTGAAGACTACACAGTGGATTCGTCAATATTAATAGATGGGGAAGTGTATCGATCAAAAATAGAACCGATATTTTCCAAGAATATACACAGCGCAAAGTGCAGTCGATCGTCATATTGGAGCGGTCGACCGTTCAGCTCTCTGACGTAGAGTAGAGAGGTGAAAGGTCGATTGCTTCTCAAACAAATCAAGGTTGCGGTCGACCAGTTACGAAGTGCGGTCGACCGGTATCGCGTTGTTTATTTCGAATCCACCCTGTTTTCTTACCATAAATTAATACCTCTTTAATCAATCTTATACAATTATAATCTCACGAAAATAGAAAGGAAAATTCAGATCTTGATATCTTCCTCTTTTGCTTGTGGACCAATTAATCAAGAATTCTTTTTGAATATCTTCCTCTTTTGCTTGTGTTACCATAATTCTTTATTGCTTTCCTTGTTTGTATATTTGTGAATCTCTCTTGAATCTCTTTTTGATGTTATTTGATCCTAAAAATCTGACACACTAAATTCAAACTTATTAGTATGGGTGAGCACGTTTTGTGCACACCAAACTAAGAGTCAACAGAAATCTCCTTGAACAAAGAGCGATTCTTCTCCTCCTAGATTGTGCCACAAATTGCCTTCGCTTCCTTGTGCTTGATGGAACCCGAGCCTCCTTGCTCCTTGATGAATTGACCGGCCTCCAATGGGGATGAACAAACACAACTAGCACACAACTCAATCTTTTTCTCACTTTCTCTCAATCTTTTTCTCACTCTTGTGTTTCTTTCTTTTTTTTTCTTTACAAATTTCTAATGTGTTTCATGAAGAGAACTAGGAGGGGTATTTATACTTCTTTTGAGTGAGAATAGATGGCTAGGATTAGATCAAATGGTTAGAAATCAAAGGCTAGGATGAGTTAGGGAGTTGTAGCAACTACCCATGATGAAGAAACCACCTCACCACTACTTCCATCTCTCCCTCTCTCTTTGAACCATCCGGCCTACCCTAAAGCACACCCCCAACACGTGCTAGTGCAATGCACATGTCCCCCATAGTACCCCCTAGTTACTAGTTGTACATGATTAATCAATTAATTGTCTACAAAATGAGTCTACACTACAAGTCATGCTAATTAGAGAGGATTAAACTAATGGGTTTTCAAATTAGTGGGCCTAGAACTCCATGGGCTATTAAAAATAATTAAATAATTAGGGTGGGCTTAAGAATAAATAATTAGGCCTTAAAATTTAATTAGGCTTTTAAAAATAAAAGAGAAGGATTAAAATACTTGTTCATGTTATTAAAAAAAAATAATTTTTTCGAATAAATGCACATAAATTTGTACGTACAAAGCATGTTAAAATCAACAAACATCTTTATTTAATTATAAATAAAAATTCAGAATGTTACGGTACAATCTCTACAACGTGCAACCCTTGTTTTTCAAGAAATCTATTAGCTGAGATTGTATCTCATAAGGTTGTCGTGCAACCCTTGTTTTTCAAGAAATCTATTAGCTGAGATTGTATCTCATAAGGTTGTCAAGTAATGTTTTATAACAAATAAATTATGCATATAATATTACCAAGAAACATATTTGTTGAAAAAGTCTTAGCCACGGGGAGCTAAAAAATTTTCATATTATAAATATCAAAATTAAATAATACTTTTAAGGCACGGTTAGCTAGGTGCCTACTTCTAGTTCAAAAAACATCTCTACTACTATAATGGGAGAATCCCTTAGTCAGTAACCGCGTCAGTAACCCAACCCGTGCAACGCACGGGTTGGGTTACTTTGGTAAATATTTTCGAAAGTGGACCTGTTTGGTAAATATTTTCGAAGGTGGATCAGTTTGAAAATTATTTTCTTTTTAATTATGGACTAACTTGGGACAATATTTTCGAACGTAGACCTGTTTTGTAAATATTTTCGAAAGTGGATCGGTTTGGAAATTATTTTCTTCTTACCCTTTTCATGATCCTTCAATTTTTTCCACGTGCACGTGTGCACGTGTATAATACTAGTTTCATTAATTACTTAACTCCCTTAAAACTCAAAAATATACTTAACCCCCTTTCTTTTCTTAGTAACTAGTAATTCGCACGTGCAATGCACGTTTTATTTTTATTTTTATTTAAGTAAATACTAAGACGTAATCTGGCCTCAAATCTGAGGCCTCCCTTTACGCATCACATACTCTTTAAAAATTATTCCTAGTGGCACCAACTTTTATTTTATATAAGTTGCACTTTTAAAAATAATAATGTCGTAAAGAAATTTAAACTTTGAAGGTATTATGGTAACATGATTTTATGGAGACTTTAAATGTATAAAAATTATCTTTATAATTTTAGAGGGAGCATAATTTTATAGAGACTTAATTTTGGAGGGAACACAATTGTATGCAAATAGCTAATAAAACTATGTTTGATTTTAAAACTTTTCAAAAATCGAAACCGTCTCATTTTGGAAATAAAAGTTGGTCTCCAAAATTATTTTTTTATACAGGAGACTTTATGGAGACTTTAAATGGACCCATAAATTAGTCTCCATAAATTAGTTTTGATTTTTGAGAGAACATAATTTTGTGGAGACTTTAAATGTGAAGTGAAAATTACATAATTAATCTTATATATTTTTTTTAGCTTTTTATGTATATGGGAGCATGATAGTAAAAAGTCGCCAAAATGGGGCTTTGTTATTTTTTTAGCTTTTTATGTATATGGGGGCATGATAGTAAAAAGCCGCCAAAATGGGGCTTTGCTTAATAATAGTATAGATTTGACGTTGCTGTGTAGACTGGGGGGAGATCGGATTTCTGATTAGAAAATTCGCCCCTCTGGGGGTATAGCCCTAGGTTTTAATTCAGAGATTTTTAACTGCCTAGATGAGTTTTATGGGCAGTTCTCCTTATCAGTCCTGCTCCAACGTAAATCCGATTTGTGGACCCACACAATCACGGTGGTGTATGGTACACACACTGCTGCCTCCAGGATGGTTTTCTGGACTGAATTACGACTGATTCACACTCACTGGCCACATCCTTGTGTGGTGAGGGGTGATTTCAACATCACCAGGTTCGCCTCTGAGCACAGAGGCAGAGGCTCCAGTGATTCCGACAGGGAAGCATTTAATGCGGTTATTGCGGATCTCGAACTGGTTGACATTTCCATCACTGATAGACTTTTCACCTGGTCAAATATGCAATCGATGCCTATTCTGGCTAAGCTAGATAGGATCTTGGTCTCCTCGGATTGGGAGGCCAAGTTTCCACTCTCTTGGGCTAAGTCTCTCCCTAAACCCATATCGGACCACGTTCCAATTATCTTCTCTACCGGTGAAGTGCAACCCAGGAAACCTCCCAAGTTTAGGTTTGAGAAAACGTGGTTGAAAATCCAAGGCTTCCATCACATGGTCAACGAGAGTTGGGTCGGCCCTACTATCGGGACAGAAGCGGCAACAATCTGGTGTGAAAAAATTAGAAGACTGCGGGACAATCTAAGGAAGTGGAACCGGACAAGATTTGTATTGATCTGGAGAGCAAAAGACTCCCTTCTAGAAGGTATTAAGGAGCTTGAAAAGGTTGAAGAGACTATAACCCTATTACAAGAAAAGCAAAATAGGTTGCTTCAACTCAGAGAAGGGATCACTCAACTTTATAGGCTGAAGGAACTCAAATGGAAACAGAGGTCCTAAATTTCGTGGCTTAAAGAGGGAGACGTGAATACAGCCTTCTTTCATTCGGCTGCCAGTGCCCGACGTAGATCTAACCTCATTCTTTCAATCCATACTTATTCTGGAATGTTACAAGGTGACGACTCTATCAGAGTGGCATTCCAATCCCACTTCAAGCACCTATTTTGATGGAAGGCAGATTTGAGAGTCCCCCTTGACCATGACTTCTGGTGGGCTCCCGCGGTCGACCCTGACCTGAATCTGTGATCCCTAGAAGCTTCTTTTTCGGAAGGAGAGATTTAGGAGGCTGTGACGCAACTTGGAAAGGAGAAAGCCCCTGGTCCGGACGGATTCCTAATCCTCTTCTACCAGATTTTTGGGAGGAAATCAAAGATAATTTTGTAAATTTGTTTGTCGACTTCTTTGACCATAAGCTTAAATTAGGTAGAATTAATTATGCTGAGGTCGTGTTGGTCCCTAAGAAAGAAGAATCCATGCGGGTAGGAGAATTCCGCCCTATTAGCCTTCTTAACTGCTCAGTCAAGATTATTACCAAGATGCTCGCTAATAGATTGGGAAAGGTGATGAATAGACTCATTAGTTGCGAGCAAACTGGGTTCATTAAAATACGATGTATCCAGGATTGTATAGCCCCTTCTGAAGAAACTATCCATCATTGCCACAGATCGAATGCTAAGAGCTACCTCCTGAAGCTGGACTTCGAGAAGACTTATGACTCTGTTGATTGGGAATGTTTCTTGGAAGCACTGGCTGGAAGAGGGTTTATGGATAGGTGGATCAGATAGATCCACACATGTCTCACCACTAGCAGGACTGCTATCATGGTGAATGGGATAGTGGTTCACCCTTTTTCGTACAAACGGGGCCTTAGACAAGGAGATCCCCTCTCCGCTCTTTTCTTCACCATTGTGGCAGATGTTTTACGGTCTATGATGGCTAACTGCAGAAGGACAGGCTAGATCTCGTCGGTGTCCAGTGGAATCAATCGTCAAGGGTGTTCAATCCTCCAGTATGCAGACGATACTCTTCTGTTAGGAAATGGCAACATCGGGGAGACTACCGCTTTCAAATGAATCCTTTATAGTTTTGAAGCTTGGTCCGACCTCAGGGTTAACTTCCACAAAAGTGCTCTTATCCCCATTGCCTTAACCCCAGATGAGGCACAAGATCATGCCACGATCCTAAACTGCTCCATCGACAATTTCCCTATTAAGTACATAGGGCTCCCGCTGAGACCCGGAAAGCTCAAGAAGGCTGATTGGTTACCCATCATTGATCATGTAGAGAACCGTTTAGCAGGTTAAAAAGGTAAAGTTTTGTCCCTGTGAGGGAGAGTCACGCTTATCAATGCAGTACTCTCGAATCTACCAACCTATTATGTCCTTTTTCAAAATGCCAAGATGGGTAATCCAGAGAATTGATCGCATTCGTAAGTGGTTCTTATGGAAGGGTGCAAGCCCTTATAGAGGGGGCTATCACCTTATCATATGGAAAAAATCTTGCATGAAGAAGATGCACGGAGGGCTAGGGATTATTGACCTTCGAGATATGAATCTCGCACTACTAGGTAAGTGGTGGTGGAAAATCTTTCACCCTAACGGAGAGGGATGGCAGGACTTCGTTCAGGCGTACCTGCATGGTAATGGGACGAGAAATCTGGGTTTCAGGGTGGGCCCACGCATATCCTGATTTTGGAGAGAAATTGCTAAAGCCTATGAACCTTTCAATAGCTGTGTGATGTCTTATATTGGAAATGGCAGACTTACTAGATTCTGGTAGGATAAATGGTGTGCTGATCACACACTTAGAGAGTTGTTTCCCGATTTGTATCATAGAGCGTCACAACCGCACTGAACGGTGGCCGCAGCCTAGAGAAGAAGATCCTGGAAACCGGCCTTTAAACAGACACTGAACTCGGGCTCCCAACTCAGGTTCATGGAGATGCAGGCCCATATCGCCAGCTCGAGAATTAGATGCTCTCAGGGGCCAGATAGGAAATCTTGGGAACCCGAAAAGAATGGCACCTTCACTGTTCTCTCCCTTTATAACCGTATTCACTTCAGGGGATGTCGGCCGAAATGGTCGGGTATTATCTAGAAGGCGAAAACTCCGCTGTAAATAAAAATCTTCTTATGGTTGGTTCCGAACGATGCAATTCTGACTAGAGAGAACCTGGCTAAACGCCAACCAAACATTGATTCTATTTGTGGGTTCTGCAATGCTGTGTCCGAGATGCGAGACCATCTTTTTCTGGAATGTCCCAGGAGCAAAGCGATCTTCGTTGAGGTACTCAGCGCCCTGGGTACTAACGAGTACCCTAGCAGGTATGAGGATCTGTAGGTAGGTTCAAAGTTTTCTACTGAGAGATGGTCTATGAGAGAAGCCTGGTTTATCGTTATTGCTGCTACAACCTGGGTCCTTTGGCTAGATAGGAATAATTGTTAATTTCGTGGGACTAGTAATAGTATTTCTGATAATTTGACTCACATTATGCATCTTATCTCTTTTTGGGATATTGCCGCTGCAACAGGTCCTCGAGGGAGGATTGTCAGTGTCTTCCAGGTAGAGGAGTACGACAACGATGAAATCGAGATCGGGCGACTGAGAGACGAGCATGTTTTGTTCTTCTGACCCTTACTGCTGATCGATCCCCACCACCCCAGGATTTTTTTGGGGGGAATTAGATGCTTTGTTGTAGATTTGATGGATGCCTGTATGATTTGCTCTCTCTCTCTTTTGTCTCACCCTCCATGCTCGGGAGGATTTATGTTTTCTTTGTATGTATTGTAGGACTCGGTACTTGGCTCAATTCTCTGAGTTTGTTTTATTAACTTCTTATTAATGAAACATGGTGACCATACTCCATCTTTTCCTTTAAAAAAAATAATAATAAAAATAAAAATGTAACGTTGCTATGAGCACTATTCAACTTTCAATGATCAACATAATATCTCAAAGCTATCAAACTTGTGTTAGTGGACATGCTATTAGACCTAACTAAATATGATTCCTTTTATTATTTTCAAATTTTATAGTGTGGTGGCATGTCATTCCAATTCTAAGTAGGAGGCCCAAATTTGATTCTGACCTAAAGCAAAATTAGCTCGAACATATAGATTTCCTCAACCTTTCTTTGTGTGCAGTTTCATTAAAAAGTAGTAAAACCTCTTAGCAACAAACTCTGATTTAAAGTTCAATTCCGTTTGCATCAGCATACCATCTTGCTTGTCATGTTGTGTGAAGAGTAAAAGAGAGCGTTGGAGCCGGAACAATTCTCGATACATCTTTTGTATGGTTAGCAACAATTGGGGCATTGATATTTTAGGGTGGGATCAATCAATCAATGAACAACTACACCACACTTTTGCCATGATTCAGACGGCACAAAGTCGCCGGAAACAACCAACAGTGGTGGAGGCCCACTACATATAACAGTTTGTGGACAACAAAGCAGAGATAAAAACAGGAGGTTGTGGTTGTTTTGAGAAGGATGTTCGGATTAGCAGCAACTACAAGCAATTTAATTGGCTTTGAGATATGTAGAGTGGAGAATCTTTCCATTCATTTTGTCTTAGGGTGACGTTTCTACACCGTTGACAAGAAACGTCTGTTGAGTAACAGTTGATTTGATGATGATTTTCTTTCTCCAGCTTTTAACTCAAAAAATACAAATATCACTATATTTTATTAATAAAAAATAACGAAATAAGAGTCTATAATACAAAATTTTTAAGTTCAAATAAGAATGTAAATTAAAAATGTTGGCTGTTATGCTTATTCTTCTTCTTCTCCATCTATATTTATCTTTTGTATTTACTCTCTCTTTTATTTGCTGTTGATTATTATGATCTGAATATAGCAGGAAATAGGTAGAAAATCATATGCCCAAAAAGGCAATCGTAGCCTTTGCTCTTGCTTTTCTTCATAGGATTTGTATGCTCAATTGGTCGAATAAATTTTTTTCCCAGGGAAACAGATTAACTAAGATAATCTGCAATTATTACCAGTAATTTACACATGCGATGCACGTTTTAATAATTTCAAAAAATAAAAATAAGAACTCTGCGGTAGGAATAATTTGAACTGGAAACCTCCTTTATATTAATTATGTACGTACGTTGCACATGTTAGTAGAATAACAAATGACACTAAGACCTTCTCCCATTATAATATTAGAGATTAGAGATATGTTAGTCGGATTTTGAAAAATATACCTAAAAGTAAAAAAAAAATTAATTAAGAAAAAAGGATATGTTAGATTTGTAATGAAGGGTGGGGTTCCTTGAAAGTTCTAGGATATTCCTTGCAGGCTTGGACCAGTCATCTGTTGATTTGTATTTGTAACTTTAATTTCAAGTGCACCATTCCAAACGTTAACACTTCAATTTCTTTTTAATTTCCATTTATCTACCCTTCAAATGTGCATGAAATTTGGCTACCGAGTGTTTGTATAAGATGTTCCATTAATCTCCCTTCAAAGAAATAATAGTAAAGCCCAAACGAGTTTCCCTCTCTCAAAATTCTAGAGAGATAAGCTCTTCCAAAAAAATCATCAAACGAAACACTGATAAAGATGCGCCGATCGGAAAGGGGGGACGACTCCCTCGCCACATTTCCCTCCACCTCCTTCCCCCACAGCCTCAACCCGCTACCGGAGCTGTGTAGATGTCGTCGGAGATCCGACTAGGGTTTCTCGATTTGAGATTTTGTAGAGGCGGTCGGCGCGATGGGAACTTGCGACACCAAATGGTTGGCATCGAGGGTTGGTGTTGCGTGGCTAGGGGAAGTGGAGGCGGTGTCAAGGCGGCTCAGATGGTTGCAGTCAGCGGCATCTGCTTTCTTCGGGGATTGAAGGAGCTGGCAAATGATGTGAAGTGTCAGGGTGTTGTTGACAGCAAGGGTGTGGTGCCAGCGTGGTCTGTCAGTGGTTTGTTTGGGCTCTCGTTGATCGTCATGTGGCTGTTGGGCCGATGGTGAGTGGTGGTTGTCGGTGGGTTGATGCTGACATCGGTGGGTTGGAATGGAGCTTGTTATCGACGACAAGGTCGAGAAGGGAGGTGGAGAGGAGGTGGACGATGGTGGTCGTGGGTGGTCGGAGAGGAGGTTAGGGGATTGAGGTGAACTTTTAAATATGAATTTCAAATTTATTTGGGGATTAGGATGGGGGAATTTCAGCTTAGATTTTGAAATTCCTAAAGAGTTTTAGGCGGAGAGAGTTTGAAGAGTATCGATGGTGACCTTCCTAGGGGCTGATATTGTCGGGATAGAGCGCATCGAGGCTTTACCTAGGGTTTGTCGGAGTGGCGCAAGATCGTGGCTAACTGGAGGTTTTGCTTTGGCTTATCTAGTTCCTAATTAGGGTTGGTCTCATTGAGGAAAGGAGTTGGGCCTGGCTCAACGGAGAGCGCAGAGAGCGTCGCTGAGTCGAGAAGATCGTTTCGGTGATGTCAAGTGTGTCATCATCGGAGGTACGACAGGACTGGCAAAAGGGTTGTAGTTTGTTTGGGTGGTGCCATCAGTTGATGGCAGCGAGGTGGAGTGGAGGAGCGACAGTTGCGTACGAAGGAATTCTTGGAGGAGTGGAAGTGAGCACGAGATCGACGATGGGCTGGGATGTCGGAGAGGGGAAGAGGAGCTGGATTTTGAATTTCGAATTAGGGATGTGAAATTCAAATTTGAATTTCGAATTAGGGTTTCGAAATTCAAATTTGAATTGGAAGTGTGGAGGGGGAGATTCCTTGAATTTTGAATTTCAACATAGATTTTTGAAATTCAGATTTTAGTTGGGGAGTGTGAGGTGAATATTCTAGTATAATTTGAATTTCAAACTAGTTTTGTTTGTAATTCAAATTATATTTGGTGGAGTTATCGAGAAGTGCAAGCGTTCTCATTTTCGGTTGAGAACAACGACTACTGTTGAAAGTTGAATTTGACGCAATCGAAAGATGATGCCGCAGTGGGGTTGGTTTGGCAAATACATGACGGCAACATCGTGGGGAGAGAGGTAAGCATGCTAGCAAGAGATGGTGTCTGTGATTGTTGGCTGGTGGACGTTGGGGGGATGGTGAGAGAGTCTCTGCGGTGGAGAGCTAGATTGATGGATTTTGAATTCCAAATTTGATTTTTTGTTGAAATTCAAAGTACATCTTTGAGGTTTTGATGGGAGAACAGGGTGCAGATTTCTAGTTTATAAGTTTAGCTAGGGGAGGGACTAGTTAGGGATGTAGGTTGTGCTTTGTAATTGTTATCCACTATTCCGTTTAGGAACGGATAGATGTAAATTTTTGTACTACTTGTTTCGTTAATTTTTTTATTAATGAAGCGATGACGATGCCATCCTTTCTCTAAAAAATAAATAATAATAATAATAATAGTACCGGTCTCTACCTTCACATTTTAAAAGTAAACAATGTTTTCGCCAGCTATTCAATAAGAGTATCTGTAGTCGTCTGCTATATATGCAAATTATGCATATTTTGCCAAAAAAATCACTGCAGTCGTCTGCTATATATGCAAATTATGCATATTTTGCCAAAAAAATCGCTGCAGTCGTTTGCTAAATATGCATATTATGCATATTCTGCTACAGTAGATTACTATATATGAGAGAGGATATGAGAATAATGCATATTATACAGGACGCAACTTCATGTTGCGTCGCTCAAAAATATATTATTTTTAAATTGTCGGACGCAACTTCGAGTTTCGTCGGTCCAAAAAAAATTTAATTTTTGCAAATAAAATAACCGAAAATTGAAAAAAAAAATCTCTCGGACTCAACTTCATGTTGTGTCCCTCCTAGTGGAATCCTCGGACGCAACAAGAAATTGCGTCTGTTGGATTTTTTTTAAAAAATAATAATAAAATTGAATAACCTATTTGCCCCTATTCATTAATCTAACGGTTATTTTTTATTTTCCAACCTATATCCAACGGCTCTTCATTAATCATCGGCTATTTTTTGGTTTTTTTATTTTTTTCTCCTCCAACGCAATATGATCTTCCGTCTATCATTTAAAAATTATATTTTTTCCTCCGACGCAACTTCGAGTTCCGTTTCATCTAAGATTTTTATTATTTTAAATTAAATTTTTAAAAAATAGCATTCTACGACTACAGCACAATAGCCAAATACTATATGCATTTATCCATATATGTATAATTTACACATTGACGATTGTGGATGCTCTAGCAAAAGAAAAGAAGTACACAGTTGTCTATAGAATTCGTTTTTTGAAAAAGAAATTAAAAGATAAAATTGACCAAAAAATCCGGAAAACATAGTAAGAACTAAAAAGAGATAAAATTTGGAGCAGAAAAGATAGAAAATTGACATGAGAGGTCCATACGCCAAGCCAATACTATGCATTGCATATTTGCATTGGTCCCCCTACCATTATCCTTGGAAAATATTCCAATTTAGATGAGAATTATTTTCTGTACTCACCCACTTTTTGAAAATATTGACCAAACTAATCTAACTTTCGAAAATATTTATCCAACTGATCTGATTTTGGACACTTCAGCATAAAATGCTATTAGTAATAACGACATCGATTATTTTAATAATGTTGTTGCCAATAGCGGCATCTGTAATTTAAAAAAATACGTTGCCGCTATTGGGAGTAACGACATCAGTATATCTCGCATTCACTTAGTAGCTAGTTCTCTAACTTTAAAAAAAATTGTACTTAAAAATCGCTTATAATTGATGCCGCTCCCAATAACGACACCATTATAACTGATGCCGCTATTAGCAATAACGACATCAGTATAATCTACAGTATACTCCAAATTTTGTGCAGGTGTGTCAACTTTAAGCCCGATTTAAAATATGAAAGCTGTATATTTTTTTCTTCATGTTCCATATCATTTTGAATCATCTCATTCGGAATTCGGATGATAGAGTTATGCTTAAATTACGAAGCGATGTCAAAACTGTCCAGAAAAAATTGCAAGTGAAAATCGCTTATAACTGATGCCACTATTCCCAATAACAGAATCATTATAACTGATGCCGCTATTGACAATAACGGCATTAATTTAATCTAGTGTACTCCACATCGCCTGGACAGTTTCGACATCGCTACGTAATCTGGGCATAACTTTATCATCCGAACTCCGATTGAGATAATTCAAAATGCTATGGAACACTAAGAAAAAGATCTACAACTTTCATGTTTTGAGTTTTGAGAGATACTGGCTGCATCAAGGTCGAAATCGGACTTGAAGTTGATGTATCTGCACGAAATTTAGAGTACACTGGATTATACTAATGTTGCTATTACCAATAGCGACATCAGTTATAATGATGTCATTATTGTAAATAACGGCATCAATTATAAATGATTTTCACTTACGATTTTTTCCTCAAGTCAGAGAGCTTCTAAGTGAATGCGATATGTATAGATGTCGTTGCTTTCTAGCGGCAATGGAAGAAGAAAAAATTTATAGGTGCCGCTATTGGCAATAAGAGCATCTGTAGTCGTTTATGCTAAAATTATCCATATATGGATAAATAGAAATAGAAATTTCGATTACGCTGCACTCGTCGAGAGCTATTTTTTAGCAATCAATACTATAATATTAAGCGACGGCACATGAAGTGCCGTCGGAGTGGACGTCGCTATCATTCGAGAAAGAAAAAAAAAAAAAATTCACAACCCCCCCAGGGACGGACGGCACATCATGTGTCGTCCAAGCCCATGTGGGGGTGGCAGCCAGTAGAAACAATTCATTAATTATAAAAATCAATTCATTAATTACAAAAACAATTCATTAATTACAAAAAACTTTTAAAAAATTACGAAAACATTTCGAAAATTGCAAAAAAAATAAAAAATTGCAAAAAAAAATTAGAAAATACAAAAACCTCCGGACGGCACTTCAAGTGCCGTCCGAGGATTTCGGATGGCGAATTCGTTTTTTTCAAACGGACGGCACTTCAAGTGCCGTCCGACGATTATAATATTAATTTTTTCTGTGGGACGGCGCTTCGAACACCGTCCCTCACTTATCGATAAATGCTATATCGATTCTCATTTATAGCAATCTACTGTAGCGATTTATCGATAATATCGATATATAGCAAACGACTGCAGCTGCTTTTTAAACCAAATATCGATATTATCGATATATAGCAAACGACTACAGATGCTCTAACAGCATCAAAATAACATATGTTGTTTTTACCAATAACATTTTATGTTGACGTGCCAAAACTGATTGAGTTGGATAAATATTTTCGGAAGTGGGTCAGTACGGAAAAAAGTTGTTTAGATGATGACTCTCTCTTTGAGGCGTGTGCCATGCACACCACACAAAAAACTAGTGCCGTGCCTGATCACAACTTCACTTATGAGTTATGAAATGCCTATAAATAGCACTCCAAACTCCCTCCTTCACTCCATCACAGAGCAATCAAAGAAACTTCCCTCATACACCATAATCTTTCCTTAAACCAAAAACTCAACCATGTCAAGCTGCGGAAACTGCGACTGCGCTGACAAGACCAACTGCCCGTAAGTAGCTAGCTGCCTTTTGCTTCCCTTTGTGATCTGTTATTCTAGCGACTAAGGGCTTAACTTTTTACCCACTCATTCAAACAGATATTTTGTAAATTAGTCTAAATGGTCACCTTGATTAAAGTTTTTAAACTAAAAAATTGATCTATGTGAGTTATTCCATGTCTACTATAGGATCGGTTTCTTGCAGTTAATCGAAAAATTAACTTGATATCTGTGATTGCAGGAAGAAGGGAAACACCAACACTGTTGTGATCGTTGAGACTGAGAAGCGGTACGGAATTCAATCTTTCAATTATCTCCAAATACTTAAAACTTCAAGATCTAATATATATATATTACAATCAATATATACCAACAACTTATGAGAGTCTGTAGCGCCTAATCAGAAATAATCCCAAGCCTGCATGAGGAAATAACTTTATGAACATATATAAACTATTATTTGATTGTGTATGTGTCCATATATATTGAAATAAACGTAATGAAAAAGGTTTCTTAATTTCACTTCTTTTTAGCTAGTGAAGTAATTTGCAGTTGAGTTAAATTCCGCCGAAAAACTTGATCATGGGTTTTGAGAGATTGGTTATCTCTGTTTGTAGGTATTTTTGTATGTATATATATGCATATATGTATGTACAGGGACGGAGTTAGGGGGGACCCAGACTCCGGCCCGGTCTTCGAAAACCCGATTTTAGGCTATAAGATTTTCTATAATATTTACAATATTTGTCAAAGGTTGGCCCCTTCATGAATATTTTTAAAATACTGGTACTGATATATTGGCTAATGTGTTCAGGGTCGGCCCCCCAATGGAGGCAGGGGAGGCAGCCGTCTTGGACCCCCTAAATTTGTTGCAATTTTAGGAGCCACCAAATTTTTTCGCTTGTATCTATATATACGTATTTTGCGCGTAATATTTTTTTAGTAGCCCAAAATTTATTTTTTTGGGTTTTTATTTTTAAAATTAGTACTTGAGCCGGTATTTTAGTTTGGCTGGAGTTTGTATTGAGATTATTTTTTCCAAATCCCTAAATCTCCCTCTATTTCTTTATATATATCAATTTTTAAGAATTGTAGCAAAAAATAAAATTCCAAAATTTTTTAAAATAAATTTTTTATGGAGACCCTATTTCAAGAGTTCGCCTTGGACCCCGTAAAACTCAGGGTCAGGGCCGGCCCTGAATGTGTTGTTAGTAAATTGAGAAGTTCTGGATCAAGTCTAGTAATTTTAATATAAAAAATCATATGAGATATAATTAATTATTTTTTGGCCCTTTCGTTTGAGCAGTCCTGGCTCCGCCCATAGGGTATCTATGTATTTGACTGTGTTTTTATTGCATGCAGCACCTTCGAGGAAGTCATGGAGGTGGCAACCTATGCCGAGCATGATGGAAAATGCAAGTGTGGCTCCAACTGCACCTGCACTGACTGCGGCTGCGGCAAATGAAACTGAACTCATACAGATCATGGATCATCATATGTCTCAGTACCCTACATATATACTTATAGCTATATATGTATGACAAGAAGGTGTGACCATATTGTGGTCCTGGATGCGTTTGTATTGTACTATTATGATTGTGTATTCTCTCTTGTTCTTAGGGCTGGGGAAGAAAGCTAAGTCTTTTGGCTTCTTCACCTTCCTATATATGGAATAAATCGTGTTTGTGTCTCAAATAAAATGAAATATGCTCTGTTAGTAATATGTTTTTATATCTGTTTATGCTGAGATATATATGCTGAAGGCTTAGGGTTATGATCTTGTATTAACTCAATGTTGCCTAGCCAAAACCCTATCTGAAACAAGTACTTGTGGTGCAGTTGGCAAACATTCTAGCTCTTAGGTGAGAGAGTTGACATGTTCTATTCTTAGACGAAAATAATTAGGTATGCTAGCTGGAAAATCTTTTTTTTTTTAGGTTAAAGGTGGAATAACGCCACCATATTTCATTAATAAGAGATTAATAAAACAACCCCGGCGTACCGGGAGAAATACAAAAGTAAGGTGCAGGAAATAAAACATACCCCCCAACAATACCCTGGAGGGTGGGTCTAACCACACATACACAAGTACAGTCAAAAGTACAATAGATCGAAACAAAATACAAAGTAGAGGTAGCTGCTGACTGTGGAAATCCAAATGTCTCCTGTTCCATGTGAGTATGAGGGGCGGCTACCCCTCAGTCCAGTGTCGGTCCAAACTCGACCTCCTCATCATCAAATTCCTCCACCTAGAAGACTCTGGCAATCCTTCCTCGTGCTCCTGTGGCAGCAGTTGTGGCTCAAAAGGAAATAAGATGCATGATATGAGTAAGGTTACTAGAAATACTATTACAAAAAGTACGAAAATATAAATTATTTCTGTCTAGCCATAACACCCAAGTAGTTTCCGCAATTGCTATGTACCAAGTATCCTTCATTTCATGGCGAACCGATGCGAATTTGGGGCCAACCCACAAATCCTCGTATTCACAGGGGTAGTCACATGTCCCTAAGGCCTGTAATACCTCTACCATAGTTGCCTTACTCCTTTGGCAGTGAATGAAAAGGTGATTCAGATTCTCCGTATGTAAGTTACAGAATTCACAGTTGGTCGCTAACTGGGGTTGTCTTTTGGCAAGGTTCTCTCTGGTGAGGATTGCATTATTGAGCATTAACCAGAGGAAGACCCTGACTTTAAGGGGAGTTTTGGCTTTCCATAACTGTTAAATCTCTTAATGTCATATTTTGGGCCAATAAAGTGAATTAAAACAAATACTTAATCTTTCTTTCTCAAGCAATTTATACTTCTTTTCTTTTTTTTTTTTTAGGAAATAACTCAAAAGCAACAAAAAGAAGTGAATTCAATGCTCATTCATGATTTGATATTTCTCAAATGACCATATGGAGATTTTAGAAGTAAATCAAGTAGTACTCTCTTTGAGTCACCACTATTCATTTCTAAGGAATACAAGCTCAACTCCAAGGCAACCTTTTTGAGATGTATCTCTAGTATCAGTTGTTCACATCAGTTGCTACAATGCCACATCAGTTGCGGCAGTTGCTCACTTTGACACTCTCTGGCCTTTTATCAAGTATGTCTCCACCTCAATTGAAAAGATTGGTGAACTTCACAAGACTTGAGTTGCAGAAATACAATTGGAAGAATTGCCAAATTCATCATGTGCAGGTTCTAGTATCAGTTGTGCACATCTGCATATGCAAGATCTGATGGGGGAAACTTCACCTATGGTTCTGTGAGTTCAGACTCAGTGGCAAAAGCAGATTGTGCACATCCTGATACCTTCATCACAGTGATGAGATTTTTCACTTCCTTCATCTCTGTTCAAAGTGCCCACTTCCTTCTCAAAACCAATCAGATATGCACAAAAAATTAGTCCCACATTCAGTACTAACTAAAGATTCAACAGATCTTCACACTTATCAATTGTGCACTTTCATGAGGGAAATCCAGATATGTGGAGTATCTCAAATTGAAGTTAGAATATCAAAAGAGCCATAATAGGCAGATGCCAAAATCTATAATCAAAGCAAATCTGCACTTGATCCCCATCAGTGCCATGGCCAAACTTAGAGATCTGCTAGTTGTTATGATACCAAGTATCAGTTACTCAAACTCAGTACCAACCAATTATTTCTCTCCCCATATCAAGGAGATTGCAATCAAAAGCAACAAGAGGAAGATTGAGATCTGCAGACTACACAGTTAGCTAACAAGATCCCTAAAATCAAGCTACCAGTTGGCTAATATCTTGTTACCAGTTGAGTTGCTTAGCTGCGGTGGGAAGAGGATTTGACTTAATCCTCTCCTCATATCAAGGGAAAAAGAATCATCACAAAACAAAACAAAGTGACTATAAAGATGATGGGAGATCATCACTAAAAGGGAAGGAACTGGGGAACTGGGAACAAAAGAGGGTGAGATCGATACGAATTGAAGGAGGGGGAGCTTTTTCACCCAGTCACACAAGAGGAGGAGTGCACTTTCGGCCTCATTGCTGATCATCACCACCAATCAGTGTTACTTCTTCTCCCAAAATTTTTCTTGAGTTGTTTTAAATTATTAGAGTCATGTATCCAGAATTGTTAGTCAATAAAAGTTGGATTATGTGTAACTAAACTCATTTGGGCAGATTGAAACCCTAGTCATGTATTGTTTACAATTCTACTAATGCACTACCCCTAATCACTTATTAATTAAACCTGGTAGCTCTTAATCAAAACTTATGATATGCAGTATTTGATGCTTGATTATCTAATTATTCAAGTGTCTGTTAACTCAACTTATTTATTGATGGATACTCTAACTCACTCTACTTTTGCACACTGATATACACTAATATATCAATGTGCTCTTCTGATATGCCATGGTTAACACAAACCAAAGCTGAGTATCAAGTTTTGCATATTATAGAATTGAATCTGTTATATGAGTAAATTGAGATGACCGAGTCTTATGCTCATGACTAGTAACACAAGAATCAACTAGGTTCTTTAGTTTAATCAACTTGGAGGTCTAGAATTAATGACAACTTTTAAATCTTTTGAGTGCTTGTCAATTCCCACCATTTCTATGATTTCTTCAAGCAACTTAGTAGATATCATGCTAAACACTTAAGGAGAGAAAGGAATTAGAGTAGATACCATGCCTAATTCATAGCCTAAGAAAATCTTTAATTTACAGAGTAGATATCATACTCTTAAATGAACAAGCATGAGTAATTTCATATCATTTAGAGTAGTGTAGAAGTTGAATCTAGCATACATGACTAGAGGTGGAAATCTAGCCCAACTAGTTCAATAGATATTTCTTGATTTAAAATAACCAATTTGAGTACTTCTTGATTGATATTTTAATTTTATTCTTTCCTTCATAAAAAAAATACAATTCATAAAAAAAAAAGACTTTATAACAAACACTCTGTTATATTAATTAGTGAGTTATTTACTACAATCTCTGTAGGATCGACCCTTGCTTTCACTACGCTTCTATAAACGATTCGTACACTTGCGAGGTTTTAAATTTATATTCAGATTATTTATTCACTTAGATAACTCTGAAAATATCAATAATAACACATGTGCCCAACTGAGTCTACATCCTCGATAGTGAATGCGATGATACAGAGACCTACCAGTGAAAGCTCCGTTGGTCTCTAGTCCCCAGCGCATTTGATCTGGGCCTTGAGCACACCTCACCCCATTCCGTGTAATGTGTGTTTGTCGTTCATTCAGTCGCTGATTTAACCCTGGGCTAAGAGGTCCACGAAAAGATGGTTTCCAATTGCCCCTCTAACTGGAAAATCTTTCTCCCCCAATATAGGCGGCTACGGCCATATTGGAATTTTTTTAAAAAAATACCTAACCTATTCAAAAATTAAGAAAAATTCATTATTTAACTTCAACCAAAATATGAGTTTGTGTTTGAGCAATTTCTGGGATATGTTCAACCCAATTGTTTGTGAATCCATAAAAACAATTTAGTTTGTGAATCTCTCTTTTATCTATATCTTCAACCCAGTTGTTTACCATTTCCCTTTCCGTTTATCTTTGTACAAAAAAAAAAAAAAAAACCGCGAACCCATAACGAACCGGCCCAGAGGTAGGGGCCAGGGGTTAGGTCCGGGCCCCTCCTTTCCTCCCCTGGCTTGGCCCGGCCCGGCCTGCGATTCCCCTCAGCCCTTCCCGCCGAAGCCTGGGCCCGGGTCAAACCAGCCAAGTTTTGACCGGGCCCGGGTCAAACCAGCCGAGTTTTGACCCGGCCCGGCCCGGAGGGCCCAAATGCCACCCCTAAGTGTTCCACTATACTAAAAATTCCGTGTAGTGGTTTCTGATCAGTATTCAGACTGAGAGTCATATTATATCCACAAGACTTCTATGAATAAGCCTCGTAAACTCGTCGAAGCGGAAGAAAAGAAAACAAGCAAGTTCTATGTCAATATTGACTAAGAAAATAATAAAGTTCACACTCTCGGATCGTTGATTGAATATTAAGTTCGGAAGAATAATAGTTAAAAAATGATGAATAATACTCAATGAATTCACCTTTATTTATAGGGTGAAGAAAATTGTCTTTCCAAAAAGTGGAGAAGAAACTCCATATATGTTCTTGTGTAAGCTACGGTCGACTGCAGTTTTGTACAGTCGACTGTAAAACTCTTCAATCGAAGTCAGAGGGGTTGACAGTTGACTACATAAAAAAATTGCACTATATGTGCGGTCGACTATATGGTGCAATCGACCGTAGTTTGTGCGGTCGTTCGTTTCTGCCAAATACGTTTTATTTAATGTATTCACTTTCATATTATTTCCATAACTGAATAATCAATCAACGATTCTTTACATAATAATTTATCACATTAACAGAAACTAGTAATTTACACGTGTGATACACGTCTTAATAAATATATATATTTTAAAGTAAAAATTTTAACATAGTCTGGCCTCGAACCTGAGACCTCTTTTATATTAGTTGTGCACGGACAATGCACGTCTTAATAAATAAATTTTTAAAAAAATAAAAAAAGTCTGACATAGTGATGACTCAAACCTGAAACCTCCTTCAAATTAGTTATGTACGTGCATCACACGTGTTGATAGATTTACAAATGACACTAAAGTCTTCTCCCATTATAATATTAGAGATTAGAGATAAACATACAATATTTGCTGGCCTTCTTGAGGAATTGAAGCACATATTTCTTGGGGAAAATCTTTTGATATTTACAATCTCCTTTGATACTTTCCTCATTTTCTTGATTTCAAATCTTTTTAGCTCTTTGTTTGATTTTTGAATTCCTGTAAAATCTGTATATCTCAATTTAAAAATATTAGTCTTAATAGTGCATTTTGTGCACATCAAACTTAAGAACAACAGTTTTATATAGTATCAGGGTTTTGTTTGGGAAACTACACAAATTCATAAAGATAAAAATTATATACATTAGAATATTGTAATAAATCTCTAATATTATAATGGAAGAGTTGGGGTTGTCATTTGTAGACAACCTGTAGTTTGTAGACAATCAACCAACTAATCTCAACCGTTCATTTTTAAGTGGAAGTTATATTAACCATTCATTTACTCAACTGTTGTTAGTTACCATAATACCCTTTAAGTTCAATTTATTTACGACTTAATTATTTACAAAAGTGTCACTCATATAAAATAAAAGTTTGTGCCACTAGGGATAATTTGTAAAGAGTATGTATGAGTAAAGGAAGGTCTCAGGTTCGAAGCCATATTACGTCTTATTATTTACTCTATAATTTTTTTTATTAGAACATGCATCGCACGTACAGATTATTAGTATCGATAATTTTTTATTATTAGAACGTGCATCGCACGTGCAGATTATTAAAATCGATAATTTAGCAGTTTGATGGGCCACCATCTAAACTTTATTATATAAAAATTACCTTACTTCTATTTTGAGATGAACCGTAGTGTATATTAATTAACTAAATCCTTCTATATTGTTTTGATACTGATTGTTAAAATCTGGAAAGTAATATAATTTGCTTAATTTAAGGATATGACTGATTCTAATAGTTAGAAATCTAATTAGTTATAGCCATCTATTATATTCTTCGCCCTCCAACAGTTCAATATACTAGTAATTTACACGTACAATGCACGTTTTAATTAAAAAAAAAATTATATAGTAAATAATATGACATAATCTACTCTCCAACCTGAGACATCTCTTTAGTCATCACATAATAGCACAAATTATTCTTTACAAATTATGCTATAATAGCACAAACATTTATTTTATATAAGTAACACTTTTGTAAATAATTATGCTATAAATAAATTTGAACTTTGAGAGTATTATGGTGTAACTAACAACAGTTGAGTAAATGAATGGTTAATATAACTCTCACATAAAAATGAATGGTTGAATGAATGTCTACAAATTACAGGTTATCTACAAATGACAACCCAACTCTCCCATTATAATATTAGAGACTAGATTTGCCCGTGGGCACGTGCCTACGATACGTCTTCGGAACGATACAGCATGTGAAAAGCCTTGTAAACAGTAAAACAATAATTATGTAGCTCAAATTTGAATAGTATGACAATAATTAGTTGTAAATAAGTCCATGTTTCCATTAGTATATGTTGAAAAATAATTATAAATGAGGATATAAAATCAAACTTCTTAGAACTTTGAGGATGAAAAATGATGAAATTTAACTATTGAAGAGATATTTGTTATTTTCAATATAATATGACCAATAAAAAAAACATTAAAAAATCTAAAAATTTATAAACCTGAAATCTGAAAATCTAAATTTCTGAGTAAATAAAGAGAGAATGAGAGAGAGAAATAAATAAATAAATAAATGAGTTGTTTTTTTTTTTTTTTTTTTTTTTTGAATTTGAGTTTTGAGGTTTGAAATTTGGGGGGGGGGGGGGGGGGGGGGGGGGGGGGGGGGGGGGGAAATATGTTTTGTGAGGTTATATTTGGGCCTTTAATTTTTTGAAGGAGAGCTACTTGATAGCTTTCTTTGTGTTTTATTATATAGATTAGAGATTTAACTCCCTTGTTATCAAACCCCTCACCATCTTTACCCTACAATTTACATGATCAACTGCACAAATACCACAACCTCAATCTGCTATCCTCTTGGTAAAAAAAATAAATATGTCTGCTTCTAGGTTTGCTAGCATCGTCCTCTTCAAGAGTAGAAGCACGCTTCTTGGTTTCCAACATCTTAGACATTGGTTCAAAATCGTATCGTTCTTCTTCCTTCAGCCTCCTCTGTGCTCACCAATCGCCTTGGCCAACTTTACCACATTTCTTCGTACCTTTCCAATTGTTGCTGCTTATTTTGGTGTGGGAACAAATTGTAATACCCTAAACTTTTATTTTTATAAAGATATTGATTTTTTACGTGTTGTGCACGTACAAATTTCATGTGTATATGTATTTATTTATTTTTATATATATAATTTCTTTGGTAGTATGAACAATTATTTTTCCTTTCCTTTATTTTTCTAAAAGCCTATTTTCAAAGCCTAAACACTATTTTTAATTTGAGCCCACTTTAATAATTCTTTATTGTATTATTTGGCCCACAAGCCTAAGCCCACTAATTGTGAAGCCCACAAATTTAATTAATCAATTAAATGGTTACACTTGTCATGTAGAGACAAAATGTGAATAATTTGATTAATTAAAATTGTACAAACTTCAAATAGGGGTACTAGGGGGCACGTGCAATGCACGTAGTGTGCAATGCACACTATTTTGGGCCGGATTGTGCATGGAGAAATGGGAGAGTGGGTGTGTGTGCATGGGTAGTTATGTGTGTGTGGTTGGTTGCTACAACTTCCCCTCCTATCCTAGCCATTCATCCTATAACCATCCAATGAATCCTAGCCCTCCAATCTATCCTAGAATTAGTATAAATACCCCCTATTTACATGTATTCTACACTAAGAACTATTGAAAGATGAAATTATATAGGAGATATATATTAGTGTGAGTGTGAGTGTATGTGTGTACAATTGGAGGCCGGCCATTCATTTCCCCACCTTGGAGCTCTCGGTTTTGACAAGGAAGCAAGGAGAAGGAGATCGTGCATCGCAATCTAAGAGGAGAAGGCACTCTCTCGCATTCTAGGGGACTCTAGGAGATTTCTAGTTGGATTTTCTTCAAAGAGGTGGGTGTTTCTCATGACTTCTAAAGTAGTAATCATGCTAGGAATGAAATTGAATTGTTAGCATAAAGTAGCTAGTTGAAATGAAATACATGTTTGCCTAGTTAGAGGAGAATTGATGTAATAGTAAATGTGTGTTATCTTGATGGCTAGATTTATTTAATATAAGTGAGAGTGAATGTTCTCATTGTTTATGATGTTAGAATGCATGCTAATTATGCTTTAATTGCAATTATGTGAAATTCACTAGTAAAAAGTTAAAATCATGTTTATTGATTAAAAGGTTAAAGTAGAATGGTATAATAGAGATGGATTGATGGAATGATTTATTAAGAGATGATTGTTAATTGTCGTAGTAGAATTCTCCATTGTTATACGTGCCATATGAGTATTAGAATAAATGGAAAGAATGTATTTTTGCAAATAAATGATTGAATGCATCATGTGTAAATTAATTAATAAAATAGAAGTTTTTATAAAGATGATTTTGTTTTCTAAAAACATCATAGTTGTCAATGAGTAAGAAAACATCATTGTAGTGATTTTGTGTGGGAAATTATCCTTAATTATGAATAAGTATGTATTAGTTCTCAATGTCGAAATTATGGACATAGAATATAAAGTATGACCAAAATACATGTTTTATAAAGCAAATAATCATTATGAAATACGGGTTTACTATAATTTTAATTAGGTTATAATCTGGAAAGTTACGTTTCAAAAAGAGAAGAAAAAGAACTAGTTTTTTTTTTTTTTTGAGAAATTGAAAACCAGTAGCACAGTCAACCAACTATTGAAACAGTCGATTGCCCTCTTCATTTTTACTTTTTTTGAGTTTAAAAATCATCGCAGAACAGGCGACTGGCCATAGTTAACAGTCGACTGCCCTGAAGTTTCTAATAATATCTGTATTTTTTTAGAAAATCTCTATTACCTGTGGTTTTGCATAAGTGAGACTGTTTTTATAAGAAGGAACTTATTTTAATTATTAACTTAAATTATTTTTCTTAAAGAAGTACGAATGGATTGTTTAAGAAGTTAAATGAGATCATGGTAATGAGAAATTTGAAAAGTGTGAAGTGTGAAACTAAGTGAAATTGTGAACTGTGGAATTAATATGGATTAAAATAGAATTATGTGGGTTATAAACTAGCGAATGTGACATGTTGCATTTTTTATCGTTATGCATGATATTTTTTTACTTGAGAAATTGAAATTAGTTGACATGATGAGTTATGAAGAGTATCATGAATATGAATACATGAATGTTATGAATGAAATGCGAATTGTGATTAATCATGAAAAAGACCTTATGAGCATGAAAAGCTCGATGTTGAAATTATGAGTTGAAATTGAGAATTAGGGTATAGCCAAGCCTTATACCGGCAATAAAAGAGATGTGAAAATGATATTTGAAATGAGAAGACCAAGGTTTGGGTCAAGTGAATTAAATGAATAAGACCAGTATAGTGGAGTGCAACACTCTAAGGGTTGATTTTATTCATGATTCAATTAAACTAAGGATTAGATACATAGTGAAGATGTGATGAAAGCAAGAGAAAAACATTGAGTATGAGGTCCATTGGATTGGCAGCATGAGAGTATTCACAGGATGTTCCATGATGCGTCATGATAGGGCGTGGATACTGCTCCAGAGTACCGTCCCGGTGGCGACGCTCGTGGGGTGTTTGACGACTGCGGGTGGTGTCATGTCTATGGTAGGAGCTGAATTACCACAGGATGCCTGCATGATGAGTCATGTGACAGTGCATTGGGATTCCCTCCAGGGCGCCTAGATATGAGTTCGTAGGTCAGAAAACATCTAGGATACTTACCGTAGTTACAGTAGTAGATTAAGTCATGGCGAGGGATTGAACCCTACAAGATGAAGAACGATTAAGGGCTTGCCATCGGACCTATGTAGTATGGGATGCATAGAATCCGAACAAGTGCGCATTAGTATCATGTAACATTAAATAATTTCATTAAGGACTAAGTTCACAATCACAACACAACATCAATAGGATAGTCTCTTTTAGTTTTGTTTATGACAAGTTTGTGGCTTGTTAAGTAATGAGAATCGTTATACTGTTTTTGGCATAGAGAGGATGGCCGTATATAATATTTCGTCAGTCGAATGAACTGACGCGCCCATAATTTTATATGCAGGGTAAAGATGCTTGACCATTGAAGTATACATGCTGCGTAAGATTGTTTTAAATGTTGTTTCATGTAAACTATTGTAAAATTGCTTCCGCTGTGACAATGTAAAAGTGTAATGTAACTCTGATGAAAGAAAAGTTTTTATTTTCTTGTAAAATTGTACGAAACAAGTGTAAAGATCCTGTGAAACTTCAGATTCAGTTGTATTTGGAATTCGGGGTGTTACACAAATAGATAGTGAGAGTTAATATTTTGAAGGAAACTACTAATGATCTGACCTTTAATTGTCACCATGAAAAGTGGTAGAGCTACTGAGATTGAATTTAGATCATTGAAAGAGCACCGTGATCAAGATATGATAGCTGAAGACACAGCCGATGGACCTGCAAAAAACCCTGAAACACCGGGGTTGGCCTCAGCGACAGACCCTCTGATGCTCAAGTCATAACCAGAGAGAGCATGAGAGTTTGAGCAGAAAAGATTCATTGCCTTCTGACTAGAGGGGAGGGGGGGGTATTTATAGGCATGGAAATTGGGAAGTAGCTTGCCTTTTTCCGGAGTTCTGGGGTACTATCTTGACTTTCAGAGAAAATTCAAGTTGCTTAGAACTTGTTCAAAACTTCTGGAGGTAGTGGATATTTTCCTGACCCCTTTCGAATTGTTTTGGAGTTTCCCAGATTTGTTTCGGATTTTAACCATTTTTCCCCCGAATTAATAATTGCTTTTTCAAAAATTTTAATTAATTATCAAAAAATTTAATTATTTTTCAAAAATTTAATTAGTTTTGTGAATTTAATAATTTTTATTTGGATATTTTAATTAAAGTTTTGAATTTTCAATTTTTTGGGAATATTTTTATTGATTTATCAAACCGGGCGCGTTTTTTAGAGCAATTTGACGTGTTGATAAGATATGGGCTTGCCTGGTGAGTGAGTTGGGTGGTTGTGATGGATCAACTGTGATGAAGAGGCGACGTGGCGAGATCCGATGCGTCGATCAGGGTGGAGCTCACGCGCTGACGGGATTGGAGGCCCGAGAAGCGAAGCGGGGTAGACAGTGGCAAAGCGGCAACATTGGGCGTTCCCATATATTGATCACGGGGCGCTCAGGTATCAGGGCAATCAAATGGTTTATGGCATGCGCAAGAAGCCCCTAGGTCGGATAACGGATTTGGCGACCCAGGGTGCGGGTTTCGGGTTGACCCTCTTCGTAAAAACTTGCTTGCTCGCATCATGGAGTGAATGGAGGGTTGTGTAGGCGCTAGCGCATATCACGAGGTAAATGGAGGGCTGCAAGGCACCACAAGACAACCTTAGGTTTCCCGACTATTCAGCCAATTTTCTTCATTTCTGTAATACCCCAGATTTTTAAATAATGTTTTTAAGATTAATAAATGGATTAAAATATTTTTTGGTGATTTAATAAATATTTTTCTGAAATGTATCTTTTTACACGTGCAAAACATGTGCAAATATCTTCTTGGAGAGTTCAAAATCAGAAATTATTTTAGGGGAAACCTATTATTTATTAGTAAGTATTATTTGTGAATTTTCTGGATTTTTCTGATATTTATTTGACCTATTTGTAAATATTACAAAAATTGGGACTTTTGTGCAAAATTGCCACTTGGAGTGAAAATTCTAGATTTTTAGATTTTTGGCCTGGGCATGATGCCTAGCCAACTCAGAGGTAAATAATTTACTTTTCGTTTTAATAAATTTGGTTTATTTTGCAAGTTTTTGTAAAAATGGTCTTTTTGCAAAATTGTCACTTAAAGAGCAAAAAAGTACAAATTTCATTTTCTGAGTTTTACAACAGTGCCGACCAGATCTGGAGGGTTGGTTTTATTTTTAAATACAAATTGAATTGGTTTTATCTAATTTCCAAGTATAAGGATCTATATATGTAAAGATATATTTAAAAGAGATATTTTGCAAATCTATTAAAAAACCCTAGATACTCTATTTGCGGCCTATTAAAGGTGAGGTGCAGCCATCTCTTTGTTGCACAACACAAAAAGATTTCTTTATTATTATTTTCTTTGAGTTTCAAAGCGAATTTTTTGGTTTTCTTGCGAAATGAAGGATTTTCTTATTTTCTTTATTATCTCCGGTTGATTCTTCAATAAGGTGAATGACATATGTTTATTTTCTTAATGTTCTAAGCATGTTGTATGTGATGATTTGCCTATTAGAAAGCATGTTAGGGATTGTATGTTGATAAAATGAACTATGGATGGATGGATGAGTTAAAAATTGAATCTTTCATGAAAACTATGCTTTTGATGATTAAACTTTTACATAGATGACATAAGATTGTTAAGAACCAAATAGAAATCATGAGTAGGATGTTTTCTTTCATATACTCGCTGATATGAACATATATGAAGAGTGGTATGATGTGAATTGCATAAAATTGCTTAAAGGTGGACCTTTGCTGTGTGTATATATATATATGTATAGGCTCTCTTTGAATTTTTTATGAATAAGAACTTGATTAAAAACATGTTGTGATTTCTTTTATTCATGGGTAAATTGATGTCTAGGGGTTGTATATGTGTTGATGAGTTATAAGATGGGATGTTAGATCAAAAGACTAATTTTTGAAGTGAATAAGGGGTTGTTGATTTTCGGGTCTGTGATACACACAGCCGAAATTTGGTTTTGTGGGTTTTTTTGTGATGTTTTTGACTGGATCTGAGTTCATCAATACTGGAATGATTTGAAACCTTGTACTACTCTTAATTGAAGGATTTCTTGATGCTTAACTGACACACACACACACATATGTATACACTCATATAGTTTATATGTTACTATTTGAAGAATAGTCAAAAGTTGATGTTTTGTGAAGTTTTCAATTGGATTTGAGTTGTTTTGGTACTGAGATTGTTTGAACATTCAACTGACTTTAATTGATGAAATTTCGAGGCTTTGACTGATGCAATTATACACATATGCACACCTACATCTATTATGCACTGTTTTTGAAGATTTTGATCGAATTTGCTCTTATATGATCTTAATGTGATTTTGATGTATTTTATAAATTCATATAGGTTGTACAAGTCGTACTTTAGCATCTCGGGAAGTTTAATTTTGATTTCACAAAGTTTAATCGACGTATCAGTCGAAACATGCACAAAATTCTACCCTGGCTGTTTAACAGCTAGCGGTCAACCGCCATGCTATTTTCTTTGAGAATTTCAAATATGGCAGTCGGCCGCTGCTAATTTACACTATATTGGCAGTCAACCGCACCTGCTTTTTTGAGTCGTTTTGTTGAGTTTTTCTTCGTTTCTTTTAAACGGTTATTTCCTCGATATTATGGATTATTGCTCTACTATTTTAGATTATGTTTTTACTACAGATTATAGTATTTTACAGAGTTATATTTTATTTATAATAGAATTTTAATTTGTATTCTTATGACCCTATTAAGTGAGTTATATGTGTTTTCAAAAGAATTGTTGTTTTGGCAATATTCTACGACTTAAAAATGAGATTTTCTGTTATTTGATGGGTTTAATATTTTATTTGGATTCTGGAATTTTATGAGCACATTAAATGAAATTGGATTTTTGTTGATTTAAGAAGTTTCCTTTATATAAACATTTTGATGATGGAATAATGGGTTTTATTGAAAGATTTGGTATTGATGGTTGAGTTGTGAATCTCTAGGAGTTGAGTGGGGGTCCTGTGAACCAGCAGATGAGATTTTGTAGATTTAAACCAGAGGGTTCTTGAGATTGTTGTTGTGGAATTAACTCCGGCAGGATACACTAACTCTAGAGAAGGGGGATTTGTATTTTTATATATATAATAACCAACTTAAGGACAGGCACTAGTGGAGATGTGATGGAACTTGGAAAACGTATGTATATGCTCTTGGATTTAGGTCCAACGGATGCATTCCAGGACCTATGTGTTGTTCTGTCTCGAGAGGACATTTGTATGTTCGCGTGTCGAGGGTGTGCAGGCCTATTCACGGAGTATGCAGGGTGCATTCGCGTGTTGAGGGTCGACAAGCCTATTCACGGGATGTACCTGGTGTATCTGTACGTCGAGGTCCTCGCAAGCCTATTCGTGGGGTACACAGCAGGGAGGTGATTCTCCAGTTTTTGAGCTATTCTTACATGATTCTTGCGCGTCGAGGGTTGTGATGCCTATTCGCGGAGTATTCTGAATCTTGTTTCCATAACCGTAGTAGGATTAGTTGCATAACGGGGGATCTAACCCTATAAAGTGGAGAACGTTAAGGGCTTGCACCGGACCAATGTAGTATGGAATGCATAGAATCAGACAAGTGTGCATTAGAGAGTTAGCATATATAGCATTGTGTTTTTTTAACTTGGTTTTATGCATATTGTTTTCTGTTTTTCCTACACTTAACACTTAGTCTAGTTTCGCTCGATGTTTTCATGTTTTATTTATTGCTATTTCATATTCCTTTTATTACTACTGTGGCTATGTGTTGATCATGACTTTATTCATCATGTTTTATTTATGTTGTATTTCTTTGATGTCACTCACACCGTTATGGCTGATGATATGGCTAAAAATGGGGTTAAATTGGAACCGTCCAAATCGGGCGCGAATCTTAAAGCCTAGGGGTAAAATGGTAATTTCACCTACAAATGGGTCTGAAGCGGTACTGGGTCTTCTCTCCAAAGATCCGCTAACCCGCGAACGAATCCATCTCAACTGGGTGCGGGTTCCAACCCGTAGCAAACCTGATCCAGCTGGATAGAATAAGGGTTTCTGATTATGCTTAATCAACGACCCTGATTCGCTCTATCCTTTCACTGGGGATTAGGGATTCCCTTCCTAAACTGATCCCAAAGGCGGCTATAAATACCCCCCATCCACCACCATTAAGAGGTAATCAATCTTTTGCCAGTTGACTCTCATTCATAATCTTTTCTGATTACTGACTTGAGCATCGGAGGGTGCGTCGCCGGAATCAACCCCGATGTCTCGCACTTTTTGCAGGTGAACGGCGGGAGTCAACGGTCAAACACCGGTGAAAAGGTTTCAGGTTTGGCTATTCAGTTTTCCTAAGAATCCACAAATACTATCTGTTTGCCCCCACACTAGATTTAGCGGTAACAGATTGGTGCCGTCTGTGGGAACCCACGAATAGCAACCCTTCCTCTTCCAGCCGGTCAGATCATTTTCAGCCATGCCTCCAAGGAAACTTAGATCCAGAGGGTCCAACCGTGGACCTACTCCTCCTCAACAACAAAAGATCCCCCTCCAAACAGTCCAGCCGCAGGGACTCCCTCCTCAGCCCGATCAAGCCCCGCAGCAGGACCAACTTCCTCTTCAGAACCTACAGCCCCCTCGGGGTCAAACCGGGCCTCGAAATGTTGGTGTGGGGGGCTCCCGTCCCAATCCTCAGAAACAACCTCTTCAGCGTGACCATGTCTCCGTGCACAACTCCTCTACCGATTCCATGGCATCTCACAATCCCCGAGCTTCCGAAGATCTCCGCAACACTATCCTCAATCGGCAGAAAGAAGAGGATCTTCGCCGCCATTTGGATGAAAGGCGGGCCCGTGAGGGAGCCTCCCGCCAGGAACGTCCGAATGAGCGATCTCCTTGTCGCCGAGACTACAGGAGGTCCCCTATTCGTAGAAGACGGAGAGAGTCCCCAGAGCACCATAGGAGGAGGCCTCACTCTCCCGCCGGTCGGCAACCCCTTAGGGATGATACCGCCCCCATCACTCGTGCCGAATTTCAACAATTCCTAGCAACTATCTTGCAAGCACTCAACCTCCGTCCAGCCATCAACAATGCTCAGAGGGTCCCCACTTCTCCTCCGGTCCAAAGCCCTCGCCAACGGTCCTTAACTCCTTCCCCAGCTCCTAGCAACCGACACCACATTCCTAGTCCTCATCCTTCTCCAAGATACCGCCGACGGAGCCCTCACTCCCCCTCGTACGAAGATGAGTCCAGGGGCTCATTTAGCTACTGTCGAAGGGACGATGTTGTCTATCGCCGCCTCCACGAGATGGAGAGAAACCTCGGCCAAATGGACAAGGAAGAGGAGCTAAGAGGTAGGACCCTCCACCCGAGTAGACCTCCCTTCTCCCGAACAATCATGAAGGTGCCCGTTCCAGCAGGCTTCAAGCCCCCACAATTCGAGACTTACTCCGGGGATTCAGACCCCGTGGACCACATCAGAGCTTCAAGACCCTCATGTTAATCCACCAGGCTTCCGATGCTCTACTATGCACGACCTTCCCAGCTACCCTTAAGGGTCCAGCTCGGGAATAGTACTCTCGCCTCGCCCCATCCTCCATCTTCTCCTTTGAGCAATTTGAAACCCTCTTCATCACCCACTTTTTAAGTAGCTGTCGCACCGAGAAGACCAGTATATCGCTACTCTACCTCAGACAGAAGAAGGGCAAGAAGCGGAGAGATTATGTGAAGCGGTTCACCGCAGAAGCAAGGTTTATTTCGTCCCTCGACCAGTCGGTCGCTGCAGCAGCCTTCCAATCAAATGTCCTCAACTCTAGCCTTCGGTCCTCCCTCGCTAAGAAGCCCCCGTAAAATTTCTCCGACCTTCTTCTTAGGAGTGAGAAATACATTCGGGCTGAAGAAGCTGAATATCTCCCCAGCTTTGAGGGGTCTGCCTCCGGAACCAAAAGAAAGGCAGCTGAAGAAGATGGAGTCAAGAAGCGCCAGAAGGACAATGTGGGCTGTTACCGCTGATTTCGGTGTGGGGGTAAACAGATAGAATTTGTGGATCCGAGGAAAACCTGAACAGCTTACTCAGCCTACTCGCTCCCGCCGTTTACCTGCAAAGAAGTGCGAAACACCGGGGTTGATTCCGGCGACGCACCCTCCGACGCTCTTGTCAGTAATCAGCAAAAAGATTAAGAAAGAGCTTAAGTGGTGAAGAAGTGATTAACCTGGTCTCGGTGGTAGAAGGGTTGTATTTATAGTCGCCTTTGGAACGATTTGGGGCCTAATTTCCTGCCTAACAAATAGGAGAAAAATCCTCCTATTCTGTTTTGGGAAGTTAGGCCTTGATTCCCTGGTGAGAGCTAATCAGGTTTATTGATTTGACCAAATCAGTGGCCTGATTCTCTCCTTGGTGGATTGGGCTTGTATCGGGTCGGGACCCGTACCCAATTGAAGTGGATCTATTCGCGGGTGGTTGGTTCTGTGAGAAGGAGGCCCAATACCCGTTTTGGATCCATCTGTATGTGAAATTACCTTTTTACCCCCGTGCTTCAGGATTCGTGCTCGATCTGGACGGTCCCGATTTAACCCCAATTTTAGCCATATCACGAGCCCCCCACTCCTAAAGACTGAGTGTGATCAGACTTTGAGGAGTAGTTTAGCTGTTTTAGTGGCTGATGGAGTGGTATTGGAGTCCAGACGTGGGATTTTGAATCTAGAAAGGGGGTAGTGAGGCAACTTTTGATGCCGCTGGCAGTTCTCTGGTCGCATCGGGTATTCGAGAGTTTTTATCTATTTTTTCGAACTACTTGTTTAATTTTGCGACACGTTTGCTAATCATTCGGGGGCCTTAATCGTACATTCTGGGCGATAATTGTTCGTTCGGGGGTTCGAAAATGTGTCCCCTAAATCTCAATTATTCTCCAGAATGTTTGGCTAACTTTCCCGAATTTTTAACAATTTTCTCGCAATTTTTAAACAAATAAAACAATTTAAATAGATAAAAAACGATTTTAAATACCGATTTATGGCGTGGCTCGATCTGGACCGCTGATCGCAGATGGGCGCGAACTTCGGAAAGATCTGACGGCTGCTGCTGCTCGGCAGCGTTTTTCTCCGTTTACCAGTTCGGGAAGGCCTTTGCTCGGCAGCCGACCGAAGGTATGGGGGTTCGGCAGCCGACCGAAGGCTTGAGTGACGTGGCGTTATCTGGGCCGTTGGATGTTGGCACGCATCTCGAGACGGGAACGGTTCCCAAGAAAATGCTATCTTGTCTTTTAGCGCACGTGGCGCAATCTGAGCCGTTCGCCGTTGGGAGCGTGAATTTCTGAGAGATCCAATGGCTGAGATAGCTCGGTGCCTTTTTTTCTCCATTTACCAGTTCGGGAAGGCCTCTGCTCGGCAGCCGACCGAAGGCAGGGTTCGGCTGCGTCGTGGCGCTATCTGTTCGGAGGCGATCTCGCTTCCAAGGGTTTTAATGACGCTCGGGGTTTGTGCGGCATTCCCCTTTCCCAGGTCATTAAGAATAATTCCTTTAATTAATGCGTGGCGTTTCAACTTCCGAGGATCAGTAATTCCCTCAATTAAAACGCGGCGCTTCAGTTTCCGAGGGCAGTAATGGCTGGTTCTTGGGGGCAGGCTATAAGTACTCCACTCCCTTTGTCGCTTTCGTCACAACCAAATCGAGTTCCAGACCTCGGAGGCGTCTACCCTGGGGTAGCTTCTTTCTTGAGGTCCGGAGAGGTGGTCGCTCTTCTGCCTGGTTTTCCCTTCGTTCCTGACGGCTCCAAAGTGGATGTTAGGAGCGAGGGGGGACGAGGTAGTAGTGGCGGCGACCGTGGTCCGGATCCGAGGGATAAGTTACTTCGGAAGGACGGGCGGTCGCCTTGTTGTCTTGTTGTTTCCCCATTCCTCTCTGCTCCGAAAAGGTGGTGTCAGGAGTGGGGAGCAATAAGACAGTAGGGTCGACGGCAATAGTCCTGTCCCGGGGTGTGGACTTCTTCGGAAGGACGGGTGGTCGTTCTCTCACCAAGATCTTCGGCTTTCTTTGGTGGCTCCGAAGCGAGCGTCAGAGAGAGCGGAGGTCTTGGTGAGAGAGTGACGATCCATGTCCGATGCTGATCTCTTGGTCCATTTCATCATGAGTAGCAGCTCGGGCTTTTGGACCGTCCGAGCCTGTTGTTCGCAACTGTGAAGGCACTGCGGTCAGAGCCCTTTGGCAAGCCGCGCCTTCCAGATGCAAACAACTGGCTCGGGATGGTGCGTTCTTCCCGATTCCTGAGTGTGGGTGGGTCTCCTCGCATCTCTGTCTTCCTTCCGGGCTGATGGCTTTTGATGGATATCAGCCCGGGGGAGTTAGAGATGGGGGGAGTGCCGATCTGTTCCCGCCCGGGGCCCGTAGTTGGCAGAATGCCGATTGGTGCACGGGACCTGGGGGGCGCTCGCCGAAGGCGGCGCCTCAAAACTAAATCAAAAATTTTTCCGGGTTCTTTTTAGACATAGGTGGGGCGTCCGAGAGTCCGATCGTCCGAGCGACGTGGCGCTATCTGAGCCGCCGGATGCTGACACGCATCTCGAGATGGGCGCATTCTCCAAGAAAATACTATCTTGTCGTTTAGTGCTCTCGGCGAGATCTGGACCGTCTGATGGAGATCAGGCGCGAAAGTTGAGGGAGAAGGGAGTTTTCCCCATTTACCAGCTCGGGAAGGCACTTGCACAGATTCCGAGCGGACTCTATTGCAGCCACGTTCGGTTTGCTCGCAGCTCGGATTCAGATCCCATCTTGCCGAGCTGGTTGACTTTGTGGTGGGCCTTCGAGATGCTTCGAGAGTAGCCCAAAAGTCGCTCTGGAAGTCCAAGAGACGCCTCATTTTCACTATAAATCTTTATCCCCCTTTGACCAAGTCTTCACTTTTCACTTTTACTCTCTCTCTTCCGTATTTACTTTGCTTCGAGGTCTTTAGCTCCCTGGTGGTGTCGCTAGCTGTCGCGGTAGCGTTCCTAGTTCCGGCGAAGTTTCCGACCGTAGTTGTCACTTCAAGGTCAGTCTCTTTCCCTTCTCTCTTTAGGAAAATATGGTTAAGATTTCGGCTGAGACCCCCGCCTCGGAGCAAGCCGTTGGTCGAGGGGAGAAAGAGAAAGGAGTAACGGAGCCGAGCGAGCAGGACGTTGTTCGTCCAGATACGGAGGGTGGAGTGGCCGAGGTGCCCCAAGAAGTCGCGGCGGAGTCCCGAAAGGGCAAAGCCGTAATTACTATAGTGGAGACGCCGAGGAGAGCGGGGGAGTTCGGTCGGCAGCCCATCGCCGTGTCGAGTGTGGGAGGTGTCCGGGATTATACTGAGGATATCTTGGAGAAGGTTACCCAAGGTACGGCTAAACTGGTGGAGGAGAACGAGCCTAGGGAGCTGTCCGAGGTCGATCACAAGATCTCGACTCTTACCGAAGCGGACCTTCATCTGGTCCGAGAGGGCTTCCAGATCCCTCTCGAGTACACGTTGCTCCTCCCTGGGCCGGGGTTCCGAGCCAACACTAGGGCCTCTCCGGACATATGCGTCTTTCCGGTCGACTCCCTCATTGCCGGTCTTCGCTTTCCCCTCCACCCGTTCGTGGTTGACGTCTTGGTTTGGTATGGTTTGAGTCCCGCCCAACTGATGCCGAACACATGGAGGCAAGTTGTGGCGTTCCTCCTCCGATGTCAAGAGATCGGCGCCAAGCCGACCATGTACCTCTTTCGAAGTCTCTTCCGACCTGTCCGGCCGAGAAAAGACGAACAGAGGTTTTATCTTTCGCCCCGGACGGGTGTGAAACTGATCGAGAATCCGGACTCGATCAAACACTGGAAGGACAAATACTTCCTCATTCGGAATCTGACGCCATGGGTGATACCGACAGTTTGGGCGGACGGACTACCCAAGCGCACAAAGAAGGACGTTCCGCTGAACGCTGCAGAGACCGAGGTCCAGAAGAAGATCCTTGCTCTGCCGACGCTTAGCTGGAAGGATATCACCGAAGAGCATCTGTTCCGTGGGGGTCTCAGTCCGATCGACCCTCGTACGCTTCTGGTATTTATACTTCTCTCCGTAAAGTTTGTAAAAAATTTTCTAAGTTTTTTCATTCGACTCTTGCAGAGACCATGAAGCTCGATTACAAGGCTCTGGTGGCGAAGGGCAGGTCCGAGCAGGAGAAGAAGAAGAGGCCGTCGACAGCGCCTCAGGACAGCCGAGCTTCGAAGAAGGCCTCGGTCATGAAGGCAGCCGACCAACCGAAGGTCGCGGTCCTGAAGGAGGGGGAGATTGAGGTCCTTGTCCCTCCGGCAAAGGTCGCGGTCCCCGAGCAGGGGGGGTCGTGGACCTCGATCCCTCGGCCTCGGCTGCTCCTGCTCCTACCCCGGAGGCGGACGCTCCTGGTCCGTCGAGCGGTGGGTTCGGAGTGGCTGATGCGCTGTCCCTCCCGGTTCCGCCCCTCACCTCCGATGCGGAGAAGATCTTGACCGAGCGTCACAAACAGATCTTCGTCCCTGATTGGCAGGCGATGAACGTCGACGGCTTCTTGGGCGACGGGAACATCTGCATGGAGGCAGTGAGGCACCTGCCGACCCCGAAGGACCGAGCGACCCTGAGGGCCGGGATGGCAGGGGACAACGTGATGCAGATGGCCCGGAGCACTATGTCGGTAAGTGTGTCGAGCCCTTCTTCATTCATATTTTTTCCTTGGAATTTTTTCTAAGTTCTTGGGCTCGGATTTTAACGTGTTGTTCTCTTCTAGACCCTCTGCCACTTCAGTTGGCTGGTCGAGGAGTTGGCGAGGAAAGATCAGGAGAAGGAGAAGGAGAGGACGGAGCGCGTTCGGGTTGCGAAGCGGCTTGAGTCCGAGCTGCTTCTCTCGACGAAGAGAGTCGCCGAAGTGGAGGACCTGGAGAAGAAGTTGGCCGACGCCATCCAATCGTCGAAGGATACGGCGGCCAAGCTTGAGAAGGAGGTGGCCGAGCTAAAGGAGGAGCTGGCCAGCGCTCGGTCGGGAGCAGAGAAGGAGGTTACCGAGCTGAAGGATGAGCTGGCCAAGGCTCGGTCGGAAGGGGAGACTGCTCGGAAGAGAGCCGAGAGGATCAAGGCCAACCACCTGAGGAAGGTGAAGAAGGTGAAGAAGGCCGTGCAAGAGGAGGCCGCGCAGCACATGATCCAGAATATGCTGGACGCCTACGGCCGTGCCCTGACCCACGTAGTCGCGAAGAACCCGGGCTTCGACTCGTCCTCCTATGACTTTTACGAGCCCGTGGAGGGGGAAGAAGGGATCACCGAGGGTCTACTCGGTCCCGACGGAGAGACGGAACCCGCCGAAGGCGATGGGGAGACTGAAGCCGAGGGCGAGGAGGAGAAACTCTCTGAGGAGGAGAGCTGGAGCGAAGGCGGGGGCGAGGGTGACGGCGAGGGCAAGGCCGAGGGGTCGAAGGATCCGAGCGGCAAAAAGGTCGACCCCTGACTCGGTTGTCTTCCTACTTTCAGTCTTTTTGGTTTTGTTTTCTTTTTGTAAGCCTTATTGCGGACTGGCCACCGCTTTTGTTTTGAATGAAAAGTATTTTGTTTGGCCAAAAATTTGTCCAAGTGTTGAGCCTCGGACTTGGTGTGCGTTTTGGGCATTTTGGGCGTAAATTTCTCCAACTGTTGGGCCTCGGATTTATTTCCGCTTTTCAGGTGGTGTTTGGTCCGGTCACGGAGCTGGTCTTCCTTCGGAAGGAACTGGCCAATTTGAAGCGTGAACTTTCGGACAGCCGGCAGAAGCGGTTTCTCCTGCTCGGCCAGGCGGAGGAGGTCAGGGCAGTTCTGAGGAGGAACTGCCGCGAGCTGCATCAACTCCGGAAGCGCTCCCAGGGTCCTGGTTCCGAAGGGGAAATTGAGCGGCTTCGTGGGGAGCTTAAAGCCGCCGAGCAGAAGAACGACGATCTTTTGGCCGAGGTACAATACTTGGAGCTATCGGAGAAAGAGTGTTCGGCGGAAAGGGAGAAGATGGCCTCCGAGCTGGAGGGGGCTTTGGCCGAGCGTAAGAAACTATTAGCCGAAGTCGACATGCTCAGAAGGATCACCATAGATAGGGGGATCGAGGTCACCCACTATCGGCGGCTTGCAACTGATAGTTCCAATGCCTCGGGCTCGTTGAAGGCCCCTCGATCGAAGAAATTGGCGAAGGACGTTGTCTTGAGGGATCGGATTATCGAACTGGAGGAGGAGATCGCGTCGCTCAAGCCTGCGCCGGAGAGGGCTAATGTCCGCAGCACGTCGTGCACACGCGAGGAAAGTGAGAGGGGGATCTCGTTTTATGAACTCGCGACGCGCCCGCTAACGACCAGGCGGAGTCCGGCTGACGCTCAGAGCAGCGCGGCTGTCTCGTCGAGCGGGGCATCGGTCGGCGCGGCTGTTAGGGCTAGCAGTGAAGGGGGGTCGCGCTTCGTTGGTTTAGGGTCGAGCTCAGAGGGTCGGCCTCGTCGTCCTCGCGTTTCCCTAAACCGAAGCATTCCCCTTCTGAAGAGGACTTGATTATGTCACTTTTCATTTTTGTTGGCCGTTGTAATAACCTAGTTGTGGGATTGGTCGACCGTCTGTAACACTATTATGTCTGAATGCATAAAGATTCTGAAAAACTTTCAAGTGTTTGTCTTCGGCATTGTATTGAAACTGCGTTGTTCATTTTTCTTATTTTTCAGCTTGTCGCGGCGATCCATGGATCGGACTCCGGGCGTCCGAATGATGACTCCGCATCCGAGGCGACCTCTGGGACGGTGGTTCTGAGCCCCAGGAGCGTCGATCTGAAGCTACGCCGAGCCGAGGGCGAGTGGAGTCACCTTTCGTTGGTCCTCAGTCTCCGGGAGGCCGAAACACAACGCTTGGAGAACAAGATCGTCGAGCTGAGCCCCGTAGGGGAGGACGAGGACTCGCAGACTGCATTCAGCAATGCTCTTCGGGTCAAAAGCATTCGGCACATTCAGTCGAAACTTATTACCGAACGGGACGACTTGCTCTCGGAGATGGGACACCTGCGGGCGGAAATGGCGAAGCTTCGAGGAGAGGCAGAGGAACCGTCTGCCGAGGAGGGCGAACAAGATGGAGAGGATGCATTTTTATGAAAAGACAAGTGTAGTTGGTCGGGGGTTGTATGTTTTGTTTGCCGACGCTTTTGTAATGGTCTATTTTGTACTGTACGCCGATATTTAATAAAATTCCCTTTCGTTGTTTTGTACGTCTATCTTTGTTTATAACTGTATTGGCCGTGCCGAACTATTTGAACTGAGCGTGTCTATTTAGCCGGATGGATCCCCAGGGGTGCGGCGATTTGTCGCTTAGTGGGTCTGACACGGCGACGTTCTCGAGAGTGCTATTTTGACGTGGCGAGATCTGAGCCATTGAATGTAAGCGCGAATCTCGAGGCGGCTCGTTTTCCAAGAAAACGTTATCTTGTCGTTTTGCGCGAGTGGCACGATCTGAGCCGTCTGATCGAGATTACGCACGAAAGTTGAGGGGGAAGTGTGTTTTCCCCGTTTACCAGCTCGGGAAGGCACTTGCTCGGACGCCGACCGAATGTGTTTGCCTTCGGACCTCGGCTGACAGTCAAGAGTGGTCGGGATACGTGTTCCGGACCTTAGGTATAGTCCAACGGCTGTGGGAGCAATTCCGAACGGCGATCTACCCCTGGTTCGTCCGGAGACGAACCGGAGAGGTAAAGTCGAGCCGAGTGTTGGACTCCGAACCATCGGTATAGTTCAACGGCTGTGGGAGCAATTCCGAACGGCGATCTACCCCTGGTTCGTCCGGAGACGAACCGAGGAGGTAAAGTCGAGCCGAGTGTTGGACTCCGAACCATCGGTATAGTTCAACGGCTGTGGGAGCAATTCCGAACGGCGATCTACCCCTGGTTCGTCCGGAGACGAACCGAGGAGGTAAAGTCGAGCCGAGTGTTGGACTCCGAACCATCGGTATAGTTCAACGGCTGTGGGAGCAATTCCGAACGGCGATCTACCCCTGGTTCGTCCGGAGACGAACCGAGGAGGTAAAGTCGAGCCGAGTGTTGGACTCCGAACCATCGGTATAGTAAGAGGGGAGAAAAGAAACAGGCAAATTCAAAAACAAAATGGAACTTTCTTTATTTGATATTTGACGGCGAACCGTTTTACATAGTAGAATTCATGGAACATGTTACAAGTTAAAGGAGAGGAATGGCGCGACACCTCGGATTACTTAGAGAGGCGCCGGGGCGCTCTCTTGGTATTTCAGGAGGTGATCGGCATTCCAGGTCCTCGGGAGCTCTCTACCATCCATGTCCTCGAGTCGATATGCCCCAGGCCGAACAACTTTTGTGACCCGGTACGGCCCTTCCCAATTCGGAGCTAGCTTGCCCTTCTGACTGGGGAGGGATACGGCTAGCTTTCTCAACACCAGGTCTCCTTGCTCAAGGTTGGCGGGTCGGACTTTCTTGTTGTAGGCTAGCTCGACTCTCCTTCTGTAATTCTGCTGCCGAATCGATGCCCTTTCCCTCAGTTCATCTATCAGGTCCAAGTTTCCTCTGAGTTCCCTGGCATTCTGCGCTTCGTCATAGGCGATGAGCCGAGGGGAAGGAATTCCGACCTCGAGGGGTATTACGGCCTCGGCCCCATAAGTAAGGCTGAAAGGGGACTCTCCAGTGGGCGTCCGCTTGCTTGTGCGGTAGTTCCACAACACATTAGGGAGTTGGTCGACCCACTGTCCTTTGGAGCACTTGTCCAACCTCTTCTTGATCCCCGCAAGGATCTGCTTATTAGCGTTCTCGGCTTGTCCGTTCGACTGGGGGTGCGAGACGGACGAGAAACGCTGTTGAATGACGAGGTCGTCGCACAGGGTTCGGAATGCTGAGCCAGTGAACTGGGTCCCATTATCTGTCACGAGGACGCGCGGGACGCCGAATCTGCATATAATGTTCTTCCAGAAGAACTGCACCACTTTGTTCTCGGTTATCGTGGCGAGGGGCTCGGCCTCGACCCACTTCGAGAAGTAGTCGATGGCTACGACTAAAAACTTGAGCTGACCCGGAGCTGGAGGGAAAGGCCCTATCAAGTCCATTCCCCACATCGCGAAGGGGATAGGGCTCGATAGGGAGGTGAGGTTGGCTTGAGGGAGGCGTCGGATGCTGGAGTGTCTCTGGCAGGAGCCGCACTGCCGAACGTGTCGCTCGGCGTCTTGGAGAAGCGTCGGCCAGAAGTACCCATAATTCAGAGCTTTTCGGGCCAGGGACCTAAATCCCGAGTGTGCCCCGCCGATCCCTTCATGAAGCTCCTGTAGGGCATATTCGGCCTGATCCGGAGAGAGGCATCGTAGATATGGTCGGCCGTCTATTTGGGAGAAGGAGCGCTTGTATAGGATGCCCTCGATTAAGACATAGCGCTCGGCTCGGGTTCTAACTCGGCGTGCTTCTTTGGGATCTTGAGGCAGAACTCCATCCCTTAAGAATTCCACCAGTGGTTTCATCCAATTGTCCTGCAGTGCGACCGGCAATGTCTCCATCGAGCTAGGCGTCTCGTCTTCGATGCTCGGCTTGGAGAGGACTTCGATCAGCACGGTCTGTTCAAGACCCTGCAGAGAAGACGAAGCCAATTTGGAGAGAGCATCGGCCTGTGAGTTCTCCTCCCGAGGGACACGCTGGATGATGGCTTCTTCGAACCGACCCATCAGACCCCGAACCTTGGCGAGGTACTTAGCCATTCGCTCATCCCGGGCCTCGTACTCGCCCATGACATGATTCACAACTAGTTGGGAGTCACTGTGAACCCGAAGGCGCTGCGCCCCAGCACTTCGTGCGAGTCCGAGGCCAGCTATGAGGGCCTCGTATTCCGCCTCGTTGTTCGAAGCCTTGAAGTTCAGGCGGATCGCATACTGCAAGACGAAGTTGTCAGGGCCGTTTAAGATAATCCCGGCGCCGCTTCCTTCACTGCAAGAGGACCCGTCCACGAAGACTGTCCAAATGGGGGGCCCATTTGGGACGTGGCCGACCTCTGGGATGGTGGTCTCTACAATGAAGTCGGCGAGAGCCTGAGCCTTAATTGCCGTCCGAGGCTGATAAGTGATGTCGTGCTGACTCAGCTCTACGGACCACTTCATCAGCCGACCCGAGGTCTCTGGCTTGTGGAGGATCTGCTTTAGCGGTTGATCGGTGAGGACGATGACTGAATGAGATTGGAAGTAGGGCCGAAGCTTCCTTGCTGCCATGACGAGGGCGTAGGCTATCTTTTCTATCATCGGATAACGGAGCTCGGCATCCCGAAGTACCTTGCTCACGTAGTAAATAGGCCTCTGGGTCCGGTCCTCTTCTCTGACCAGGACAGCGCTCAGGGACTGCTCGGAGGCTGCCAAGTAGAGGAAGAGAGGCTCGCCTGGGACCGGCTTACTGAGCAGAGGGGGGTTCACCAGATAGGCTTTCAGCTGGTCGAACGATGCTTGCTGTGCCTCGCCCCATTCAAATCCTTTAGCGCCTCGGAGTGCTTTGAAGAAGGGAAGGCACTTTTCCCCTGACTTGGAGAGGAACCGACCAATGGCTGCGAGCCGACCAGTGAGCTTCTGCACCTCTTTGACGTTCCGAGGCGGGGCCATGTCTAATATGGCTTTGATCTTTTCGGGGTTAGCTTCAATCCCCCGCTGGTTCACCATGAAACCGAGGAACTTGCCAGAGGAGACTCCGAACGCACACTTGTTCGGGTTTAGCCGCATGTTGTACTTCCTCAACACGCCGAAAGCCTCTTGGAGGTCGGCTACATGGTCGGTGCCGCGGATGCTCTTGACGAGCATGTCATCAACGTACACCTCCATGTTTCGGCCGATCTGATGCTGAAAGACCTTGTTGACTAGGCGCTGGTAGGTGGCGCCCGCGTTCTTCAAACCGAACGGCATTACTCGGTAGCAGTAGAGGCCTTGGTCGGTGACGAAGGAGGTCTTCGGGATGTCCGGAGGGAACATCCGGATTTGGTTGTAGCCCGAGAAGGCATCCATGAAGCTGAGGAGCTCATGGCCCGAGGTGGCATCGATTAGGGTGTCGATGTTCGGGAGAGGGAAGGGATCCTTCGGACACGCTTTGTTGAGGTCGGTGAAGTCGATGCATATCCTCCACGAGCCATTGGACTTCTTGACCATTACAATATTCGACAGCCACTCGGGATAATTCACCTCCTGGATGAACTTGGCCTTCAGCAGCTTATCCACTTCCTCCTTGATTGCCTGCTGTCGCTCGGGAGCGAACTTTCGCCTCTTCTGCTGAACCAGTTTGCACCCCGGTTCGACGCTTAGGCGGTGGACGAGCAAGTCTTCGGAGATGCCGGGCATATCCGCGGCCGACCAAGCAAATAGGTCGCGGTTATCCCGGATGCACCTCACCAGGTCGGAGAATAGCACGGTCGGCAAGGACTTGCTGACGAGGAATTTTCGGCTCGGATCCTCGTCGGAGAAGAGTACTTCTTCTAACTCGTCCGCTGGCTCGGACGTTGGGCGAGCCTTCGGCTCGGGGATCTCGAGTGCCTCGAGCGAAAGCACTGGTCCCCCGGTGGAAGTCATGTAGCACTTCCGAGCTGTTTCCTGGCTTCCCCTGACTTCCCCTACCCCCGAACGAGTGGGGAACTTCATCTTCAAGTGGTATGCCGAGGGGACAGCCTCAAGAGCGGCTAGGCCGGGGCGGCCTAGGATGACATTATATGCTGCCGGGACGTCGACGACCATGAAGTCCATCGGCTCCGTCCGGGTAGTAGGGGTGCTTCCCGCAGTAACGTCTAGGGTTATCACCCCTTCGATGGTCACCGGGACCCCCGTGAACCCGTGTAGAGTGTATCCGGCTGGCTTGAGACGGTCTCGGGACAGCTGGAGGCCCTGGAAGGCCGAGAGGAATAGGATGTTGACCGAACTCCCGTTGTCAACCAAAATCCTCTGCACCTTGAAGTTGGCCATGCGGAGGTCGATGACGAGGGCATCACAGTGAGGGGTTCGGACTCCTTCGAGATCGGCGTCGGAGAAGGATACGGGCACACCGAAGCCCTTGGGAGGAGGAGCACTGTGGACCGAGTTCACCTCTCGGACGAAGGCTTTCCGAGACGTATTAGAGGAGCCGCCCATGGGGCCCCCGTGGATCATATGCAGAACCCTTTCTTCTTCGAACTCAGGCGTTACTTCGCGCCGCTCAGAGCGCTTGTTAGCCCCCCGAGGGGGAGGAGAGTTCCGATCTGTCCGATCGTTAGCCTTCACGAACTTCGCCAACTGCCCCCTTCGGATGAGGGCTTCGATCTCATCTCTCAAAGCCCGACAGTCATTCGTCTCGTGCCCGTGGTCTCGGTGGTACCGACACCACTTGTCTTTGTCCCTCCTCTTCGCCGGTTTGTGCATCCTCGGCGCTGGAGGGAGGACCCCCTCCTTCTCTACCTCCATGAGGATAGTGGAGACATTAGTTGTGAGGGGCGTGAATTTCTCGAACCTGGGGGGAGGGCGACGTTGGCCGCCCATGTCCTTCTGAGCTTTCTTCGACCCTTCCTCCCCCGTCGCCTTCCTTTTCGATCCTGCGGAGGGCCCCCCAAAGCTGGGGAGGGCTTCGGCCTCTTCCGCTCGGATGTACTTCTCGCACCTCAGGAGGAGGTCGGCGAAGTCATGCGGAGGCTTCTTGGCGAGGGATGATCGGAGGTTGGCGTTATGGACGTTCGACTGGAACGCCACGGTAGCCACGGACTGGTCCAAGGAAGCTATGGACCGGACTTCTGCGGTAAACCTTTTCACATAGTCCCGCAGCTTTTCTTCTTTCTCCTGCCGCAGGTTCAGTAAGGAAAGACTCGTCTTCTCGGCTCGCCGGCTGCTCACGAAGTGAGTGATGAACAGCGTCTCGAACTGTTCGAACGAGAAGATGGATGAGGGGGCGAGCCTAGAATACCATTCCCGAGCCGACCCCCTGAGGGTGGCGGGGAAGGTCCTGCATAGCACTGCGTCGGAAGCTTGGTGGATAAGCATCAGTGTCTTGAAGCTCTCGACGTGGTCGACCGGGTCGGATTCCCCTGAGTATGTTTCAAACTGCGGCGGTTTGAAACTCCTCGGAATGTGGGCCTCCATGATCGACCTTGAGAAGGGAGGTCGGCTCGGACGGAAGGTTCCGGCTCGGGATTCTTCTTCCCTGTCCATACGGCCGATGCGCCTTTCCACCTCATGGATACGGCGGATGAGCGCGTCGTCCCTCCGCTGGTAGTCGTACGACCCTCCGGACTCCTCTTCGTAGGAAGGGGAGTGTGGACTGCGGCGCCGGTAGTCCTGGGAGCGCCGAGGACTTTGTTGCCGTTGCTGTCGGCTGGGAGCCGGGGAAGGACTCCGGGTTCGGCGCCGGGGACTGGGATCCCTGGGCGGCGTCGGAACCCTCTGAGCATTCTGGCCGTTCTGTCGGAGATTGAGGGCCTGCAGAACGGTCTCTTGAAATTGGAGGAACTCGGCTCGGCTGATGGGCATGTCTCGGTCCCTCGGATGACGCCGATCCCTGGGGGACCGGGACCTTCTCCTTCGGCGCTCAGGGGACGCCGCTCGGCCTCTGCGCTCCGGGGACCTTCTGCCGTCCCGATGACGTGGCGACCGCTCACCTTGACGCTGGCGGGAGGCTCCCTCTCGGGCCCGCCTCTCGTCAAGATGAGTACGGAGGTCGTCGTCCTTATGGCGGTTTTGGAGTGTGATACGAAGGTCGGGGTGATGGGAAGCCATCGAGTCCGAGGACCCGTTGTGGACCGAGACGTGGCACGGATTGGCAGGCTGATTTTCCTTCCGACCATTAGGACCGGACGGACCGTTGTTGGGCTGCTGCTGAGAAGGAGGAGGAGGAGGAGGAGGGACCTGCTGGGTCAGCGAAGGGAGGTTGGACTGAAGGATAGGGTTGACCGGAGCTTCATTCGCCGGGTCGGTGGGGTGGCCCCCATGGTTCGACCCTCTGGATCTGTTCTTCTTCGGCGGCATGGCTGCAGAGGGCGGCGGAGAATGGGCTGAGACTGTTCGCGTGGTTTTCCCACAGACGGCGCCAATCTGTTACCGCTGATTTCGGTGTGGGGGTAAACAGATAGAATTTGTGGATCCGAGGAAAACCTGAACAGCTTACTCAGCCTACTCGCTCCCGCCGTTTACCTGCAAAGAAGTGCGAAACACCGGGGTTGATTTCGGCGACGCACCCTCCGACGCTCTTGTCAGTAATCAGCAAAAAGATTAAGAAAGAGCTTAAGTGGTGAAGAAGTGATTAACCTGGTCTCGGTAGTAGAGGGGTTGTATTTATAGTCGCCTTTGGAACGATTTGGGGCCTAATTTCCTGCCTAACAAATAGGAGAAAAATCCTCCTATTCTGTTTTGGGAAGTTAGGCCTTGATTCCCTGGTGAGAGCTAATCAGGTTTATTGATTTGACCAAATCAGTGGCCTGATTCTCTCCTTGGTGGATTGGGCTTGTATCGGGTCGGGACCCGTACCCAATTGAAGTGGATCTATTCGCGGGTGGTTGGTTCTGTGAGAAGGAGGCCCAATACCCGTTTTGGATCCATCTGTATGTGAAATTACCTTTTTACCCCCGTGCTTCAGGATTCGTGCTCGATCTGGACGGTCCCGATTTAACCCCAATTTTAGCCATATCAGGGGCCAGCGCCGCCCTCTTCCCAGATTCGAGAAATTCACTCCTCTTAACGCAAACATTTCCACTATTCTCATGGAGGTTGAGAAGGAAGGGGTTATACCTCCAGCCCTGAAGATGAACACCCCTGGAAAGAAGAGAGACAAAGAGAAGTGGTGCCGATATCACCGGGACCATGGCCACGACACTAATGATTGTCGGTCCTTGAAGAATGAAATTGAGGCCCTCATCCAGAGAGGGCAGCTGTCTAAATTTGTGAGAAAAGACCGAATTGATCTTCTTCCTCCCCCCCGGGGGAGGGGGGTAAACAAGCGTCCTGAACGATGCGATGAGACTCCCGAATTTGAAGAGGAGCGCATCCTGCATCTCATTCACGGAGGCCCCATGGGAGGCACCTCCAACTCTTCTCGGAAGGCTTTTATAAGATAAGTCAATTCGGTTCACGGCACACCTCCTCCTAAAGGCTTTGGAGTACCGGTCACCTTTTCAGATGAAGACCTTGAGGGTGTCTGAACCCCCCATTGTGACACACTTGTGATCAACCTCCATATGGCGAATTTTAAAGTGGAGAGAATTCTGGTGGACAATGGTAGCTCCGTTAACATTCTCTTCCTCGCGGCTTTCCGAGGACTCAAGCTATCGCGGGATAGGCTCAAGTCCGCCGGCTACACGCTCCATGGGTTCACGGAAGTGCCAATGACTATCGAAGGAGTAATCATCCTCGACGTAACCACTGGCAAAACTCCTACCACTCGAACAGAGCCGATGGACTTCATGGTAGTCGATGTCCCTGCTACTTATAATGTGATTTTAGGCCGACCCGGCCTTGCTGCTCTAAAGGCCGTCCCGTCGGCTTATCACCTCAAGATGAAGTTCCCCACCACGGCAGGAGTAGGGGAAGTAAGAGGCAGTCAAGAGATGGCCCGCAAATGTTACATGACCTCCACCGAGGGTCCAGTCCTCTCCCTCGAGACTCTTGAGATTCCCCAAGAGAGTGTCCGACCAACGTCCGAGCCGGTGGATGAATTGGAGGAAGTGCTCTTCTCCGAGCAAGATCCGAGCCGCAAGTTCTTTATCAGCAAGACCCTCCCATCTGCTCTCTGCTCCGACATAGTCCAATGTATTAGAAGGAACCTCGACCTCTTCGCATGGTCGACTGCCGACATGCCAGGAATCTCTGAAGATCTCCTCGTCCACCATCTGATCGTTGCGCCGAGGTCCAAACTGGTCCAACAGAAGAGGCGCAAATTTGCTCCTGAGCGCCAGCAAGCTATAAAAGAAGAAGTGGACAAGCTCCTTAAGGCCCGGTTCATCCAAGAGGTCAACTACCCTGAATAGCTCTCCAATATGGTTATGGTAAAGAAGTCCAATGGAAGTTGAAGAATCTACATCGACTTCACCGACCTGAACAAAGCATGCCCTAAAGATCAATTCCCTCTCCCAAGCATTGACACCCTGATCGAAGCCACTTCGGGCCATGAGCTGCTCAGCTTCATGGATGCCTTCTTCGAGTACAATCAAACCCGCATGTTTCCCCCGGATATCCCGAAGACCTCCTTTGTTACCGATCAAGGGCTCTACTGCTATAGGGTGATGCCCTTCGGGCTGAAGAATGCCGGTGCGACCTATCAACGCCTCGTCCACAAGGTCTTTCAAGAACAGATCGGCCGAAATATGGAAGTATATGTTGATGACATGCTAGTCAAGAGCATCCATGGGGCCGATCATGTGGCCGATCTGCAAGAGACGTTCGATGTATTGAGGAAGCATGATATGAGGCTCAATCCGAACAAGTGTGCATTTGGAGTTTCGGCAGGAAAATTCCTAGGCTTCATGGTCAGCCAAAGAGGAATCGAAGCCAACCCCAAGAAAATCAAAGCCATACTGGACATGGCTCCTCCCAAAAATGTGAAAGATGTTCAGAAGTTGACAGGATGCCTCGCTGCCATGGGCGCTTCCTATCTAAGTCCGGAGAGAAGTGTCTTCCCTTCTTCAAAGCACTTAGGGGGGCTAAGGGCTTCGAATGGGGTCAACAACAGCAAGAATCATTCGATCAGCTTAAAGCCTATCTAGTCAACCTCCCTCTCCTCAGCAAGCCTATCCCCGAGGAAACACTCTACCTTTACTTAGTTGCCTCCGAGGAAACCCTCAGTGTCGTCTTTGTAAGGGAAGAAGAAAAGGCTCAGAAGCCCATCTATTACGTGAGCAAGTTACTTCAGGATGTCGAGCTCTGCTACCCAAGATTGGAGAAGTGTTGTGCAATCTAGCTACCAAAATAAATAGATAAAACTAGACACAAATTATAAACCTCGCAAGTGCACGAATCGTTTGGAGAAGCGTAGCGGCAAGCAAGGGTCGATCCCACAGAGATTGTAGTACTTAACTTACTAATCAATAAAATAGAAAACAAAATATTGAAGTGTCGTTCTAAAAGTCTAAAAGAAATGAAAAGATTAAAACTAAATTAAGAAGTGTCACGATTTGAATCACGAATATCTATTTAAGTAGTTGGGCAATGATTTCCACCTATAGTCAGTAATGCGAAGTTATCCACTACTCTTATTACTCATGTTTGTTCCCTTCAAGGGCATGGTATCTACTCCTTAAAGTACTGTTTTCCTAAGCCAAGAATTAGGCATGGTATCTACTCTAATTCGTTTCTTTCATCAAGTGTTTAGCATGGTATCTACTAAGTTGTACTTGAAGAAAACATAAGATCAGTGGAAACGAACAAATACTCAAGGTTCTAGAAATTGGTATCAGATCTAGATCCCTTAAGTTGATTAAACCAAGAACCCCCTAGAGATTCCCTTGTTACAAGTTATGAGCACGAGATTCGGGTTGTCTCAATATGCTCACATAACAGATTCAGATCTATAATACACAAACTTATAATCCCAGGTTCGGATCAGTCGACTGGCTGTCACTTCAGTCGACTGCAGTTTACTGGCTGTCACTTCAGTCGACTGCCCTAGGTTTCTGAACTAGTTTGATTACTATAAATCTATTCCAATACTCTCAGGTTTAATCAATAAGCAGTAACGTAGCATTTAGAAAAATATAAGCATCACATGACTACGGTTTCAATCTACCCAACTATTAAATTAGTTGCACATAATACAACCTTTATTGATTAATATAATAGAGTTCATGACTACAATGAAAATAAAGAGAAGAATAGAAGAACACTGATTTGTATGATATTGATCTTGAGCCCAATCAGCAATCGTCTTCCTTCTTTGATGCTAGCTGTTGATGGCCTTTCTTGGTCGGTCCAGCCGTCTTGAGATATTCCGAGCATCCCCCTATCCCCTGTATCTTGGTTGGTATTTATAGAACACGGCTAGAGATTTAGGGTTTTTACTCTTTTGCATAAACGCCCTCTTCTTTTATTTATTTCTTTCCTTATCTGATTGGCGATATATATATCTTTCTCTTTTCTTCTTTCTTTCCGTATCTGCTTTGATTTGTATTTGGATTTGGATGAATCTTTAATTATCTTATCTGTTGACTCTGCTGCCGATCAGTCGACTGGTGTTGGAGATAAGTCGACTGTGTCGAGACTTTAGTAGTTTCATGATTCATCAGCGCAGTCGACTGTTGTTGGAGGAGTCGACTGTGCCGAGCAGCTTCAGCTTCTCTGTCCAGTCGCCTGTTAGCATAATCAGTCGACTGATCTCTTCAGTTCCTTATGTGTCATCCTTGAAATCCTGATTTTGCTTCGTTTTGCACTTTTATGCTGTTTCCTGTGGAAAAGAGAAAATGAGAGTAAAATACCATATATAGAGCATTTAAATGTCTAATTGCACTAAAGTTATTGCTCTAAAATGTGAATAATATTGTGTTCATCAAATACCCCCAAACTTAGATTTTGCTTGTCCTCAAGCAAAGAGTGAATTTATGAACAAGGGAATAGTAATAATAGACTCAACTATCAGACCAAGAATTCTCATGAGCATCAAAGTACAAAGTATAAACAATTTCAGATGAAGTAAAACTAAGCATACCCACTTTCTCCAGTGCAATTGTTTAGTCATAATCCCCAGACTCAATCATATTTGTCATGCAATTAATGTAAGTATAGTATGCGACTACTCAATCTGTGATTATCTCCTCTTCTCTACTACAAACCGAGTAGCAAACTAGAGTTTTTTTTTTTTTTTTTTTTATAGTCTCTTCTCTAAAGTGGTCACTTGCCTTTTGACGCGAATGCAAAACATTTGTGATGAATCCACCCGGTTACTCAACAAGTCACAAACTTTAAAGTGCTTTGCATACTCATATTTCAAGTTGCCGTTTGACGTAAAGGTAAACATTGGTGATGAATACCCCTAGTTACTAAGCACTCAAAACATTGGAGTATATTGACTTTATTCAAATATATATATATATATATATATATATATATATATATATATATATATATATATATATATTTTATCACTCTATTTACTTAAACTCAATTTAGGACTAGATCTAAAGGAATAATCACCAGAAAAATGTATCACATTTGTTTATTATGTATAATCGCATGACTTATATAACTTTGTAGGGAACTATGAAACTCAACAATCCTAAAGTAAATAAGTATCCTTCTTCTTACTTTATAAGAAATTGTTTATCCTAAAAAAAAAATTCAAAAGACTCTATATAACTAAATACCCCTAATACCCCCAAACTTAGATGGAACATTGTCCTCAATGTTCGCACAAAAATTTAAAATAAATAAATAGGCATGTGTTACCATCTAGTAAGGAGAGTAAAAATAACTAAAGGAAAATAATAATGATTAACTGAAAGAAAATAAAGGGAAAGTGTAAATACTCCCCTGAAAAATTGGGTTGCCTCCCAATAAGCGCTGTGTTTCTTGTCTTCAGCTAGACTTGATGAGTTGTGCCATGTATTGAATGACTCGCGGCTCACAACTCATCTTATTATAAGGTTTCCCCCCTCTGCCCATTCACCTAGAACGTTTGATTTTTTCGTCAATGCTCTATGTGGGGGAAACCTTTGTAACATGTTATGGACCGTACCATCTTGACATCAGTTTATCAGCAATGGTCCATCTTAATGCACCATTGTGGTTTTGCAAGACTCCCTGCAGCCTTGCTTCTTCATTCATCTTGAAATTTGCAGCAACTGTCACAGGTACTGTCTGGTTGTTCCCCAAATATTCATGTAATGGCTTCAGCTCCACATCTGGTGACCTTGTAGCAGTCGACTTATTCCATTCACCAGTCGACTTGTTATGTTCACCAGTCGACTTATCCTGTTCATCAGTCGGCTGGTCTGGGAAAACACAAATGTTATCAGACACAAAATTTTTAAATGCAGGTGCAAGCTTACCTGAATATGATGTTGGAGGTTCAAGGTGATGGACTGTCTCTGCAATCATCCAGTCATCGTATGCCATTTCAACTTGCGATAGTAGCGGAGGGTGTGCAATTGTTGCTGGTAATGGATCAACACTATGTTCCTGAAATGTTTGGTCACAACTCTCCTGAACCACATCAATATTATAACATTCATGATCATCGTGTGGAAATTGTGGTGCATCAAACATTGTAAATTCAATCTCTTCCTCTAGTGTTGTCCTTGATTGGAGCTGTTCTTGTCCTCCAGGGTTAGGTATGGTTTGTGATGGAAATTCTCCTGCCTTTCTTCCACTTAACTCCGTAGCAATTTGCCCAATTTGAATTTCCAATTTTTGAATGGCCTGTCCTTGTTGATTGTTTGTTTGCTGTTGCTGTTGGAGTAATTGAAGAATGGTGGATTCGAAATCCAACTTCGTCTGTTCTTGTGCTGGCTTATCATACCCATTCCCACCTTGGAACTGCTGCGTATGCCCTGGTGCGAATTGATTGTCTTGATGGTTTTGCCACCCTGGGTCATACGTGTTTGAAAAAAAATTGTTCTGGGGCGGGTACATTCCCTGTTCTTCGTAGTTTGTGTGCTCCTGATCTGCGAAAGAAAACATGGGACATGAATTAGTTGTATGGTTAGATAGAAAACAATTTGCACAAATTTCTTTTGGTTGGTTTTTTACGCCACCCAACGTTGAATTTACAAGCATATCAATCTTTTTGTTCATGGTTTCCATTTCTAATTGCATGTTATTATTATGAGAAATTTCGTATACTCCCTGTCTTTTCGAAAGACCCCTCCTAGTTGAGAATTGTTGTGAGTTCTCGCTGAGTTCTTCAAATAACTCTATGGCCTCCTCAGCACTCTTCCTCATCAACATTCCATTGCAACCTGCATCTACAATTGCTTTGTTAGCGTCATTTAAACCCTCATAAAATGATTGTACCTGGTCATCCTTAGGTATGTTATGCGTAGGACACTTGAAAAGCCTGTTTTTGAAGTCCTTCCATGCCTCGAAAAACAAGTCATCATCCTTTTGTTGGAAGAGTAGAATCTCCCTTTTTAGTTGTCTGGTTTTCTGGGCTGGAAAGAACTCTTTCAAGAATTTTGTCGCCAATTGTTCCCATGAATTAATTGATCCTGGTTCCAAAGAATTATACCACAACTTAGCATTAAGTTTTAAAGAAAAAGGAAACAAGATTAACCTGATTTGCTCAGGGGTAAGCCCTTGGATGCTTTGTGTCCTGCAAAGATCAAAGAAGTCTTGTAGATGTAGATGCGGATCTTCGTCTATTCTGCCAAAGAAGTGGGGCACCATGCTGAGCAATTGAGGAGACAGATGCATATTCCCTGTGACTTTGGGTTGAAAAGCTATGCAAGAAGGGTTCTCAATATTCTTAGGAATGAATTTGTCTTGCATTGGTACTCGGTTAAAAAAAATTTCACCCATTGTTGCTTTTTGGAAAAAAAAATCCTCTGGACAGTCGACTGATCCTTGGGGCAGTCGACTGGTCTGCCTGTGCCGAATGTAACCTGAAAGAAAATGTTAGAAAAGAAAAAGAAGAAATAAAATAAAATAAAATAAAGAAAAAAATTTACTGATTTGTAAGTTAAAATACTAGACAATCCCCAGCAACGGCGCCAAAAACTTGTTGTGCAATCTAGCTACCTAAATAAATAGATAAAACTAGACATAAATTATAAACCTCGCAAGTGCACGAATCGTTTGGAGAAGCGTAGCGGCAAGCAAGGGTCGATCCCACAGAGATTGTAGTACTTAACTTACTAATCAATAAAATAGAAAACAAAATATTGAAGTGTCGTTCTAAAAGTCTAAAAGAAATGAAAAGATTAAAACTAAATTAAGAAGTGTCACGATTTGAATCACGAATATCTATTTAAGTAGTTGGGCAATGATTTCCACCTATAGTCAGTAATGCGAAGTTATCCACTACTCTTATTACTCATGTTTGTTCCCTTCAAGGGCATGGTATCTACTCCTTAAAGTACTGTTTTCCTAAGCCAAGAATTAGGCATGGTATCTACTCTAATTCGTTTCTTTCATCAAGTGTTTAGCATGGTATCTACTAAGTTGTACTTGAAGAAAACATAAGATCAGTGGAAACGAACAAATACTCAAGGTTCTAGAAATTGGTATCAGATCTAGATCCCTTAAGTTGATTAAACCAAGAACCCCCTAGAGATTCCCTTGTTACAAGTTATGAGCACGAGATTCGGGTTGTCTCAATATGCTCACATAACAGATTCAGATCTATAATACACAAACTTATAATCCCAGGTTCGGATCAGTCGACTGGCTGTCACTTCAGTCGACTGCAGTTTACTGGCTGTCACTTCAGTCGACTGCCCTAGGTTTCTGAACTAGTTTGATTACTATAAATCTATTCCAATACTCTCAGGTTTAATCAATAAGCAGTAACGTAGCATTTAGAAAAATATAAGCATCACATGACTACGGTTTCAATCTACCCAACTATTAAATTAGTTGCACATAATACAACCTTTATTGATTAATATAATAGAGTTCATGACTACAATGAAAATAAAGAGAAGAATAGAAGAACACTGATTTGTATGATATTGATCTTGAGCCCAATCAGCAATCGTCTTCCTTCTTTGATGCTAGCTGTTGATGGCCTTTCTTGGTCGGTCCAGCCGTCTTGAGATATTCCGAGCATCCCCCTATCCCCTGTATCTTGGTTGGTATTTATAGAACACGGCTAGAGATTTAGGGTTTTTACTCTTTTGCATAAACGCCCTCTTCTTTTATTTATTTCTTTCCTTATCTGATTGGCGATATATATATCTTTCTCTTTTCTTCTTTCTTTCCGTATCTGCTTTGATTTGTATTTGGATTTGGATGAATCTTTAATTATCTTATCTGTTGACTCTGCTGCCGATCAGTCGACTGGTGTTGGAGATAAGTCGACTGTGTCGAGACTTTAGTAGTTTCATGATTCATCAGCGCAGTCGACTGTTGTTGGAGGAGTCGACTGTGCCGAGCAGCTTCAGCTTCTCTGTCCAGTCGCCTGTTAGCATAATCAGTCGACTGATCTCTTCAGTTCCTTATGTGTCATCCTTGAAATCCTGATTTTGCTTCGTTTCGCACTTTTATGCTGTTTCCTGTGGAAAAGAGAAAATGAGAGTAAAATACCATATATAGAGCATTTAAATGTCTAATTGCACTAAAGTTATTGCTCTAAAATGTGAATAATATTGTGTTCATCAAGAAGATGGCATACGCCTTGGTCATGGCAACTAGGAAGCTTCGCCCATATTTTCAGTCCCACTCGGTGGTTGTCCTTACCGACCAACCGCTTAAGCAAGTCCTACACAAGCCCGAGACCTCAGGCCATCTGATGAAGTGGTTGATCGAGCTAAGCCAACAAGACATATCATACCAGCCTCGAACCGCAATCAAGGCTCAAGCCTTAGCTGAATTCATTGTTGAGAGCACCATTCCAGAGGTCAGTCAAGCGGCAAACAGACCCCCTATTTGGACGGTATATGTAGACGGATCCTCTTGCACCGAAAAGAGCAGAGCCAGGATCATTCTGGCAGGCCCAGATGATTTCGTTCTCCAATACTCCCTCCGCATCAACTTCAAAGCCTCCAACAATGAAGCGGAGTATGAAGCCCTTATAGTCGGCCTCGGTATGGCTCGCAAAGCAGGGGCATAATGCCTTCGGATATTCAGCGACTCTCAGTTGGTCGTGAATCAAGTCTTAGGCAAGTACGAGGCGCGAGATGACCGAATGGCTAAGTATCTAGCCAAGGTCCAAAATCTCATGGCTCTATTCGAAGAAGCACTCATTCAGCGAATCCCCAGAGAGGAAAATTCCCAAGCAGATTTTCTCTCCAAGCTAGCCTCCTCCTCCTTTCAGGGTCTCGAGCAGACCGTCCTGATTGAAGTGCTCCTAAGACCGAGAAGAAACTTTCGACTCGATGGAGTCGCTCCCCGTCCAACTTCAAGACAACTGGATGAAACCTCTGATAGAATTTCTAAGGGATGGGCTCCTCCCCGAAGACCCAAAGGAAGCTCGCAGGGTCCAAACCAGAGCGGAGCGGTACACCCTTGTTGAGGGGGTCCTGTATAAATGCTCTTACACCCAAGTAGACGGCATACCCTACTTAAGGTGCCTCTCCCCGAGCGAAGCTTTGTATGCCTTGCAGGAGCTCCATGAAGGTATAGGCGGAGCATATTCAGGGTCAAGGTTCCTCGCCAGGAAAGTGTTGAACTATGGATACTTCTGGCCTACCCTCCTACAAGATGTCGAACGACATGTTCGGCAATGCAGCTCTTGCCAGCAATACTCCAACATTCATCGCCTACCCCAAGCGCAACTCACCTCCCTATCAAGCCCAATCCCTTTTACAATGTGGGATGGACTTACTAGGCCCGTTCCCACCAGCTCCCGACCAACTCAAGTTCTTAGTCATGGAGATCGACTACTTTTCCAAATGGATAGAGGCCGAGCCTTTGGCTGCAATCACGGAGAACAAAGTGCTTCAGTTCTTCTGGAAGAACGTCATTTGTAGGTTCGGCGTGCCCGGGCTCCTAATAACCGACAACGGAACACAATTTATAGGGGCTGCATTCCAATCTCTGTGTGAAGACCTCGCCATCCAGCAGTGCTTCTCCTCCGTCTCCCATCCTCAATCAAATGGTCAAGTGGAAAATGCCAACCGACAGATCCTCTCCGGTATCAAGAAGAGGCTCGATAAGACAGCCAAAGGGGTATGGGCGGAACAGCTTCTCAACGTACTGTGGAACTACCACACTACGAAACGGACCCCCACAGGAGAGTCTCCCTTTAATCTCACATATGGGTCCGAAGCTGTAATTCCCCTGGAAGTCGGCCTGCCATCTCCTCGTCTTATGGCCTATGAAGAAGAGCAAAATGCTAGAGAGCTCCGGGAGAATCTGGACTTGATCGATGAGCTCCGTGAAAGAGCCGCAATTTGCCAACAAAACTATCGAAGGAGGATCGAGTTGGACTACAACAAGAGAGTCCGTCCCACTAATCTCAAAGAGGGGGACTTAGTCCTCAGAAAGCTGGCTATCTCATTCCCCAGCCAAAAGAGTAAGCTTGCTCCGAACTGGGAAGGACCCTACAAGATCACCAAAGTAGTTCGGCCCGGAGCATACCGTCTTGAAGATCTTGAAGGCAAAGAGATTCCCAGGACTTGGAATGCCGACCATCTATTGAAATATCAAGAGAGCGCCTGAACGCCTCTAAGTATCTTCAGATGTCGAACCGTTCCTTTCCTTTCACTTGTATTTTGCTTCTTTATTTTTTCAATGTAATAACGGCTTGCAACCTAGAAGCAACCGACTAGTAGTTATCAATAAAGAACTTTTTTCCATACTTTCCTTGTGATTGTTTGCATCTCTATGTTTTTAATTTCTTTCACTCAAACGACGAGTTCGGAGTCCAATACTTGGCTCGACTCCGCTTCGCAAGCTCGCTCTTAAGCGAGCTAGAAGTGGTTTTCCATTCGGAATTGCTCCCACAACCATTGAAATATACTCTAACGACGAGTTCGGAGTCCAACACTTGGCTCGACTCTACTTCGCAAGCTCGCTCTTAAGCGAGCTAGAAGTGGTTCGCCATTCAGAATTGATCCCACAACCGTTGAAATATACTCTAACGACGAGTTCGGAGTCCAACACTTGGCTCAACTCCGCTTCGCAAGCTCGCTCTTAAGCGAGCTAGAAGTGGTTCGTCATTCGGAATTGCTCCCACAAATATTGAAATATACTCAAACGATGAGTTCGGAGTCCAACACTTGGCCCGACTCTACTTCGCAAGCTCGCTCTTAAGCGAGCTAGAAGTGGTTCGCCATTCAGAATTGCTCCCACAACCGTTGAAATATACTCTAACGACGAGTTCGGAGTCCAACACTTGGCTCAACTCCGCTTCGCAAGCTCGCTCTTAAGCGAGCTAGAAGTGGTTCGTCATTCGGAATTGCTCCCACAACTATTGAAATATACTCAAACGATGAGTTCGGAGTCCAACACTTGGCCCGACTCTGCTTTGCAAGCTCGCTCTTAAGCAAGCTAGAAGTGGTTTGCCATTCGAAATTTCTCCCACAATCGCTGAAGCGCGAAGTTTCTACAACTAGACTAGACATGAGAGAAGAGTACTTGAAAGAGCTAACGTTTGGTTTTTATGGCTCATTTCAAATTGAACTACCATGCACGTCCACCACATGAACATCAGAAAGAAAACGAGCTTTTATTTCATTAAAATGTTCAACGGACAAAGGAACCCAAGTTACAAGGCCAAACCACTCTACTACAAAGACTCAAAGAAGTGTAATTACAAACAACTCGCTCAACGCTTCTTCGGAAGGGGGACGTTTCGGTTCAGGGACACACGAGGACGGCGTCGCCTAACCTCGAAGCTCGTCTCTAAACCAACAAACCGAGACGCCTCTTCAGCACTGCCTCTAACAGTGGCCCCAACCGAAGTGCCACTAGACGAAGCAGCCACCCCACTCTGAGCGTCAGCCGGGCTCCGTCTAACAGCAGGCGAGCGAGTCGCGAGCTCGTAGAACGAGATTCCTCTCTCGCTCTCTTTGCTAGTACACGACGTACTTCGGATGTTGATCCTTTCGGGCTGAGGTTTGAGTCGAGCAACTTCCTCCTCTAGCTTGACGATCCTATCCTTTAAAATGTTGCCCTTCGTCGATATTTTGGAGCGAGGAAGTTTAGCAGGACCTGCGACATCAGCGTTGTCGGCTATAATGCGACGAAGATGGGTCAGTTCGATACTTCTGTTGATTGTCACTTCGATACCTTTGCCGTCAACTCATCACGCTCAGACATCAACTTTCCCACCGTCGAAGCTAACTTCTCTTCCTCTGCCAAAGTTCTCCTTCAGCTATTTCCAAGTGACGGACCTCAGCCAGTAGCTCACCTTTCTCTTTCTCAACGTCGAACAGCACCTTGCGAAGCAGCTCCACCTCGCCTTCGAGACGAACCTCACGAGATCGCTTCCGTAGTTATTTCAGCTCGGAGAAATACCCTCTCGTAGTTGCCTTGATATCCTCTAGTCTCAACTTGCTCTTGAGGAAACTCTCTCGGCTGCGAGAGAAGGTTCGCTTCGCTGTTTTCAGTTTGGCATGAAGGCGAGAGACCTCAGCCGCTGGACTTAACTCAACCTGAAAAGCAAAAAAATATCAACGCAGAGAACGAAAAGAATCTTCAACACTTAGCGAAATCTCAATGTGTTCACAACACTTGAGTTCTCAACACGAACAAAAAAGTGTCTTCAACACTTAGTGAAATTTCAAATAATAGTGACACCATCCTCAACACAGCAAAATCTCAAAACAAGGCGAACACAAGTCAAAAATTTCAAACATTCGGCCAAGATTTCAAAAGGTGAATCGTTTCATTAAAATCCAAAATATACATAAGAGCGGTGGCTAGTCCGCAGTTTGGCGTTACAACGAAACAAAAAAGAAGAAGCAAAAACAACGAGAAAAGAGGCGACTAGGTCAGGGGTCCACCTCATGATGGTGTTTCGAAACATCATCGCTCGGCACGGTGACTATCGCCCCCTCAGTGTTCACCTCATCCTCGGCATCGTCCTCGGCTTCTTTCTCCTCCTGCTCGGGTGCGAGCTCGGCCAGAGGCAGTTGCTCCTCCCCCTCTACGGGGTCATAAAAGTAGTAAGAGGAACTGTCGAACCCAGGGATGCGAGTCACCACGTGTTGCAGCGCTCGGGCGTAGGCATCCTCCATGTTTTTAAACATGTAGGCTTTGGCCTTGTCCTGAACAGCCTGCTCCGCTGCCGCCACCTTCGATGCCTGACTAACCAGCGCCTCCTCGGACGCCTTTCGAGCCTCCTCGGACTCCCTCAATGCCTTGGATAGCTCCTCTTCGAGACGAGCCTTCTCCTTCTCCAAAGCTCCGACCTTGGCAGCCAAGTGCTTCAGAGCCTCGGCGAGCTTTGCCTCAAGACCGGCCACCTCGGCCGCGCGCGAAGCAGAGAGTAGCTGCTCGGCCTCGAATAGTTTGACCGCCTTGGCGCGCTCTGACCTCTCCTGATCATTCAGCACCTTCATCTCCTTCTCTTGGCTCACAAACTCCTCAAGCAAGTGACTGAAGTGGCAGAGAGTCTACAAGCGACAGAAACAAAACTATTATTCCCGAACAAAAAAACTTAGAAAAATTTTTGAGAAATTTTTTATACTCACCGACATAGTGTTCCGAGCAATCTGCATGGCATCGTCGCCTATGGAACCCGCCTTCATCGCGGCACGGTCTTTGGGGGTCAGCAGGTGCTTCACCGCCTGCATGCAGATACCCCCGTCACCGAGGAACCCGTCCACCTCCATCACCCACGAGTCGGGAAAGAAGAGGTGCTTATGCTCCTCGGTGAGGATCTTCTCAGCCTCGGCAGTGAGCGGCAGAACCTCAAGAGCTAGGGCCACACCCACAGTAAATGCCCCGCTCGACGACCCGGGCACATCAGCCTGAGCAGCTCGAGCAGGCGCCTCTGATGGAGCTTGGGCGGGCATCTCCGAAGGGGCTTGGTCGGGTGCATCCGAAGGCACCTCGGCCACCGGCTCCACACTGGCCGAGGGTACCGAAGGGATCTTCGCAGCTCGGCCCGCTGAGGCCCTGCTACGGTCCTCTTCCTCTTCCTCGACACCTTCTCCTTCGCCGCACGAGCCTTAGCCATCAATCCCTTGTAGTCCATGCTGGGCTCTCTGAAAAAACCGAGCAAAAGAGTTAGAAAAAAATAACCAAAAGATAAAACTAAAGCGAGAAAAGAAGAGAAAGCATACTGGGGTCGATCAGACTGAGACCCCCACGAAACAAGACCTCCTCGATGATGTCCTTCCAACTAAGGGTCGGAAGTCCGAGGAGCTTCTCCACCACCTCTTCCTCTTCTCTCGTGAACACTGGCTCCTTCTTCGCCCACTTCGGAACCCCGGTCTTCCACAACGTCGGAAAGGCCAATGGCTCGGGAGCACGAATAAGGAAGTACTTCTCCTTCAAATGCTTGATCGAGTCCAGGTTCTCGATCAATTTCACCCCCCTCCTCGGCGACAGATAATACCTCTCGTTCATCTTGCTCATCTGGCACAGGCGATAAAGGCTCCGAAGCAGAATAAGATCCGGTTTCGCACCGATCGCTTGACACTGCAGGACGAAGGCAATGACGTGCCGCCACATGTTCAGCATAAACTGAATAGGACTCACTCCATACCACTGCAGCACCTCGATCACGAAAGGGTGCAGTGGCAGCCGAAGTTCGGCGTTCAGTGCGTCGTACAGAAAGACGCAAGTATTACCCGAAGTCGCCGTGCATGCTCGGATACCGGGACCGGGGAGTAGAAGCACGTACTCTTTGGGGATGCAGAACCCACTCCTGATCTGATGCAGATCTGCCTCGGTCAAGATTGAAGGAATCTCGTCCACTTCGGAGGGATCCCTCGGCTCATTCTCCTCGTACGCCGGAGCCATACCCTGTGTCACCTTCTCCAAGATATCTTCGGGGTAACTTCGCACTCCCCCAACACTAGACAAAACTGATGGGTGCCGACCCAACTCTCCTGCCGTCTTCGGGTTCTCAACTATCATCGTCACCCCGGCCGGATCGGCAACTTCCCTTCCCTTGCTCGGCCTAACCGGCTCGGCAACTTCCTTCCCCTTGCTCGGCCTAACCGGCTCGACAACTTCCTTCCCCTTGCTCAGCCTAACCACCACCGCTCGGCCGATGTCTTGGTCCGAGGTGGGGGTCTTGTCCTCAGAAGAAATCTTAACCATTTTCTAAGGATAGGGGGAGAGACTAACCTTGAAGTGACGTTTACGGCCGGAAAAGATCACCAGAATTCAAACCTCCAGGCCGCGATAGCTAGTAGCGCCACCCGAGAGCAAAAACTTTGCTAGCAGAGAGTAAAAGGGAAAGTAAAAAATGAAAGTGAGGGAATGAGGTAAACAGTGAGGGAGGTGAAAAATTATAGTAAAAGAAACGACTAAGTAGCGAAGAGCGGCAACCGTTCACAAAGGTAACGACGGTTCAGCATAAGCCGCACCGCTTGGCTATGCCTCAAGCCCTAAGACACCGAGGCACTCTGCCGAGCAATTAAGAAGCGCTCAGATCGCCCCACGTTCCTCGGAATCCGAGCAACTAGCCATCCGAACTGCGTATTGGAGAAAAACAACTTTCTCCCCAAAATTTGTGCAATATCTCGATCAGACGGCTCAGGTCACGCCACGCCCATAAAACGACAAGATAGCATTTTCTCATGATTTGAACCTACCTTCGAGATCCGCGCCGTGATCAACGACTCAGATCGCTCCACGTCCCTCGGAACCAAAATCCGAGCGACAAACGATCTGAGCTGCTCACACGAAGAAAGTAACTCGGAAACCGAGCAACTGCCAATCCGAGCTGCGAATTGGAGAAAAACAACTTTCTCCCCAAAATTCGTGCAAGATCTCGATCAGACGGCTCAGATCACGCCACGCCCACAAAATGACAAGATAGCATTTTCTCGTGATCTGAGCCTACCCTCGAGATCCGCGCAGTGATCAACGGCTCAGATCGCTCCACGTCCCTCGGAACCAAAATCCGAGCGACAGGCGATCCAAGCTGAGGAAGTAACTCGGGATCCCTGTCCGACCGACCGGAGTTCCGAGCTACTCGTAATACAGAAAATAGCAGAGTTACGTCGCTCGGAATCTGAGCAAATCGCAATCCGAGTTGCACATTTGAAGAAAAAGGCTACCGAGCAACCCCAGCCATCGGATTATTGCGAAATTCGCATCAAAAACGATGAACGGCTCAGATCACGCCACCTCCACAAAATGACAAGATAGCGTTTTCTCGAGAACTGAGCCTACCCTCGAGATCCGCGCCGTGATCAACGGCTCAGATCGCTCCACGTATCTCGGAACCAAAATTTGAGCGACAAGCAATCCGAGCTGCTCACACGAAGAAAATGGCACCGACCTACGCTACTCAGATTCCGGGCAACTAGCCATCCGAGCTGCTCATACGGAGAAAAGAGCGCCGAGCGATAACAGCCATCGGATCTTCTCAAAATTCGTACTCTGACCTGATGAGCGGTTCAGATCACCCCACGTTGCTCGGAATCTGTGCTCCGAGCAACTGGCGATCCGAGTTGCTCACACGAAGAAAATGGCGCCGAGCTACGCCGCTCGGATTCCGAGCAACTAGCCATCTGAGCTGCTCATGCAGAGAAAATGGCGCCGAGCTGAGTCGCTCGGATTCCGAGTGACTAGCGATCCAAGCTGCTCACGCGGAGAAAATGGCGCCGAACGACACCAGCCGTCTGATCTTCCAGAAATTCATGCCAACACAAGATAGGCGGCCCAGATCTCGCCACGTCATAAATCGGAAATAAAAATTAATTTTTATTTATTAAAATCGATTTATTTATTTAAAAATTGCGAAAAAATGATTAAAAATTGGAAAAATTAATTAAAAATTCTAAAAAATAATTATAAATTCAGGGAAACATTTTTGAATCCCTGAGTAAATAATTATTGCTTAGGATAGTTGATTAGGACCCCCGAACGACGAATCAACGCTTCGCAATATTAAATAAATGGACCGAAAAATAGATAAAAATTAAGGGAAAATGCCAAAAGTCCAGAAGAGCTCAAGAACAATCTAGAGCACGCAACTAACTCAACAATCACCATAATACCCCATATAAAGATTTGACACCTCCCATTTGGACCTGATACAACTCCGTGAGCCATTAAAACAGTAAAACTACTCCTCAAAGACTAATCAAACTCAGTCTTCGGGAGTGGGGGGCTCGTGATATGGCTAAAAATTGGGCTAAATCAGAACTATCCAAATCAGGCGCGAATCTTAAAGCCTAGGGGTAAAATGGTAATTTCACCTACAAATGGGTCTGAAGCGGGTACTGGGTCTTCTCCCCAAAGACCCACTAACCCGCGAACGGATCCATCTCAACTGGGTGCGGGTCCAACCCACAGCAAACCCGATCCAGCTGGATAGAATTAGGGTTTCTGATTATGCTTAATCAACGGCCCTGATTCGCTATATCCTTTCACTGGGGATTAGGGATTCCCTTCCTAAACTGATCCCAAAGGCGGCTATAAATACTCCCCATCCACCACCATTAAGAGGTAATCAATCTTTTGCCAGTTAACGCTCATTCATAATCTTTTCTGATTACTGACTTAAGCGTCGGAGGATGTGTCACCGGGATCAACCCCGGTGTCTCGCACTTTTTGCAGGTGAACGGTGGGAGTCAACGGTCAAACGCCGATGAAAAGGTTTCAGGTTTGGCTATTCAGTTTTCCTAAGAATTCACAAATACTATCTATTTTCCCCCACACCAGATTTAGTGGTAACAGCTGACCCCTGTAGTTTGGGGGGTTAGGATTATCTCTATCCTCATGTTTTACAAGTAGGTACCTATAGCATTGGGATTTCGATGCATGCGGTAGAATGATAATGTGGCTTATGTAAATTGTAAAAGAAGTGTTGTAAAAGAAAAGATTGTAATTCAATGTGTTTGTTTTTCCGCTGCGTTTTGTAAAGAATTGATGTAATAAAAGTTGAAAAAAAATTATTTATGTTTTGGCTATGTTTACTATTACAATTGAGGTAAATGCTGGGAATTGTGTCACGCATTTCTGATATATTATATTGGAAATTCGGGGCGCTACACTCTCGCCGACCTTGGAGCTCCCCAACCATCTTTGAGTTGGCCAAGGAGCCTCGCTGACCAAGAAGTTTTGCTGACCAAGGAGTTTTGCTGACCAAGGAGCTTGTCGACCTCGGAGCTCGGTGACTTGAGTAGTTTTCGACCAAGGAGTTCGAGCTAAGGATCTTTTGTTGACCTTGGAGCTCGGTGACTGGGGTTTCTATCGAGCTTCGTCGACCTCGGAGCTCGTCGTCTCGGATAGCTGTTGACCAAGGAGCTCAAGCTAGGGAGATTTCGTCAACCTTGGAGCTTGGTGACCTGGGTAGCTGTCAACCAAGGAACTCGAGCTAAGGAGCTTGTGTCGACCTCGGAGCTCAGCGACAAGGGCTGCTGTCGAGCTTCGTCGACCTCAGAGCTTGTTGTCTCGAATACATGTCGACCAAGTTTATAGCCAACCTCTGTTCATAGTTGAGCTCCTCCTTGTTATCAACCTAGGGTTTTTTGCCAAGTTGATTTGAGTGGGGAGTTTCTATCAATGTTTAGCTTTGTGTGTGTTTCAGGGCATCATCTCTCTTCATGCATGCATGCAATTACATATATACACACAAAGTTCATCTTATAAATCTTGGTCTATAGATCAACAAAATCTTTTTGGTGAACATGGCTTCTTATGGACGTCAACTCGTTTTGTCGGCCAAGCATTTTTCCGTGAAACTTCCTCACCTGTCATCCAACATTACCGTTTACGAACTGTCTTTCATTTAAGTGTTTTTTTTCAACCAAGTGCTTTGTTGACCACCCGTTTTGTTGATCGAGTGTTTTGTTCAACCAAGAGCTTCATTGACCACCTGTTTCGATTGAGCATCTCGTCAGTCAAGTGTTTCGTCGGACGACTTAGGGCGAGTGTTGTTTTCTTGAGTATTAAGTATTTTGGCTGTTGGATCTTGTGAGGTGTGGTTGAACTAGAAGAGTTTTTGTAGGAGCAAACTTTAGAAGGCAATCGAACTCTGGACTTACTATTTGATTCCAGCAAGTTTGTGAAGGCAAATCTAGTACAGAGTTAGACGTAGAGCTTGTTGTTTGGGCCCAACAAGTTTATAAAGACAACTTTTTGGACGGAGTTGAACGTTGAGCTTGTTATTTGATCCCATCAAATTTGTAGAGACAACTCTATGACGGAGTTGGACGTAAAAGATGTTGTTTGCACCCATCAAATTTGTAGAGACAACTTCAGGATGGAGTTGAACGTTGAACTTGTTGTTTGCACCTAGCAAGTGTGTAAAGATTACTCTAGGACGGAGTTGGACGTAGAAGTTACTGTTTGTGCCCAGCAAGTTTGTAGAGACAACTTCTTGGACGGAGTTGAATGTTGAACCAGGTGTTTGCACCCAACAAGTTTGAAGATACAGCTCTAGGACAGAGTTGAGCATTGAAATTTCCGTTTGCGCCCAACAAGTTTGTAGAGATAACTCTGGGATGGAGTTGAGACATTTGAACTTGGCATCTGCACCCAACAAGTTTGTAGAAGCAACTCTATGACGAAATTGGCGTTGAACTCATTATATAGAGTTAATGAGTTGTCTAGGGGCACTTGAGCGAAGAGTGGGGCACTGAACTCGTTGCACAAAGTTAACAAGTTGTTGACAAAGCTCGAGAGAAGAGCAACACATTGACCTCGTTGTGTAGAGTTAGCGAGTTGTTGACTGAGCTCGAGAAAAAGAGCAAGGCATTGAACTCGTCGTATCAAATTAACGAGTTGTTGACGGAGCTCGAGCAAAGAGCGGGGCACCAAACTTGTTGTACGGAGTTAACAAGTTGTTAACAGAGTTCAAGCTCGAGCTGGAAACCGAGCTCATTGTATGGAGTTAACAAGCTGTTGATGGAGCTCGAGCGAAGAGTAAGACATTCAACTCATTGCATTGAGTTAACGAATTGTTGACGAAGTTTGAGCGGAGAGCAGAACATTGAACTCGATGTATATGGAGTTAACGAGTATTTGACAGAGCTTGTGTGAAGAGCAAGGCATTGAACTCGTTGTATCGATTTAACGAGTTGTTGACAGAGCTTGAGAGAAGAGAAAGGCATTGAACTTGTTGCGTGGAGTTAACAAATTGTTGATGAAGCTTGGTCAGAGAGCAAGATATTGACTCGTTCTATAGACTTAACGAGTATTTGATAGAGCTCGTGTGAATATCAAGGCATTGAAATTATTGTATGGAGTTAACGAGTTGTTGACGAAGCTCAAGCAAAGAGCATGACATTGAACTCGTTGTATGGAGTTAGCGAGTTGTTGATGGAGCTTGAGCAAAGAGTGGTGAACCAAACTCATTGTATGGATTCAACTAGTTGTTGACGGAGCTCGTGCGAGGAGCAAGACACTGGACTCGTTATATGGAGTTAACGGGTTATTGACGAAGCTCAAGCAAAAAGCAGGGTATTGAACTTATTGTATGGAGTTAGCGAGTTGTTGATGGAGCATGAGCAAAGAGCGGAGAATCGAACACGTTGTATGGAATCAACTAGTTGTTGACAGAGCTCGTGCGAAGAGCAAGACATTGGACACGTTGTATGGAGTTAATGAGTTGTTGGCGGAGCTCGAATGATGAGCAAGGCATTGAACTCATTGTATGGAGTTAACAAGTTGTTGAAGGAGCTCAAGCAAAGAGAGCAATGCATTGAACTCATTGTATACGGTTAACGAATCTCGAGCGAAGAGCAAGACATTAAACTCGTTACATGGAGTTAACGAGTTGTTGATGGAGCTCGAGCGAAGAGCGGGAAACCAAACTCGTCGTATGGAGTTAACGAGTAATTGGTGAAGCTTGAGCGAAGAGCAAGACATTGACCTCATTGTATCAATTTAACGAGTCATTGACATAACTCAAGCGAAGAGCAGGGCACTGAACTCGTTATATGAAGTTAACGAGTTGTTGACAGGGCTCGAGTAAAAAGTGGGGCACTGAACTCGTGGTATGAGTCAACGAGTTGTTGACGGAGCTCGAGCAAATAGCGGGGAACCAAACTCGTTGTATGATGTTAAAAGGTTGTTGATGGAGGGCAAGCGGAGAGCAAGACATTAAACTCGTTGTTTAACGAGTTGTTAACGGAGCTCGAGCGAATAGCAAGGTATTGAAGTCGTTGCATGGAGTTAACGAATTGTTGACGAAGCTTGAGCACAGGACTGGGCATTGAACTCGTTGTATGTAGTTAACGAGTATTTAACAAAGCCCATGTGAATAGGAAGACATTGAACTCGTTATATGGAGTTAACGAGTTGTTGACGAAGCTCAAGCGAAGAACGTGACATTGAACTCATTGTATGGAGTTAGCGAGTTGTTGATGGAGCTTGAGTAAAGATCGGGGAACCGAACTCGTTGTATGGAGTCAACGAGTTGTTGACGGAGCTCGTGCGAAGAGCAAGGCATTTGATTCATGAGGGGTATGCATCGAGACCATTTACAGAGGGAGTATGCATCAAGACTCTCTTCAGATTTGATTCGTGAGGGGTATATGTATTGAATTTATATTCGAATCTGATTCCTGAGAGTGCATCATAACTCCATATTCAACGTGCTTGTTTGCCTTCCGTACAACTCTACATTTGATCGAAGATCACCGACTTCTTTACAAAGTCTCAGATGATTAATAATCTTAGCTCATCCATTTTAGCTCATTCGACTCCAAACTCATGCATGCTGGTCCACCTTGAGTTAGACTCAGGTGTTGAATGAGTTATACATTAGGTATATGTATAGATGTATATGTGGGTGTGTATGTGTGAGTTGTACATAGGCTTTGCCTATATATACTAAGGCTCTTGCCTCATTGTAAGTGCTCTTGATCAATATTCATCTTATCTATTTTACAAAATGTGACAGCATCCATATAGTCTAGTGAATCATAGTCGACAAGGATAAGATGCTAATTTTACGGTCCAACATGGTTAAGTAGGTTATCTGAATGGCCATTGACAAAGTTAACTCCAGCGTAAGGCCTGATGCAATCCCAAACTTGGGAATTGTCTACTAGTCCAAAGTAATCAATCTTTTACATACCCTACATCAAACTCTTTGATGGCTAGATGAAGATGCTCGAGGTGTTCTCACTGAGCACATGTAGCTTTGCTTTTAATTTGTTTCATTGTATGGATTACCAAAAAAATGCTTGGAGAAAACTCTAGTGGTTAATATTTTTGCAGTAACCCGAGCGCTCTCAGCCACCAAATCCAGATCCAATGGTCCGCACTAATCCAAGCAGCGGTACTATTTTCAGGGAAGATCTAAAAATTCTGGCTGATTCGGGTCAGACATGCCCGTTGAACAGCCCTAACTATGATATGCCTCTGCTTTGCAATTGTGGTAGTTTTCCTGCTTTTTCTTTTCAAAAACTAGCATCTACAATTGAAATACACCCAGTGCTCAATTGCTTGCAGAATCAAACTTTCTTCAATTTTATGCCGAAAAGTTTAAAGAAAATACATTAAGAAATTGACATGAGAGGACCACAGCAAGCCACTGCAAAGCAAAGGCCCCTACCATTATCTTGAAATGAGATTCCCCAGAAGTGTGTGCCATGCACGCCAAACTAAAAGTAGTAGCGTACACGATCATTTTACTTACAATCTCAATGAATGAAATGCCTATAAATAGCACCCGTAACACTCTCCCATACTCCATCTCAAAGCAATCAAACAATATCTTCTAGTTACATTTCTTTGCTTAATTTCCTTCCAAACAACTGAATCATGTCGAGCTGCGGAAACTGCGACTGTGCTGACAAGACCCAGTGCGTGTAAGTAGTCTTCATCATCTAATCTAAGTAGTGTGCATGTTTCAATGTTTTGTTGTTGAGTAAAATGATTGATGCTGCTCATGGAAGATGCATAAATTTCAATGTAACCAATAGCTATAGAATGATTTATTCACTGTTAGAGCATCTGTAGTCGTTGAATGGTAAAATATGGATATATGGATAAATAGATATAGATATCGTAGTTTTGCTGCAGTCGTCGAAAGCTAAATTTTAGCTTTCTATTAATATTAAAATATGGGACGGCACATAATGTGCCGTCCGAGTAGAAAATAAAAAAAAAAAAAAAACGACTGTAGCTTCATGTAATTAATTAATGCCAAAACATGTTATTAATGCCAAAACATGTAATTAATTAACCATAAAATAAAAAAACATGTATTAATTAATGCCAAAGATGTAATTAATGCCAAACAGACTCATTAATTAAAGCCAAACAAAATTCAAAAAAAAAATGGGACGGCACATGATGTGCCGTCCGGGGGTAGGGGAATTTTTCGGGTTTTTTTATTCTTTTTGCCGATTTATAATTGAATAAACTAATTATTTTACGAATGGGACGGCACATTATGTGCCGTCCGACGAAAAAAAAATTAATTTTTTTCATGGGACGGCACATGATGTGCCGTGCGCCAAATATGCATATCGTCTATGCGGATTGCTAAATATAGCAATCTACTGTAGCGATTTATCCAAAATATGGATAAATAGCTAACGACTGCAGCGAGTTTTTATGGATAAAATGCATATTATCCATAAATAGCTAACGACTACAGATGCTCTTATAAGTTTTATCTCGCATATACTCTGCAAGTGTTTTTTTTTTTTTGAAAATAAAGTGACCATAATGGTCACCTGTTTCATTAATGATCGGTTAACGAAACAAGAAGATCCACTACTACAAAATATCCATAATCTAGTCTATTACATCAAAGAGTTCACCCTAACTGAAAGAAAATACAACATCAAGAAAATACAACATAAGATCCACTGCGATGCCAACACCAACCGATCATACAGATATAACTTTCCCTTTTAACCATGATTGAAGCGAGCCCTGCCTCTCGAGCCAGTACTAAGCGCCCTCCAACCTTGGCTTCTTCCAGCTACCTGTTTGACCTGTCTAAGCTTCTATCAGACATTGCATTTTATGGATTAACATATTAAAAGAACATCTATAATTACGGAAGCAAGATTCATTCCTATCTATCCATAGTCCCCACAAAATAGCCCCAACCATGCTATCCCATTGCCCCCTATGTTCTGTTTTGATGTGCAATGATCTCCACCCTCCCCAAAGGTGGTCTGTGTGGCTCGGGATTTCGGTGATTTGAAAATTCAGTCCCATAACTTCCCAGACTAGTCTAGCTCTCTGGCAATCGAAGAAGATGTGACTGACATCCTCATCCCCTAGGTTGCAACGTTGGCACGTAGCGTCAAGCAAAATGTTACGTTTCTTAAGATTCGTCTTGGATAGAATTGCATCGTTCAGGACCAACCACATGAAGGTTTTGACTTTAGGTGGTGCTTTAGTCTTCCAGATGATTTTAGCGTTTGCGTTCCTGGTTCCTCCGTCGTTGAGGAATCCGTACACGGAGGAGATCGAATACTTCTGACCTAAGGTCCAATCTCTCTCGTCCTCCACATCCCTCTCCTGGGATCCTATCTGTAGCAGCATTTCGTTTAACCTCAAGAGTTGACCCTGAGCCTCGTTCGATATGGTATTTGTCCACTCCAGACTCAACTGCCTGTTCTTCCACACGTCTGCCACCATAGCATCCACCCTCTTAACTGACGAGGCAAGATCAGGAAAAAGCGATAGTAAAGTATTATCTCCGCACCATTTATCTTTCCAAAACCTAATGTTGTTTCCAATCCCCAGTTTACACTTAGTGTTTGTGTGATAGATATCTCCAGTCTTCGCAACGCCCTTCCAAATTTGAGAAGGGCGGAAACGTATTTGGCATCATCTGATTTATAATCAAATACACTGATAAAAATATTTTTAAAATACAAGAATTCTTGGATGATTTTTTGAATAAATTTCATGCTATTAGCTAAAGAAAATGACCTGTGACTGCAGGAAGAAGGGAAACAGCTATGGTGCTGTCATTGTTGAGACTGAGAAACGGTATGAAACTCAAATCATATATACCAGATGAGTTACATGCAAAATCAATTGTTCTAAATTGTCAAAACCAATTGTCTTGTGGAAACATTTTACATTTTATGTATCTTAGGAGTTCTAAATTTTAAGATAACTGGGTCTTTTTGCATATATCTGATTTTTGTGATACACTGCAGCACCTTTGAGGAAGTGATAGAGGTGGCACCATCTACTGAGAACGACTGCAAATGCAGCTCCAACTGCACCTGCGCTGGTTGTGGTTGCGGCAAATGAATGCACATGATCTGATGTGTGTTACCCTACATAAATATATATATCTATGTATAACATAATAAGAAGGTGAAGTTAGAGGTAAAAAAGGAAGAATTCGCTATGTGGTCTTCTTCATCTTCCTATGTAATAATGTATGTCACGTGTCCCTTCGCTTTAATGAAACTCTGCTCTTAGTAATTTGTGGCTCTATATATTTTCATGTTGACAATTCTTTCTCTCTTCTATAACCAAATAGTTGTGGATGTATGCCTCATATTCAAACAAAGAGAGAAGAAGGTTAGAGATAACACAATTTAAATAAAGATGATGTCTATAATGAATACTTTTTTTTGATAATATAATGAATGCTAACTATTCTAGAAATATGATACATAGCTATAAATTTTGTACTTGACCACCTAAAGAAAGGGAAAAGATGTTGAAACTTTAGATAATTGCAACGAAAATTTGACAATGATACAAAGTCACAGGGTGAACAAACTAAAGATTGAATTCCATCTACTCTAAAGTCAGTAATTCCTCTACAATCCTGTAATCAATCTTTCTGTTGCGCCGAAGATAGAATAACCTGTCGAATTAGAAAAGTATACTAAGATATTATACCTTTCTTTCGATTGATAAAAATGATAATGTTTTTCTTGAATTCTAGAACAAAAATGACGCAACTAAGTTGTCGTTTGCATACTACCTAAGGAGATCGAGCAACCTTGCATCGCTTCACTCTACTTGATCAAATAAAAAGGCACATTTTCTAAACTGTGGGTCAGTTCTAAAGGAGGTGAAGGAATTCAGCCAATACCTAAGAAATACCATCATTTGGTCAAAAATACAAAATACAAAATACATAGGATGGAGCTGCATCCATACTCTCTGAATAACATCTAATTGCTCTTGACAGTCTTAGCTTTAGATGATTTGAGATTGTGAGGCTTTGAAGTAATGTTCTGATCTTTCCCATGCTTTCGAGATTGATCCTTTGAGGGCAACCGAGGTAGAACCTGTTCTTCTCCATGTTCCAGAGTCTGGTTCCTAGGTAGAACCGGTTTCTCTAACAAGTCTTTGTGATGTGACTGCGAAATAAAAACAACAACATAGATATAATTTAGTAAAAGAAATAAGCATAAAATGATAATGAAAGATACAAGGTAAATGCTTATGTACTGTTTTTTACCTGATTAACAAAATTGCGACGTTCACAATCCTGAAACATATTGATACTCCAGTTGACTTGGGACATTATCTTATCTCTTACAGTACTGAAACTAATCTGGTCCCTTGAAGTAAAACGATCGACTTCGTTGAACCAAAGACAAGCAAAGAGATTGGTGATTGGGGTGTGTTCTCTGATAATAACACATCCTTCTGGGACATCTACAAATTTACAATTTCAAGTAATAAGTTTTTTCCCCCCACTTTTTTTTCTTCTTTATTTGCACTGTGAGCTAGTTTGGACAATATACTCACCACTGATAATAGGATGCTTTGCTGGGGAAAAAGGACTCAAACCCTCAGCCTTATAAAATGAAATCTGTTGATCAATTGAGGCATTGTGGTATTTTCCGGCTGCCTTGTTATGCTCTGCTTCCACGAAAACATCAAAGCGTGCATAATGTTTGGAGATTGCAAATGTAGCATTGTCTCTCCACAAAAATCTGAAAAAAGGCAATGTAGCATTGTCTTACAGGCAAATGTAGTACTAAATTCAATAATTTCCATACTTGAAAAACATATGGTAGAGTTTCAGGAGCTCTGTTCATGCAAATATACACATAAAAGGGATGATTTAGAGTGAAATTTATAGACTGTTATTTACTACATACAGACCATCGAATCTAGGAAGGAAACACGACTTAAACATGTACTCTTAAGACAATAAAATTTTGTGAGCAATTTGATTTTATCTTTCTAAGATAATGATATCTAAATATTTTTCGTCTAGGACCACATGCAATGAATATGTAATATATTGTCTATATATAGATACAGAAAGCCATTGCAGTACAACCATATATAAATAGAAAAAGAAATTGAAATTTGAGATATATACCTCTCCAGAATCCTGTAAGGATCAACAACAAGTTCGAGCTTCCCATCAATCCATATAGAGTATTGAGTGTTAGGAAATAGCCGGTGGATTAGAAGCTTGGGTATCTGTGAACAAATACAACCGTGTAATATTTCAATTAATATTGAACACCATCAATTTAAAAGCTCGAGTAATAAGTGTACTAGATAAAATTCGTAACATCAACCATTGACGAGGTTGAAAATTTTGATTCCATGAGTTCAATAACACTTCTCCAATGCATTCATATCTAAATAGACTAATTGAAGATTATTTTATTTATGTTTAATTTCCTTGTCCTAATAATTCAGTTTAATACTGATCAATTCCAAATATCAGAAACATTTGCCATATGTATCAATTTTGCAGTTGACAAACAAAAATAAATTAGTTCTCAAGATTATGAAATAAGATAAATGTTATTGCAAGATTATACAGAACCCTTTTATGCATATAACCATATTTATCTCTTAAATCGGTATGCTCAGTAATGCATAATTCAATTGACAAATGTACACCTTTAATACTACCAATTACAGAAGTCTCTAGTTAAGCTTTAACATTAAGACACTTCAAATGTTTCCTTTCATCTAACGCATGCATTTGAACAGGAAGATGACTGTAATCTATTTTCACAGAAAATGATTTGTATGTGCCGTTCGCTCGCTCATGTATCATTTTTATTTATGCTTCCGATGGAAACCAACGATAGAGAAAGTAAAGAAGCACGCAAAAGGCTTATCTGAATCATACATACTCAGAATACGGGAACTCCCCTAAATATGAAACTACTGTCTCTTGGATGAAGTCTACAAGCAAATGAAAATTACTGCAGGGATCTGTGGTTGCAAATTCGACAAATGTAATTCAATTATAGTGTTAACACTTTGCACATTATTTATGATAATTTTACATCTTTACGTAGTATGACATATTGGATACTGCATGTTTGCACTTCAAGATTAAAGCTTTTCGGTGTCATAAAAGTGTGCTAGACATCTTTTCAACGGCGCCAAAAACTGGTATATGTATATTAAACTTTACCTTTCCGGTCCGCCTTGCATCAGTATAGGGAAGGTTACGAACGAGAATCAATCTCCATAAACCGATCTTTTTTGTTTTCTTGTCAAAATTTTCAGCTTTCTTTAGGTAGGTTTCTGTCTCTTCATCCACAAACATGTAGAAGCCTACATTTTTCTTCGCTTGTTCACTGATGTTCTTCGGTTGTTGCATTACATCAAAATTAGCTGGTAAAATAAATAGCAGATTTCATTAGAAATAAAAAAGATGACTACACTAAAGAATTAAGAAACATATAAACAAGGATATCGGATAATTTTCAGTACCAAATATAGCAGAGACAACAACTATTCCACGACGGTCATCCATTTCAGCAAGATCCCCATCACTAATGTCGAATTGGGTCCTTCGACCTGGTTTCTCTCCAGGAACAAATCTGGTAGCAAATTTAAAGAAAACATCAAAGTACTTTATGATTCATATAAATTTAACGATGGAAATAGCTCAAAAAATTTACATTTCTAATAGCACATAGATGAGATTATCGAAATGAAAAATCACAGTGATGAGGAGAGGAGATCTTACCCACAAGGCACAATCATTGACTTCTGAATATCGAATGATACATTCCTAAGCAACAGAGAATGATATCCACCAAAGTCAGATCCTACTAGTTTAACCCCATTTGCTAATTCTTTCTCCATAGGAAGTTTCTTCGCATAATAGTACGTCAAGTTCTCCAAGACTGGTGACTGTGATGGCAAAGTCGGCATGGATTTTATTGCATCATCCACACTCACATAGCAGACATTACAGGCTAAAAACCCGAAAAATATAAATAAGTTATTTGATAATACAGAATTATCAAAAATGAGACTATTAAAACAAGTAACAAACTTACGCCGAGGTCCTAGTTTCTTTCCGGTAGCAGGCGGAGGAGGAGGTAACTTGAAACCTGCACACGGGTGTCGCACAGAGACTATATTGGAAGGCCTGGTAGGAGCATGGTGATGAAAGTCATGATCTTCATTGTTCTCCGTCTCATCCTCATCGATCACACGAATGGGATCAATTTCTCGCATATGGATCAACGGTGGCCGTGGAATTTCGTTGCGCATAACACTATGAAAAGTCCCACGCCCAACTGGAAGAAGAAAAAATAATAATAATAATCAAAATAAAATCGGATACAAACCAAATGACAGCTAACAATAATATCCGACTAGTAAAGAATAACCTGTTGACAAGTGAATGTGGATCATGCCAGTGGAGAGCAGAACAGCAGCTACGACAAAGCTCGAAACAAAGAGCAATGTCTGCCATGTACTCAAGTAAGACCTCCTCCTAGCTCGGTTTCTAGCACGCAACCTATGGGTGGTCGGTAATAGAGTAGCTGTAGGCTTAATCATCTTTTCAACCATTGTTAGGGTTTAAGGTGTCACTACTACTATGCTTCCACTAGGGTTTCATTTGCATGCATGAAAGTGAGATCCTAAGAGGTGAGAGTGAGAGAAGTGAGAAAGTAAGAACTCAAATATAAGAAGAAGATTAGGCGGAGTAATCAACTGTGGTATCTTCTTGATCTTATCTCTTAATATAAGGTTAATTTGAGAGGGAAATTTGTAACAGGCAAATCAAAGTAGGTTCAAAGTGGAAGTAGGGTTCTATCTTGTGTTAACCGACTACCAACAAAAACAAACAGTAAACTGTTTTCTTGTTGGGTGCAAATTACTTGGATTTGGGTCTGATCCATCAAAATCCACCTTGATTCTGTACAGTTTTCTTTTCAACAAAAAAAATTTGGAGTACTTCTTTTTGTGTCAACAAAATCCTTTATCTACTATATTTTATATCCCAGGTTTGAGCCTTTGACACCTAACTAACCGATATTTTGTTTCTCATCAGTAAGCTACTAGTAATTTATACGGTCAATGCACAATGCACGTCATAATAATTCTTTTTTTAAAAAAATTATTCTCTACCATAGTTAGGACTCAAATCTGAACCTGCTTCATATTATATTAGTTATGTACGTCCATTACATGCGTTGATAGATTTACAAATAACACTAAAGTCATCTGTTTACAACATGAGAGATGAGAGGGGCGACAGAGGAGCGAGAGAAGAGCGAGAATTTCCCCTTCACAAGAGTTCTCACCACCATTCCAACTCTCACCAAAGTAACTTCAACCAGACACATCTCAAGGAGGCAGAAGAAGACAGGTTTATGGCTAAGCGACGGAGAGAAGACACCTTGGAGAGGAGCGTTTGGAGGAAGCATGAGGATAGAAGGGACTACGACCAATCGAATAGATCGAGAGGTCGTACAGTCCAGAGAGCTCACCACTCTTCTCATAGAGGGAAGATGAGCGAAGGCCATAGAGTCGAAGAAGATAGAGCTAAGGAAAAGACGAAGAGGGATAGTTCGTTGGATAGGGAGGATAATAGGGATTACTCAGAAAGAAGACGTCTGACGTATGGAGAAGTCGCCAAGAGGCCAGCAAGAAAGTCGTCGCCGGTCCGAATCAACTCAAGGAGGAGCTCTCCTACAGGGACGGCAAGGATCACCAAGAACGACGAAGACGGGGAATGGCTACTAGTGCGTTCCCGTAAATCGATCAAAGCGGAGAAGCGACAGGCTAGGAAAGAGTCGGCGTCAGATGGTTCTGGCCAGCAATGCCATAAGTGTGCACAATGGGGGCACACAATCTCGTACTGCACCAACGCATGGTTCTGTTACGCCTGCAGAATATCCGGCCACATCTCCAAAGAATGTCCAAGCTCTAAGCGACTGCCGACACCTACGCCCACAGTTCCAAGAGGAGTCTCGCCGACCAACACTCATAGTTGCAAAACACAAGAGAGCTTCGCCGGGGGTAGATTGATGGTTAGAGTGTTAATCACTCCAACTCCTCTAATGGCAGAGTTTGAGCGACGGTTCCGTATGTGCTGCATCATCAAGGTGCAGAGTGGGAATCCATTAGCCGATGACATCGAAGGCCTACTATATGCCAACATCACTATGTCGGCGACGCTTCAATGGCGAGTCCAGCGTCTCAATACCAGTGTGTTCTTCATTCACTGTCATGACGAGGGAAGATTGAACGAGGTGTTAAGTAAAAGAGGAATGGGGTCCGATGACTTCTACTTTACGTTCTCCCAGTGGTCTCGAAAGTATGGAGATCTTAAGGCGAACGAGATGCCATCTATATGGATTCGACTGTTCAACTTTCCCTTTCACTGTTGGCTTCGATCGGGGTTCCAAAATCTTGTTCGAGCTTTTGGTTACGTTCAGGAAGTGGACAAAAGCATTATCACCCAGGAGAGGTGAGAATTCGCGCGTATCAGACTTGGATGCAAAAAAAATTCGGATATTCCTTCGATGGTACAAGCAGAGTTCGAAGTGGAATTCTTCGATGTTAAAGTCATAGTCGAGAAGAAGAAGAAGGTGTCCTTTGCGAAGGCTTCGACTATGGAGGAAGATGAGCGGTCGAATGATAGAAAAAAAGTAACTGTTATGAAGAAGTCGAAGGTAGACGGTGAAGGAGGGCCATCCATTCCTGCAGATCAAGATCTCAGCCGTTCATCTACTTTCAAGGTTCAGAATTCAATCAAAATCGCAGAAGAGTATGGCTCAAATCTCAACGCGGCAATTCAAAATGGTGTACGGGATGCGGGATTGAAGGAGGTAACTACGTAGAATCCGGCACTTCAGCGGCGCGATGGGAAGGCTGTACAGGTTGAGGGTACAGAAGGAAAGGCACCGACCTCACGAAAACCAGGGATTCTGAAGATAGCGTCGAATGTGGATATCGAGACTAGAGAACGAATTTCGAGAGAGGACCCCGGTTTTGCATTGTTGTCGAAGGAGGAGCTGCAAGCTTCGATCCAAAAGGCAATAGAGGAGCTGGCGCGTATAGGGGGTTTTGGCGCTAATTTTCGAACCCCAGATTCATAGGGTAGGGACGACATGGCAAAGCATCTTCACCCCAGTTCACAGGAAGCAATTATTCCAAGGCCCAACAAAGACATAGCCCAGTTCATTACTGATGGGGGTCATGGGCCAGGAAAGGATTCGAGTGGGCTTGGGCTTCAGCATGCCCCATCGACAGCAACGAACATTTTAGGAGAAGAAGGAATTGGCGAAAATTCTAACAAGGAGAATGCAACGTTGAGTGATGATAGCAACTTGGTAGAGGATGACTTAGAGCAGAGTGCTCATGTGATCGATTCGGAGCCACTTGACGGTATGATTGGGGCTTTAGATGGTCAACAAAGTGGCGGAAGTGCATACGACTCAGAGCATGAAAAGTGGGCAAAGCAAGTTAGAGAGTTAGCAGGGGGTGGCGCAGGGGAGAGTGAAGAAGAAGGTGTGGTCAGAAATAATGTAGAGTTCCAGCGGAAAAGCAAAAGGCAGTTGGATAAATGAGGCTCGAGTGGCCCAAGAGAAGAGGAATTGATTAGAGCAGCAGCAAAGACTAGAGAGCCAACTTCGGCCTGTCGAGATAATCCTTTGGCTAACTTTTCAGTATTAAATCTTTTAAACGATGACTCTCTTATATATTTTGCTAGTCTTTACGATCTAGCCATGGGTTCCAATAGTGAGGAGCAATTGTATCACGTGAATATTATTAGAGGGGAGAGTCAGCTGCAAATAGAATGATGAGGGGAACGCGTTGGAGTTTAGAGTATAGGTGTTCGAACTAATAGTTAACAATGTTATACATCTTTTGGAATGTCAGGGGGATGAGACAGAAATCAAAAAAAAGGTTAATTAGTGATACTATCATTAGGTACAAGCCGACCATTTGTGCATTCCAGGAAACTATGGTGGAATCTCCGACTATGGAAGAGTTTCAGAGCATTAAAGGAATAGGATCCTTTGAGTGGAGGTTTAAATCCTCGAGAGGGTTTTCTGGCGGTATAGCTATTGGGGTAGATCCTTGATTGTTTGAGATTATAGACGAAATTGTGGGGATGTTTTCAGTCACAATTACTATCAGAAGACGAGCTGATAGTTGGATTCACACGGTCACCACGGTCTACGGTCCTTATGAGTCGGCTCAAAAGAGACTGTTTTGGGATGAGCTTAGGTTCATTAGAGGTAGATGCAGGGGGCCTTGGGTGGTGGGAGGCGATTTCAACATTACAAGATTCCAATTCGAACATCTAGACAGGGGTGATAGGGAGCAGTTCAATGCGCTAATCAACGCTTTAGACTTAGTGGAAATCGATCCTACGAATAGGAAATACACATGGTCGAATTTACAAGCAGCCCCTACTATGGCAAAATTAGACAGAATCTTGGTGTCCACCGAATGGGAAGACAAATTTCCATTAGCTAGGGCAAAAGCAATGATCAGATTTACTTCAGATCATACTCCACTGGCCTTGGATTGCGGATAAGGAGAAAGAAGGAGCACGCACCAATTTAGATTTGACGGGGTCGTGGATGCTGTGGGATGGAATACAGAAGATTATTGAGGAAAGCTGGAATGCGCCTACTACGTCTGACTCTTCGGTGGGCTGTTGGATTCAAAAGATTAGAAGACTAAGAGTAAAGCTAAAACAGTGGGCCCGGGCAGAATTCGGTCAGAACCAAAGAATCAAAGAAGAAATAGGGGAGAGGATAGAGCAACTAGAACTTATAGAGGAGGAAAGAGACTTAATACAGGCCGAATTTGACGAGCTATATAGGAATAGACAAGATATACTACAAATTGGAAGGAAGGAGGAAAATTATTGGAGGCAATGCTCCAGAATTCAGTGGTTGAAGGAGGGAGATGCTAACACTAAATATTTCCATAGGATTGCCAATGGAAGAAGGTGAAATAACCATATTTCTGGGTTAAAAGTTGATGGAGTTTGGTGCGAGAGAAATGAGAGATATAAGGAGTTGATGGGTAAAAGAAGGGAACATAGGTGTTCATTGAACTAGAATATGTGGATGGAATCCAAGATTAACGGTTCTAATAGCATCGAAAGCAGCTTCAGTGAAGAGGAAGTTGTATCTGCCATCAAGAGTTTGGGACAGGATAAGGCACCGGGGCCAGACGGATTTCCGTTATTCTTTTGCAACCTATACTGAAAAATCATCAGAGAGGACTTCATGTGTATTGTCCAAGACTTTTATAAGGGGGAGGCGGAGTTAGAAAGATTAAACTATGCAAATATCGTTCTGATCTCAAAGAAACATGAGGTTAAAGAGGTTGGAGACCTAAGACCCATCAGTCTTCTCAATGGCTCCTTTAAGATCATAACCAAAGTGTTGGCTAATAGTTTGGGCCCACAATTTAAGGATATCATTAGGGAATCACATAGTGGTTTTATTAAAGGAAGAGACATTATGAATAGTGTCGTCTCGGCTCATGAAATTATTTTCAGAGGATGCAAGGACAAAACGGATGGCTTCCTTTTTAAAGTGGATTTTCAAAAGGCATACGACTCGGTCGAATGGGACTCGGTGGACGAGGCTATGCTACTGAAAGGATTCGGGGAAAGGTGGAGGAAATGGATCTATCAGTGCATTAGAGGAGGTAAATCGTTCCTGATCGTTAACGGAGCACAAGGAAAAGAAATCAGATGCAAGAGAGGCCTTAGACAAGGGGATCCTCTGTCGTCGCTGTTATTTGCAATTGTAGCATATGGGCTTGCAGAGATGATAGCCAACGGCAAAAAGGAGAGAGCTAACTTCGGCATAAAAATCAAAGGTTTTACAGAGCCTATCTCAATTCTTTAGTATGCTGACGATACGTTATTGTTTGGATCGGCATCGAAAGAGGAGATCATAGCCATGGGAACAGTCTTGAAGTGCTTCGAGGCATGGTCTGGCATGAAGGTGAACTTCAATAAGAGCTGCGTCATCCAGCTTAGCGACAATTGCTCCATTCCAATCACGGCGATCCAGCAAATGCTTGGATGCAATAGGGGAGAGTTCCCACTGATATACCTAGGGATTCCTATCAGGCCTGGAAAGCTAACTAGGAAAGATTGGCAACCCTTAATTGATAGGATCGAAAAAAGACTAGCTGGCTGGAAGGGGAAATTTTTAACACTGGGGGGCAGGATCACCTTGCTTAATTCTGTCAAGAACAGCATTCCTATCTATCTTATGTCTATTTACGAACTACCGGTATAGGTAATTCACAAGATAGATAAATGTAGAAGGAGATTTCTTTGGAAAGAAGCTAATGAAGGAGGTAAATGGATTCACCTTATTAGTTGTGGAAAGGTTTGCAAAAGGAAAGAGTTTGGTGGTTTGGGGATCATTAATCTTAGAGATATGAACAAAGCCCTTCTCAGTAAGAGGTGGTGGAAGTTGACAATTCGACGAAACAATTGGTGGTGTAAGTCTCTTACTAATTATCGAACAAGGAAGAAGTTCAGATATGGGGGGAAGGGAGTCCACGGTAGGAAGTCTCTCTTATGGAAAGGGGTGTACAAGACGGGGGACGTTTATCATAGCAACACTCTTTGTAAGGTAAAGAATGGCAAGAATACAAGATTTTGGAAGGACAAGTGGTGCGGTAATAACTCCCTTATGGGATTGTTCCCCTCTGCAGCAGAGGCAGTACTAAACAATGACAACCTTGTGAGCGACGTATGGAAGAACAATATATTGAGATTAGATGTCAAGGGATCTCTTGATCAGGAATCTATCTGTCAACTACAACTGGTCAACAATTTCATTCGTATAGAAAAAAATTATACTCAACAGTCGGAAGACGAGAGATGGTAGACATTGGAGGCGAATCACAAGTTTTCGGTCTCCTCATTATACAAATGGCTGAATGATGGAGGAATAAGAAACGAGGTCGCGGATGTCATATGGGGTACCAACGTTCCTTCCAAAGTTAAAGTCTTTCTATGGTTGGTGGATAAGGATGTGATTCTTTCGAAGGCTAATTTGAGGAAGCGGGGAATGTTGGATAATGTGATATGTAATAGATGTCTAGAGCACGAAGAAGATACGAATCACATCATTTTCAATTGCCATGGAGCTAGATGGGTTTGGGAGAAGGTGGGTCATACGTACGGGGTATTACAGTGTCCAGGTTCTACGTCTGAGGTCTGGGGGGACATAAGATCGAACAGGATTAGAAAGGAAGTTAGACTAGAGTGGGATTTTATTGTTGCTTCAATTATGTGGAACCTCTCGCTAGATCGAAGTGACAATTGTTTTAATAGCATTAACCATAGACTTTCTTTTCTGATGCACAAAATTCACTTCTGTTATTATGAATGGACAGGGCTTTTTAAATCCAGGAAGAAGATGCGCTTGGGAGAGGAGGCGGAGGGGTAGTTCTCAGGCAGTGGACCCGCCAGCTTTCTTCGACTACGATAGCTCAGCTTTGGGTTCAGTTGATGTACTCCAATTTTGATGTTTTTTGGTTGTCATGTATTTTGTTCCCTGCTCAGATTGTAGTTTCCTTGTTAGGTGAACTTTGATGTTTATCGCCTTCGGGCCGGATATGTATCTTTATTTCTGTTTCGTTAATTTCTTTTTAATGAAGCTATGACGTAGTCATCTTTTAATATATAAAAAAAACACTAAAGTCTCCTCTCATTATAATATTAGAGATTAGAGATTATAGATTAGAGATTAGAGATAAAATGTTAATCACATCCACATCTTATGGTAGTTCTGTGCATCACGTATTATCACATGATGTATTAGACTATTAGTTAATCCATCTCGAAATACTGAATCACTGACTAAGAATGTAAGAGGTTCGCTCAAAACGAAATGTGAGAGGATCTAAGCCCAAAACTTTGGTGGATTGGGCCCAAATCCATTAAGGTGATGGGCTTAATTCTAAGCTGATCTTAACGCGATTCCACTTTAGTCTAAATGCGTGTTTGTGTGTGTGTGTGTGTGTGTGTGTTTTTTTTTTTTTTTTTGAAACAAATTAGTCTTAATGTATTGTTTGTAGAGTTTTTTTTTTTAAGGAAAAGGTGGAATCCGGCCACCCTGTTTCATTAATCAGCGATTAATAAACAAAACTCAGAGTACTGAGCATACATTAAAGTCCTAGAAAGAAAACAGCAAAAACATTCTCCCCCCGAAACATAGTGGGTAGGATAAAACAAACAACAAAAAACTAATACATCTTTCCCCCCAACAAGCCCTGGGGTGGTGGGTAACACTGCTCGTGCCTCATGTCTCAGTCAATCTTCGGGCCAATCTTGATCTCCTCGTCGTCAAAATCCTGTACTTGGAACACTGTGGCGATTCTGCCCCTGGGACCTGCTACTGCCACATTGGCCCAAAATGAGATTAGATGCATAATATGACTTAAATTGTCAGAAATGGAATTGCAAGTTCTACGGAAATAAAGATTGTTTCTATCTAGCCAAAGCACCCAGGTCATAGCGGTGATCGCAAGAAACCACGCCTCTCTCATATTCCCTCGTTCCGTCGCAAATAGGGACCCCACCCATAGGTCTTCGTATGAGTTAGGGTATTGACTCGTCCCTAGTGCACTGAGGACCTCGACCATCACCGCTTTGCTCCTAGGACAGTGGAGGAAGAGGTGATCTCTAGTTTCCAAGTTGATCTGGCAGAACCCACACTGCGCGTCCAAATTTGGTTGTCGCTTAATCAGGTTCTCCCTGGTTAGGATCGCATCATTCAACACTAACCAGATGAATACTTTAATTTTCAGGGGCGCCTTCGTTTTCCACACGATGTTTGACCATTTTGGTGTGCAACCCCTAAAGTGGACGCGGTTGTACAGTGAGCGAACTGAGAACTTGCCGTTCTTTTCCAGATCCCAGGTCTTCTTGTCAGGACCCTGAGAGCATCTAATTCCCGTGTTTGTGATGTAAGTCTTAAGTTCCGTCAGCCTGCGAAGGGATTCCGTGTCAAGCGGCTGTTTGAAAGCTGGATTCCAAGCACCACTTTTCCAGGCGGCTGCCACTGTACAGTGTGGTAGAGATGCTTGCTCGTATAAATCCGGGAACATGGATCTGAGTGGGTGTTCTGCGCACCACTTATCCCACCAGAATCTGGTGAGTCTACCATTGCATATGACTGATTTAACACAGCTATTGAATGGTTCGTACGCCTTAGCGATTCCCTTCCAGAAGTGAGAAACTCTAGGGCCTACCCTGAAGCCTAGGTTTCTAGTACCATTCCCGCGCAAGTAACCCTGGACAAACTGCTGCCACCCTTCTCCATTGGGGTGAAATACCTTCCACCACCATTTACCCAGTAATGCCAAGTTCATGTCCCGGAGATCGATAATGCCCAGGCCTCCGTGGATCTTTTTCATGCAAGCTTTCTCCCATCTGATGAGATGGTATCCTCCTCGATCTGGGTCCGCCCCTTTCCACAGGAAACGTTTCCTAGTCCGGTCAATTCTTTGAATAACCCATCGTGGCATCTCGAAGAAAGAGAGGTAATAGGTCGGTAGGTTAGTCAGGACTGCATTGATGAGGGTTACTCTCCCTCCCAAGATGAGGGCTTTCCCTTTCCATCCTGTAAGACGTTTATTGACCTTATCAATGATGGAGAGCCAGTCCGCCTTTTTGAGTTTCCCGGGTCTCAGTGGTAATCCCAGGTACTGAATTGGGAACCTCTTGATGGAGCAGTTGAGAATGGAGGCATGCTCCATCGTCTTTTCTGGGGGCAGGGCAATCGGCGTTATAGCGCTTTTGTGAAAATTAACTCTGAGTCCGGACCACGCCTCAAAGTAATAAAGAATCCCTTTGAAGACAATGGTTTTCCCTAGGTTTCCATTGCCAAAAAACAGAGTGTCATCTGCATATTGCAGTATGGAGCAACCTTGCCGCTGTACCCCTTTAGCCACAGGCACAATCCAGCCTGCTCTACAGCATCTGTTCTTCATTGCTCTGAGAATGTCTACCACAATGGTGAAGAGGAGGGGGAAAGAGGGTCTCCCTGTCTTAGACCTCGCTTGCAGGGGAATGGGTGACCCGCCGAACCATTGATCAAGATGGCCGTTTTGCTAGTTGTGAGGCATGTATGGATCCACCTGATCCATTTCTCCCCGAACCCCCGTCCCACCAGTGCTTCCAACAGACAATCCCATTCTACTGAGTCATAGGCTTTCTCAAAGTCTAGCTTGAGGAGGTAGCTCTTCGCATTGGAGGCATGGCATTGGTGGATAGTTTCTTCAGCTGTGGCAATACTGTCCTGAATGCATCGCCCCTTAATAAAGCCTGTCTGGTCCTGGCTGATGAGGCCTTCCATCACCTTACCTAATCTATTAGCTAGGGTCTTTGTAATGATCTTCACCGAACAGTTAAGCAGGCTTATGGGGCGGAAGTCACCAATGCGTCGTGAATCTTCTTGTTTAGGGATGAGCACCACCTCCGCGTAGTTGATTCTCCCCATTTTTAGTTTGTGCTCATAGAAGTCATCGAACAATTTTAGCAGGTCTCCTTTGATTTCCTCCCAAAATATCTGATAGAACATGATCGGGAATTCGTCTGGTCCCGGGGCTTTATCATTACCCAAAAGTTGGACCGCCTTCCATACCTCCTGTTCAGTGAAGGGTGCTTCAATGGATTGCATTCCAGAACCTGGCTCACTTGCTTGGTCTTGCCAGAAGTCGTGTCGTAGTGTGGATCTGAACTCTGCTTTGCGCCCAAAGAGCCGCTTGTAATGGGATTGGAAGGCCAGCTTAATCGCTTCCTCGCCTTGGATTAAGCCAGAATCCGAATTGACTGAGTGGATGATGTTGGCTCTACGGCGTGCACTGGCAACTCGGTGAAAAAAAGCGGTATTCGCGTCCCCCTCCTTGAGCCATGTTACTCTCGACCGTTGCTTCCATCTGATTTCCTCTAACCAGTAGAGTTGATCAATGTCCTGCCTTAGTTGGAGCAATTTCATTCGTTCTTCCTGTACAAGGTCCCTAGTTTCTTCTATTTTTTCGAGTTCCTCAATACCTTCAAGAAGGGACTCCTTTGATCTCCAAATTAATGCGAACCTGGTCCGGTTCCACTTCCGCAGCTTGCCCCTAAGCCTGCTGATTTTTTCACACCATATTGCAGTCGCCTCAATGCCCCTGGTTGGGCGGGACCAGCACTCGTTAAGCATGTGGTGGAACCCCTGGATTTCTAACCAGGCCTTCTCAAATCGGCATTTTGCAGGCTTTCTGGTTTGAACTTCCCCTGTAGAAAGGAAAATTGGGACGTGATCCGAAGTTGGCTTAGGGAGGGACTTGGCAGAAGCCAACGGGAATTTGGTTTCCCAATCTGTGAACACCATGACCCTGTCTAACTTGGCTAGAGTGGGTTGTGCCTGCATATTCAACCAGGTGAAAAGTCTGTCCGAAATGGGGATGTCGACCAATTCCAAGTCCGTGATGACCTCGTTAAACGCTTCTCTATCTAGTATACTAGCGCCTCTTCCCCTGTGCTCCGAGGCAAATCTAGTGATATTGAAATCACCCCCCATAACCCACGGGTGGGGCCAGTGTGATTTGATCGACCTCAATTCCGTCCAGAAGGCCATTCTAGCTGTCGAAGTGTGGGGTCCATACACAACCGTGACCGATTGGAGCCATAGGTCGGACTTCCTCTGCAGAAAGTACCGAAAGGGAGAATTGCTCGTGCAATTCGTCAACACGGCTGAAGACATTGGGGTTAAAGCCTAGAGCGATGCCCCCAGACGCCCCAATTGACGGTAACATTCTCCATTCTGAGATTCGACAACCCCCCACCCTCTTGAGTCTAGATATGTGCGACAGTTTGGTCTCCTGGAGACCCACTACATTTGCCTTCGATCTGGCGACAAGTTCCTTAATCATTTCACGTTTACCCCGCCCGTCCAGGCCTCTAACGTTCTAGAAAAGGGCGTCCATTAACTACAATCGGGGGGGTACGTTACTCGAAACTACGTTCGATTCCAGGATTAGACTAATCCTATCAGATTCCCATCCTCTAATTTGATTGAGAAGATGAGCGTTTCTATCAATATCATTAACCAGAAGACCGCATGTTTCGGCTAGATAGAAGATTTCATAATCGGTCATAAAATTGAAAATTGAAGCTAGGAAAGAGCTTGTACCTCCGCCGTTTGTTTTGGCCGCCTTAGCGGCTGCCGCAATCTCCAAGTAATCATCTAAGGACTCCTCCATCGCCCTCTTGTGACCCCTGAGAGCTGCAACGCTCTGAAACAGACATGTGGTCAAATCTTGAGTTGTAGGGAAAGTGCACGGAACCAGATCTGGTGACTGACTTGGGAGTTCCTCACTCTCCTCATCTGAGTCCAACAAATCTCCCTCTGAGAAAACACAGTCGTCCTCAAGGTTAAGTCTATCCTCTCGGTCATCCTCGGAGTGAGGTGAGTCTTGGACGCACTCGTTTGCGCCCACAGTTTTGATTGGAGTTCGAACTATAACATGGGGGCATAGATTGGACCCCTCTATGGGCCCCTCTTTGGGCCCAATAACAAGCTGATCTAACATGGACCCCTCTTTGGGCCCAGTACAATTCAGAATACTATAAATCCCCTCTCTCTCAATATCGCTAACGACCAAACTGCTGACCTCGTTTAAAGTCGTGCCTCCTTCGCGAGACACCAGAACGTTTCCCTCAAAACACCCGCCTTTCTCCTCGAGCCGCACGCCATCAGCATAGTTCCTCACGCCTACCGCTTGCGTAGTGGTGCCACCTGTCACCTGGCGATTGGGTCGCCCTGCGGTTTGGACAGAGCTCATGCTCTTCGATGCTTTGACTGGTTCTAAACCCCTCATCTCGCTCCTTTCTTCCATCCCCTCCTCATCTTCCAAAATTTCTTTACCTCTTTGAGCTCTCGCAACCACGAGGGCGGAGGCCAAAGGGTCAGAGGATTTCCTACTTTGGGGGGATACTCTGCCACCCTCTTGGTCCTCTGTCGTCGCGTATCCCACAATGGCAAGAGCCCCTTTCGACCCACCCTCCAACGCAACCACATCTGGCCTCTTTGGGTTTCGACAGTGCTGTACGACTTGCATGTCGATACCCCCAGAGCCAAGCTTCCTGCTTTTGTCTTTCACAGTACCTGCTGCGCTCTCTGCCATTTCTCTGTGGTCCTCCCTCCTACCAACTCCACCAACTCCAATGCGAAGGTTTCTACTTTGGTGCTGTGTTGTCCTTCCTTTCGGTGGGTCTCATCTGCCGAACTACCCAAATCAGGACGTGGGTTTGAATTTGAAATCATAACCTCTTGATCGTTGGATCTGATGGACTGGGCTCCTTCCCGCCCACCCTTGATCGGGGTTCCCTTCGGCGGCTCTGATCCCTCCACCACATGGCTGTTCTGGCGCTGCTCCCGCTCTCTAGCCTCCCTAATGAGTTCTCTATGCGCTCGCTCAATCTCATGCAGCCCATCGATGGTGGTATCCCTGGCCGGGGAGACCACCTGGGAGTACGAGCGGCCGTCTCTAATGGCTTTGTGTGGCGTGGGGGAGATGATGGTCGCTTGCTCCGCTCCTGGCTCAGCTCTCCTGTCGAGCACGAAGCGGATGAGATAGGAGGTTTCAAAAGAGTAGACTTTAGCAAATCTCGGCATCTGAGCTATGTCAATACTTCGAATAAGCACCCTTGCTGAGACGATATCCGATCGGCACACCGTTTTCTCGTCGACTTTTTCAACTGCGCCGAAGTCGGCGACGATCTCTTGTAATGCCTCTCGTTTCCAAAAGTGTAGCGGCACATTGTGAATCCAAATCCAAAAGAGCTCGCCTTGGGGGGGCTCCGCTCCGAAGCTCCGGGACCATGGGAAAAATTTGACTGAGAAGTGGCCGTAGTCCACCGTCCCTAAATCCGTAACCTCCACAACCTTCTCTGGCGAGGGGAAGGATACCAAGAATTGTAAGTGGCAAACTTTCTTAACCATCCAATCCTTGTGCGCCTTCATCGGCCACTTAGCCTCTAGCGCCTGAAAGAGGTGGGTCTCGGATGGTCTGCCTGACCGCACCCTTGCCACTGCGCACCACTGCCGCAACCATCTTTCCTCATTCCTAATGATATCCAAGTTGTTCGCAATCTTGATCGGAGCGGGGTTGTCAGGCGACCTCCCTCTGTTGACTTGGCGTTCCTCATCAAGGTGCGACTCAACTACGTTGGTGCAAACGTAAGAGAGATGGCCCCATTTCATGCATTTGAGACACCGGACCTTCTTTGTGCAGTCTTTGCGGAAATGCCCTAGTTCTCCACAATTGAAACATGGTACTAGCTTCCTTTTGCCTTTTCTCTGTTTTTTCTGGTAGCCTTGTTGGGGAGGAGGAAATGCCGGCGTTTCTAAACCCTTAGCTTTACGTGAGACCACTTGCCAGCTCTCCTCTGACTGTTCCCCATCCTCTCGCGTCCCCTCTGGGCCCTCTCTTTGGGCCCAGTTGACGTTGGATATGAGGGGGTTGGCCGGAGCGGTTTGAGGACGGAGCTGCAGAGGGGGGTCTGGGCTCTGGCCTTTTGAATGTGAAGGGTGCGATGTGAGGGCGGGGGGGGGGGGGGGGGGGGGGGGGGGGGGGGGGGGGGGAGGGGGAGGGGGGAAGTGGATGGGTGACTGTAAGGTTGGTGTGGTTGTTGGGAGTCGGTGTATTAAGTTTGACGGAGGGGGGATTGTGTTGGTTGGCATTTGAACTTGGGGTATAGGTGTGAGAGTGATGCCACTGCTCTCTGTAGTGGATTGGACGGTGAGCTTTCTTGCTACCTTTGTACCCTTCTCTCTCTGTAATTCTTGTGGTTTTGATGAATGTCTCTGTAATGGTTTTCCCTATGGTCTCTGTGCTGTCGCCCATCCTGCTGCCTTCGGGGGAACTGCTGGCACGGGGGGGGGGGGGGGGGTCATTACGCCCGTCGAGGCTAGTAGAGGGACCCCCTCTATGGGCCCTTTCTCTCGAGGGTATCCCCTACCGGCAATGATGAGCTTCGCCACTCCTCACTTGCCGATGAGGTGCACTGCGGTGTGCCCTTGGCGGAGTGCGCGAGCGTCTGAGCCTCGGCGGTGCGTCCTCCCTACGGGGTTGGATGCGAGGTGCAGGCTGAATGACCGTGGAGATGTGGGGGGAGGCCAGTTGTGGAGGAGGTGAGGGGGGTGGGAGGGAGGAAGTAGCCGCAGTAGTGGTCGGTGGTGGAGGGGGAGGGGGAGGGGGGGTTGGTGGGTGTCGGACCCCCTCGTTGGGCCCGCACCCACTAAGCTCTAGCTTCGATAACCTGGAGGAATGAGGCATTAGGTCCGATGAGTATTGTTGGTGGTGGTCTTGTTGTCGTTGGGAAGAAGAGTTGCTAATCCATTCCCTGAAGGATCCTCTAGTCACCCACGGCATTGCAGTTATTACAATCACGTATTGTTTGTAGAGTTGAAGCCTAAGAAGCATGGATAGATCTTACTAACATACCAACCGTGGACATGATGCGATGCAACACACTAGCATAATTTGGGTGTGTGAAAAATACTAAACAAAAAACCAAATTAATAGCATTGAGTCAGATCTGTATGTCCAATGACAAGACTTCACATACTTGAGTGATATCTCTAATCTCTAATCTCTAATCTCTAAATATTATAATGGGAGATGACCTTAGTGTCAATTTATCACCTTACGTGCATTATACGTGTAACTCTAACTCTTCCATTATAAAATGACAATAAAGAAAATGAAACAAAATTGCAATAGAAAGGTTGACAATTGTAAGTAACACAGTTATGCATCGACCAGGAAAAGGCACCTGTGTTGCTTGAATGAAGCGATAGATTCATCTTTAAGCCCAAAAAAGATCTAGGAGAATTTTTGTGTGTGGAGGCAATGAACTTGTATAAACCTTTAATCACGTCAGTTACAAAGTTAAGGGTGTTCTTTCGTGTTACTCGAGCCTTATGCACACAGGTATGTTATCTATTTGTGGAGAACATTCGTATAGCTGATTGATGTAATCTTTTCCTCGTTAGTTCCTTTCTATGCTCAAATTCTGTTAATAGACACCGTTCCAGCCATGTTCACTTTGCTTGTGATTGACCTGTTTCCACTATTGCTGCTAACTTCACTGTTGTGCCAAGTGTATGGTATACTGCTTGGGAATAATCTACCTGCTCTGAGTGATTAAATTGGTAGTGATCAGGATGTACATTATTCTATTTGATTATGAATCTGTTCAAGAAGCTGAGACTAGGCAAATTTTGTAAGCAAGCAAACAATCTATTAAATTAAGAGCAGAGAACAATGCCAGTAGGCAATCAATGCAAAATTGGAATCACCTATATATTATCAAGTCTGGATTTAAACTAATATTAATCCGAAATGCAAAATTTTACAAGAGAAGAACAAAAAATGTTTTACATTGTCAATAATTTGCAGCATATTTACACTGACCCAGAAAAACTAAAGATAACTGACAGAACGAGCACTAGCAGGAGGATGAACCAATTTTGTATGCAGCTAGGGGTGACACCAGGAGCAATCTCCCAGTTTAATAACTCTTTTCAAAGGAAATGGAAACTCGGAAACTCGAATATCCTTGCATCTATACTATTTCTATGCCCATCATTTTCAACAAGAAGATATTGCACCAACACGGTCAAGAAATTTCTTCAGCAAAAACAATGTCAAAAATTGATTGCACTGCAGAAAAGAAACAAAGAGATGAGGATCAAGAGATAATTCTGACACATCAAAAGATTGGAAATCCAATGAACTCTTCTTGCATTTCAAATGAAGAGAACTCCTTTTCATACCTTCGTCTTTGGGGATGTTAGGCTGGTCTGACAGGAGTTGTCGGAGTGCTGCAGTATCACTGGAACTGCAAACACAGAATCCCTGAATCATTTATATTATATAAATGAAGCAAAACTATCTAAAAATAAAATATGATTTAAAACGGCCGGTACATGCAGAAAATAGTTTGGACACACTAATGCATACAATTATTATAAGACAAACATGAGCTTAAGCACAGAACACACATCATATACAAAAGTAGGCACACACAACGCATGCTCCAAGTGTAACATATGTGTGTGACAAAGTAAAAATCAGTAAGATGCATAATTGTCAATGATTCAGCGTTGAGTTCGAACCAGAAATTCAGCAAAAATAATATACAAACTTTCCTATGACTGACCTGCACTTCCATGTCAATGAAGATATAACTGATGTTTTGAGAAGGTACCTGGAAACGTGATAAATGGAACACAAAACATAATTATCAATATCAATGTAAGTGAAAATCTACCTTGTTCATGTTGAGAAATTTCAAGTTAAAGAAGTGTTGAATATGCAATGTAGTTATTGGCAATAGGCTCACAAACTAATATGTAACATTCAAAGAATTCAAAGCCATATATTTAACTCGCTGTGAAGCAAACATGTAAATCTGATTATTTCCTTCACTTTCTTGGCCGATTTTGAAAAAATTCTGAAATTTCAGCATTTTGGTCCACTTTCGTAAATTAGTTCACTTTTTTTTTAATGATTCTGGGAAAATTTTAAATTTTAGCATTTACCCCACTTTCATGGGTTACAGTTAAACCTAGCAAACGGGTCAGGTCGGGTACCCGTGCATATGGGTCGGATCAACCAATCTGGCCAATTTTTTTTTATTTTGGCCACTTCTATAGGTTATAGTCCAGTGATTTTTGGCAATTTCTAGAAATACTGAAATTCACTATTTTGGCTTTGCTTCTAAGGTTTGAGTCCCCAGTTTTGCTGCATTTCAAAAGTTTCAAAATTCCAGCATTTTGGTCCGCTTTCATGGGATAGAATACTTTTTTGGCTAATTTAGAGGAATTCTAAAAATCTCAGCTTTGCGGCTTTCTTTTGTAGGTTCATAGTCCACTATTTTTTGCCGATTTCAAGGAATTTAAAATTTTCCACATTTAGCCAAACTTTTGTGGGTTATATTGGTCAGTTTTGTTGGTAATAGTCCACTCAATTTTATAGATTTTAAGAAATACTAAAATTTTGACATCTGCCTCGTTTTCGTGTAGGAGAGAAAGCTAAAGAGATAGATGATTTTAAATTATATTATACCGGTAAAATTAAAAATAGAAATGGAGTAGGAATATTAGTAGATAAGAAATTCAAAAGAGTTGTAGTAGATGTTAATAGGAAAGGAGATAGAATATTACAAATTAAGCTTGTATTAGGGAAAAACATAATTAATATCATTAGTGCTTATGCACCCCAAGTAGGATTAGATGCCCAATCTAAAAATAAATTTTGGGAAGATATGGATGAAATAATTAAGGAGTACCTTTAGGTGAGAAACTATTTATAGGAGGAGATTTCAATGGACATATAGGAGAAGATAACATGGGATATAAGAGGGTGCATGGAGGACATGGATTCAAAAATAAGAACGATGGTGGAGAGACTCTATTAGATTTTGCAGCTTCGTATGATCTTATACTAGCAAATACTTATTTTAGGAAAAGAGATGAACATTTGATAACCATTAAAAGTGGCTAGATTGATTTTTTCATCACTAGAAAGGTGGATTATTTGACATGTAAAAATTGTAAAGTTATACCGGGAGAATGTTTAACCTCACAACATTGATTAATGGTATTGAATGTTAAGACTAGAAAACACATATATGCCAAAAAATTAGGTGGTGGAACTTGAAGGGAGAGAAACTAGAAGTTTTTAGAGATAAAGTCCTTAAAGGAGGAATTGGGAAGGGGAGACAAATATGATGTAGACTAAAATGACTACGTACATAAGAAAAATTTCAAAGGAGGTACTTGGAGAATCTAAGGGTAGAGAGTTGCTAAATAAAGAAACAGTGTGGCTGCCCAAAATATTATAAGAAAAAAGATCAACCTTCAAAATATGGCAAAAGAGTAGAAATGAAGAGGATTTGGAGAGATATAAGTCCGTTAAAAAAGAAATTAAGAAAGCGGTAAGAGATGCAAAAGAAAAAGCATATGATAATTTATACACAAAATTAGGAACAAAAGAAAGAGAAAATAATATTTATAAGCTTGCTAAACAACGGGACAGAAAAATAAAAGATATGGATACAATTAGGTGTATTAACAGCGAGAATTCAAGAGTCTTAGTAAAATATGAGGAAATTAAGGAAAGATGGCGAAATTACTTTGAAAAGTTATTAAATGAAAATGTTGTGGGCAACTTAAATATAGAGGACTCAAGGGAGAGTCGAGAGCATATGTTTTAGAATTAGGACCTCGGAGGTTTGAAATGCTCTAATAAGTATAACAATAGGAAAAGCTTAAGGACTAGATGATATACTCTTTGAAGTTTGGAAGTGACTTGGGGATGTAGGAGTGGGTTGGCTAACAAAATTATTTAAAGAAATTTTAAGGACTAAGAAGAAGTCCGATGAATGGAGGAGTATTTTAGTACCTATATATAAAAATAAAGAAGATATATATGCATAGTTGCTCCAACTACCAAGGGATTAAATTAATGAACCATACGATGAAAATTTAGGAGAGTAATCAAACATAAACTGAGACTAGAAACTAGAATGTCTGAGAATCAGTTTAGATTTATACCTGGGAGGTCAACAATGGAAGCAATTTATGTCCTGAGGAGACTTATGGAAAAATATAGGGAGAATAAGAAAGATCTACATATGATTTTTATAGATCTAGAAAAAGCATATGATAAAGTGCCCAGAGACATAGTATGGTGGGTGTTAAATAATAAAAGAGTAACTATTCGGTATATTAAGGCAATTAAGGATAAGTATGGCGGGTCAACGACCACAATTAGAACAGTCACAAGAGAGATCAGTAATTTTTCTATTACAGTAGGTTTACACCAAAGTTCGGCTTTAAGCCCCAACCTCTTTACTTTTGTTATGGATGAATTAACGCGAGGAATACAAGATGAGGTGTCTTGGTGTATGCTTTTTGCCAATGAAGTCGTCTTAGTGGACGAGACTAAAGCATGAGTCAATGCTAAATTAGAATTGTGGAGAGAAACTTTGGAAACTAGAGGCTTTAGGATAAGCAGAACTAAAACAGAGTATATGGAGTGTAAATTTAGTGATATTCGGAACACAACTGAGGAAGTAGTAAAGCTTGATGGTCAAGAGATACCTAAAAGATACTGTTACCGATATTTAGGCTCAATTATACAAAGAGATGGGGAGATTTGTGAAAATGTTATACATAGGATCCCAGCAGGGTGGCTTAAGTGGAGAAGTGATAGTGGTGTTTTGTGTGACAAACGTAGACCTTTAAAGTTGAAGGAAAATTTTTATAGGACTATTAGACCAGCAATGGTGTATAGATTAGAGTGCTGGACATCAAAGAAACAACATGTCCAAAAAATGAGTGTAGCGGAGATGAGGATGCTAAGATAGATGTGTGGTAAGAAATGATAGAATTAGAAACGAGCATATACGAGACATGCTAAAGGTAGCTCCAATCCAAGATAAGTTGAGAGAGAATCACCTCAGGTGGTTTGGACATGTCACACGTAGACCTAACCCCCGTTAGAAAGAGTGATTTGATAAGTATTGAGGGTAGAGTTAGAGGTAGAGGAAGACCTAAACTAACTTGGGTGGAAACGGTGAGAGGATATATGATAGCTTGTGACCTTACAGAAGATATTGTGCTAAACCGAACAGAATGGAAAACCATGATTCATGTAGCCGACCCCAACTAGTTGGGAAAAAGGCTTTGTTGTTGTTGCTGCTTCGTTTTCGTGGTTGTGGCCCACTAATTTCACCCAATTTCAATTTTTTTTTGAAATTTAAGTATTATGGCACACTTCCACGGGGTAGTATACTGATTTTCGCCAATTTTGTGAAAATTTTAAATTTCAACAGTAACCCATTTTATGGTTAGCCACCATTTTGGCAAATTTTTTTAAAAATTGAAGCTCTCCATTTTGGTCGATTTCATGAGTTCTGGTCCACTGCTTTAAAATTTTAGCATTTTGGCCCGCTTTCATGGGTTAGCGCTTTCATGGGTTAGAGTCAGTTATGCCAATTTCGAGAAATTTTGAAATTTGAGCATTGTGGCTCACTTTCGTGAGTCCGATTTAGGTTGATTTGGAGGAATTCTGAAATTTCCACACATAGTCAATCAATTTGGCCAATTTCAAGAAATTATGAAATTTCTTCATTATGGCCAATTTTGTAGGTTATAGTCCACTTATTTTTGCTGATTTTTAGAAATATTGAAATTTCATCATTTTGGATTACTTTCTACGGTTTCAGTCCACTGATTTTGACTGATTTTAAGAAACTGTGAAGTTTCAACATTTTGGTTCACTTTCACAGGTTATATATAGTCCACAATTTTTCTGTCAATTTCGAGACAATTTAAAATTTTAATATACTTTTTGGGCTAGTTTCGAGCAATCTCGAATTTTCAGCATTGTAGCATGCATTTACGGTTCAGAGTACATTATTTTTTGCCAATTTCTTCAAAAATTCACATTTAGCCCACTTTCGTGAGTTATAGTTATGCGTGCAAATGGGCCGAGTTGGAAGGGTTTGGCATGTTTCAGTACCTATAACCGAAAATTACAATCTTCTACCCGACCCGACCCATACCCAATAGTATAGTAGTTTGTCAAACCCAAACCCTAACCTTTGGGTTCGGGAGCGTTTTCAGTGTAATATCCCAGGTATGTACTATTTTTCTTACAATAAAAATATATATGCATTGTTATATATATATACATGTGTATTTTTATCATACACTATTATTTCTATATTTATTTTTGTTTAGCATATCCATATAATTAACTTTTTTAAAACCTAATAAGTTTTCTTTCTTAAAAGCCCAACTTTTTTTTCTTAAAGCCCAACCCAATATGGCTATTTAAGGGGTTAAGTGGAATTAAATAAAGCTTGTGGGGTTAAGTGCAAAAGGGAGGGGACACCTAAGCTTTTTCTACACTTTTCCACCACATCCTACACTCCTCTCTCTCTCTCTCTTTACAGTCGGCAGCAACAACAGCAGTTTTCTCCACCCCCTTTCTCTAATATTTACTCCTACTAGTGCTGTTGCTATTGCTGTCTACTACTACTGCTATTGCTGTCTTCTCCTACTACTGCTGCTGTCTTCCACTACTTCTACTGCTATTTACTACTACTAATACTCCTATTACTACTCTACTACTGCTTACTATTTCTACTGTTACTGCTGTTCATTACTACTGCTACTACTGCTGTTTACTACTGCTTCTGCTACTACTACTTCAACTACTACTACCTACTACTATTTCAACTACTACTACTACTACTATACTACTTTACTACTACCACTATTATTGGAGCAAAGAAATCAAGGAAGAATCAAAGGTGCAAGGAGGAAAAGGCAATTGAAGACTGTCACTAAATAGAAAGTGGGTATTTTCCTTACCTCTTGATTACTTTTATGACTTATTATATAGAAGTTGAGCTTGTTAAAATTGTTGAATTGAAGTAGTGAGGTTATGTTAGAAGTTTTTCTTGTTAAGATGTTGGTTGAAAGTATTAAATACTTTAGTTTATATAGAGTTAACATAGCAAGAAAAATGTATATTTACGACCAATCATGTTTTAATTAATTGTTTGATTATGCATAATAAGTTGAAGTGATTATGTGAAATAAAAAGTTGAAATTAGGAAAGAGACACTAGTAGAAATGATATATGCTAGTAGGGTAGAATTGATGAAGAAGTTACATGCATGATTAATTATAGTAAGCTCTTTGTGGAATTAATACATGAGATTTTATATAGATATAAATTATATAGAATCATGATTGTATGTTAGTAGATATAAATTATATAGAATGATGTTGTATGATTATATGCTTAGCTCTTATAACAAAGAAAACTTAAATTGAAGAATTGTGGGAAGTGTATGCCTAGCTAATATAATTGTTTAGTTAGCTTGCAGAATAGGAAACTACTTGTTCATGATGGAATAAACTACTTGTTAAGTTAGTAATGCATGGTAGAAGTAGTAATTCAAAGTAGAGTTGTAGTCGTTTAAAGTAATGGTAGTAAGTAGATAATGGTAAAAAGCCATAGTCGGATACTTAGCTAACAAATTTATGATAGTATAGTAATGGTAGTAAGATAGAAAAGCCACTTGTAGTTGCATGCTCAGCTAATAAAAAGCTTATGATAAGTTAAGTAGATTGTAGTAAAGAACGATTGGTAGTATAAAAGAGATTGTAGGCATGAATACGGAGATTGATGGAATACCGTATGCATGTGTATGCGGGTATGCATACTTGAATATTTACATATGGTAGTGTTTTGTGCACATTGAGTGCACTAGTGTGGTGCATGTTGGGCCGACTTCTAGCATGATTTGAAAGCTAAGTTGAACCCAAATTAAATCTAGACGAGACTTGTATTCAACTAGGATGGATTCACTTAGAACCTAGTTAGTGAATTAAGTTAATTTAGTTAAGTAACTTGCTGAAGGGTGAAAGTGAAAACTAGGAGCACAGTTTAATTAACTTAGAAAATAGAAGTTGTGATAAAAAAGCAATTAGAATCGGGTAAGTTGGTGAATTAAGAAATTAATTTAGGATGATTGGTAAGGACAGACACTAGTTGGGCGTGTACTCACCTGTCAAAGGGACACGTGCGGCGTCGTCTCATTTGGGACACTTGCGGCGTCGTCTCGACTGTTAATATCTGAGATTTAGTGATAAGAACGGGATGCAAATGTAAGTCACAAGTCCTGTCGGAACTTAGGAGATGGACTCTTAAGTTTCTGTTTATGTTCTGGGTTATCAATACGAACAAGGAGCAAGAGTGTAACTTTAAGTCTCTTGGTAGAGTAGGAATGGCCCTATCGATTCGCCTTGTGTTCACGATAACTTTGGTAGGGGCAGGGGTGGAGAAGGACCATGATTCCGGCAAAACTGATGATCACCGGCCTGACCGGGAATGGAGAGGGACCACAATCCTGTCGGAGTGGAGAAGGACCACGATCCGACTGCAGGAGCGAAGATGGACCGCATGTGCTGCAGACTCTACCGTCACTAGATGAATGTCAGAAACAGGAAAGAGTAGGATGCACGACGAAGGATAGAACCCTATCATCTGGAGAATACGAACTCGATTTGGGGAGTATATAGTATGGGATGCATACGTTTCAAAATCAAGTTTGCATTAGATTATGAGCATGGTGTGTATATGAGTTGTGCATTAAAATCTAGATCATGGCATACACCGACACTTGTGGTTTGACTTTCACATTTTTCTTCTGCATCAAATATTGATTGTTAAGGATTTTGGAGATTTCGGGTTTCATCCGCATTGCGTCAGTTGTATTCAACTGACGTGACCACAGTTTTCTCATTGCAGGATCGCTGATCGTGGAGCAGAGAACTCAAGCTACAGAAAGCATCCAAGTGGAGGATATAGTTTCCTTGTGCAAATGTAAGTTTCTAATTTCCTGTAGGTTCCCTGTGTTGTGTACTCATTGAAGTAAAGATTCTGGGTAAGTGTCACGAGCTTCCAGTGTGTGGAACTCGGGACGCTACATTCGGGACAACTCGGGCTTCTCCAGGTAGAGGTGGGTTCGGTTTGTGTTGGATGGGTTCATGACTCATTTATAGCGTGATATAACTATACAATATATTTATGCGAACTGATAACAAATAGTCATGCAAGACCACTTCACAGATAAATGATTATAAGACTATCTCACGAATTACAAAATATCTATATAATAAAACACAAGGCAATTAAAAAAAAGCTATCAAGTCTCTCCTTCAATTGGAAGGAAATCAACGGTCCAGATTTATGCTCACAAAAGATATTTTTCCGCCAGTTACTGTACCCATTACTGTAGCTACAGTAGCCACATTCAGATTTATACTTTATGTTGTGTAAAGTAGTTGATATTTGTTTGAGTTTTGAAATGAATTAACCTTTAATCCCTACTTTTAATTAATTAAGAAAAGACTAATTAAAATCACACTAATCTTAATTAAGAAGAGCTTTAATTGTCGTGGTTTAATTAGTCTTTTCTTAATTAATTAAAATTTAGGGTTTAAAAGTTAATTAGTTTCAATCTAATTAAGCTTAATTAACTCATCCAAAACATTAGGGATTACGCTTAAATAAAATTAATTAATCCCTAATTTTAGATTAATTTCATGTAAAACAAAAAATAAAAAAGTGTTTTAAATTACTTTTGCTACAGTATTACAACAACCAAAACAAAGCTAGCATTTAATTATTGCTACAGACCTACAGTAAACCTATATTCAACCAAAGCTACTTTCAAGAAATCAAATCCAAGGAATTGATTTCACTAGAGTGCTTTTCCCTCTTTTCATTTTTTACAACCAACCAAACCACCCTTAATTGTTTTAGTATGTAATTATTTTACGACATTCTAAGTATTTTTTATAACTTATCGTGTAGCCACTAACCAGATGGTATTGCATATAAATGTAGACCTATGTGACTTGTTAGTCAAATAGAATTGCATATATTTTACTGTTTACAGTGCTTTTCATATATTGCATCATTCAGAAGACGTGCCGTAGGCACATGTCCACGGGTAAACCTAGTACTCAACAAATGGCATGTTCCTTCTTGTAAACTATCACCAGTAAGTACGTATGAATATACTAGTCTTCTAATTATCTGAAAACAACATTCATATTGGTTAATGCTTAGATTAGGCAACAAACCAACAAGTAACTAATTTGGCATTTGTAAGTTAACAACCATATAGCTTAATAGTTACCACGTATATAATAGTCTTGTATTTTGCTAGAACTATAATTCAAAGTTCCACTAAAAAAAACTATAACATAATCTACCTATAAGGTTACAACATAAATATACATATGTGTGTGTGTGTGTGTGTGTTTAACATGGGTATGAATGCAAGTGTCAGTGTGTTCTACTGGTATGAATGCAAGCCTCTTCGCTGGTGAGTAAACGGTTGGGAGTTCGAATACCACTTGCACCAAAAAACCCCAATTAATTTATATTCGGGATAAAGTGTGTGCATGGCTATCGCCCTTCTTCAAAAAAAAAAAAAATTGTGTCTGAAAAAAGAAACATGGGTATGAACGAGTATGGCTCAGGTTGGATTCTAGTTCAAGAGTATCAACCCTTATCATAATTTTGCGGATTGGGTATAGCGGGTTCGGGCCAAACCCAACCCGATTGACATGCCTTGTTAGAATATAAATACTTGTTCTTTACCACAACTTTTGATCAGTTTGGCCCGATTGGGTTACCAAAATAAAGAATTATAAATACTTGTTCTTTACCCAAAGCTTTCCCCTTGACTAAGTTATGAAAAACATGGATTTTCTCTAACTTAGTCAAAGGAAAAGCTTGGGCAAAGGGGGAAGTTGATTGCGAAATAGTAAATCATAAGAACTAGAAGGTCAAACTTGTATCACTCACTGGAAACAAGTATGCAAGGGAAGATATTCTTGTAAATGAACCAAGTTGGGTTAATAGCTAAGTCCACATCTAAGAAAGACTTAGACTACTACTATTACAATAAAGCATTTTGGCCCGCTATCATGGTTTACAATTCATTATCTTTTGGTTAGTTTTGAGAAATTCTGAAATTTAAGCATTGTGGTATACTTATGTAGGTTAATCGGTAATTTTGGTCGATTTTGAGAAATTCTGAAATTTCGGCATTTAGCCACTTCCACGAGTTATAGTCCATCATTTTGACCAATTTTGATTTTTTTTTTAAAATTCGCATTTTGGCCAGTTTGTGAGGTTATAGTCCACTATTTTTGCTGATTTTGGAAAATACTAAAATTATAACATTTTGGCTCGCTTTCGTGGGTTGTCCACTGATTAGATCATATTTTAAGAAAGCTGAAATTCCAGCATTTTGGTCCACTTTTTTCTTGGGTTATATTCCATGTCTTTATTATTAATTTCAAGAAATTCATAAATTTAGCATTTTGGCTTGCTTTCATTAGTTACAAAATCCATTAGTTTTGGTAAATTCGACAAATTCTGAAATTTAGGCATTGTGTCCCCCTTTCGTGGTTAGTCCACTAATTTTGGCTAATTTCAAAAAATTCTGAAATTTCTACATTTTGGGCAAGTTTTGTAGGTTACAGTCCACTGATTTTGGTCTATTTAGAGTAATTCAGAAATTTCACCATTTTAGTCAAATATTATGGGTTGTAGTCCATAGTACTTTTGACTGATTTCGAGAAAAATTAAAATTCCAACATTTTGGTCCCCTTTCATGGATTAGAGTCTATTGCTTGTGGCCAATTTCAAGAATTCTAAAATTTAAGCATATGGCCCACTTTCGAGAAATTCTGGAAATTGTAAGTGTTTTCTCGTATTTCTGTGGGTTATCGCTCCACTCAACATTTACAGTCTATATTGCATTATATAATTGCTTTTGTAATTAATTATAAATGTACGTCTATTCTTATGGTCTTAGTAATTTTGCTAAAGACCTGTTTTAAGTTGCAAATGCTGAAGCCTTGCCTTTGCTTTGTTCCTTTGTGCTTCCCACACCATTGAAACAATGCGTTGATGTATGAATTCACATGTTCAACTAATACATTGTGTTGCATAAAATTATGTTTTTGTATGTTGCTAATAATGCGAGATTTGCAAGGTTGAGTTTCAACATTTCTGTCCCCAGTCAATCATATCCATAGAAATGGATTGTATATGACGAGAAAACTAGGTTCAAGCTATGTTGATGGATTAGCTGAACTGTTACATTAAATTAATGCTTAGATTTAGTTTCTAAAAAGTTATCGTCCAGTTTTCTGACCAGGAAAACTGAGGAGAAATTTTTGAAAATATGCAACGAAGTATGAATATGAAATATGCACAAGTCACTTCCAGGTCACAAAATTAATAGGGAACTTAGATCATTTGGAGGTCACTAAATTTCACTATTTGGAAAATAAACAATATTTCTGTTTATCTAGGGGGGAAAGATGTATTGACAACTGCTTAGGTGGTACAATACCAATTAACAGGACCAACACTAAGAACCGAAGGCCAACACTAAGACACATCTTTTGAGTTCCTTTGTTTCTATTCAGGGACTGAAATGATTTTCAGTATAATTCGCCACATTGAATAATCGAATTACAAATAGAGGCTAGCTTAACAGACATGAATACAATCACGGAGATCTGGTTATCACCAGGATACTGGCTGTCATAACACGAAGGCCATAACAAGCACCAAACTTAATAGAATATTAAGACTAAGGCCATGTACTGAACAATATTGTTTCACTTTTTCTTTATGCATCATATCAAGGAATCAGGACTGTATATTTGCAGCATGAAGTTCACTATTAAAATTTGATAATCAATACTCTGGCTAGAACAAAATTTTGCTGGATTAACAGGAGAACGATGCACAATTTAAAGGCTCCTCCTTCAACAAGTGTTAAGCATCAAGTCAGGGTAGTACTCTATGTGAATCCACAATAATCAAGCTCTCTAATTATCTATACAGTGAGTATTTCTCAACCTTCAAGAATGACGTTAATAGGACCATTGATCAAATTTGGACTGGGGGGAAGGGAATTGGAAAAGAAAATAAGGATGGCAAGGGATCAAGAGACTTAGAATTTTAATTAGCTGTCAATCAACCGGATGATTCGATGTTGGTGGGTGGTCATTAATGGCATATGTGAGCACTCCAGAGTGTGTTTGTCTCCTTACTTTCCAATGCTTGTTTAATGTGCCTTGGCTCATACATGGCATGTAAATTGTATTGAATCAAAGAGGCAAATGAATGTGAAGGTTCTACTTCTAATAAGTACATGAATGAGGATGGGTATTAGGAAAAGGAGAAACAAAAAAAACAAATCTTTGACCGGGAAAAGATTTAATGAGCGAATAAATGTTATAAACTCCACACTTACTCAGACTTGTGCATCTCATGTATTGACTTCAGACCATCTAGGCAGTCTGCAAGACTAGGCTTTATTCCAACTCTTAGCTGCATTTGGCGAGTAGTAACGGCTGATCCTCCCTTCAACAGTTGGGCTGAATCTCTTGATATCTTATCAAGGGACAAGACAATCCCATTAAATTCTTTCCTAAATTTGTACATACGAGATTAGTGAGATTCATGCAAAAGCAACAGGATACATGATACAAGCTAAACATATTTTCAAGTTATAAGCAACTCACATTGTCTCCTTCAATGCAAAATAAATCATTTCCAATGTCTCCAACTGTTTCCCAAGAACAACCTCTTTAGTCCCAGGTACACACTGTAACTTGCCATAATTCTTCGCTTCACTAAGGACCTACAACGAGAACTATAATAAATCCTCTTTTCAAACTCTCATAATCAACTTCAACCAAATTGTTTCTCCATTCACCTCCCTTTATGGTCAATATCCTATAATAACATAACAAGATCATATACCTATTCACTTCAATCCATGTTCATTCAGTTCTATCAAAGTTCATATAGTTACATCACTTACGATCTTGTCACTTCTAACTGATAAACTATATTAATTTACAACGCATATGTCAAAGTATCCAACATGTAATCATGAACTCTCGCATATTGAAACAATTAATAAAGATCATCTACAAAAAAGTTCCGAAACCTTGTATATATGATGGTGGTTAATATCAATCAAGCTATCTTAAAGACACCAACTTTCACCCAAATTCCATGCATACAATTAAAATTAAGATAAGTTAATTAGTATTAACTCACAAAACCTGCAATCTTTCGATGATCGAGGCGGCGTTGGAGAACTGAGACAGAAATCGAGATTGGACATCATCCCATTTTCCCATCTCGTCTCGAACCCTGCTGTATCTTTGCTGCAGCTTCTTCACCATCATCTCCATCGAATTTGACCAACTAGGGTTTAGGGTTTCTCAGAATTGGGGGCAAAATTATAGGGTTTTAGGAACTTGGGATTTGAGAGCGAGAAAGGATTGGGAAACAACTGGTTTTGAAGCTCGGAGTTTGCCGGTTACGCTAATGAGTTTGGGTATCTACCCGACCCGTTAAATCAGCGGGCCGGCCCGGCTAATAATAGCGGCAAAATTAATCCCCAATTCGAAACTTCCCGCCATAAAAGAGCTCCCTTTTTGTTTTTCTCCGATCACTCACAAACCACTCCAAATTTCCCAATCTCAGTCAATCTACCAAAATCGAAATGGATCCTTCAAACCCTAAGTTTACCAGGCGGCGTGGGAGGAGGGCGTGGGAGGAGGGCGGTGGCGTTCGTGAGGGAGCGGCGTGGGTTAGAGGGAGGCAGGAGGCGTGGGTTAGAGGAGGAGAGAGAAAAACGTGAAAAAGAGGAAGGATTTGATTTGGGGATAACATATCAAATAATTAAGGAAATTAACAAATAATTGACAATTTTATTTTTGCAAATAAGACCTTTGATTAAAACAATGATCTAAGGTTTTTTTATTTTGATTCAAGGGCTCTTATTTTGCCACATCACCTTGTATTAGGAAATTTCCTCATACAAAGATGAGGTTCACTTTTCTCTTCAACTAATGTTAGCAATAAAATCTTACTAACAATAGAAATTTAAAAAAAATAATAATAGAAAATTATAAAAATAAAAATAGTAGTTATATAATATAACCAAAATTTGCAAAACATGCTCCGCATCTATCAAAAGAGAGATGACTTGATAAAAATTTATAAGAAACCATCGCTTTTCAAAAAATTAAAACATATTAACTAGTAAGAACTTTCACAATATTCAAAATTCTTATAACTAGTAATTTGTACGTGCGATGCACGTTTTAATAATTTCAAAAAATAAAAATAAAAACTCTTGCCTTAGGGAAGATTTGAACTGCAAACCTCGTTTATATTAGTTATGTACGTGCGTTGCATATGTTGGTAGAATGACAAAATGACAAATGACACTAAGACTTTCTCCGATTATAATATTAGAGATATTACTAAAAGAATTATTTACATTTTCAGGGGTAATATATTTTCAATGGGTAACAATAGTTTAATGTAATTCATGTATTCATAAACCATCTAACTATAAACCAGCTTCATTTACAATTTGCCTAATGTAGCACTATCGCAAGACAAGACTTAGGTTGCGTTTGGCCTAGTTTTTTTTGGGCTTTAAAGCTACTTCTGAAGAAGAAGCCGGAAACTAGAGCTTTGAAATAAAAGGCTGAAGCTGTTTGGATAGTCAGCTTTTTTTAAACTTTAAAGCTACTTTTAAGCTAGAAGTTGTTTGGCATGAGATATCAATTGTATGCTACTTTTATATTCAATTTAAGCTTTTGATTTTATTTAAGAATAAAATATAAATTTTTCATGTTTGAGCTTGTATGTTTGAATGTCGATACTCTTCAATATGGTCTATATATCTGTTCACGTTGCTCACGATATTGATATAGTTTTCTGAAAAATTCATCGACATATGGCTACTTCATAGTTAAATAAAATATAAATCATCTCTTTTATTCTATGATGCTGGTAATTTTGTGAAGCTACCATCTTGTTTACTCTGCATATATCAGGTGTTAGGATAATGTTTTAGTTTTTGAAGATCATCAAAAAGAACCGGTAGGATAATATAAAACAGTGTGGATGCAACATTTTGAAGATCATTTGACTAATAAGGTAGTAGAGAATAAAGGTAATCTGTAGAAAATTTTCAAAAACTGAAATGGACTGTCATGCACCTTCACCACTCAACATTAGGGATCACAATGCTATGGGATAATCGGACAACTCGATATGAATTTGACCCAAAATTTTCTGGTATATATCGTCAAAAAGAACCGGTAGTTTATTGGACCTGGTGAGCGTGCGACTCTTCAACGGCGACTCTTCGACGGTGGGGTTCGACGGCGGTGTTCCCCGGTCGCGAGTGTTCGGCGAGAAAGGGGAAGGGGAAGGGGGGAAATTTTTGTTTTTAGGGTTTGATATGTGGGAAGGGCCGAAAAAAGAGAACATGTAAAAAAGAAAAGAAAATGAGAAGCTAGAAGTTGCTCTTGAGGGCTTTTTTTGAAGCTCCTTTTCTTCATTAAAAATAAGCTACTTCTCCTTCTGTAGAGTTTTTCAAAAGATGTGTTTGGCCCAGCTTCTCCTTCTAAAGGAGAAGAAAAGATAATTTTAAGCTTGGCCAAACGCTACCTTATTTAATGATGTTCTATATTTAATAACGTTATATAGTACTAGTAGTTTACACGTGCGATGCACGTTTTAATAAATATAGTTTTTTAAAATAAAAATTTAGACGTAGTCTTGATTTGAACCTAGGACCTAATAGTTATGCCCGTGCGTTGTACGGGTTGGTAGAATGACAAAACATTTACAACTGACACTAAGGCCTTCTCCCATTATAATATTAGATTTCTCACCTAAGATCCGTTTTACACGAAACACATCGTAAGAGCATCCACAGTCATTTGAGGTAAAATATGCATATACCAGGTTTGCCCGTTGACACGTGTCTATGGTACGTATTCGGAACGGTACATCTTATTTGATCATATAAAATAGTTTTGAAGGTCCATTAAATTAATTGAAATAGCAAACATATAGCAAAAAACATATTATATGATTTTTTGAATTTTTTTTTGAATTATTTTTAAAGTTTTAAATTTTTAAATTTTTTTAGTTTTTAGTTTTTCAGTTTTTTAAAAATAATTCAAAATTCTTATTTTCTTATTTTTTTGAATAGAAGGGGGAGGGATAGAGAGAAAAAAAATTAAATAAATGTAGGAGTTGTTTTGGGTGGGGGATTTGAATTTGAGTTTTGGGGGGAAACTTTTGAGGGAAAAATATGTATTGTGAGTTTAGATCTAGGCCTTCAATTTTTGGGGATTGAAGGAGAGCCGCTTGATAGCTTTCTTTGTGTTTTATTATATAGATGTATATTTTACTTTAACAATTCGAGTGAATGCTTCAGTTGTTCAAAAGCTACAAAATGCATAATTTCGTTAAAAATGAAACAGACAAAACATCGCACGATGTTTTGTCTATGAGAAAAAAAATAATTTAAATAAATTTTATTTCGGAGAAACATAAAATTTAATATTTAAATAAATGGGATGAAACATCGAAACGCAGAGGTTTTTTTTTTTTAATTCACATCAGACGAAATATGATGTTTCGTCCGAAGTGAATTTTCGGATTTTTTGGGGATTTTTAAAGGTTTTTTTAAAATTTTTTTTTTAAACACGCATGAGAACCACATGAGACAAAACATCATATTTCGTCCCGGTGTTTTTTTTTAATTAAGTTGTTAATTTATTTTTAAATTTAAATAAACATAATCAATTAACTAATTATTCAACTAACAATTTAATTAAAATACTAACTACACTAATTAATTAACTAAACTAGTGTTTTTTCACGTGCGATGCACGTTTTGATAAGAGTTGGAGGATTTTCACGTGCGATATATGTGTTAAGAAATAGTTTTAGAGTTGGACGTGCGTTGCACGTAATTTGAAAAAAATATGTTGAACAAAAAACTACGATTTGTACGTGCAATGCATATGTTTATAAGTAGAATTTGAGTTGTATGTACAACATATGCGTATGTTTGGTGTTAAAATATTGAAAATTATTTTGCACGTGCGTTGCACATTTTAAATAGGTGAAATTTTGTTTGTTTGTTTTTTAGTTTTTGTTGTAATTAATGGAATAGTTTGAATTGAATGTATACTGCATGGGTTTGTATGTTTACAACATTACAACTCCAACTCTCCCATTATAATATTAGAGATTAGTAGCTTAAGATTTTTAATATAAAAAAAATCAGGATTTCATTGGACGTCTGATGAAAAAAATAAAATAAAATATTGCGGACGAAACATCATGTTTCATCCGAGAATTTAAAAAATACTAGTAATCTGCACGTACGATGCACGTTCTAATAATTTTATAAAAAAAATACTAAGATATAATGTGGCATCGAACTTCAGATATCACTTTACTTATCACATACTCTTTACAAATTACCTTAGTGGTATCAACGTTTATTTTATTTGAGTGACATTTTTGTAAATAATTATGTCGTAATAAATTTGAATTTTGAGGGTATTATGGTAACTAACAACAGTTAAGTAACGAATGGTTAATATAACTCTCACTTTAAAAAAATGGTTGAGATTTGATAGTTAATTGAATGGTTGTCTAAAAATTACATGTTGTCTACAAATGACAATCTCAACTCTTCCATTATAATATTAGAGATTATTTAGAATTTCTTGTTACCGAATATCGAATCAAGTTAAACTTAACACTGCGTCAAATATAAATGTATTTCAATTCCATACAGGTGCAAGACGACAGTGCTTGAGTCGACCTTATCATAAGCATTAACTTTCATCATCTGCTTTGACTTCTCCACAATCTTGCATTAATCGGAAATCATATTCATGTTGACTAATTAACTATACAAACAATATCAATATTCTTAATCGAATTTAGCAAAAGAAAGACAAATATAAACACTGTAACTTCTGTATATCTCTTCGGCGACCACCCTCTCCAGCACCCCGTCAACCGTCCCCACCTCGATCTTCATCATCCCTGCTCCTCGACCACCACTCGAGCCATTGTCGACCTCCTCCCTACCGCTCGCAACCTCGCCTAGCATCCCATCGGCCGCCTCCATTGCCCCGATCACCAGTCACCACCTCCAGTCCTCCATTGACTGCCAAACCCATCACCAGTCACCCTCCGACCACAACCGGCACCTCGTCAACCGTCCCCACCTCGATCTTCATCATCCTTGCTCCTTGACCACCACTCGAGCCATCGTCGACCTCCTCCCTGTCGCTCGCAGCCTTGCCTAGCACCCCATCGGCCGCCCTCCATCACCCCGATCGCCAGTCACGACATTCAGTCCTCCATCGACTGCCAAACCCATCACCAATCGCCCTTCGACCACAACTGCCTCATCGACTCCCAATCTCCGTCCTCATCACCTCGACTATTGCCACCCCGGAGCCCCACCTCGCGAGCCCCTGCCTTCGCTAGCCGTCGAGCGCCACGGCACCCACCGCCGCCTTCCTCGCCTTTGCCCCACTCCGAAGAACCCCGCATCGCCATTGCCATCACGCTTTCTGTCGTTGTTGCTCTTGCTGTTGTGTGGCTACTACGTGCATTGTACGTGCTGTTACTGTGCTGTGCTCCTCTTGCTGTTGCTATTGGTCAAGTGCACCCTTTTGTATATATATGCAGCTTGGAGGGAGAGCAAGAGACGGATTCAATGGATGGAGAGGAAGAGACAGTTTCATTTTTTTAGGGAACATAATTTGATGGAGACTTTAAATGTGAAGTGAAAATTACAGAATTAACCATATATATATTTTTTAGCATATTATGTATATGAGGGCATGATAGTAAAAAACCGCCAAAATGAGGCTTTGCTTAATAATAGTATAGATTTAAATATTCGGAACGAAACATAATGTTTTGTCACGCATAATTTGCATATTGCCATATGGGCTGCTATCTTTAGCTTTTTACTGTAGCGAAATATGGGAAAAAAATGACAAAATGTCTGACGAGTGCAGCATGTACAGTAGCAAAATACGCATTATATGCACTAGCTATTTGCACGCGTGCGGTGCACGCCCTAATATATATATATATATATATTTTTAATGTAAATACTACGATTGTTTGAAAAAATTGCGATGAAGTACATGTAAAGGGTTGGTGCATTCATTTTTCGCTGCTGGAGAAGGCCAGACAGGTAAGCAGAATAATTTTGGCATAGGGTTTATTATGTTTCATTGCAACCTATATGCACAAATGTGACTTTTTTTCCTTTTTTTTTACCCAACATTCATTTGTAACATAAATTCAGTTCAATCAGAAGACTACAATGTGCACTAATTTCAAACCAAATACCAGAAATTACAAAACAACACAACATTAATTTTATAAAAATTTATAAAAAAACAAAAAATCAAATGCTTACTGGGCATCTTGTTTAGACTCAAACGACTCATAGCTGTACTTCACCATCGGAATCGCCGCAACTGCAAACGCATCCAATCCATCAAGCCTGTGTTCTTTCTACAAATGAATAAATTAACCCAATTAGAAACAGAAGGTACCCTGAGAAAGCTCGCAGCACGCCCTTGCGCTAACCGAGAGGTGAGACGTGAGGCTAGCAGCGGCCACCACGCTGTGAAGCAGCAGCAGAGACTGTACGCATCCGAGCTCACCGTGAGTTCTGAAAACGGAATCAGGATTACCGAATTTCATCCAGATTCAAGAAATGAGTTCATCATAATCATCGAAAATTCATCAACATTCAAGAAATGAGCTCTTTAGAAACATCGAAATTCATCAACATTCAATAAATGAGCTCATCAGCATCATCCAAATTCATCAAAGATCCAACAAATGGTAAGATGATAAATGGAGAATTAGGGTAGGCGTTTTGTTTTTACCCGGGAGATGCGAATGAAAGGAGGCGGCGGCGGCGGTCGGAGCGAGGAGTGGGGAGGGGAGATGGATGGCGGGGGGCGATCGGAGGGAGGAACGGGCAGTGGAGATGAGAGATCGGGAGAGGGAGCCACGAAAAGCCATGGGTTTGGAAATGGAGGCGAGGCTGGAGATGATGGGATTAGGGCTTATTTGGAGGTAGGAGTGGAAACGGGCAGTCGTAATGGACCGGGCATAGATCGGAAGGATGCCTGAATTTTGAGTCAATCTCTAATAATGACAGAATTAACCGTGCATTATTTTTTAGTCTTTTATGTTTATGAGGACACGATAGTAAAAAGCCGCCAAAATAGAAATTTGCTTAATCTCTACTACTATAATGGGAGAAGGCCTTAGTGTAATTTGTCCTTAACCCAACCCGTGTAACGCACGTGCTGGTTTTTTTTTTTTACCCTTTTCATTCCCCCAATTTTCTCCACGTGCACAGCACGCGTATAATACTAGTAATAGTATTACTAGTATTTTTTAGTCTTTTATGTTTATGAGGACACGATAGTAAAATGCCGCCAAAATAGAAATTTGCTTAATCTCTACTACTATAATGGGAGAAGGCCTTAGTGTAATTTGTCCTTAACCCAACCCGTGTAACGCACGTGCTGGTAATTTTTTTTTTACCCTTTTCATTCTCCCAATTTTCTCCACGTGCACAGCACGCGTATAATACTAGTAATAATCTCTACTATTATAATGGGAGAAGGCCTTAGTGGTATTTGTCATTATTTTTTTTTTCTTTTTCATTTTGTCATTTTGAAGCCAAATGACTCATTTTGGTAAATATTTTCGAAAGTGGACCAGTTTGGTAAATATTTTCGGCAGTGGATCCGTTTGGAAATTATTTCCTTTTTTTTTATCTTTTTACTTCTTCCTCCGCGTGCACGTGCGAAAGTGGACCAGTTTGGTAAATATTTTCAACAGTGAATCAGTTTGGAAATTATTTTCCTTTTTTTTTTCCCTCTTCCTCCACGTGCATCGCACGTGCATGATACTAGTATAGATAGATATATATTTAGCTAACTATTGTAGATGCTCCGACACCGGTTCCCACAACCTCCTATTTGGGTACGAACTTACGATAGCTAAATATTAAAACAAGGATCCAAGAAAGAAGAAATTCACTACAATTAATTCTCAACAAAACCGAAAACACATTGTCTCACTCTTCGAAACTGACACCCTCTCACTTAAACAGAAGAGAAAGAGAGTATACTCCCAGTCTTCCACTCTCCCATCAGATCCCCCAAACCCTAACCCTAATGCCCGCAATCCTACGGTCCTAATCGCCTAAAATCTCGCGCTCTCTCCCCGATGGGATGCGTCTGCGGCAAACCCTCCGACGAGAAGCAGCCGCCGCCGCCGCCGACTCCTCCTCCGCCGCACCAGCAGCCGCCGATTCCGGTGGTTTCGACTGTGGCGAAGCTGACGTCAGAGGCGAGGAGGGATGGCGTGAGCGTAACGAAGGTGAGGGTGGTTGGGGGGATTCCGAGGGCGGTGGAAGGGGAGCAGGTGGCGGCGGGGTGGCCGTCGTGGCTGGCGGCAGTAGCCGGAGAGGCGATTCGGGGGTGGGTCCCGCGGCGGGCTGATTCGTTCGAGAAGCTCGATAAGGTGAGTTCTTTCGCGAGTTTTGTGCGTGTGTTGCACGTGATTTTTGTCTCTATTTGTTGTAATTGTTTGATGCTTTGGAATGTCAAATGTGGGTTTGAGTTTTTAGTTGTGTGTAATTTCGAAAATTCCATTGAACACTCAGGCTCCGGTTGACATGGCTGTGAAAGAAAAGTGCTCTCGCTAAAAAGGGCTAAAAAGGTGTTGTTGCCAAAAGTGCTGTTAAAAGAAATATGTTACCTGTTTGAAAGTTAGAAGCTTCACTTTAGGTGTGCTGAGAAACATGATAAAAGTAGCAGTTTTGAGAAAATACTTTTCACTAAATGCACTTTGTATTTAGATTTCCAAACATCTATGTTGAGTCTAAAAGTGCTTTTAGAACCAAAAGCACTCTCTGAAAGCAATACCAATTGAAGCCTCGATAATGTGTTGCATACATTAGAATGTAAGTGTAAAACCCTCAATCCTTCGCGTTCTGGTGTATTGTTTCAATTTCCATCAAATAGGTACATATTAAAAATGCGGGTTTAATATAAAATGCCGATGTGTGCAACTCAGGTTTCAGCCGGCATAAAAGGATGCTCTACCTGAGCGCGTGTTAGAATGATGTAAGTGTAAAATCCTCGGCCCTTACCTCACCTTTAGTCGGTCTACTGAGAGAAACTTTCACAAATAGCTACATGGTTTCAGGGGAACATGCATGAAAAATCATTCATGCATGGAATACTAATTCTGTAGTGCGAACGGAAACACCCATGAAAACTCGTTCGTGCACTGCATACTAATTATATAGTGTGCGTGAGCATCTAAATTTGTAATAACAATGGGTACTGATACAATATCTATGTTTATGAGTAACTTGTGTCCTTGTTCTCCCAGATCACGGGGGTGAATAGGTTCGAGTTATTGTTAGGACTAGGGGAAGCCTCAAACTTTTGATTATTTGGAGTACATTTGGATTGCTCGATAGAGAATTGCCCATTGATATGGCTAAAAATAGGATTAAATCAAGACCGTTCACATCGGACGCGAATCTCAAAGCTCAGGGGTAAAACGGTAATTTCGCCTACTAGCAGGTCCGAAGTGGGTACTGGGTCTCCTTCTCACAGATCCAATAACCCACAAACGGATCCACTCCAACTGGGTACGGGTCCCGACCCAAGACAAACCCAGATCAGCAAGAGGAAAATCAGGGTTACTGATTTGACCAAATCAACAGGCCTGATTTGCTCTCACCGGGAATTAGGGGATCAGTTTCCTAAACTGATTAGGAGGATTTTACTCCTATCACAGGAAATCAAATCTCTAATCAGATCCCTAATTAACTCCCCCATGGCGACTATAAATACCTCCTACCCACCACTGTTACAGGTTAATCACTCTTTTACCTGCTTAAGCTCTTTCTTAATCTCTTCTGGTTACTGACAAGAGCGTCGGAGGGTGCGTCGCCGGGATCAACCCCGGTGTTTCGCACTTTCTTTGCAGGTGTACGACGGGAGTCAGCAGCCCAACTCAGACGAACAGGTTCGGATCTGCTATTCAGTTTTTTCCACGAACCTACAAATTCTATCTGTTTACCCCCACACCAGAATTAGCGGTAACAGATTGGCGCCGTCTGTGGGAAGACCATACGAATAGCCTCCGCCTCTTCCTCGTCGATTAGCTCTTCTCCAGCCATGCCTCCTAGAAAAGTAAGATCCAGGGGGTCCAACCGTGGACCCAACTCTGTTGATCAACAGCAGGAAGTCCCCGTCCATCCTGTTCCGCAGCAAGGACAACTTCCTCCTCCAGCCGAGGACCGTGTCCAGCAGGGCCCACCTCCTCTTCCGAACCAGCAACCCCCAAACGGTCCCGATCCACGGAAGCAAAAGCAACCTCTCCATCGAGACCACATATCGGTACACAACGCCTCTACAGACTCTTACGCCTCCCATAGTCCTCAGGCCCCTGACCTTCGAAATACTATCCTCAATCGGCAGAAGGATGAGGATCTCCGCCACTGTCTGGACGAGAAGCGGTCCCGAGAGGGAGCCTCCCGCCTACAACGTCCAGATGAGCGGGATCCTCACCACCGCGAGCGTAGAAGGTCTCCTACCAGGAGAGGGCGAAGAGAGTCACCCGGGCATTACAGGAGGAGGCGCCACTCCCCTACCGGTCGACATCAGCCGAGGAACAATGAGGCGCCCATCACTCGCGCCGAGTTCCTGCAGTTTCAAGCAACGGTGTTGCAGGCTCTTAACCTCCGACCCAACAACAATGAGGCCCAAAGGGTTCCTTTGCCCCAACGGGTTCCCAGTCCTCGCCATAGGTCCGCCTCTCCTCCGCCAGCTCCTAACCACCGGCAGCATGATCTTAGTCCTTGCCGCTCCCGGGACGACCATCGTCGTAGCCCCGGCTCTCCCTCCTACGAAGACGAGTCCAGAGGCTCGTTCGACTACCGCGGGAGGGACGATGCCCTATATCGCCGTCTCCATGAGGTGGAGAGGCGAATCGGTCGGATGGACGAGGGGGAGGGGTCGAACAGCAGAACCATCCGTCCGAGCAGACCCCCTTTCTCCCGAACCATCATGGAAGCTCCTATCCCAAGAGGTTTCGAACCCCCGAAGTTCGAAACTTACTCGGGGGAGTCGGACCCCGTGGACCACATCGAAAGCTTTAAGACCCTCATGCTAATCCACCAAGCTTCCGATGCTTTGCTGTGCAAAACCTTCCCCGCCACTCTTAAGGGTTCGGCTCGGGAGTGGTACTCCCGCCTCGCCCCGTCTTCAATATTCTCCTTCGAGCAATTCGAGAGCCTCTTCATCACTCATTTTGTGAGTAGCAGACGCACGGAGAAGACCAACATCTCGTTACTCCAGCTCCGCCAGGAGAAGGGAGAGAAGTTGAGAGACTATGTGAAGAGGTTCACTGCGGAGGTCAGGTCCATAGCCTCCCTCGACCAATCCGTCGCAACAGCCGCCTTCCAATCCAACGTCTTCAATTCCAGCCTCCGCTCCTCTCTCGCTAAGAAGCCTCCACAGAACTTTGCCGACCTTCTTCTCAGGTGTGACAAGTACATTCGTGCCGAAGAGGCCGCCTACCTTCCAAGCTTCGGAGGGTCTACCTCAGGGACGAAACGAAAGCTGACCGAAGAAGAAGAGGCTAAGAATCTTCAGAAGGACGGCAATGGCCAGCGCCGCCCGACTCCTCGGTTTGAGAAGTTCACCCCCCTCGTTGCCAATATATCAGAAGTCCTTATGGAAGTGGACAAGGAAGGGCTCCTCCGCGCTCCCCCGAGAATGAATACACCTGGCAAGAAGAGGGACAAGGATAAGTGGTGCCGCTTTCACAGGGACCACGGCCACGACACGGAAGATTGTCGGGCTCTGAAGGAGGAGATCGAAGAACTCATACAGTGGGGGCACCTGACCAAGTTCGTCCAGAAAGAGGGGGCCAAGCTTCCCCCCTAAGGAGCCAACAAACGAACCGAAGGGCCCGCCGAGCTTTAAGACTCAGAACCTCCCGGCTCTTCCCAAGAGGTTTTCACCTTATTGTAAAAGTAGGACCCTGATTTTCAATAAGGCCGATGCTTGTAATCCGGCCAATAGCATGTAATAAGGGCTCGCCATATTGAATCAGCCACTTAGTTTATTTCAATAAAACTTTACGTTTTTTCATTGGAAATTGTTGCTCTTGCTATGACTCACTGAAAGGTGAGTTCGGAGTCCTGCTTCTTCTACATGGCTGCTCCCGCGACTTACCGAGCTCTTCACTCCGCTTACCGCCGAAGCGGACCACTTATTAACGAGTTCGGAGCTATAGCTCTCCCCAAGAGTTGCTCCTCAAACTCATCTCACAAATGGCTCTCTTCTAGAGCCGAGCTCTTCCCTCCGCTCGCCGCCGAAGCAGACCTCTTCTTAACGAGTTCGGAGCTCAAAACTCTCTCCAAGAGTTGCTCCTCAAACTCATCTCACAAATGGCTCTCTTCCAGAGCCGAGCTCTTCCCTCCGCTCGCCGCCGAAGCGGACCTCTTCACAACGAGTTCGGAATCCAACACTTGGCTCGATTCTGCTTCAAATAACCTGCTCTTCAGCGGGTTAGAAGTGGTTCGCCATTCGGAATTGCTCCCACAACCGTTGACTACCTCTACCGATGGTTCGGAGTCTAACACTTGGCTCGATTCTGCTTCAAATAACCTGCTCTTCAGCGGGTTAGAAGTGGTTCGCCATTCGGAATTGCTCCCACAAACGTTGACTACCTCTACCGATGGTTCGGAGTCCAACACTTGGCTCGATTCTGCTTCAAATAACCTGCTCTTCAGCGGGTTAGAAGTGGTTCGCCATTCGGAATTGCTCCCACAACCGTTGACTACCTCTACCACTTGGCTCGATTCCTCTTCAAATGACCTGCTCTTCAGCGGGTTAGAAGTGGTTCGCCATTCGGAATTGCTCCCACAACCGTTGACTCTCTCACATAAGCAGCGAGTTCGAAGCTACAGCTCTCCCCTAGAGTTGCTCCTCACACTTGCCTCACAAATGGCTCTCTTCCAGAGCCGAGCTCTTCACTCCGCTCGCCTCCGAAGCGGACCTCTTCTCCACGAGTTCGGAGCTCAAAACTCTCTCCAAGAGTTGCTCCTCAAACTCATCTCATAAATAGCTCTCTTCCAGAGCTGAGCTCTTCGCCCCGCTCATCCCCGAAGCGGACCTCTTTTCAACGAGTTTGGAGCACGACTATCTCCTAGAGTTGCTCCTCACACTTGCCTCACAAATGGCTCTCTTCCAGAGCCGAGCTCTTCGCTCCGCTCGCCCCCGAGGCGGACCTCTTCTCCACGAGTTCGGAGCTCAAAACTCTCTCCAAGAGTTGCTCCTCAAACTCATCTCATAAATGGCTCTCTTCCAGAGCTGAGCTCTTCGCCCCGCTCATCCCCGAAGCGGACCTCTTCTCAACGAGTTTGGAGCTCAAAACTCTCTCCAAGAGTCGCTACTCAAACTCGTCTCACAAATAGCTCTCTTCCAGAGCAGAGCTCTTCGCCCCGCTCATCCCCGAAGCGGATCTCTTCTCAACGAGTTTGGAGCACAACTCTCTCATAGAGTCCCTCCTCACACTCGTCTCACAAATAGCTCTCTTCCAGAGCTGAGCTCTTCGCCCCGCTCATCCCCGAAGCGGATCTCTTCTCAACGAGTTCGGAGCTCAAAACTCTCTCCAAGAGTTGCTCCTCAAACTCATCTCACAAATGGCTCTCTTCCAGAGCCGAGCTCTTTCCTCCGCTCGCCGCCGAAGCGGACCTCTTCTCAACGAGTTCGGAGCTCAAAACTCTCTCCAAGAGTTGCTCCTCAAACTCATCTCACAAATGGCTCTCTTCCAGAGCCGAGCTTTTCCCTCCGCTCGCCGCCGAAGCGGACCTCTTCTCAACGAGTTCGGAGCTCACAACTCTCTCCTAGAGTTTCTCCTCAAACTCATCTCCCAAATGGCTCTCTTCCAGAGCCGAGCTCTTCGCTCCGCTCGGACCTCCTCTCAACGAGTTCGGAGCTCACAACTCTCTCCTAGAGTTGCTCCTCAAACTCGTCTCCCAAATGGCTCTCTTCCAGAGCCGAGCTCTTCCATCCGCTCGAATGCCGAGCAAGTGCCGATCCGACCCCAACATCAAAGAGCCCGGTCGGCTGCCGAGCAAGTGCCTTTCCGATCCTGCAAACGGAGAAAACTCACTTTCTCTTCAACATTCGTGCAAGATCTCGATCAGACGGCCCAGATCTTGCCAGCGTCGCTAAACGACAAGATAGCGTTTTCTTGGGAACTGAGCCGTCTCGAGATTCGTGCCATCATCCAACGGCCTAGATCTTGCCAGCGTCGCTAAACGACAAGATAGCGTTTTCTTGGGAACTGAGCCGTCTCGAGATTCGTGCCATCATCCAACGGCCTAGATCTTGCCAGCATCGCTAAACGACAAGATAGTGTTTTTTTGGAAACTGTGCCCGCCTCGAGATCCGCGCTGAGATCCAGCGGCTCAGATCGCTCCACGTCGCTCAGTATTCCTAGCCGAGCGACTAGCGATCCGACCCACTCGCGCCTCTTCTTCGCCCTAAGGGTCTTCCTAGCCCAAGGGTCTTCCAAGCACAAGGGTCTTCCTAGCACATCTTCTCCGCCCCTAGGAGTGGAGCTCCTCTTCCAAAATCCCCAAGACCAAAGTACTTATCAACTTCATGAAGACAAGCATCTTGCGGGGCTATTTTGACCATGAAGGAGGGTGAATCTTCATCCCACTCCTAAAGAGAAGTTGTAGATCTTCGAACTAGCTTCGAAACGAGGGGTCGCACGTCCCGATCGGACCTCCGTAGCACCGGGAAAGTGGATCTCAATCAGCTGCGCCGAATAGCTCGAAAATCCGAGCCGAGCCACTCGAACGAGGGAGAAATCCGAACCGAACTCTTCCCATCCGAGCTCTTCCCATCCGAGCAAGAATCCGAACTCTTCCCATCCGAGCTCTTCCCATCCGAGCAAGAATCCGAACTCTTCCCATCCGAGCTCTTCCCATCCGAGCAAGAATCCAAGCTCTTCCCATCCGAGCCCCAACATCAAAGAGCCCGGTCGGCTAACCGAGCAAGTGCCTTTCCGATCCTGCAAACGGAGAAAACTCACTTTCTCCTCAACATTCGTGCAAGATCTCGATCAGACGGCCCAGATCTTGCCAGCGTCGCTAAACGACAAGATAGCGTTTTCTTGAGAACTGAGCCGTCTCGAGATTCGTGCCATCATCCAACGGCCCAGATCTTGCCAGCGTCGCTAAACGACAAGATAGCGTTTTCTTGGGAATTAAGCCCGTCTCGAGATTCGTGCCACCATTCAACGGCCCAGATCAAGCCACATAGTTCGGATCTCCAATCCGAGCTACTGCCATTCCGAGCTGCAAAATGGCCAAAAATTGCCTCAAAATTCGCGCCCGGATTCGCCAAAAAAAAAAAAAAAAGGAGGGGGACACAAGGGGCCGGGTTCGGACCTGTTAAGGGGATCCAACCCGAACCCCTTCCCATCTCCTTCTTCAGCATTTTGGCGCCAAAGAAGGAACCAAGGCAAAAACAAACACAGTTCGTCACCTTCTTCTTCAAGCTCTACCCACCACGGCCGAGCTCCATCGCCAGTGCCGAACTCACCCCCTTTGTTGCCAAGCTCCGACGAGCTTCGCCGTGGCGTCAAGCTTCGACGAACTTCGCCGTGGCGTCAAGCTCCATCACCGAGCTAGCATCCATCACCAACCGCCATGGCCGAACCACGAGCTCCACGCTCGCCAATGCCGAACTCGAATCTCCACCTCCATGGCCGAGCTCCATCTCGCCGACCTACAGTCCCGAACCCATCGAGCCGAGCTCCGGTATCCACCAGCGTCGAGCTGCTTCCATCCCGAGTTCTCCTCCAACGAGCTCCGTCACAACCTCACGACTTCGCCATCACCATCACACCCACGGTCGAGCTCCCTTCGCCGAACTCGTCACCACATCAAAGTTCCACGTGGCCGAAACCATGGCCTGTCGAGCTCGAAAACCATGCCAGCGCCAGCTCCTTCTCCGAGAGCTCCGCCCATGGCCGAAACTCCACAAGCGTCGTGCACCGAACCCAAGCCAGAGCTCCACTCTAACCCCTGCTTCGAAACTGAGCGACCAAAAGCCTTCTTCGTCGAGCTCGAGACCACCTCGATGAGTTGCCGAGCTCCGACGTTGGCCTCGCCTCCGCTCCTCCACCTCGCCAAAGCACCCATGCCGAGCTCTTGGGTCCTCCTTCGTCTTCGAGCCCCTTGTCGAGCTCCATTATCCCCGACCTCGAGCTCCAATCAAGCACTCGTTGAGCCCCAAGGTCGGAGCCTCCGCCAACTACGGAGCTCGTCACCTTCACTGAAGCACTCGACGAAGCTCCCCCCTTCGAGCTCCACGGAAGCTCTCGACGAAGGTTGGAGAAGAAAGTTGAAGACGAAGGAGACGGAAGAGAAGAACAGAGAAGGAGAAGAGAAAAGGAAAAAAAAAAAAAAATTTGCCACGTGGCATCTCCACGTGGCCTCACACCCGAGGTCGAAGTCACCTCTCGGTCGGCTGCCGAGCAACCCCCTATCCGAGCTTCACAAACGGAGAAAATATCCGCCGAACGACTACGACCGTTGGATCTTCCAGAAATTCGCGCTTCTGGTGATGGACGATCCAGATCGCGCTACGCGCGCTAAACGACAAGATAACGTTTTTTTGAAAAGCGCGCCTCCTCGAGATTCGCGCAGGGATCCGACGGCACAGATCGCGCCACGTGTCCCGGGATCCGACGGCACAGATCGTGCCACGTGTCAGGTATTATTTAATTTAATTAATTTATTTATTTATTTGTTTTTTTTATTTAAAAAATTCGAAAAAATATTTAAAAAATCGGAAAAAATTAAATAAAAATTCTAAAAATAATTATAAATTCAGAAAAATTTATTTTAAATTCTGAAAAATATAATTATTTAATTAGAATAATTATTTAATATTTTCGATAATTAATTATTTAATTCGGAAAATGAATAAAAAATTCAAAAAAATGAGAAAAAATTCGGAAAAATCTGGAAAAATCACCAAAAATCCAGAAAATTCTAAGAATGTTTTTGGGCATTTTACAAGCCCACAATAACACCGTTATACCCCGAGCAAGATTCCAAACTCCCTTAAAGAACACCGATAAAATTCCGTACGCCATTAGAACAGTAAAACTACTCCTCAAAGGCTGATCAAACTCAGTCTTCGGGAGTGGGGGGGCTCGTGATATGGCTAAAAATAGGATTAAATCGGGACCGTTCACATCGGATGCGAATCTCAAAGCTCAGGGGTAAAACGGTAATTTCGCCTACTAGCAGGTCCGAAGTGGGTACTGGGTCTCCTTCTCACAGATCCAATAACCCACAAACGGATCCACTCCAACTGGGTACGGGTCCCGACCCAAGACAAACCCAGATCAGCAAGAGGAAAATCAGGGTTACTGATTTGACCAAATCAACAGGCCTGATTTGCTCTCACCGGGAATTTGGGGATCAGTTTTCTAAACTGATTAGGAGGATTTTACTCCTATCACAGGAAATCAAATCTCTAATCAGATCCCTAATTAACTCCCCCATGGCGACTATAAATACCTCCTACCCACCACTGTTACAGGTTAATCACTCCTTTACCTGCTTAAGCTCTTTCTTAATCTCTTCTGGTTACTGACAAGAGCGTCGGAGGGTGCGTCGCTGGGATCAACCCCGGTGTTTCGCACTTTCTTTGCAGGTGTACGACGGGAGTCAGCAGCCCAACTCAGACGAACAGGTTCGGATCTGCTATTCAGGTTTTTCCACGAACCCACAAATTCTATCTGTTTACCCCCACACCAGAATTAGCGGTAACACCCATTGATCGAATTTGGTATGATTGGGTGGGAGGGAAGGAGGAAGATGCGGTTGTTTTGGGGTGAAACTGTCCGATAATATGAAGTGGTTTTGGATATATACGATAAAAAATCTTCCAATCTATTTAAATGCCATAACCAATACCTTGAACTCTTTTCCACTGCAGTTATTGTTCGTACTGACTTAATTATTAGAACGTGCCTTAAATAATCTTTAGTTGTATTTCGTCGGAGAGAATCTTCTCTGTGAAAGGAAGGTGGATCTGCATGTTCGGTTGGGCAAGCAATTGTGTGATAGCATCCTCTTGCTCTAATTTGCAGATCGGCCAAGGAACTTACAGCAACGTTTACAGGGCTCGCGATCTAGATAATGGAAAAATTGTTGCTTTGAAGAAAGTTCGGTTTGATAACTTGGAGCCAGAAAGTGTACGCTTCATGGCAAGGGAAATCCACATTCTGCGTCGACTAGATCATCCAAATGTACTGAAGCTGGAAGGCTTAGTAACTTCCCGTATGTCTTGCAGTTTGTATCTTGTATTTGAGTACATGGAGCATGATCTTGCTGGGCTTGCTTCTTTCCCTGGTCTGAAGTTCACTGAGCCCCAGGTATAGTGAATTAAATTATGAAGACTTTCTTTTTTAAGCACGATGACTTTTTTATACACATTCATTGTGAATTAAAGTATATTTAAATATCACTTCTTTATTACAGGTTAAATGTTACATGCAGCAGCTGCTGTGTGGGCTTGATCATTGTCATACTCGCGGTGTTCTTCATCGGGATATTAAGGGTTCCAATCTCTTAATTGACAACAGAGGAATTTTGAAAATTGGAGACTTTGGCTTGGCAAGCTTTTTTGACCCTAGCCAACCTCACCCTCTGACAAGTCGTGTAGTTACTCTCTGGTATAGGCCCCCAGAACTTTTACTTGGTTCCACAAATTATGGGGTTGCTGTGGATTTGTGGAGCACTGGATGTATTCTTGCAGAAATGTATGCAGGGAAGCCGATAATGCCTGGAAGAACAGAGGTAGTGTTCTTAATCTTTGCTTTGTCCTATTGTTTCAAAATATGACCACATGCGAATATGAGACTTAATTTTAGAGATTATACAAATACTCAATAACACCTATATGACATGTGATAAACACTACTATTTAGAGGTCACTAGAATGAACCCATGAGATAAACATTACTCTGTAGAGGTCACTAGAATGAACTATGTGATAAACACTTGTGTAGAGGTCGCTAGAATCTTTATCTGCTTTGCATCTGGTGGTACCATACATGTTGGGAGTTCAAATGCATTAAACAATACTCTTATCTTTTACATACAGGGAAAACAAAAGCTTCATTTGGGAATTTGGATTTAAAAACTTATCAAAATTCTACGTACAGGAATATGGTTAGCCTGTGTTTTAGTTTTATCAGCCAAACCAATGGTAGTAAAGGCAAAAAATTGAGGTTTGGATGGTCATAAGAATTTTCAGAATTTAACATGGAGTTATTAATTGGAGTTGAAAATCAAGTTATTTTGGTTTTTCTTAGAACCAGCTAAGATATTGATTTTTAAATCAATAATGTGGCAATTCAGCATTTTTTAAGTATGAATCTATGACTCATATATACGAATTTGATATGTGAAATAAAATGTAGCTATAATATTTAAAAAGTTAAACTTAACTATATTAATTATTAGTTTTTTTTATAGAAAAAATAATATTGTTAAAAATAATAATAAGATTGTTGCGTTTATTTTTCTTCATAATATTAAAATCAGTAAAAGTAGTGAATTAATAAAATTATAGAATAATATATGCAATCAGATCTTAGCTTCACAATTTTGAATTTTTTTGCCCAAAGTCTGTCATGTTGTACATGAAAAAATTTCTGCTTATATAATTCCTCTCTAAATGTGAAAGAAAACCTTCGTAAACTCTGAATCAAGCTTGTATGATCACATTTATAGGAGTAAATCAGACTACAGTCACCTCAAGTCTGGAAAGACAATGAGTTCTTTTACCATTTCACATAAACAGTAGCTATTATCAGTGCGCATTATTTCGAAGTCTGTAAATCTTCTGCATTATCTGGTGAAGATTGTGTAACTCCTAAAAAATACAATTTATTAGCCATAAATTGCAGCATACACAACTATGCCTTTACGAAAACAATATGTACATTTTAATCCTAGGAAGCAAAAGATATAAAAGGGAAAGGTAACAATACAATGTACTGAATAGTAACAAACCACAATACTGAAGTTCTACAAAATGGTAATCAAGATTGTGTTATTGATGGAAGCTAGATTCAGTTTCCTGCATACCTGTTTGGAAAGGATCCTAAATGCAAGTTTACTGATTAGTAATTTATGGTTAGAAAGAGATAAGATGAATATAAGTTTAGGTATTAGGCTGGATTTTTGCCTGTTGCTTATGGTAGATTTTAGGATTTGTTTATGGTAATTTAAGTTTAGGTACTGAGGTTGATGGAGAGTGTGGCGAAGAGAGATTCTAGAATTAAGGTTTATAGGTCGTATGAAGTGAAGAAAAAAGATCACAGAAAGATGAAGAGAAGGAATATAATGTGGCCTAATTTTAATTATAAAAATAAATATTAGTTTCTGCTTTTGGTACATGTCTATTTTAAATTGATCTCAAAATTTTGATACTTATCCTAAATATCGGTCAACTATTATAAATTTTGAACATGATGAAGGTATAACGGAAATTCAGACGGTGTGTGTTTTATATTAATTTATACGCCCTCCTTGCTATCTTTATGAGCTTGAGTTATTTGGTGTAGGTCTAGCTAAGATAATTTGGGAATTCAAATTAGGGGCAAATTGAATTCTGGAATCTCGATAATTAGGGCAATACCATAATTGATATAGGGGGTCTTCTCCTTTGACCGTCATTTCGTCAATAATGATTCCGTTATAGAATATAATATTGAAGTAAAAAGAGAATATTATTGATCTCCTTGAGATACATAATGAGAAACAAAGAGGCCTTTATATAAGTTTAGAAAACTTGGGCATAAAAAAAGTCTTATAAACTAATATAATCAAATATGGATATAAATATAAATCAACCACATAGAATATAGGTCAACTAATGTGACAACTCACATATGTTTTTATTACTAGTTATGAAAGATATGGTAAATATTTCAACGCTCCTCCTCATGTTGGAGTATAAATGAAGTTGAAGCCCAACTTGAACTAAAAAGAAAAGCGAAGAATTGCGACATAGCAGAGATCTAGACTGGGCAAAGAAAGCTTAAGGGAATTCAACTGTATGAGTCAATACTTCCATCAAACTTCATAGAGGAATCGAGCGCGTTGCGGATGAAACCGGATAGCGCGGAGGAAATTGAGTGCGTTATGGATGAAAGCGAACAGCGCAGGAAAAATCTAGCGTGTTGCAGACGAAACTGGATAGCGCATAGAAAATCTGAATGGAAATGAGATCGGATATGGAAATTCGAATATGAAAGAAGATCAGATATGGAAATTTGAATATGGAAAGGCAAATTTGAAAATTTGCATTTGAGGAGAACTGAATCTACAAATCTGCATCTGAAAGAGGACTGGTATGTAAATCCGAATATGGAGGAGTACTGAATTTAAAATCTGAATATGGATGATCGGATCTGAAAATACGCATCTTGAAGAGTGTGGCAACTAAAGAAGAAGAAGAAAGAATTTTTGAAGAGAGATGACTCTCTTCTTGTTACTCAAGAAAGAGAGTGCTTAAGAATGATCGAAATGCTACAATACCTTGTTGTAGAATAAAATATTGGAGTAAAGAGATAAAATATTATTGATCTTCTTAAGATACATAATGAGAATCAAAGAGGCTTTTATATAGGCTTGCAAAAGTTGGGCATAATGAAAGCCTTCTACCATAATATAATCAAATATGGATATAAATATAAATCAACCACTTATAGAATGTAGATCAACTAATGTGACAACTCACATATATTAATTTATTACTAATTATGAACGATATGGTAAATATTCCAACAGATTAAAAAAAAAGAGGACAGTAGAGATATGGGTGTTTGTGTAGTAGTTTCTTTTCACATTTCTGTACAGTTAGCAATATATTAGGTGTTGCAACGACACCACATATTACTAAAGCCTAGCTCACTAAGAGAATTGCAGTTTTCCATATGGCAGGATCTACAGTTCCATAGAGATTTTGATCTTCAGTGAACTTTGTAAATTAGTCCCAGATCAGGTTTTTCTTTCTTTTGTACTAAATAACTCTATAATAAGGTTAGGAACTATCCGCAACTTTGGATTGACTTATGTACAAAAAATGTTTTGTTGAGTATCGGAGACAAACGACTTGTTTCTCACTTTTTAGCATTTTCTAATCGGTTTCTTCTGATTCTTTTTCTATAAAATTCTTTCTGCATTTGGCCAGCAAAGGATATGACTAGATTCTATTATATTGCTACCATGCTGAGCCCTTAGTTTTATTTTATAATCTGCAGTAGCAGTATTAATGTGGAAGAACTGTATAGCTGTAGAAAAAGGTCGAAGTTGATGAAATGTAACTTCCATTGGGAGTGGAAATTTTTGATAAAATTAATTAAAACCTGGTTGTGTGCCTATTCTCTCTCTCTCTCTAAATATTTTTGTCCACATGCGTTATCCTTCATCAGTGCATGTTATCTTCTCTGTCTCTTCTCCCCTTCCCTCTCTCTAAATATCTTTGCCCACGCATGTGTTATCCTTCATCCATGCATGTTATCTTCTCTGTCTCTCCTCCCCCTCCCCTTAAAAAATTCTCCAAATTGTCCATCTTAGGAAGTGCTTCATATCTTTGTCTTCATATCTGTACATGGCTTCTTTATTTTAGCATGTAAAGTGAAACAGTTCCAACGGCTATCTAGCTTATCTTCCATGTTCATGGCATTGGCAAATTGCATCTATCTTGTTTGTCCCACATCAACACATAAACACCATGCCTTTCTTTTTTGCCCTTCTGCGTGATGCCCCTGGAGTTGCATTAAATGTTACACTTTATGTTTGGTAGAGGCTTTCCTGTTTTCCCGTTCTACATGCTTATTCATTGAAATCTCTAATAACAAGTTGTTATCCAAGTTAATCTAATTGATTGTCAATTATCATCCCGATTTGATTAACAATACACAAAATAGGAACCTAGTTAAACAATATCATTTTCGATTATCAACCAAGCGCAGATTTCAACTACTTAATTCCAATAAATCATTTAATGAGAACTGGAATAGCAATTCCATGACTCTTAGTTTATGAATTCTAAATCCTCCAGTTACCGAATGTACCCTTCTGCATGTGCTATGGGGACTTACAATCATTTATGAATCATGATTGTAAAATGACAAGAAGCAAGCCATGGAGTTCAAATGATTGATCTATACAGGCTCACACTAAGTCAAAGTGTTTCTATCAAGGTTACCAGGAACATGGATCCTTTGGTACGCGGAACGAAAATGCGAACGTGGATCGCTACATGTCCTAAAACATGGTGTTCTAGGGGTAGGCTTCTTGAGGTCACTTGATCAGAAAAATATTTATGTGCGTAAATAATATATATATAGAACACTATAGTTTGATTACACAAAATGAGCTCATTGGGCCTCTTGTTAAATATTAGTAAACTTTGATTATGGGTAGTGAATTTTATGATACTGATTTACTATATTAAACAATCAAAATAAATGCAAAGCAAGTCAAAATTTTACCTATGAATTGCTCAAACAATTATTAAGGATTCAGAACATTCATTTTACCATTCCAAAATGCTAATGCACCATGTTCTGGAACGCGCGCATTCCAATATGCAGATTCCAGGGGTTTGGTGTTTTCGGTAATATTAATTTCTACTTGCTTTTACCTTCTGGTTTGGGTTTGAGATATAATTAATTTTGCAACTGCTCACCGTGTTTGGAATATTTCTAATTTTTATATATTGTTGGCCATTGCTCTGATTTTTTGATAATTTTCTCCGTGTACTCGAAGGTAGAGCAGTTGCACAAAATTTTCAAGCTGTGTGGTTCACCATCCGAAGACTATTGGAAAAATGCCAAACTGCCACATGCAACCATTTTCAAACCACAACAACCTTATAGAAGATGTGTAGCCGAAACATTTAAAGACTTTCCTCCACCAGCTTTGACCCTTATGGACACTCTTCTTTCTGTAGATCCAGCACATCGTGGAACTGCTGCTTCTGCCCTCAAAAGTGAGGTATGCGTGTTAATATTTTGTGGTATTAGTCTATTTCTTTAATTTCTCTGGATTTTGTATTTCCTTTCAATAAATTGTGCTTAACATTAATCTCCTTGCACCATTCGTAGTACACCTGGTGCAATTGTTCTAATTCCCACTGCCTCCTATTCCGTTTTAAATTTTAATTATCTCTGAGGGAAAGAGTAGTATAGCCTCCACTGATCCATTATTCAGCTTGCATGTTTGTAACTTTGCTTCTTCACTGTACCTCATCATGCCAGCTATTGTAATTATCTGAATGATTTACTTAATTCTTTTTGCCTCTGATCTACTGTGAAGGTGCAACTCATTGGTCAAGTTATATTGCTTTTGATTGATAACTATCATGCAAAAAGCCGGTAGCCTGTATTAGATGTCATGGTTAAATCACCTTCAATTTAAATTGTCCTGATAAAGGCACATTATTTGGTAACTTGCAGTTTTTTACAACAAAGCCACTTGCTTGTGATCCTTCAAGCTTGCCAAAATATCCTCCAAGCAAAGAATTTGATGCAAAAGTTCGCGATGAGGAAGCTAGAAGGTCAGTATAATTTTCATTTGATTTTATTGCAAGTATCTATTCTTGTGCTCTTATAGAGGTACTAGCATTTGCATTAGCTCCGTGGTATCATTTTCATATTTGTTATTGCTGTTTAAAACAGACGATACCTGGTGAGTAGACGAGAAGAGAAATGGGTCTTCAAAATAGTAGCATGTTACTTTTAATCTTTTATCTTATTAAGGATCTGCATACTGCATAGCATATATATTTATTAGTAAATAATAAGTCATTAGAAGGAGTGGTCCTCTTCGCATTATTTTCTACTTACATTCCAGTGCCTTCCAAAAATGGGTGAGTTTGGTTTGAATGTTTAGCTTAGTGGATATCGTAGCTTAGTGGATATCGAAGCTAAATGCAAACTAATCATGCTCAAATCTGTAGAGATGACCGACTGCAAGTGCATGCTATTCAACATGAATATTAAATTTATAACAAATTCTGAGGACTTCTTTTCCTCATCCATAATGCTCACGTGTACCATCTGTCGCTGCATACTCATTTATGGTAGTCCACATTTTTTCTTCCCCACATGCTTGCAGTTACACTACTTTTTATGTATGTTGAAGAACAAAGTTATCAGTGGACTGAATTTGTTATTTTATCCATTTCACTCTGTATCTCGTAAGTTTTACACCATCTGTCACTTAACTTCAACATGAAAGGCTTTTTTCAATCATAGGAATGAAGCAAGTGTTAATATATATTAGATGTACGGCCAAGACAGTACTTGCACCCTATGTATATTGGCCTTAGAGCCTGTAAAATTCCCTGTCACTAAGCTAAAACTTCGAAGTTGTAGAAGGGTTGAGAGAAATTGCACTTGTATTCTAACCCCCCCAGGTCGAGAGCCCTTTTTTTTATGAGCCCAAGAAACGAGATAAATACCCAATAAATTGTGGGTTGAGACATGGACAATACGCAGCGGTATTGTATTTTTTTAAATGTGCATTTAAATTGCGTCGCCGGTGGGATTCGAACCTGGGTTGCTCTGATACCATGTGAAAGTCCCTGCCACTATGCTAAAACTTCGAAGTTGGAGAAAGGTTGAGGAAAATTGCACTTGTATTCTAACATGGCCCAATAATATTCATTCATCTTTTCTCTCGATCTCTCTCTGTTAACCTAACATGGTATCAGAGCAAACCATAATCCTAAATCAAATCCCAAACCTTAATTCCAAATCACAAATCAAATCCCAAACCCTAATCCTTAATCTTCATCCACTGCAAATTCCAAACCCTACCTCCAGTCCTTAAAACCCAAATCCCGTCCTCCCAAGCAAACAACAACAATAGCGGCAACAACACCCAGACCCGACGTTGGCCTACTCCAAGCGGATGCCAACGCTGCTGCCTCCCTCCCACCTGCACCTGCTCCCCCGCCCCGCTCCCCTCCCAATCCCGACTCCAACCCTAATCCAGAACTCTCCAATTCTGTCCCGATCCTCCTGACCAGTTTGGCTTTGCCATATTAGCATCTTACTTACCACAGTTTCATGCATACATCACCGCCATACACTCCACTCGTGAGCTCAAATCTTATCAGGAAGCTATTCAACATCCAGAGTTACAGAAAGCTATCGTAGAGGAGTTCCGTGTATTTGATCAGACTAGTACTTGGGATGTTTCACTACCAGAGGGAGTCGAGCCTGTTAATTGCAAGTGGGTCTTCAAGGTCAAATATCGACCTGATGGCTCCACTGAGCGACACAAGGCTTGTCTAGATGCTAGAGGTTTTACTCAGGAGTGACATTGATTATGTTGACACTTTTTTCTCCAATTTTCCAGATGATCACAGTTCACACTCTTGCCATTGTCATCATCCACCATTGACCGTTATACTAGATAGATGTGAAGAATGCATTTCCTCATGGTACCTTATGTGAGGTTTATATGCAGCTTCCTCTTGTTCTCACCACATCTCGTCATGTCTGCCTTCTTTGCCCAACTATTCATGGTCTGAAATAGACTCATCGAGCCTGGTTTGAGTGCTTTCGATGTGTCATCACACAGACAGGTTTCAGTCAGAGCTCATAGGATCACTCTATGTTTATGCTGCTCGACAAGCATTGCATCCACTCATTTACCTTCATCAGCAGTTTCATATTGTGGAAGTCTCTGCCACCAAGCTAAAACTTTGAAGTTGTAGAAGAGTTGAGGAAAATTGCACTTGTATTCTAACATGTCCTCTCAGGTTGAGAGCCCATTTTTTTATGGGCCAAAGAAACAAGATACATGCCCAACAAATTGTGGGCCAAGATCTGGACAATATGCATCAGTATTTTTTTTAAAAAATCCGTATTTAAATTGCGTAGCCGGTGGGATTCGAACCTGTGTTGCGCTTACACCATGTGAAAGTTTCTGCCACTAAGCTAAAACTTCGAAGTTGTAGAAGGGTTGAGGAAAATTGCACTTGTATTCTAACACATGAAGGATCTTAACAAACTACGTTATTTTTTGGGTTTAGAAATTGCCCAGGCCCCTCGGGGGATACTCATTCTTAGCAGAGATACACATCAGCCATTATTTTCGCTACAGCTTCATCTGATTGTTGATCAACAGCTTCATGTGAAGCTTCGTTCCACAGGTGGTAAGCTCCTTCCCGATCCCACCAGATACAAGCAAATTGTTGGACAACTTGTTTTTTAATCATTACCAGATCTGATACCACTCATGCAGTCTGTATTGTTAGTCAGTTTGTTTCAATTCCTCGATCAGTTTAATACAATGCTCTTCTTCAGATCCTCAGATACCTTCGGGGCACCATCACTTTTAACTCATACCCGCTACATCTAGTATGGAGCTTAGTGCATTTTTTGATTCAGATTGGGCAGAAAATTATACTACAGACGGTCTACTACAGATTTTTGTCTCATTCTTGGTGATTCGCTGATCTCATGGTGTAGCAAAAAACATGCAGTTTGTATGCTCTTCCATAGAGGTCGAGTACAGAACAATGATAGCCACTACTAGAGAGTTTGTTCATGTTCAGAGGCTATTATCAGATATGGGTATCACCCTTACAGTCCTCTTCATTGTGACAACCGGAGTGCTATACATATTGCAAGCAATCCGGTCTTTCATGAGCAGGCGAAGCACAAAGATTGATTGTCACTTCGTACATAAGTGTTTTGAGGCAGAGACCATTTTACTTCATTCTGTTACTTCTTCAGAGCAGATAGCCGATTTCTTCACAAAATTCCACACTGTTCAGAGATTCTGATACTTAGTAGGCAAACTCACACTGATTGATCCACCGTGAGTTTAAGAGAGGGTGTTAGATATATATTAGATGTACGCTGAGATTGTACTTGTACCTTATATGTACTAGCCTTAGAGCCTAATAATATTCATTCATCTTTTCTTTCCATCACTTTCTGTTAACCTAACAACAAGAAATACTACAATGAACATAAATATGTTTAAAATGGATATTAAATTGTAAAAGAGAATAGAGATATGTCTAGACCATGGTTCCAAAACTCGGTGTCAGATATCAGCTTCCATTTATTGGTAATATTTGACATATTAGGAGTTGGTAAACAAATTTCTCTTACTTAGGCAATGCATCTTGTTATCTGACATTCAGTACCATGGTCTAGACACAAATCGAAGATGAATCTCCTTGGAATCGAGACAATATTTTCACTAGAAAAGGAATGAAGGGCACCATTAATAACATTATCCAATGAGAGGATACCTGTTAGGCACTTGAAACTGCAAATCCCATGCCCCTCCCTGTTTGTAGCACAAATTAGTCAACAACCTACTTTGGCTTTTATCTTGGCACTTACTCATTAAATATAATCCCAAATTATATCAAGCGTAGTAGGCGAGTGGTAATTCTTATTCTTAGTCAACGATTTCCCCCTTGTTTTAGGAGATTTTTAATTTCACCATTTCCCCCCATTTATGTGGGATATAGTCTATTGCATTCAGCCGATTTGAGAAATTCCGAATTTCATTGTCTTGGCCAGATTTATGTGCTTTTAGTCAATCCTTTTTAGCGGATTTTGACAAAATCATAAATTTTCTTTTGCCCATATTTTGACCTTGTCCATTGTTTTTGCCATATTTCTAGAAAATTTAAATTTCTCTATTTTGGCCCAATTTTGTGGGCTAAACACCGTTATGCATTGATTTTGAGAAATGTTATAGTCCACCTTTTTCGCTATATTTCAAAAATGTTTAAATTTCACTATTTTTGCCTGTTTTGTGGTTTAGTCCACCGTTTTTGGCCAATTTTGAGAAATTTTGTCTGTTTTGTTGATTTTGAGAAATGGTGAATTTTTACTATTTTGAGATTGAAAATTTCACTATTTTGGCCAAATTTTCTGCGCTGCTCCACTTTTTTCACTGATTTTGAGGATTTCTGTATTTTACTATTTTTGCCTGATTTTGTGGTATAAAGTACACTGTTTTCGCACTATTTCGAAAGATTTTAAATTTCTCTATATTGGCCGATTTTGAGATATGTCGAGTTTCACTATTTAGAGATATTGTGGGCTATTATTTTTTGCCATATTTAAAATTTCACTATTTTACCCAATTTTGTGAAGTACACCGTTTTTAGCCGATGTTCAAAATTCTGAATTTCATTGTTTTGGCCAGATTTGGCAGTTTGATAAATTCAAAATTTGATTGTTTTGTTTATATTTTGTAGGCTATACTTTACCCTTTTTGATATATTTTGAGAGAATTTAAATTTCACAATTTTAGTCAAATTTTTGGGGCAGTCCACAGTTTTCAGCCGATTTTGAGAAACGCTGGTTTTTCTTGTTTTGGCCAAAATTTTGTGGACTGGAGTCCACCATGTTTTCCAATTACCAAAAGATTTTAAATTTCACTATTTTTGGCCCCCGATCTTATGGCTAGATTTCACCGTTTCAGCCAATTTTGAGAAATGCTAAAATTTCACTCTTTGCCATATTTTGTGGGCCTCACCATTTTCTGAGGATTTTGAGAAATGTTGGGTTTTACCATCTAGGCTTAATTTTGTAGGTTATAGTCCACTATTTTCGTAATATTTTGAGAGATTTTAAATTTCACTTATTGGCCCAATTTTGTGGGATATAGTTCACCATTTTCGGACGATTTTGAGAACTACGGAATTTCACTATTTTGGCCAGTTTGTGGGTTATTCCTTCGTTTTTGCCATATTTGGAGAGATGTTTAATTTCACTATTTGGCTCGATTTTGTGGGTTATAGTCTAATTCTTTGGTCAATTTGAAGAATGATGAATTGCAATGTTCTAGCCATATTTTGTGGGCCATACGATTTTCGTCATGTTTCAAGAGATTTGAAATTTCATTATTTTTGTCAGATTTTGTTGGCTACCGATTTTGGGAAATGCTGAATTTCACTGTTTTAACCAGATTTTGGGAGTACTGTTTTCGCCGAATTTTGACCGATTTTAAATTTTAATATTTTGGCCATATTTTGTGTGATATAGTCCATTTTCAGCTAATTTTGCGAAATGTTGAATTTGTAAGCTAGTCCACGATTTTTTCCATAGTGAGATTTTAAATTTCAGTGTTTTGACCAAATTTTGTGGGTATGTCCACCGTTTTTGGCCGATTTTGGGAAATGATGAATTTCACTATTTGGTCACATTTTCCCTGCAATAGTCGTTTTTGCCATATTTTGAGAGAGATTTTATTTCAGTGTTTTGTCCCGACACTTTGTGGGCTATATAGTCAATTTTTTGGCCAATTTTGAGAAATGCTGAATTTCACTGTTTTGGCCAGATTTTTTAGGATATAATCCACCGATTTCGCCTGAAGAGATTTTAAATTTTGATATTTTGGCCGACCTTGTGGGCTATAATCCATTGTTTCGCTCAAAATTTTCACTGTTTTGGGCATATTTGGAGGACCATTGATTTTCTTTAAGCTTTCTGTGGGAAACACTCGATTTTATTGCTATAGTCCCACCGTTTTCTGCCGATTTGAGAAATGCTGAATTTTAATGTTGTGTCAGAAAGTTGTTAGCACTTTGCAATCTTAAATGACATTCAATAATTCATTGTATGCCATTTATCACATTTTATGACATACAAACAGTCATTCAGTGGATGAGACCCTCTGCACAAATTGTTTTTTACTATAAACCGGAAAGCCCTTCAATAATTGAAGGGATTGGATCACTTGTTATTTATGCATTTAGCGGTTGGAGATTGCATATGCTTTCTCAACAATTTTACCTAAATACTTTGATCCAATTTTTAAATTTTATTTATTTATCTATCGATTTTCCTTAATTATTTTAAACTGTGGAGACAAGTTTCTCTTTACAGTAGCTGGTGTTCATCTTCCTACCCCACATTTAATTTGATCATTTTCCTGTATTTTCCACTTCTAAATTAAAGTAAATTTTAGGCATGGCTTTGATTTTGCCATGCAGCATGACTTACTTTTACTTCGGTGCATCCTTCCAAGCTTATATCAGATGAGATATAAATAGATACAGTGACTGTTATTATGTCAGTCTTTGGGCTCTAGCATGGTAATAATTTCTGAACAAGACAAAATTAGTTTTGTCCTTGAGATGTATATGACTGCATACAAGCTGTCTTGCAAATCTTCGCGACACCGTTGAAAGTTATATTTTCTCTATATGTTGTTACAAGTATTTTATTTTCATATTACACGTTTACAAGTGTACTCTGTGCATATGTACCTGCTAAGGGGAGAGTACATACATGTATGAAGTGCAAGCCTACATAATGCATATGCACCTAATATAAATATTAAATGCAAGGCGTTCACCATCTTCTGCTGCATCGTGTTGACATATACTTTTTGGTGCTATATCGACAGGAATGGGGCTCTAGGTCGAAAGGTGCAACGACTGGACCTCGAGAAGAGAGCACATAGAGAGTCTAGAGCGGTTCCTGCTCCAGATGCCAATGCTGAACTAGCCGATTCAATGAAGGTATCTTCCCCTTCTTAATTACATCCTTTCACATTGTAATACTCCATCGTAATTGCTTTTGTTTGATTACATTTCCTCTACTTGCTTCACTTGCTTTGCCAATCCCTCTGATCTCTAAATTCAACTTTTAGCATTTTCCTTATTTCTTTAGTTACTAATTAAGTGAATACAGTAGCTTCTTTTCCAGTTAAGCACAGTAACTGCTGCCTACTTGTTTTAACCATCTACTGATTTTTCTTTTTTCATTTTGTTAAAAATTTATTAGCAACAAGGTCACTACAAATTACATAGAACTTTTAATTTATGGCTCTTGTAGCCAATCTCGACATTGACACTTGTGAGTGATTGTAGAACTGCAACTGTGGATCCTGCAATAGTTATTGGCTGAAGAAAATCCTAGACCATGTGCTATGTCAGCTAGCATTAGGCTTTGTAAAATACTTAGAACCAACTTTTTTTAAATTCTTACTAGGTATAGTTCTAATTCTGTGACACAGTACATCTCCTTAAGAGGTGGTTTTACTTTTAAACATTCTATTATGAGGGAAATATTTGTCATATAATGCAATGGACAGACAGCATTCATACAAACACCATCCACCCTTCACACTAAATAGTAGAGTGGATGGTACGTTTGATCAGTATTTTCCCTTCTCGGTGTTGGGATTTATTGTCTACATGGTATTATAACTCAAATATTTGAAAGGATACAACATGATAACAGATATATGTATGCTGTTTATTGATTGTTTCTCTTGCAGCAATGTCTTTCAAGCTTGTCAACTTAGCATGATTTGTCAGTGGTCGTGTGGGGAAAGAAAATTCTCAGATTTCGTATATCATCTATCATTTGAACTTCTCCCTAGTGCTTACAAAATGGACTTTCTTTAAATTTAATGTTTTCTTCAATTTATAATGATACTCTTCATCTCAAAAAAAAAAAAAAATCTGTAAAATTCTGTAGTTTGGTTAGAGTTTATAAACTATTTATGAACCCAAAATAGTCCCTGGACTATGAAGTTCTGCCTTTTTGCGACTATAAGAGAACTCCTTCACCCTCATGTTTCATTTCAAATGGTTGGTAGATCCCCTGAGTAATGCAAACTAGATTTTGGCACATGCCATGAATGCGAAAGTAAAGAAAAAAACTAGCTTGAAGTTTTAAAGAAGTTTTTTTAGTTTTCTGAAGGAAAATAAAAAAAGTTATTTTTGTTATGATAGTAATTAATATAGTAGGCCCATTTGATTTGGAAGTGTGGTCTGGAGGCTTCATTCTAGTCATATTTGCATATATAGAAAATCGTAAACACAATATCTGTAAATGGTTATGATGTATACAGTTTACTTAACCCTAGGTAGAGAATTTTCAAGAATTTTGAAAGATTTAGTTTACCAAACACGTAATACAGATTAAGTCAGAAATTAAAACTACTAATTGGTTTGATGGATTTTCAAGATATGAAATAGTTTAACAAGCACAATTAAAGATTCAATCCTAACAATCAGTCAATATACCTAAGTGTGATTAGCAAGGAAGATGTTCAATAAAGATCCGTACACTAATAGGCAAGTAGGAGCGCTCATTCTCAAAATTTGTGGACGACAGTTAAATCAAATAATATTATAGAGATGATAAAGCGGTAACATAAATATTTGAGAAGTGGAAAGAGTTTACCGGGTTCGAAGAACGTATTGCTACGTGTTCTGCTTCTCACACAAATCCAATCCTTTGCTCCAAACACCCAACAACAACTAACAATCCAATCAAACCAAGATCAGATCTGAGGCCACAAGTGGTCGCGGTGATGTCGCAACTAGAAGAAACTGTCGGCAGTAGTCGAGGAGATTAGGGTGAGGGCCTGGCAGTGGCGAAAACGTCCCGGGGAGGGAGAAGATGCAGGCAGCAGGGGGACGTCGAGAGGCCGTTGGGATCGGGGTCGTCGACGGGGTTAGGGCATCAAAGGTGGGGTGGAGTAGAGGGGATTTAGAGGTGGCTGTTGACAGAGGTCAAAGGTGGGTTCGGGTGGACGACGACAACGGTAAAGGGAGGCGTCGATGGTGGGGGTTTTCGGATCGACGAAGGAAAGGAGAAGAGGGAAGGGGGTGGCTGTCGAGGGTTGCTGGCAGTGGGGCGGTGGTCGTCGAGCGATGGCAAGGCAACGGTGGAAGGAGAGGGTGATGGGGGTTGGGTTGCAGTGGTGGTTGTGGCGGCATCGGCTGATCGGGATCGGGAAGAAGAGAGGGAGGAGATGAAGAGGTGGGTATGGTTTGGATTTGGGATTAGGGTTTATGATTTTAATTGGGGGAGTAGGGTGTAGTTTTAGAGTTTATCATAAATCCTAAAATTGTATCTCAATGTCTTACAAAAAGATTAATGAAGAGCAAAACTCACTCACAATAATTTTTTTAATCAATAGTAGCATGTTATTCCATTAATCAAGAGGCCTATATATAGGGTCAAAATAAATCTCAATACAAATCTCCAAAATATTCTAATACATAAAATAAACTGTGCAAATTGTAAACTACTACATATGGCTATAATTGCCAAAACAAATAGAAGTACTGAAATAAAATACTAGGCTAATGGAACAGCCATCCTAGACGATGCCTGCGCTGATAGAAGCGCTCAAATCGTCTTGAACCGATGTCCTCATTATTCTCCCTGGGTGGGAGAGGGTTCGACCCAGTCGAGTTAAAACCAGTGCTCCTGTCATAGTACTCAAAAATATCTGGATCCAAGCGCTGGAGCTCTTCACGATCTATCCAAGTATCCTCTTACTCCGGCTTGTTTTTCCATCTTACCAAATGCCTATGAATACCACAATCTTTAGTAGAGATTATCTGTTCATCTAAAATATTATCCAATTTTTCTGTTGGTAGGTAAGTAGTATCGGGTAGTGGGGGTAATGTGGGAGTCTTACTAGTAAGTTGCAGGGTAAGCTCATCTATAAGAAATTTCTAGGGTACTAGATCCTCAATATTGAAAGTCTTATGACAACCTTTAGGAAGGTCAACGACATAGGCATTATCATTGATTTTATGCAGAATTTTAAATTGGCCTGCAACACGTGCATTCAAATTCTTAACAGATCCAGCTGGAAACCGTTCCGGACGAATCTGAACTATCACTTCGTCACCCACATTAAAAGTTTTAAATTTTCTTTTAATATCTGCTCTTAGCTTATTCTTATTAATTTTCTTGAAAATTTTTCTAAGTCTTGAATGCGGGATGCAAATATAGATGTAGACTCTGAGACTGTGATGTTCTAACATGGGGACAAGATCTATGGGTTGCCTAGGACGATAACCATGCACAACTTTATGTTTTCTCATGCCAGTGGTTCTATTCGTAGATGTGTTGTCGGCAAATTCAGCAACAGTTAATTTTAAGTCCCAAGTTTCCAAGTTCTCTCCCACAAGAGTATGCAAGAGATTGCCAAGACTCCGATTGACAACCTCAGTCTGTCCATCAGTCTGTGGGTGGAAGGTTAAAAAGAAATTCAATTTCGTGCCCATCTTGTGCTATAGGTATTCCAAAAGTAACTCGTGAATTTCACATCCCTATCGGTCACAATGGTTTTTGGCAACCCATGTAGCTTCACGATATTATCAAAGAAATTCTGAGCTACACGAGATGTATCAAAAGTTTTTGAACATGGGAGGAAGTGGGCCATTTTAGAAAAACGGTCCATGATGACAAGAATGGAATCGTGTTTCTTTTGTTTTCGGTAAGCCTAACACAAAATTCATACTGACTTCTTCCCAAGGGCGACTGGAACAGGTAATGGAGTATTCAGGCCTATATTCTGTTTTTGTTGTTTGGCGAGTTGACAAGTATGACACCTGTTAATAAGTTTTACAATATCTCTTTAGTTTAGGCCAGTAAAATCTATGTTCCACAACATCAATGGTCTTGCTATGCCCAAAGTGTCCGGCAAGGCCACCAGCGTGCAGTTCCCAAACAAGATACTCTCGTGATTTACTAGGAATGCACAATTTGCAGCGATAGAACAAATAATCATCTTTCAAGAAATAATCATCTATCACTCGAGTGATGTCATCCTTCAAAGAGGTATAGGTCTCGTGAAAATCTGGGTACGAGGCATACCTATCTTTTAATCTCTTAAAACCAATAATTTCGGTGCGCAATGTGGATAAGATCATATAACGACTTAGCGCATCCGCAGCCTTATTATCACTCTCTTTCTTATGCCAAATGGTATACGAATATTCTTGTAGGAACTCTATCCATCAAGCATGTCTCGAGTTTAATTTTTGTTGAGAATTAAGGGAGTGTTTGGTTGGAGGGGAATGGAGGGGAGGGGAGGGGAGGGGAGGGGTTTTTTAAAACTTTTCATGTTTGGTTCATTTTTTAGGAGGGGAGGGGAGGGAAATAGGGGGGGGGTGCAACACCCCTCCTGAGCCAATTTTGGCTCCCCTCCAAAAGTGGGGGGATTTGGAGGGGAGAAACATTATGTCTAATTTTTTAATGTAGTTGGACCAAATTGCCCTTTTAGTTAGTTCTCTTTGACATTTTCTCCACCCCTTACTTATGTTTATGCTTTCTTCTTTTGTATAAACAGTGATATCTTACTATTTGCAAATGCTATAATTTTGAACTGGATGTGTCAATTTTGAGTCTTACGTTTATGCCTTTGCCTTGTGTTTTAACAGTGATAACTGATATCATACCATATGTTTATATTTTTCTGCGCAACTTCCCCATTTTATTATTATCATACATTTTTTTTTTGAAATATCATATGAAATACATTGTGGAAAGTAGGTAACACTGGCAGTTACAGATATATGCACATTATCTGGACTTGGGGTTTTTCTCCCTGCTCTATGCTTGTGGAGTTTGAGATTGGGGAACTCTGGATGCAGGTTACTTTGGCGTGAAGTAGTCCATTAACATCCTGAAGAGCATGCAACATTTATAGAGTTAACCGAACAACCTATGATCATATCAACTTGTTTGTAAATGAATAATAATGTTGTAACTGCAACATTATTATAAAATATGTTGTAACTGCAAATTGCAATTACAGTAATTGGGCAAGTTAGCAAGATATGTTGTAACTGCAAATAAACTTATGAAATATTACTCAATTTGACTTGCAACTTATTTGCATTCATTGTTTAAAGAAAATTCACTTGTACCAAACAATTTGGATTGCAATTAGGGAATGCAATTGTGAAGGGTATAAAAGTAATTTTATTATAAAATCCATTCCCTCCCCTTGTGAACCAAACAAGAAGATAATTATTTTCCCTCCCCTCCCCTCCTTCGAACCAAACAGAGTCTTCATTAAATTCCTCCCTTCCCTTTCCCTCCTCTCCCCTCCCCTCCATTAAAATCCCTTCCCTCCCATCCCATCCTTTGAACCAAATAGAGCCTAAGGAATCCTAAGGCCTCATGATCTGAGAAAATGACGAATTCTTACGGTAGGAGGTAATGTTGCCAATAGCGGAGTGACTGAATTACCGCATAGAATTTCTTGTCACAGGTGGAGTATTTTTGTTTTGCTTCATTTAGTTTTTTGCTAAAATAGGCAACATGATGACTCTTGACAGAGGATTCCACCTAAATCCATACTAGAAGCACCGCACGTTACTTCGAAGACTTTACTGAAATCAGGTAATCTCATGACAGCTGTCTAAGTCGTTCTTTTCTTGATCTCTATGAAGGCTTTTGTGGCTTCTTTCGACCAGATGAACTCACATTTCCTCAACCAGTCGGTTATCTGAGCCATGATTGTGCTAAATCCTTGCACAAACCGACGATAGAAGGTGACAAGACCATGAAAACTTCGCACATCACAAATGTTGCGGGGCTCAGGCTACTCAGTAATAGCTCGTATCTTTTCTGGGTCAGCAGATACTCCTCGGGTCGGAGAGGAAGGTACATTTGGTACGATTAACATAAAGTTGTTCCTTCCTCAAAATACCGCAGGCCTGTCTCAAATGGTCAAAGATATTGTTCAACGGCTGTAAAAGAGAATATCATCAAAGTACACCACAAGGAATTTGCCCATAAAGGGACGGAGTACTTGCGTCATGATTCTCATCAACGTGCTCGGGACGTTCGTCATTCGAAATGACATGACCATCCATTCGTACAGGTCATCCTTCGTCTTGAAGGTAGTTTTCCATTCATCATCAAGACGAACACGTATTTGGTGGTAGCCACTTTTAAGATCAATCTTGGAAAAGATTGTGGCACCAGACATCATGTCCCACATGTCATCCAAACGGGGAATAGGGAAATGGTATTTCACCGTGATCTTGTTTATGGCACGACTGTCCACACACATATGCCAGGTTTTATCTTTCTTTGGTGTCAACATAGCGGGAACAACACAAAGACTTAAGCTTTCTCTGATAAAGCCCTTTGCCAATAACTTATCAACTTGCCTTTTCAACTCAGCATGTTCTGTCGGATTCATCCTATAATGTGGCAAGTTAGGTATACTCGCTCTCGGAACCAGATCAATTGCGTGTTGGATGTCACGCAGAGGGGGCAACTGGTTGGGGAGGTCAGCAGGGAAAATATCTGCAAATTTCTAGAGGACAGGAGTAACTTAAGGGGGGATGGATGACTTAAGTTCTTTAGGGACTTCTCTCGCTGTGAGTAGAAAAATTGTCGTCCATTTGTCAATCTCTTTCGTGAGCTCCTTTTCACCTATGTACGCTACTTGTCCTTTCTTGAGGGAGTTGGTGTTGTTTCAGCCGGACCAGTTTGTTATCTCACGCGTATGAGCTTTATTTTTAGTCCATCATGTTGGAACACACATTGGTTGGATCGACCATATATGGACACATCGTGGTCGTATAACCAAGGTCTCCCTAAAATTACTTGGCCCATTTCCATTTTGAGCACATCGCACCAAATTTGTTCTTTGTAGGCTTTGAAGTCCACAAGGACCAAACATCGATGTGTTATTTGGAGGGCTGTCGCATCAATCCAAGATATTTTGTATGAGTGTGGATGAGGTTCAGCTTTAAGTCCGGTCTTAGCTAAGACCACAGAAGAGACAGTGTTGACGCAACTCCAACTGTCAACAATCACCTTGTAGTTTTTGCCATATATTGTCGTAAAGGTGTGAAATATAGTAGTGCACTTTCAATCATCTTCTCTTTTGGTTGGGACAAAGCACATCTGACTACATTCAAGTGAGGTGATTGGATCGACCGAATATAGTGGAGATATTGGTCATCCTCTTCATCGAAGTCATCACTTTAATTAGGTTCATAGGAAAACTCATTGTCGGAATCATCAGCGATGACAGTGGTACCCTCTACTATATTGATCCTACTTGGGCTGGGATAGTTGCTAGCAACATGGCCATATCCCTTACATTTATAGTACTTAGTGAGAGGATCAATCTTAGAGGAGTCTTTCGGTGTTCTTACCCTTATTGTCATTTCTAAGTGGATATGAGTTTAAATTAGGCTTGTTGGGATAAGATTTGTTGGGATACTGAGAAGAGGAGGGCTTTGGCTTAAAGAGATTAGTGGAGGTCATTTTAGAGGTATGATCTTTCGAATTGCTGGACTTGTAATGAGAACTTGCTTTAAGGGAATCCATATCGAGGATAAGGGCATAAGCTGCTGCCAATGAATCCACATTTCGATGGATTAACTCGTTCCTAAGATCGCCTCGTAATCCAGTCATGAACCTAGAGAGGGTTTGTTCTTCGCTCTCTTTGCTTAAAGCATTGCAACAAATGAGGAAGTCATCGAACTAATCCACATACTCTTGGGTGAATTTGCTTTCCTGATAGAGTTGATTCCACGAATCAAGCATTCGGGTGTGGAAAGATAGGGGCTCACTGAACTTCTCTTTTGTGGCCTCTCAAGTGGCTATGGGTGCCAGGTCTCGATCTCTACGGGCGTGTTCAAGATTGGTCCAATGTTGTTGAGCTTTACCAGTTAATTTCGTAGTGACAAATTTAACCTTCAGGACTTCGCTCATGTCAAACTACACGAAGTAGTGGTCCATGACATGGATCCACTCGGGATAAGCTTGGGGTTCCATACGACCTTCAAAGTGGGAAACGTCAGCCTTGACGTTCTTCTTGTATTGTTCGTCAGGGTCACAATCTTGACATCGGTCGTCACGATCATTTCCTTGAGGGATCAGACGATGAAGCTCAGGGGCAACATCTTGATTCAATTCTACTTTCTTAAGTCTCTGATTGATGTTGGCAAGAGTTGCTTGAATGGCAGCGAGGGTAGTGGAAATATCAGAGCTGTCCATTTCAGTTCAAGGAGGGGCTTGCTAAATTCTAGGGTTCCTGATTGGGTGGTTCGCGAGGGACAAGAAAGGCTCTTCTGGATTTGTGATGGTGCTGCGAAGACGCATTCACCAACGGTGGAAAACTAAGGGTCGGGGTGACGTGTGTTTGCTGAAATTTGGGGAAACGTGTCCTAAATGCACCTAAATTTTGCTTTGTTTTGTTTTTTTGTTTTTTGTTTTTTTAGTTTTTTTTATAATGAACTAAAAGTGCTGAATACAAATAATTCCTAAATGAATGCAAAACTATAGCTAAATGATGCAAGAACTCGGGTTTTTAAAAACCCTCGCTCTTAATACAGATGAAGTCAGAAAATAAAACTACTAATTGGTTTAATGGATTTTCAAGATATGAAATAGTTTAACAAGCTCAATTAAAGATTCAATTCTAACAATCAATAAATATACCTAAGCGTGATTAGCAAGTAAGATGTTCAATAAAGATCCGTACACTAATAGGCAAGTAGGAGCGCTCATTCTCAATATTTGTGGACGACTGTTAAATCAAATAATATTATAGAGATGATAAAGCGGTAAAACAAATATTTGAGAAGTGGAAAAAGTTTACCGGGTTCGAAGAACGTATTGCTAAGTGTTCTGCTTCTCACACAAAGATCCAATCCTTTGCTCCAAACACCCAACAACAACTAACAATCCAATCAAACCAAGATCAGATCTGAGGCCACGAGTGGTCGCAGTGATGTCGCAACCAGAAGAGACCGTCAGCAGTAGTCGAGGAGATTAGGGCGAGGGTCTGGTAGTGGCGAAAACATTGGTGGGGAAGAAGATGCAGGCAACAAGGGGACGGCGGAAGACCGTCGGGATCGGGGACGTCGACGGGGTTAGGGCAGCAAAGGTGGGGTGGAGTAGAGGGGATTTAGAGGCGGCTGTCGACGGAGGTCGAAGGTGGGTTCGAGTGGACGGCGACGACGGTTAAGGGAGGCATCGTTGGTGGGGGTTTTCGGATCACGAAGGAAAGGAGAAGAGGGAAGGGGGTCGCAGTCGAGGGTTGCTGGCAGTGGGGCGGTGGTCATCGAGCGGCGGCAAGGTAGCGGCGGAAGGAGAGGGCGACGGGGGTTGGGTTGCAGTGGTGGTTGTGGCGGCGTCGGCTGATTGAGATCGAGAGGAAGAGAGGGAGGAGATGAAGAGGAAGGTATGGTTTGGATTTGGGGATTAGAGTTTAGGATTTTAATTTGGAGAGTTGGGTGTAGTTTTAGAGTTTATCACAAACCCTAAAGTTGTATCTCAATGTTTCACACAAAAAGATTAATGAAGAGCAAAACTTAATCACAATATTTTTTTTATCAATAGTAGCATGTTATTCCATTAATTAAGAGGCCTATATATAGGCTCAAAACAAATCTCAATACAAATCTCCAAAATATTCTAATGCAAATAAAGGGTATAAATCGTAAAACTACTACATATGACTATAATTGCCAAAAACAAATATAAGTACTGAAATAAAATAATAGGCTAATGGAACAAGCTTCCTAGACGATGCCCGCACTGATAGAAGCGCCCGAATCGCCTTGAACCGATGTCCTCATCAGGTATCATTTGAATTAATATTTGTTTATCATGCATTAAATTGGGGAAGTAAAGTAATCTTTCTGAATGTTGGGGGGTACTGCATGCATTTGATCGTCATTATACACATGAAAGACCAATTCTACAAGATGGTAACTACTGCATCTTCGGGTGGCCATATTCCACCTTTTCCTTCAAAAAAAAAAACTACTGCATCTTGATTTTGACTGGCGTCTTGTTAGCAGAAAAGGGCAAGTTATATGGATTAAATTTATTATAGTTACCTAAAACATGATTTAATTAGTTTCAAATTTACTGCAGTTCAATTTTCTTGTTCACTAAGAGCATCCACAGTCGTGATTGTTTAGAAAATGCATATTTGCAAATAGCATTTTGCCTCTTCGCTGCAGTCGTCGAATGGTATTTTATAGCAATTTAATTTAAAATAATAAAAATCCCATATCAGACGGAGTTTGAAGTTGCGTCGGAGGAATTTAATTATTTTTTTAATAGGTAGACAGAACTTCACTTTGTGTCGGAAGAGGGGAAAAAACATTTACTAGGTCAGACGCAATCTCATGTTGCGTCGGAAGAGAAAAAAAAATCAAAAAAATGGTCAAACACAACTTCATGTTGCGTCCGACATGTTTTGTAATTTTTTTTGCTTTATTGACTTTTATTGAGTTTTTTTATTACGGTTTATTAAAAAAAATTGAGGGACAGAAAGTGAAGTTGCGTTAGAGGAATAAAAAATATATATTTTTTCGTCGGATGCAAAGTGAAGTTGCGTTCTGTATAATATGCATTTATCTCAAATCCAGTCTCATTTATAGCAATCTACTGTCGCAAAAAATGCAAAAAAATGCATAAATAGCAAACGACTGCAGCGCTTTTTGAGCGGAAATATTTAGCAAACGACTGTGGATGCTCTAAGTGGCCGTATTTTAAATCAACTAGTAATTGTTGATAATAATGTCATACTATTTGTTAACGATCAACAATTTGAATTATAGGTTTATATGGGACTCCAAATGATGGTTTTGTTTGTAGGCCATTTTGACCTATTTATTCTGATAGCTATTGATCCATAGTATATTATTTCAAATTGTTTGATTTTATTTTATATGCTATTTAATTGTCACACCATGTATAAATGTGTCAATTTAATATTTCATACTCCTACGGTTACTTCTATACTTAGAATTTGACGCAAATTGCCAGTCATTGCAAATTGAATGATTAATTATCTAACTTGAGATAAGACAATCTTGGATATGATTCATTTCAGGCTACCTAATAACTACATTGCAAATGATATAAATGAGTTTAATCATGCACAGCATGGTGACAAATTGAATAATTTTATTTAAATGTTCATTTTCTTCACGTGATGCATGGGTAAAATTCTTCAATAGAATCTAAGTATTTGGTTGCATGATATTTATTCTTAATGTTGTTCGAAAAATGGCAGGCATGTTTCTGATTACCAGTCTGACTAGTCTAATGTACGTCAACTTTATTTTCTTTTTCCTTCGTGATTGACGCCTGAGTTTGGATTAACCAAACCTTGATTGTGATGATGTAGTCTTCCTCTCAAGTCAAGTGAGTGAGCAATTTCATACTTAGTTGCTTATGTGGGTTTCTATAACTGCGCAAGTGCTTAACTTCCAAAGAGAAAGAACAGCAGTCATGACAATTTTTGAACTTTGCTCTATAAGGATATTAGTTATAAGATGGAATTGCTACAAACCATAAATGCTGAGGATGAGATTACAAAATCTTAATTGGATGCCCACTTGGTGAATCCTGGAAGACTTGCACCAGGATAGCCAGATAGGAATTCTGTTAAATGGAGGATCTTTAAAATTTTATTGACATCCAATTTTTCGAGATTAATAGAGATGCTTAGCGTTTCTGGGTATGTGATGCCTCTCAATTCGATTTTCGAAGTTCAATGACCAAAATTTCAAGGAGGTTTCTGTTAGTGTCTTCCTCACAATCGCCGAATACTAAGATTCACGTGTCAGCTAACCCATTCTGCATGTATAAATTCCTGTTACCTCGGACTGCAGAATACCTAATTGCAACCATGGACTTATTTTGTCGTGCAATATTTTCACTGTTCTAAAAATCGGTCTATGCGCGCCTACGCCCTAGGCCGTCCCCAGGCGACTCGCCTACGCCCTAGGCGTTTAAAAATATCGGTTTGGCCTATTGGGCCGGTCTAGGTGGATCCAGGAGGATCTAGGCAGGTCTGGGCAGCCTAGGCGGATCCGGATCATAAAATAGAGTTTAACCCAATCTGACCCAATCCGGACCCGTTCAAAAATAATTTTCAGGTCTAGAAGGAGTTAGAGACTTGGTTCATATTAGTAGTAGTAGTAATAGTTCTTAGGTGGTGTCTTTTACTTGTAGTAGTAGGTGTGGTCTGGTTGTTTGTTTTTATCTTGAAGATTTAGCGTTATTGTTCCGGTGTCAACTTATCAATGAAACGGGATGACAACAAGCTTTCTATATTCAAAAATATATATACTTATATAGCTACTACATATTTAGACAATCATCAGATTAGGAAGAGATGACTTCTTTATTTTTTCCCCAAAATTGTTTTCATAGAAGAACACACAACCCAACATTACAAATTGTAAGTTGGGAGTTCACTGAAAACCACTAGTACAACACTGTTTACCTCCAAGATATCAAATATACCGATGCTTTTAATTATGAAAAGATAAGTCAATCCATATTTTCAAAAGAAACAGACTAGAACTAATATAATAGTTTATTTTCTCGATACATCTAATTAAGACATTAGAAATTCTGATGAGAAGCAATACCTTATCCTGACAAATAATTGTTCTACCAAAATCTGTTACCAAAACTAACACCTTGATGCAATTGTGTCTTTTAGGCTATCTAAAGTTCATCTTGCAATAGCAAGGAGAAAAATCAAGAGTAAGAATGAGGAGCAATAAAGAGCATGTTAATGCATGATGGAACAACAAAACAAAACCAAAAGATAAATTGGGAAAAAAATAAACTAAAATAAAATAAATAAATAAATATAAAAAAAATGCCTAACGCCTAGCTGCCTAGGCCCCGCTTACAAGGTCTAGGCGCTAGGCCCCCATCAGCCGCCTGACTACCGCCTAGCAACTTTTAGAACACTGAATATTTTGTACAGTAATTAGTTTTATAAAAAGTTAGATGGATTGAAGTAATAGTTTATATGTAGTACAAACACTTTCCGACACAAACTACAATTTTTGGACACGTCATGAAATTTAGCCGAAATCTTTTGCCCACCTTACACGATGTTTACCTAAAAATTCGCTATTCGTCGATATTTAAGTTAACATGGAAAGAAGTGGAAAACAACATTAAGCAATTGAATCCGGAGTTTATAAAACGTATTATTAGCACGATCGCTGATGAGTTGCTATGAGAGTGTAAGAGACAGCACGATTGATTGAGCGAAATGGAAAGATATTCAAATTATATATAGTATAGATTTTTATAGTACGTCTTTTATAGCTTGAATTTTATACTTAGTATATAGTGGTATATATTTAAATTCACACTATAGTTTATTAAAAAAATATTTATAAAACGAGATATTTATGTACATGAAAATGAAAATAAGCACAAAAGGTTATTACAATCTATTTTTGTATTTTATACATTAAATGTTCTTTTTAGAAGCCATTACCAAATATATCAAAAATCTCGAGATGCCAAGATGAAACAAATCCAATACGAAGACCAAAAATGAAGATCAGATACGAAACCTGATACCTTGTCTTGATACCATGTTCTAAAACACTTCTTCACAATTGTACACCAGCGAACTCTTTTTACTTCTGTCTGGACTATGGAGCCTCGTCGGTTTTGTAATTTGTATGGACTAGAAAGCATTAATCTTTTGTTACGGACTACGAATGCCTTTACTTTTATTATGTAGCGCAAAGTTATATTGTTGGAGTCTATTTGGGTCTAGTTTGTGCATAATTGTGATATATATATAGTATGATATATATAATGTTGCATCTTAATCTTTATGTCCTACTTTTTACAAATTTGCTGCATATGTGCCTTATGGGTACCTGTATCCATGTCCATCTACCTATGTTGTACAGAAATCTACATAATTCATATTTGCATTGTTTTTTGAATTCTAATGGACTTTCTTGTGTGTGTTAAGTGTATTGTTCAATCCCATATTAATTTATTGCCATTCTCCTGAAATTGTTTTTTTCTAGAAATGGCAAGGTCGGGTTACTTCTAAAAGCAGGAGTGAAAAGTTTAATCCTCATCAAGACGATGCAGCTTCTGGCTTCCCAATTGAGCCCCCCAGGACACGACAAGTCCCACTTTTGGAACCAACTGATGATCCCCAGTCTCGATATCCTCATAGATCTTCTCATTCTGGGCCTTTGGTTAATAGGAGCCAGTGGTCGAAGCCACTGAAAAATGATGGGAGTGAAAAAATGTCTAACCAGTTAGAAAAGGTTAATGCGCCAACTAGATTATCTGAATCGGGTAATGGTGCCTCAGACAATGCCCGAAAATATGATCAACTCATGCATGGTGCGGCAGGTTCTTTGAGGAGAGATGATAGGAACAAAAACATGGACCAAGAAGCAGTAAGTAGTTGGGAGTTTTTCATTAAATTTATTTTCAGTCATCATAAGCTCATGTTTCTTGATATTGCACTACTTTTCTGTTTAGAAGTTGGTATCTAATATTTGCATATGATAATTTTTTGTACAGTTCCAGTATAGAAATTTAATTAGTGTCGCCTACTGGCTATGGAGAATGACGAATACCATTTCGTATAGTTATCTCTAGGAATCATTAGGAAAATTAAAGATATTTTCTAAAACTAAATACACACAATTTGTGGCTTCTGCCAGTTATGAAAATTTAAGAGTGGAAGATACTTTTTTTTTTCCTTTGAGAAAAAAGAGACATGTTTTATTGACTATAATGGGATTAAATAATAAGTGAATTCAAAAATTTCATTTAGCTATCATCTTGACTATCTGTACTGAAAGACAATGGTCATAACATTTAGATATAAAGATATTTTATAATTTCTTTCTCTTTCGCCTCAAGGGTTACGGACCTCTAGGAAGCAAGATCCACTATTCTGGGCCACTTCTAAGAGTATCTGGCAATGTGGATAAATTGCTCAAGGATCATGACCGTCAGATCCAAGAGGTATCCAGACGGAAAGTTAAGAAAGGACAGGGTGAAGGAAACCTTGGTGGTTTAAGAAGACCTTTCGATTTGGGGGTTGTTCCTGTGTACCCCTCAAGTCGAGGGTCAGCTTCAGTCTTCACTTCTCGAGGTTCTGTAAAGTAGGTAAGAAAAAATTGCAAAATTGCTTGGGGCCTAATTTCAAAGCGAAGAGAAGGGTGCCTTGTGAATTACCTGAGTTAGGAAATGTGCGGCTTTGGGTTCCAGGAATGGAAGTCTGTAATCGTGTATTATGTATAAAGAGGTCTGTAGTTGTTGTTTATTAGCACGAAGCTTTCAAAGAGTTCAATTCGATTGTTATTAATTGAGCTGCAGCTTAGAACTTTATTTTGTTCTCGTCTCTTTGTTCCGTCTCTTTGTTCCTGTGTTATCGTACTTTGACTGCCTTGGAACTTCTAGTATACCAACAGCTGTGAACTTAAGATGCGACACCTAATTTTGTTACCTTTTGGGTGACTGTTTGTGGTTGTTCAAAATTAGGGATTCAATCAATCAGTCAGATTAGGAGTACTTCCCAATTTGGGTTTTCCTTTCCATCCTAGAAAGAGTTTTCAGCTCGATGATTTTGTCATTGACAATGAGGGATGTTATCGAACCTATGTATCGATAGAACAATTGATAGTGCCTTCCCAACGTTAGCTATGGTGACATCTAGTCCAGTTTTTTCTTTTGATAGCCAATTCAATTCCAAGTTCGTTTTCTGTTTAAGATCTAGTTTTCTTTTGAAGAAAAGGTGGGGAATATAACCACCCGATTTAAGTTCTTGTTAGTACTCCGATTCGTGTCTGAAACTATATCTATTTCAGGTGAATTCTTGAAGTGTAAGAGAGAACAAGAAAACATGGAGAAAGAAGCATTCAACAGCAAAATTATTTATTAAATCTATTTGTCAAGCTGATTTTTTTTTCTATGCCACCTTCTGAAAATATTTGTAGAAAGATGACAGTTGCTAAAGTATTTGCGTTTGTGGACTCAACAACTAAACTCGCCGTTCCCAACAGTGAGTTTAGTTGTTTCATGCTCGCCGTTGGAACACGGCGAGTGTAGTTTTTTTATATATAGAAACTCGATGTTCCCAACGGCGAGAACATTTACACTAGAACTCGCTGTTGGGAACATCGAGTTTTGGTATATTTTTTTTTTCAGGTAAGACTCGCTGTTCCCAACGGCGAGGACATTTACACTAGACTCGCTATTGGGAACGACGAGTTTTTTTTTTGTTTTTTGTTTTTTGTTTTTTGTTTTTTGTTTTTTTTTAAGACTTGTCATTCCCAACGGCGATAATATTTACACTAGATAGTTCAAAAAAAAATTTCTATTGAGTTTATTTTCTCGAAAATCCACTAAGTCCAACAGAGTGTGTCACTCTCTGTGAAAGATACACTCTCTGTGAAAATTTCTACACCATCGTAGTTCTTAACAACGAGTGTAGTATAAATGTCCTCGCTATTGAGAACGGCGAGTCTTTTTTCAAAATTTTGAACTAAACTCGCTGTTCCCAACAACGAGTATAGTGTAAATGTCATCTCCATTGGGAACGACGAGTCTACATTGAAAATTTTGAACTGAACTCGCCATTGGGAATGGCGAGTTTTTCAAAAAATTATCACTAAACTCGCCGTGTCCCAACGGCGAGTATGAAACAACTAAACGGGAGTTTAGTTATTGAGTCCACGAGCACAAATACTTTAGCAAATGTCCTCTTTCTGTAAATATTTTCAAAAAATGTCTTATAAAAAAAAATCGATCAAACCAGAGATATTTTATTAAATAATAGTTCAAACTAAAAAAATGGCATTTCTGGAGAATTTTTTCCCAAACTGATCCACTTTTTTATTGTTTTTCCCATACTAACCCATTTTAAAAAAAAATTCTCAAAACAACCCACTCGCTATCTCAGATATCGAGTTTAGTAAAAATCCACTTGCTATCTGAGAAAGCGAGTGTTGGTTTTGAGGTTTTTGGTTTCTTCCCTCGCCAAGACGCGATGTCTCAAAAAGCAAGCTTATTTTAACCAAACTCGCCTTTTTGAGACAGCGAGTGTCGATTGGGGATTCCTTAAACCCCAGCCTTACTGTTTTGATCCTCCCCTCTCTCTCTCCCCGACTTTCTCTCTCCCTCTTTCTCTCTCCATCTCCTTTGTTTTCCCAAACCAGAACAGTGCAGCCCCTCCATCCCGTCATCAGCCCTACTTCTCCTCCCGATCACCCCGAAGCCCTTTGCCCTCCTTGTCGCGCCTCCTGCTCGAGCACGACCCGTTGACAGCTAGTACCCACCTGCTCCTCCCATCCTTGTCCTCGATTCCGCACTCCACCAGCATCGCCCCCATCCACCGCATCTCCTCACCCTCCTACCCAGTCCCCGAGCGCAAGAGAAAGTAATTTGCAAGGGAGGGATTTTCCTATTAAATAATTTTATAATATTTGTTTGCCCATTGAAGCTCTCTTACCTGTTTTAATTTGATTTTGAATTGATGCCATTTCAAGATTATTTCTGGTGATGACGACTTGCCCAAACGGGATGATATTGGGGAATGGCGTAGGAAATTTATACTTTGGGTTCTAGCAAAAACTGGAACCAAGTGTGCAGATGACAATGGTGCCGATGATGTTAAAGACGCAGAAGAGGGTTACGAAGAAGCTATGGCTACCGATGCCCCAGAGGAAAATGGGGAGGCATCTGAAGATGAATACTATCAGCAAGTTAAGAAGCAACGGGTCAACAAACTCATGGCTAGGAAATCACTTTTCCTCTCTCTTCCTCTTACCTACTCCCGAACACACACACAAAAAAAAAAAAAAAAAAAAAAATCCCTAGATCCAACCCCTAGGGGCGGCGGCGGCTTGCCCTCAGCGCCGCCGCCACCCCCCCCCCCCCCCCCTCTCTCCCCGTCGCCCCCCCCACCTCTACTCCACGCCTATCGTGGCCACCATTCCACTACTCCTTTCCCCCGTTGCGAACCTATCCTGACTGCCCATGGGGACCACCATTTCGCCGGCGAACTTCCATCGCCTCGAATCTCCAGCCCCGACCTTCCGGCGCTACGCGATCTCGAACGCAACTCAGGCGGAGCCTTTGGCGGGGCGGCGCGTCCAACTGGCGGAGACGCTGGTCTGTATGGGGCCAGGCAGCTGCCCCCCCTAGATCTGATTTTCCCATGACATGGGGCCAGTGCTTTTGCTGTGGTTGGGGGTAGGAAGCTTGTAGATTTGTGCGATTGAGGGGTGAGACTCGAGTTGGGGTCTCTCCATGATTTGCTGGATATTTGCCCGGATGTTCTGTGCGCTTGCCACCATATCCATACTCTCAGGGCCATTCATGGCGATCTGTGAGGGTTGCTAGTGTGTGTGAAGATGTCGGGAGTTAGGTTGTCTTGCACGTTTGTGGAGCTTGGGCCCAAGGATGGGGTCCCTCCATAATTTGCTAGTTATGTGCTCAGATGTTCTGCGGGCTTGGTCAACACTCCCGGGGCCAGTCATGGCAACCTACGAGGGTTGGTAGTGCGTGTGAAGTTGCCGGCAGTTTGTGAAGTCGGTATGTTGGGGGTGAGGGGTTGTGGGGTTGGGGTGTGGTTGGTCGGGTGTGTCCTACGATGTCGTCGGTGCAGTCTCCACAGCGCATACTATCTGGCTATTGAGCTCCCTCTAGCTTAGGCCACTGCCTCGTGACAGCGTCGCCTCTTCCCACGGATTGGGAGTTTGAGGCGAGATAAGTTTGTATGGTGAGAAATCGCCGGAGAGAGCTTGAGCATGAGAGAGGTAAGGTATACTCTACACGGCTCTCTCCTGGAGGGTGGTGTTAGGTGGGGTGAGCGAGATAGTTGCTTGGTGAGAAATCGCCAGAGAAGAGCGCTATCGTGTGAGATGTGAAAATATCCTTTTCACGGCTATCTCTTTGGTTGCGGCTGTAGGAGCGGCTGGCATGTTTGTAGGATGAGTGGTGGAGATGGTGGGAGGTTGCGATAGTTGTGCATGTGCCATGGGATCAGTTTTCGATCTGCGGGGCTTGGATCCAAAGATGGGGTCCCCCCAGCGAGGTGAATGCAGGGAGTGGCGGGTGATAAAATCCTGCCAGACTTGTTTCAGGTAGGTGTGCATGTGTCGTGGAGGCATTGTACGAAGCTAAACTGACGTACTCATAATTTTGCTGGACCGAGCTGGTATGTCGGCCCACCCTCCAGGGTTGTTGGAGGGAGTTGTTGTTTGTACGCGTCATATTGCTTCATGTATGTTTTATTTTATGTATGTAGTTTGTATTTGGGCCCAGTACTCTGGGTTTGTTTCGTTAAACTCTTATTAATGAAACAGGGTGGCCGTATTCCACCTTTTCCCTAAAAAAAAAAAAAAAAAAAAAAACTCATGGCTAAAGCACAACTATATTCCAGGTTATATATTTCTATATTTCCATTTATCAGCGATCATTTATGATTAAGGAACTTGGGCAAAGTATATGCATACCTCTTTCCTCCGCTCGACAACCCCGCCAATCACCGCTGCTGCTTCGTGTTGCCGTTAAAGGGAGATCGAAACAGCGAGGTTGGGGTTTAAGGAATCCCCAATCGACACTCGCTGTCTCAAAAAGTGAGTTCGGTTAAAACAAGCTCGCCTTTTGAGCCAGCGAGTCTTAGCGAGGGAAGAAACCAAAAACTCAAAACCAACACTCGATTTCTCAGATAGCGAGTGTATTTTTACTGAACTCGGTATCTGAGATAGCGAGTGGGTCATTTTAAAAATTTTTTGTTAAAATGGGTAGTTTGGGAAAAAATTCATTTCTGGACTTGCCTTCTAAAAAGCTCGTAACTGGAAGAAAACAAAAACATATCTTCAAGAGAATCTAGTTTTTTTTTCTTCTCGGGATCCAAGAGGCTATTAGTTTAATTAATTATTGTTGAAAGATTCTGGCCATTGTTTATTATCTAATTAAAATTAATTTCACCTAGATTTTCTCAGTTATCTGTTATGTTACCGAAAAATCAGACAAGATAGTTTTTTTTAAAAAAAAAAAAAGAAAAGGTAGAACATGGCCACCCTATTTCATTAATAAGCAATCAACCAAACAAACTCAACGTACTGGATCAAATTACAAACTACAGACAGAAAATAGAACATGAAGCGCCATGATCAGTATATACGATTAGAGTCCACTTCAACACACTTAAAGGGTGAGCCGACCACAAAAACAACAACAACCAAAACAGCAATCCACAGTCGGCAAGATGGAACCGTCCACAGCTTGTACTGGACCCCATCTTGGGTCCAGTCACAAAGAAATGATCAACTAATTATATGTACGTCAAATAAGCTTCATGCATTGCCTCTCCGGCACGCGCACACCCACCTAAAGCGAATCACGCGGGATTTAGAAGTTCGCCGCTCCCATCCCCATATGCTCTCCCCAACTCCCATAAAAATCAAACAAGATAGTTGTATTTGACCTTTTGCTTTGAAAAAATATAATTAAATAAATAAATCGATCAATCAATTTCACCTTCACCGAGATGTCTTGAAAAAATATAATTATATAAATAAATCGATAAATCGATCAATCAATTTCATTGAGATGTCTTGTACTTTTAAAATTGACTGGATAAAAGAAATTTACAGTATTAATTAAAAGTTATTTGAAAGTGAAAAAAAAGACTAAATATAAAAAAAAAGATACAAAGTTTTGGTTCAGTTTAAAAAAAAAATATACTAAGAATTTTTTGTTTAAAAAAAAGAACACAAAGTTTTAAAAAACTCTACTGAGTTAGTTAGGGTTAGGGTTAGGGTTGGGTTGAAAACCACTTTCATTTTTCATTTGTGGTTAAAAAAACTATATTTATCTTTTATTTGTATTTTAAAAAACATCACTTAACTAATCCGATATTTAAATAAACCCTCCCGAACTCTAACCCTAACCCTAACCCTAACTAACCCAGTGGAGTTTTTTGAAACTTTGTGTCATTTTTTTAAACAAAAAAAATTTTAGTGTATTTTTTTTAATACCGGCCCAAAATATTGTATCCTTTTTTTTATATTTAGCCGGAAAAAAACTACGAAATTAAGAAAATCATATCATATGCAATGCACCAGTTATATTGTCATGTGCTACCTACTTTCTATATTGTCAATACCTTGTGCGTTTGTTTCCTTTTTTTTTCTTTTTTCTTTTTTCTGAAAACCGTATTGTGGATTGGCGTTTGTTTTAAGTGTTTTTCCCAAACACTATTGAGAATACTGACTCCCCCTCTTTTTCGAAAGCTTCCCAGTCTCTCCTCTCACCTCACTCACGAGCCCCCTCCTTCGTTGTCTTCTTCCTCCCCCCTCTTTTCGAAAGAAAACTCCACCCTCTTCTCACATCACTCACGAGCTCTACTCTCGCCCGTCTCTTCCAGATCTGGTCTCCCTTACTATCGGCGACACCCCCTTCACTCTCTTCTCGCCCGTCTCTCCCTTGAGGAAGCTAACCCTACTCACTTCGAACCTGTATGGCATTTTCTTCCTCTCTTCTTTTTCAGAACAGATCTGATCTCCCCCCCCCCCCCCCCCCCCCAAATCAACGTTTTTGGAACGATTCTACTGTGAAATCGAGCCCAAACGTCTGATTCTCTCGCTGGCGACTTCAATACCAGTCTCTTTTTCTGTCGATTTGGTGAGGGGTTGAGGAGTTTCGGTTGGGGGGTTAATGGTTTGCACTACCCGTGCTGCATACAGGAGAAGAGCTAGGGAACGAAGGGCAAATCGAATCAAAAAACTGCTCAAGGTCGAATCCTTTGCTGACAATTTCTTCCTCGTTCAATTCCAATCAAAGGTATGATCCGTGGGGCACTTTATTTGGTTGTTTTTCTGTACGAATTTTCCCCAATTTTTAATAGGCTTTTGGACCAAATTTTTTTTGATGCAATGCGATCCAAACTGAGATTAGTTGATGATATGCTGTTGCCAATTTTTTGTTTAACCGGTGGCTCCTTGCAACCTACGGTTATCCGATCAGAAGGACTAATTGAAGGAATTTGTCATTTTTTTTATCGGTATTTCTTCAATATAGATGAGTAATATGGGTAGGGGGAAGGAGAAGGCAGTGGAGGAGGATTATGGAAAGTGACCTCCCCATATTGTGCATTGTTTTGTCAACCTTATGGAGGCTGCAGTTGACAGTGATTGTCTAAAAAGCAACACATTCGACGCAAAAACTTGGAGTAATTTTGCGCTACAAATGCAAGTCTTGTGTGGCCGTTCATTCACGGTAACACAATTGAAGTCAAAATATCCGAGACTTAAATCAGACTGAAAGGTGTTTTCTGATATGAAGAAACAGAGCGGTTTTGGTTGGGATGAAGTCAACGAAACCGTGACTTGCGAGAAACCAGTCTGGGAACAATATGTTAAGGTTAATATATATAATCTCAAAGTTTGATTTTTGTTTGTGAATCCTTTTTATTATACTTCATCTTGACTCTAATACATGCATAGTAATAACAAATTCTATGATTAGATGCATCCTGCCGCCAAAAGATTTGAACATAAGGGGTTGACAGATTTTGATGCTTTGACCAAAATAATGGAAGAGTCTACTGCTCACGGCAATGTGACAAGGGCTTCCACCCAAAGGGTGTTGGATGATGATGAGGAGCAGAGGATGAATTATGAGTTTGGCCACCCTCATCAGTCAAATGTACATGTGCTTGAGGACGATGATGATGTACCAATAGGTTCGGGGTCGGGCTCTCGTAAGAGAAAATCCGGTACCTCAAGTGGCCGGGGATTAGCCATGTCCGTTGTGAAAAATTATATTAGCTCCTGTATGGAAACTGAGGAGGTAAAAAGAAGCAGGCTGAAGAAAAAAATAGAGGTGGAAAGTAATGTCTCCGCTGACCCTGCTTTGGCAGAGTTGGATGAATGCCAGGATAAAATCATGGCGATGACATGGATTGATCCCGACAAAGCTGTGAGAGCAATAGCCCACCTAGTAGAAAATCCTCGTGCTTGTCATAGTTTCCTCCGTCTGACCCCAACACATCAGGAGGCTTGGGTCAGGATGTATGGTAGGCAGTAGCCATCCCATTCGGTTGAATGGGATGAAGAAGTCATAATGTGTACTATTTTTTTACTATTATTTGCGTATTTGCGTGAGATATAATGTACTATGACGGTGGGATGGTGTAACATTGCATATTTCATTCACTTTGAGTTTTATTTTTTTACCAAAAGTGATTTGCTATTAGTAGTGAACTTTATTACTTTCTCCATTTGATTTCTATCTTTTTGTCATAGTGAGTTACTATTGCAAGTGCAACCTCTGTTATGGACACTTCTTCATCCAGTAGTGACAATGTTGATCAGTTGATGAACATAATCTTCCTAGCTGATTTATGTGAAGAACTTGACAATGAAGAAAGTGCAACGTCCTCTCGAAAACAAACAGGACGTGAATATCTGAATGAAATGTTAGAGGGTTCCCAGTTCACGTTTCATGGAATATTCCGTATGAACCAAAATTGTTTCATGGCCTTGTGTGTTTTTTTGAAAAATGGGAACCAAGATTGTTCCACGTTGGATTTATCATCTTCCCAATTGAATCGTATGAATAGGAAAAGAGATGATATTGCCATGGCAATGTGGAATGCAACACACTAATGTAATTTGAATGTAAAAAATTGTCATTGCATCCTTTTTCGAACTGTTTCGAATGTAATATTTTCTGCAAGGTGTGTGATTTCATCTTCACAATTTATGGATGAACAAGTACTGAACGCGGAATCAATTTTGTGCATATGATTGGCCACTAAAAATGGATGGAATTGTCAGTAGCATTTGCGATTTGAAATACACTTTTTTGAAAACTAAGAAAGTTGATGTCGTAATAGACAATGATGATAGGTTTTCATTCAATGTGGAATGTGTCCCTCCCCCACCCCACTGCCACTTTCTGCTTGGTTGTATCGACAGGCAACGGATATTGAGATTGGGGTATATGATTGAACAACCACTAAAATGATGTATAATACCATTTAAACTGATCTGTGGTTGATGTTTGGAATGAAAGGTTAAGAAAAGAATGAATTAATTATGGTAAACAATGATGATGAATTCAGTTATTGTCGACGACAATGTGGGAAGGGGTTGGGGGGGGGGTGGTCAACATTGTACTTAGTGGCAATAGGCGTGGCATTGTAAAAAATGCAGCCCTATTGTGGATTTTTCATCATTGATTTGAACAATCTGAGCCTACGACAAATATGATTTTCTTTTTCCTTCACAGCAAATATCAAAGGGATTCACAAATCCTGATGGGCATCATAATACATTTGCAGAATCATAGAACACAGTAGAATATACTGAATACAGAGTGCATCATCTGAACAAATCATGTTGCTCCCCAAACCATGAAAACAAGCTGGTTTGTTTGTTCTAGGTTCTTTTTTTTTAAAACCTGAGGTAATATCCTGAGTTGGCCTTTGTTTTGAGTGTTTTTTTGGAAACACTATTCAGAATACTTCAAGAGCAGTAAGTGAACAAATTTGTTTTTTTATCACCTAGCGAAAATGAAGTCGTTAAAGTCAATGATGAACGGATTTTAGTCAATGTTGACAATGTGCTTTGTACTAGTGGGCGTGGCATTGTAAAAAATGCAGCTCTAGTATGGAGTTGTTATTATTGATTTGATGAATCTGAGACTGCAACTAGGTTGTATTTTTCCTGCATTATGTTCTTTTCATGGTTTTCGATAAGAGGGGGGTATCAGTATTCTGAACAGTGTTTCCAAAAAAAAACCACCCAAAACAAAGGCCAACTCAGGATATTACTTCAGGAAATTTAAGAAAATAACCTGGAACAACAGACCAGCATGTTTTGATGGTTTGGGGAGCATCTGATTTGTTCAGATGAATTGCACTTGTATTCAGTATATTCTACTGTGTTTTACCATTCTGCAATTTGTATTATGATGCATCAGGATTTGTGAATCCTTTTTGGTGAAAAAAAAAAGCAAAGGAGTTTTTTTGCCTTAATAGAGTGTGGGGTTTCAGTATTCTGAATAGTGTTATCCAAAAAACACTCTTAACAAATGCCAACTCAGGTGATTACTTCAGGAAATTATAAAATGGTTTTGGGTAGTGTGGTAGGGTAAAAATGGCTTGAGGCCCAACCAGGGCCCAATACAACTCTCACTCAAAAATGGTAAAAACAGCAATCTAGTTCGGCTTCGAACCACTACAGGGTCGGCGCCGAGCCTCAAGTTCACCCCCACAGAACTGGTCTCCTCGTATCCGACGAGCCTCAATGGTCCTCGGCCTCCGATCCATGACAGCCCCATGGGCCGTCCCCCCATCCTGGCGAGGCATGAGGATGACCTGGCACAGCCTAGGCCCTCCGATTCTCCCAAAGGCACAGGAGACCCATGATCAGCCATGTCAGCTCCAAATACCACTTAGGGCGTTGCCACGTCAGCCCTATACCACTCTGGGCACTGCCACGTCTGCCCTAAACTCCTTGGGCCTCCTGCCACGTCAGGCCCATGGGCTTTCGGGTCCAGACCCGGCCCCCAAGTGGATCCATACCCGGTTGGGATTCCCTATAAATACAAGACCCTCACCCACCTTTTCAGGTAACCAATCTTTTGCCACTTAAATTCACCTAGTTATTGCTACTCCCTCACAGAGACTGACTAGATCGTCGGAGGGTCCGCCACCGGGATAAACCCCGGTGTTTCAGGACCGTCTGCAGGTACACAAGACCTCGGATCCGAATCCTCTGATCCGAGCCCAGACATCCACCCCATTCCGAGCCCGTCGCAGGTACCGCCCGGTCAACCGAAGGTCGGCAGACAAGCAGCTTTCTCCTTCAATACAAATCGAGTCCGAACTCACACCTGGTGCATCCACACGTCTCCCAGAAACAAATCGCATCAGGTTGGCACCGTCTGTGGGAATACTGCTTCAGAAGTCGACCCGAGCCCGACCATCAAGGGACCTCGACAGCCGAACTCTCTTGGCCTCCAAGGGCAAGGGGGCTGCTTCCTCCGTCAACCGACGGGACTCGCCCCCACCATCTGCTAACGCCGGGTCACGCATTTCAAAACACAGGGCTCCCCATCAGGGGTCCCAAAGGAGCGTCACCCGTCAAGTCCAGCCCGACCTACGGGGGATAATCGTCAACTGACAGGTTAGCCGCAGCAGGGGAAGGGCCGCTTCCAACCCAGCCCCGAACCATCCAAGACCGCCGCCCGAGGGACGGAGGCCAGCGCTCAGCCGCGTCGGAAGGCAACCTTCGGACCGACCAAACAGGGTCGAGGGAGCCCCCGTAACTCACAAGGAGTTCCAGGACTTCCGAAGAGAAATTCTTGGGGCTCTCCGACGGGCCCCCAGGGAGGAAGCCCTCCATTCCCAAACCGGGTCGGACGCCGAGGCCAGCGTGTCCCGCCCATCAACAATCCAGCCAGAGGACGATGGCGTGCTCCTAAGGTGCCTCCAAGAAATGGAGGATCGCCTCGATCACATAGGAGACGACGACCAATGAGCAGCTCAGGGGTACAGACCTGTCCGTCCTCCCTTCTCCGCCCCCATCCTCCAAGCGGAAATACCCAGGAATTTTCGACCACCTCAATTCGAGACCTACGACGGCGAGGGAGATCCTGCTGATCACATGGAGGGTTTCAAAACCCTCATGATGATTCACAGCGTCTCGGATCCCCTGCTGTGCCGAGCCTTCCCTGCCACCCTTCGGGGTCCGGCTCGTGAATGGTTCTCAAAGCTCACCCCCGGCTCCATTTACTCCTTCGACCAACTAGAGGGCAATTTTCTTGCCCACTTTGTCATCAGCCGGAAGGCCGAAAGGACCAGCGCCTCTTTACTTGGGCTCAGACAGATAGAGAGGGAGTCACTCAGAGTGTTCGTCCGGAGGTTTACCACAGAGGCAAGGTCGGTCTCCTCCCTTGATCCAGGCGTCGCCTCCGCTGCATTTCGGCACAACGTCCGTCATGGAAAGCTGAAGGCTTCTTTGGCGAAGAAACCCCCCGTCGACTTTCCCGACCTCCTCAACAGGGTCGAGAAATACATTAGGGCAGAAGAGGCCCTTAACCCCGAAGATGCCAGGGAGGCCACCGGGAAGGGAAAACGGAAGGCCGAAGAAGTCGAACCATCAAAGAAGGCTCCGAGGGACGCGGGGGCCATGAAGAAGGTCCCGCCGGTCCCCCGCTTCGAGAGGTACACTCCCTTGACACATAACGTATCCGCCATCCTATTAGAAATCGAAGACAAAGGCATTGTCCGACTACCTCCCCGATCTAATAACAACAAGAATCGAGATCAGCACTTCTACTGCCGCTTCCACAGAGATCACGGACACGAAACCGACCAATGCCGGGCCCTGAAAGACGAAATCGAGGAACTCATCTCAAGAGGATACCTCCGAGAATTCACCCGAGAAGGCCCACGGGATCGGCGAGATGCTAAGAACCGGAGGCTCTCGCCTCCGAACCCTACTCCGAACCGCATCCAGGGTCGGGATCCCGAGTCCGAGGGAGCCACGGATACGCCATTCATCTTGCACTGTGTCCACGGAGGGCCAATGGGAGGAGAATCAAATACTTCCCGAAAAGCCTTCATCCGAGAGGTGAATGCTGTCCAGGACAACCCCTCGCCCAAGCTACAACCGATGCCGATCTCCTTCTCAGGAGAGGACCTCGAAGGCGTTCGCCTACCCCACTGCGATGCCCTCGTCATTAGCCTCCACATGGCTAATTGTGAAGTTCGCCGAATCCTCATCGACAACGGCAGCTCGGTTAATATTCTTTTTCTCGAAGCCTTTGAGAACCTCAAGTTACCTAGAGGCAAACTCAAGCCGGCCGGATACACCTTGCATGGGTTCTCCGGCATCCCTGTCGTGATAGAAGGGATTGTTACCCTCGACGTTACCGCAGGATCGGCTCCTGTCAAGAGGATCGAATCCATGGACTTCATGGTGGTCAACGTCAAGGCAGCTTACAACGCCATACTCGGCCGACCCGGACTATGCTCCCTCCAAGCAGTGCCTTCGGCTTACCATCTAAAACTTAAATTTCCCACCCCGTAAGGAGTCGGCACCGTCCGAGGCAGCCAAGAAGCAGCGCGATCGTGCTACATGACCACCATCGGGGGAGGTGTGTTCCCCCTCGACGCCGTCGAACTCGAACCTGAGAAGGACGGCCCTGCTCCCGAACCTATCGTCAAGCTGGAGGAGGTCCCAGTCGACGCCGAGCACCTAATGAAGTTCCTTGAAGGACGAACATAGGTTCTAGCCTGGATAAATGTAAATATGTTTTTGTGTAAGCGCTCATATGTAAAGGGCCGTCTTAGCGGCCCTCCCTATCTTATACGAAAGAAATCTCTTTTTGTCGAACTCCAAACTCCTCGGCAGATCCGACCTAACACCGGACAATGGGATCGGCACCCGAGTTTTCACTCCGGTATCATCCCCAGCGCCTCGGTAGGTCCGACTCGGCCTCAGGCCAGGGAGACTTCACAACACACCACGCCGATCCCTTGCGGATCGACAGGGCCAAACCACACCGCCTTCATCATTCATTACACCATCAGCCAGAGCAAAGAGTGAAAAGAATTCCTTATTCATACTCCTTTGTTGGGTTATGAGAAAACAAACAAAGACCGTTACAGAAACACTCCACTCATCTCAAACTGAAGGAAGTCGCCATCTTAGGGTCCCTCGGGTCCGACGAAGGGCGGGATTATTCCGACCGAGCGACTAGGAGCCCTCTCCTCGTCATAATGGTCCTTAGGCTCAGCCACGGTCGACACACCAGCCACGGAGCTCTGGGCATCAACTGGTGCAGCAGCAGCGCAGAGGGAACCCCCTCCGCTCGCCGACCCACTGAGGAAGATGTCGAGACACCCAGCATCGTCTTGTAACGGTGTATCTCCATCTCCTTCTCCACAAGGACATCGCAAAGTAACCTCTCAGAAGAGGGCCTCTGCACCGAGGCACTCGACATGGCCTGTCCAAGACCTGCACCGCCAAGTTCCCGATCCACCATCGCCCTCCTCAGCCGGCTCGCCTCCTCACTTAAGGCTTCAGACTTATTCCGATAATAATGAAAGGCCGCATCAGTGTCACGAGCCTCCTTTCGGTAGCGAACCAACGCGGCCTCCAGGGTCTCAACTTTGCTCCGGAGCCACGCCACGTCAGAACGACGGGGGTCCACCTCGGGAAGGAGAGCCGCAACCTACAAGAGAACCAGCCAACTCAACCCATATAAGCAAGAAGGTTCGGAAATATCCGAGGTCAAAACACTTGGCCGATCAAAAAATCCTTTTTTATAAATTGAGTTGCTTCTTACAAAAAATGCGGTGGCCAGTCCGCGGAAGGCAAATACAATCGAGAGAGGGAAAAAGAAAGATAAAACTACACAACTTGTTTTCCCACCTTGGCATCGGTCGGGTTCGCAGGAGGGTCGACAGCCGGGTTATCAACGGGCCCTTCTTCGCTAGGGGTCTTCGGTGTCCCCTCAATCTCCATGTCATACTCAAAGTTGGACAGGTTGACGGTCGGGTAGAAGTGCCTCACATGACTGAGGGCCTTCGCGTAACACTCGTCCTGGGCCTTGATCACCATCAGCTGACCCGCATTCGTCAGCTCTTCCCTCTCCTTGGCGAACGCTGCCGTCAACTCCTCCTTCTCCTTGGCGAACTTCTTCTTCAAGGAGACCACCCTCTTCCCCCACTCCGTATCCTTGGCCTCGAGCTCAAGCTTCATCTGCTGCTCCCTCTTGTGCGAGCCCTCGAGCTCGATCCACATCTCCTTCATCTCCCGCTCGCTCTTATCCGCCCGAGCTCGCTCTTGTGCCAGGGACGCTTCGTAGAGGTTCTTTACGTTAGCCCCCTGCATGCAAGCCTGCGACCGACAAGCGCAGATAAGAAAAAGACTCCCGCAGCAAAATTAACAAGGGGGATAGGGTCGACGAGCTTACCAGCACGGTGGCCTGCGCCAGGCGCGTGAACGCCACCTCCACGGGCTCGCTCTCCATCTCCTTACGGTCGCGAGGGGTTGCCAACTTCTCCGCCACCTCCACGGCCTGGGCCTCCTCGGTCAGACAGTCCCCCATCCGAACCGACCAATTCGATGCCCACTGTTGCCGCAACATCTCCACCACCGGGTCCTCTTCTTCGACCTCGACCAAGGGACCTTTCCCCTTGTCAAGATCGGATGCCTTCGCTTGGCCCTGGCCCCTCGAAGTAGCCACCCCCTTGTCCGTCTCCGAGCGAGTCCGCTTGGTCCTCGGCTCGAGCTGGGCCTCCGAGATGGCTAGAGACGCCTCCCTCGGCCTCTTCGTCGCCTCCCCCTTTTTCTCGGCCTTCTCCTTCTTCAGGGTGAGCCTCTTTGCCTTGATCAATGCTTCATCCATATCTGCAGAAAAATCCATTAAGAGCAATGAGCAAGAAAGTACGAAAAGATCGAGAGAAAAGAAACAACTACATACACAGAACGGCTGGGCTCAGTCCAACGCTCGCCAGGTGGGCCTCCGTCACCTTCGTCCAATCGATACTATGTGACAGACGGAGGCGCTCGACAAAACCCCACTCCTCGGCCGTCAAATCCCTCGGCCTCGGCGGTTGATAGCTCTGCTTGGAGTGGTTCCATCGAGTGGGAATGTCCCAGGGCTCTTCACTCCGGATCACCAGATATTTTTTCTTCCAATCCTTGATGGAGTCCGGGTGGCTGTGAACGACCTTCCCCTTACTCCGGGGCGAGATGTAGTAAACACCCTCAGCCGCCGAGCTGATCATCAACATTGCTCGGAACACATTCAGCCGCAGGGGTACCTTCTGTTCCTCGCACATCAGCACAAAGCAGATAATCTACTTCCAAGAGTTCGGCCCGTATTGCATCGGCGCCAAGGAGGCCCAGTTCAGCACATCCCGAACAAACGGGTGGACTGGCAGCCTCAGCCCGGAGATGAAGGCGTCCACTGGGAAGACGCAATACCAAGCAGAAAGGGGATCGGTTGGGCGCAGAGTAGAGCTCGGCAACATCAATTCGTAGTCGGGCCCTATGTGGTATGCAAGCTGCAAAACCTCCAAGTCCCCGCCCTCCAAGACGGTCGGAATCGCGTCCATCATCACCCTCTTCTGACTCGGCGAAGAGGGCTGCACGCCAAAGAGCTCCTTGTCCGAGAGGTCGTCGGGATACTGGCGGAAAGGCTTCGGCTGTACGGGCGAACCTGTCCTCAAATTATGGTAAACAGGCGCCTGGCTCGAACCACCAGTCCTCGACCCTGCCTTCCTCGGAGCCCTCTTCCTCTTCTTGGTTCGCTCCGGCGAGGGGGTAGATAATGGCCCCCGACCAGTCGGCATGGAACTCGAACCCGCACCCTGAACTGTGGATCTCCTTACTGTGTCGCCCTCGCCTCCCTCCTCCTCGGAAGTCAACTCCAGAACACGGGCACCGTCCGAACCATCACTCGCTTCCTCCGACTCGCTACTCTCCACCACGAAGGGATTTCGGGAGCGTAACGGCCTCACATTGTGTACCACCCCCTCCTCACCTACTGGTTCCTCCCACGAAACCGAATCGGAAGGCTCCGCAGCGTGTACTGACTCCTCCTCAAGCACGGGCTCCTCCCACGACGTCGATTTGGAGGCAGGTTTCACTTCCCCCCTAGACGTCGACGCTGACGAGCCAGACTGAGCCCTATCCATCTGTGCCTAAACTAAACAGACTTACCAACTAACCTGGGGTCGCTTCGGAAGGACGAGCCTAGTACAGCAAACTGCAGGGACGAGCGCTGAAGTGTTGGAAGATTTTTTGAAAAGGAAAGCAGCGAGAAAGAAGTAGGCGAAAGAGGGAGAGGGGGGAATATTTATAGAGGATGAAAACGACTTCTCGATTTCCGCAATTACTGTTCACTGATTGACGTACAACTGCCACCTGGAAAATCGCGCCACGTCTTCGAAACGTGCGCTGCTGACGTCATCCAGGGCCAGGCTGGCAGCCAGACGCAGGGGTCGGTTCGGATGGAGTATTCGGCGGAGAAAACATTTTACTTAAGATTTAAAGCGCCGTCCTTCGACAGACGCCCCGGGCTCCAGGGCTCGGTCGGTTCCCCTCTCACTCGTGAACAGCTCGGGGCTTACGGCCTTGGCAAGCCGAAACCCCGAACTGTTCGAGGGTGGAACAGAAACCGCCATCGCCTGGAGCCCTATCGGAAGACAGATTGGCCAAACTCCAATCGGAGACGACCCATCTATCCGAGGCTCTTCAGCCCCAAGTCCGGAATACGGTTGATGCCCTTCCCGTCTGGATCTCTCTCGGGCCAAACAACCTTGTCAGGGTCGTCTGACCCGAAAAAGGATCCAGACGGCAGAGCCACCACCAATCCGAGGCCCCTTATCTACCGGTCCGGATTTCGGTCGTTACCCCTCTCGCCCTGATCTCCCCTGGATCTGGCTACCGTATCAGAGCCATCAGATCCAAGAAAAGATCCGGGCGGCAGAATAACCACCTCTCCGACACGACCGGGGGTAAAATTTTGCAAGAGACAGATGTCCGCCGGAGCAGACACCTCTGATGGCCAATGGACCACCCTTGCTGTGATCCAACCCGCTGTGGGGGGAGGGGTACTTATAGCCTCCCCCATAGGCCGGCCTTTATGACATGGGGAAAGCCAAACGACGGAAACCCATGCGCCATGCATTTATTAGGCGGCACAATTAAGGCCCCTGGGAAATTGGAACATCACACAGATTCCGGAGCGCCTTCAATGCTCCGCAAAAACAGCGGGCTACCCCACTCAAACATTCTAAGGCACAACGGTTCGCCCTCACCCTTGCCGACCCGTAATCCCTCGCCAGCTCGAGGTCAGGTCTAGCACCAGGGTAGTCTTTTCAGGAAGGCTCCACGGCTCGCCATCGCCCTTACCGACCCGTAATCCCTTGCCAGCTCGAGGTCAGGTCTGGCACCAGGGTGGTCTTCTCAGGAAGGCCCAACGGCTCGCCATCACCCTTGTTGACCCGTAATCCCTCGCCAGCTCGAGGTCAGGTCTAGCACCAGGGTAGTCTTCTCAGAAAGGCTCCACGGCTCGCCATCGCCCTTGCCGACCCGTAATCCCTCGCCAGCTCGAGGTCAGGTCTGGCACCAGGGTGGGCTTCTCAGGAAGGCCCAACGGCTCGCCATCACCCTTGTTGACCCGTAATCCCTCGCCTGCTCGAGGTCAGGTCTAGCACCAGGGTAGTCTTCTCAGGAAGGCTCCACGGCTCGCCATCCCCCTTGCCGACCCGTAATCCCTCGCCAGCTCGAGGTCAGGTCTGGCACCAGGGTGGGCTTCTCAGGAAGGCCCGACGGCTCGCCATCACCCTTGTTGACCCGTAATCCCTCGCCAGCTCGAGGTCAGGTCTAGCACCAGGATAGTCTTCTCAGGAAGGCTCCACGGCTCGCCATCGCCCTTACCGACCCGTAATCCCTCGCCAGCTTGAGGTCAGGTCGGGCACCAGGGTGGTCTTCTCAGGAAGGCCCAACGGCTCGCCATCACCCTTGTTGACCCGTAATCCCTCGCCAGCTCGAGGTCAGGTCTAGCACCAGGGTAGTCTTCTCAGGAAGGCTCCACGGCTCGCCATCCCCCTTGCCGACCCGTAATCCCTCGCCAGCTCGAGGTCAGGTCTGGCACCAGGGTGGGCTTCTCAGGAAGGCCCGACGGCTCGCCATCACCCTTGTTGACCCGTAATCCCTCGCCAGCTCGAGGTCAGGTCTAGCACCAGGGTAGTCTTCTCAGGAAGGCTCCACGGCTCGCCATCGCCCTTACCGACCCATAATCCCTCGCCAGCTCGAGGTCAGGTCTGGCACCAGGGTGGTATTCTCAGGAAGGCCCAACGGCTCGCCATCACCCTTGTTGACCCGTAATCCCTTGCCAGCTCGAGGTTAGGTCTAGCACCAGGGTAGTCTTCTCAGGAAGGCTCCACGGCTCGCCATCGCCCTTACCGACCCGTAATCCCTCGCCAGCTCGAGGTCAGGTCTGGCACCAGGGTGGTCTTCTCAGGAAGGCCCAACGGCTCGCCATCACCCTTGTTGACCCGTAATCCCTCGCCAGCTCGAGGTCAGGTCTAGCACCAGGGTAGTCTTCTCAGAAAGGCTCTACGGCTCGCCATCGCCCTTGCCGACCCGTAATCCCTCGCTAGCTCGAGGTCAGGTCTGGCACCAGGGTGGTCTTCTCAGGAAGGCCCAACGGCTCGCCATCACCCTTGTTGACCCGTAATCCCTCGCCTGCTCGAGGTCAGGTCTAGCACCAGGGTAGTCTTCTCAGGAAGGCTCCACGGCACGCCATCGCCCTTACCGACCCGTAATCCCTCGCCAGCTCGAGGTCAGGTCTGGCACCAGGGTGGTCTTCTCAGGAAGGCCCAACGGCTCGCCATCACCCTTGTTGACCCGTAATCCCTCGCCAGCTCGAGGTCAGGTCTAGCACCAGGGTAGTCTTCTCAGAAAGGCTCCACGGCTCGCCATCGCCCTTGCCGACCCGTAATCCCTCGCCAGCTCGAGGTCAGGTCTGGCACCAGGGTGGGCTTCTCAGGAAGGCCCAACGACTCGCCATCACCCTTGTTGACCCGTAATCCCTCTCCAGCTCGAGGTCAGGTCTAGCACCAGGGTAGTCTTCTCAGGAAGGCTCCACGGCTCGCCATCGCCCTTACCGATCCATAATCCCTCGCCAGCTCGAGGTCAGGTCTGGCACCAGGGTGGTCTTCTCAGGAAGGCCCAACGGCTCGCCATCACCCTTGTTGACCCGTAATCCCTCGCCAGCTCGAGGTCAGGTCTAGCACCAGGGTAGTCTTCTCAGGAAGGCTCCACGACTCGCCATCGCCCTTACCGACCCGTAATCCCTCGCCATCTCGAGGTCAGGTCGGGCACCAGGGTGGTCTTCTCAGGAAGGCCCAACGGCTCGCCATCACCCTTGTTGACCCGTAATCCCTCGCTAGCTCGAGGTCAGGTCTAGCACCAGGGTAGTCTTCTCAGAAAGGCTCCACGGCTCACCATCGCCCTTGCCGACCCGTAATCCCTCGCCAGCTCGAGGTCAGGTCTGGCACCAGGGTGGGCTTCTCAGGAAGGCCCAACGGCTCGCCATCACCCTTGTTGACCCGTAATCCCTCGCCAGCTCGAGGTCAGGTCTAGAACCAGGGTAGTCTTCTCAGGAAGGCTCTACGGCTCGCCATCGCCCTTGTTGACCCGTAATCCCTCGCCAGCTCGAGGTCAGGTGTAGCGCCAGGGTAGTCTTCTCAGGAAGGCTCAACGGCTCGCCATCGCCCTTGCCAACCCGTAATCCCTCGCCAGCTCGAGGTCAGGTCTAGCACCAGGTAATCTTCTTAGAAAGTTTCAACGGCTCGCCATCGCCCTTGCCGACCCATAGACCCTCGCCGGCTCGAGGAGCGCTCTAACATCAGGACAACTCCCTCATGATGGCCCAGTGATTTGTCATCCCATTTCTCCAATCATAAACACTCCTCCACGGCTAGCTCCCGCACCCCCGCAGGAGTGGGGGGCTTGTGTGGTAGGGTAAAAATGGCTTGAGGCCCAACCAGGGCCCAATACAACTCTCACTCAAAAATGGTAAAAACAGCAATCTAGTTCGGCTTCGAACCACTACAGGGTCGGCGCCGAGCCTCAAGTTCACCCCCACAGAATTGGTCTCCTCGTATCCGACGAGCCTCAATGGTCCTCGGCCTCCGATCCATGACAGCCCCACGGGCCGTCCCCCCATCCTGGCGAGGCATGAGGATGACCTGGCACAGCCTAGGCCCTCCGATTCTTCCAAAGGCACAGGAGACCCATGATCAGCCATGTCAGCTCCAAATACCACTTAGGACATTGCCACGTCAGCCCTATACCACTCTGGGCACTGCCACGTCCGCCCTAAACCCCTTGGGCCTCCTGCCACGTCAGGCCCATAGGCTTTTGGGTCCAGACCCGGCCCCCAAGTGGATCCATACCCGATTGGGATTCCCTATAAATACAAGACCCTCACCCACCTTTTCAGGTAACCAATCTTTTGCCACTTAAATTCACCTAGTTATTGCTACTCTCTCACAGAGACTAACTAGATCGTCGGAGGGTCCGCTACCGGGATAAACCCCGGTGTTTCAGGACCGTCTGCAGGTACACAAGACCTCGGATCCGAATCCTCTGATCCGAGCCCAGACATCCACCCCATTTCGAGCCCGTTGCAGGTACCGCCCGGTCAACCGAGGGTCGGCAGACAAGCAGCTTTCTTCTTCAATACAAATCGAGTCCGAATTCACACCTGGTGCATCCACACGTCTCCCAGAAACAAACCGCATCAAGTAGCATGCTGATGTGTATAAAATGCTCATGGCAGCATTGTATCAGTTTGTGTGCAGTGTAAACCATACAGTGTGCTAACAATCTCCCACCATGTTGTTACTAATATATAAACCATCAGTATGCATTAAAAAACCACCAAGATGGGCACCCACACTCAGCACAGCATTGTATCAGTTTGTGTGCAGTATAAACCATCAGTGGATATGATGAAAGTTATCCACCATGATAAACCACCAAGATGTACCTGCTGTTGGAATTTGACAAATAAGGCAATAACTGGATATGATGAATTTTGTAATGGATACTACCCACTTTCAAATTTTGGAAGTGATTATGTTAAATTCTGATCCATTAATACTCTTTGGAGTAGTTATTGTTGTCTACTTTAAACGAAAGTAAGGCCTTAATTCTACATCAAATTTGAGGATGACTTCTTCTGTGATATGAGAAAGCAATTTGTGTTTAACTTGGTTAATTTCCATATTGTACACAAACTGATACAATGCTGTGCTGAGTATTGGTGGCCATCATGGTGGTTTTTTAATGCATACTGATGGTTTATATATTAGTAACAACATGGTGGGAGATTGTTAGCACACTGATGGTTAATACTGCACACAAACTGATACAATGCTGTGCTGAGTGTGGGTGCCCATCATGGTGGTTTTTTAATGCATACTGATGGTTTATATATTAGTAACAACATGGTGGGAGATTGTTAGCACACTGATGGTTTATACTGCACACAAACTGATACAATGCTGTGCATCATGTGGGTGCCCATCATGGTGGTTTTTTAATGCATACTGATGGTTTATATATTAGTAACAACATGGTGGGAGATTGTTAGCAGACTGATGGTTAATACTGCACACAAACTGATACAATGTTGTGCTGAGTGTGGGTGCCCATCATGGTGGTTTTTTAATGCATACTGATGGTTTATATATTAGTAACAACATGGTGGGAGATTGTTAGCACACTGTATGGTTTGTACTGCACACAAACTGATACAATGCTGTGCTGAGTGTGGGTGCCCAGCTTGGTGGTTTTTTATCACCTACTGATGGTTTATATATTAGTAACAACATGGTGGGAGAGTGTTAGCACACTGATGGTTAATACTACACACAAAATGATACAATGCTGTGCTGAGTGTGGGTGCCCATCATGGTGGTTTTTGAATGCATACTGATGGTTTATATATTAGTAACAACATGGTGGGAGATTGTTAGCACACTGTATGGTTTATACTGCACACAAACTGATACAATGCTGTGCATCATGTGGGTGCCCATCATGGTGGTTTTTTAATGCATACTGATGGTTTATATATTAGTAACAACATGGTGGGAGATTGTTAGCACACTGTATGGTTTGTACTGCACACAAACTGATACAATGCTGTGCTGAGTGTGGGTGGCCATCATAGTGGTTTTTTAATGCATACTGATGGTTTATATATTAGTAACAACATGGTGGGAGATTGTTAGCACACTGATGGTTTCTACTGCACACAAACTGATACAATGCTGTGCTGAGTGTGGGTGCCCATCATGGTGGTTTTTTAATGCATACTGATGGTTTATATATTAGTAACAACATGGTGGGAGATTGTTACATACAGTATGGTTTATACTGCACAAAATCTTATACAATGCTGTGATGAGTACATAAAAAATGGTGGGAGATTATTACCAAAAAAAATAAGATTGCATACTGCTGTATAGGTATGCAACAAATGTGCAATTGAGCTGGCTCAGTATCAAGTTTTTGAACATATTTTTGTTGTGAAGGAAGATACAAAGTGGGAGATGATGGCAGCTGATCCCGTATTTTATTTTGTAGTCTATGCCTCCAAGTCAATACAAAGTGGGAAGACATGCCAAGAAAAATTTTCTTCACAAAGTTTCTTTACAAAGTTTGTAATGTTTGCACCCCTCCCGTATTTTATTTTGTAATGTTTGCTTTCAGTTTCTTTACAAAGTCTCCATTGTTATCTGCCTGAGCTGGTGTCCAGCTTCTTATTAGCATTGTTAACATTGTTATCAGACACTTTATATAGTCTTCTTAGAATGGTTCAGAATGATTCAGGTTTCAGGTTTCCTTATTGTTCAGCATGGACCTCAGTCTGCAAATATTTGGTTAAGCAAATTTCAATTTTGGTTATCTTTTTCCTTTTCCTCATATGGTTAATGTAGCAAGTTTCTGCTACACAATTTATTCTTCCTTGAATATTTTTGAATTCTAATGCAGCAAGTTTCTCATTTTGTTTCTTTGTTTATAGATCTGCCTGCTCTACAGTTTTTAAATCAGGGAGTTAAGAAGCAGCAGCAGCAGCTCCAGGCGGAATGCAGTGACTGTAGGCAACAAATAGGAGATTTAACAGCATGCTTGTTTGTAATGATTGCTGACAACAAATTGTAGAACTTATTTTCATAATATATGTATCGATCCCATGCAATTATTGATAGTTTACGTGAGATTGTTGAACAATGTAAACAAAAGTAATGAAGTAAGATTGGTTTGTTGAATAAATTGGTTGAGTATAGTTGAATGGGATTGTTTTTATTTTGAATATGTAGTACTTATTTTTCTGAATAAATTGTTTGGCTCAGCCTTTAGAAATTTTCCATGATATAATCTTTTGAAAAACTGCAACCTGCAGGTTGAGCAGAATCAGTTTATCCAACTAGTTAGAGTTATCCAGACACTGCACGCGATTCAAGAAATCCAAATACTGCTCATATCCAAAAAAAGAAAAAATAGATCCTATTTGTTTTCACATGCAATCTCAATAAAACAAACTAAAAAATACTCTTCAGTTAATACTGAAGTACTACAATTACTAAAAGAGGCAGTGATATCATCAAAACATTTATCCAAATTGCATAACTAATACATGAACTGAGATTAGTTGCTTCACAAAAACCTCCATACAAGATTTTCTTTTAATTTTGTACTCTAACGGGACGAATCAATCTTGGAGATTATGGCGTCTGATTTTTGCTCCACTCACATGCATGCGCAAGTTTCTTGTTCCAATACTTGTTCAACATTGCAATCTAACTGCAACAATTAAAAAATGTCAGCAAAGGATGAATGCAAATTGATTTTAAAAAATGTCACAAATATAACAGAACAGCTTTTCAGCTGTCTTTTTCAGAAAAACAGCTTTCAGATAACGGTTTTCAGCTAGAAATATAACAGAACAGCTTTTAAGCTGTCTTTTTCAGAAAAACAGCTTTCAGATGACAGTTTTCAGCTAGAAATATAACAGAACAGCTTTTCAGCTGTCTTTTTCAGAAAAACAGCTTTCAGATGACAGTTTTCAGCTAGAAATATAACAGAACAGCTTTTAAGCTGTCTTTTTCAGAAAAACAGCTTTCAGATGACAGTTTTCAGCTAGAAATATAACAGAACAGCTTTTCAGCTGTCTTTTTCAGAAAAACAGCTTTCAGATGACAGTTTTCAGCTAGAAATATAACAGAACAGCTTTTAAGCTGTCTTTTTCAGAAAAACAGCTTTCAGATGACAGTTTTCAGCTAGAATTATAACAGAACAGCTTTTAAACTCTCTTTTTCAGTAAAACAGCTTTCAGAATACAGTTTTCAGAAATAAATATAAACAAACAGCTTTTAAACCCATTTTCAGAAAAACAGTTTTCAGAATACAGTTTTCAGAAAACTCTATTCAGAAAACTCTTTTCAAAACAACAAAACAAACGCACCCAGGGTCCGTTTGTTTTGATATTCAGAATAGAGTATTCAGAATACTCTATTCAGAATAGGCGTTTGTTTTAAGTGTTATTCAGAATCTCTATTCAGAATACTCATACCCCCTATTTTCCAAAACACCTCCTTTACTCTCTTTATTATTATTATTATTATTATATATTATTATTATTATTATTATTATTATTATTATTATTATTATTATTATTATTATTATTATTATTATTATTATTATTATTATTATTATTATTATATATGTTATTATTATTATTATTATTATTATTATTATTATTATTATTATTATATATATTATTATTATTATTATTATATATATTATTATTATTATATATATATTATTATTATTATATATATTATTATTATATATATTTCAAATTGATATTCAAAATTGTCAGAAATATAACCGAACAGCTTTTAAACACTCTTGTTCAGAAAAACAGCTTTCAGATAATAGTTTTCAGCTAAAAATATAACCGAACAGCTTTTAAACACTCTTTTTCAGAAAAACAGCTTTCAGAATACAGTTTTCAGCTAGAAATATAACCGAACAGCTTTTAAACACTCTTTTTCAGAAAAACAGCTTTCAGATAATAGTTTTCAGCTAAAAATATAACCGAACAGCTTTTAAACACTCTTTTTCAGAAAAACAGCTTTCAGATAACAGTTTTCAGCTAGAAACATAACCGAACATCTTTTAAACACTCTTTTTCAGAAAAACAGCTTTCAGATAATAGTTTTCAGCTAAAAATATAACCGAACAGCTTTTAAACACTCTTTTTCACAAAAACAGCTTTCAGATAACAGTTTTCAGCTAGAAATATAACCGAACAGCTTTTAAACTCTCTTTTTCAGAAAAACAGCTTTCAGATAACTGTTTTCAGCTAGAAATATAACCGAACAGCTTTTAAACACTCTTTTTCAGAAAAAACAGCTTTCAGATAACAGTTTTCAGCTAGAAATATAACCGAACAGCTTTTAAACTCTCTTTTTCAGAAAAACAACTTTTAGATAACTGTTTTCAGCTAGAAATATAACCGAACAGCTTTTAAACACTCATTTTCAGAAAAACAGCTTTCAGAATACAGTTTTCAGCTAGAAATATAACCGAACAGGTTCTAAACTCTCTTTTTCAGATAAACAGCTTTCAGAATATCAATATTCAGAATACAATATAAACAAACAGCTTTTAAACTCATATTCAGAATAACTCTATTCAGAATACTCAATTCAGAATACTCTATTCAAAATATCAAAACAAACGCACCCTAAGAATAATTAAGATGTATTATGTTTATATCCTCTTGTTTACAAAGAGCCACATCAAACAAGCAATACACTCTTTAATTGCATTACCCAACACCAACAACCATTTCAAGTTCGGAAATTCCTCTATTCCATCTTTGAATTTGAACTGGTGTGTGAACAGTAGCTTGTCTTCAAAGCTAGGTTTGGGTGTGTTTAATATGAGACATGGATGCAAACCTTGTCCACATATGCATTGTGGCCCTAATTGCACCACGTAAACCATAAAACATTTCATCACAAAACCAATGGGGGCCAACAACAGGAACGTTGGTGTTGATAACAAAGGAGAGGACCACATTCCATAAAATGCCTTTCTTTATTAATGCTCATAATTCATCATCATCATTATTGTACTGTAAACATTTTGAACTAGTCTAAATGCGCTTCCTTGACTCTGGTTTTTTATCTGCCTCTTTGACCAGATCTCGTTCGCATTAAACCCCTTGTCTTCCATACTATTTTGAAAACCTCTATTTGTTGTTTTAAACAGTTGAACTTGACTTTTTTGAACGGAGGTGCCCTTAAAATAGAACCAAGCTAACCCCACTCTCAAAGACAAAACGTAACAAATACACCGTATGATATGGATATTGTTGCTGCTTATTTCGGTATGGAAAAAAATAAATAATGAGTTAATAATTGATGGAAACTATTAAAAGTTTAACTTGTGATCTTAGCCATTAAAAACGGTTGGAACTCCAGAGAATAAATCTGGATCATTAATTGAACACCGTGATCTGAATTTGACAGTTGCTGAAACGGCCGATGGACCTACAAAAAGCCTGAAACACTGGGGGGTGGTCCAACGACAGACCATCCGATGCTCAAGTCAGAACCAGAAAGAGAGAGAGAGTATGTGAGAGAAAATTGACGAATTGTTGATTACCTTCTAACTGTAGAGGGGAGATATATTTATAGACCTGAAAGACATTTCAAGAGATTGATTTGTGTCCGTTGGATCGATTTAAATTCCTTATTTCTTTCATGTCTCTCCCCCTCAAGAGATAAGATCTTCTGTTAGGGGATAAGAGATTTGACTCCTAGCCTTCATGGACTGGGTGTCTCTCCTGATGGGTCTAGTCTGTCACTTTTTATGGGCTTGAAAGAAATTCATATCTTGGAGATGGCCTAGACCTGTTAAAGAGGCATGTGATGGTCGATCTGCCTGTGGAAGCTTTGAGATTAGTGCAGGAATCGCACGACTCTGATTTGCTGTGATTTTTACCATCATCATAAGCCCCCCACTTCCGGAAGGCAATTTTCTTGGCTTTCGGGGAGTAATACGTTTTATTTTTGGAATCTGGCGCATAATCTTAGCAGTCAGGGTATTCGGAGATACCTGGAACTGATCTGTGTCCGCTGGAGGCAACGAATATTTTCCTAAATTTTTCCATATTTCTTCGGATTTTTCCGATTTTTCTGAAATTTTTTCCAATTTTAAAATCAATTTTTCAAATTTTATAATTAAAAAGTTCAATTTTAATTATTTTTTCGAAATTTTTAATTAGTTTTCTGAATTTAAATAATTATTTTTGAATTAAAAATAAGTTTAAGGGGTTTTTTTGCGAATAAACCGACCACTGCGCGAACCTTGACGCGATCTGAGGCGCTGATCAGAAAGATCTCGCGCGTTGAGAGAGATTCGACGGTGGAGATTTGCCCACTGTGATAGAGGGCGACGTGGACAAATCAAGAGCGTCCATCAGAGATCAGCTTGCCCGGCGAGTGAATCAAACGGCTATGATTTGACCGTCTGTGATGGAGGGCGGCGTGGACGAATCAGGGACGTCCATCATGCCCTGGCTCGTCCGTTGAGTGGGATCAGACGGTCGAGGAGAGAGAGGAGTGTTGGGGACGAAGGCGGGGCGACGTGGCCTAATCCCGTGCGTCCATCACATTTGAGCTCGAATATCCGAGTGATCCGAGGGTCGACAACGGCTGAGAGCGACCCCTTAGCTTGACCAACCATTTGGCCAAGCTATAGCCAATTTTTCCGATTTTGAGGGCTTGGTCGAGCTACGAGGATCCTGTGCCTTTGTAGAGCTACGAGTTTTCTTCTTCTTCGAGCTACCATGACATCGAACCGTCTCTTCATCGACTCATCCCCTTTGTTGAGCTATGAGGCTCTGTTTTCGGTTGAGCTATAAGAGCGTGATTTGGCCGAGCTATGGCCTTTGAACTCGCCGAGCTGTGATCACTGAGTTTCGCCGAGCTACGAACTCAAGCTCTGTTTTTGCCGAGCTATTCCTCATCACTGAGCTATGAAGCTTCCGAGTCTTGGCCGAGCTACGGAGACGATGCTTCGCCGATCTATAGTAGTTGAGCTTTGCCGACTTGCGTTCGTCTTGCCGAGCTATGGAGGGGCTGAAGTGAGAGAAGCCCTCGAACTCATGAGGCTCTTTGTCGATCGAAGCTCTCGAACTATGGTGGATTTAACCGAGCTACGAGGCCCCTCCGTCGACCATGAGTTTGGGCGGAGGATTAGTCGAGGCGAGTGCTCGGTGCTTGGGTTTGTGGAGCTTAGAGTCGAAGCGGCGAAGGAAGGGTTCGAGGGAGAAGAAGTGGGGTTTCGTTTTGGCGCCTAGGTTTGAAGAAGAAAGAAGCAGAAGGAGAAGGGGAAGAAGAGCTGGGTTTTGGTCGATCGGGTTTGGATAGCGGGTACGAAACCTGTACCCGTTTATACCCCTTCACTATTTGCCCTTGAATTTAGTGTGCGAGTTTAATTCGAAAATCCGACCTGACCTATTGACACTCACATCCATCTTCCTCTTGCGAAACAGTGAGCATTTTGTTTGGATATTTTTTTTTGTGCAAATCTTTGGAGCTTTTGGAGAATTGCGGAGATTTTTGAAGCTTTTATGCTACAAGGAGCTTGACTTGTTTGGAGCTGAATTGTTTTCGACGGCGTTCTTTCTCTCACATCGAGGTAGGAGCTCTGGTGTGCATGGGTTTTTAGATTTGAACATCTCTTAGAAGTCTTGGTTGATTTCGGTCGAGTGAGTTTGATTGGGCTTGGAGACTCTGCTGGGTTAGTCGGCTTTGTCACACGGAAGCTTGAATAGTGATGGGTTTTCTTCTATTGGTGGTGAATATGGTGCCCACCAAGTGCTTGTGAAATTTCTCACCCCATCACATTCATCAAGTGTTTGTGAAATTGCTCATCCCACGACATCCACCAAGTGTTTGTGAGATTGTTCACTCCTTCATATTGCTTCTTTCATTCACCGAACGTCGTGACGATCACTCTCGTTGCCGATTGACTGTCCTGTTACTAAGTTACTGCTCTTATTGGACATGGTGTAGTATGATCTGACTGTTGAATTTTGTAGAGGGCTCAGATCCTGCCACATGGCGAGTTGATCTCTGGGGTTCTCTAAATAGAGATTGATTCCACCTCCCAATCCTTCATTTACCACCTTCACTTTATCTCTCCTGAAATTTTGAGAGCATCTCTCTATAGAAATCGTGGTGTTTTACCAGGTGGTGCTTAGTGGCTTGCCTGGTGTTCAACGGGGGTGCAAACTTCAGCTGTTGGTTCGGAGTTTTTACCACTTTTGGATAGGTAACATTCTTGCGACCGCTGTTTATCATGTCTAGCATTCTGTCAATCTGTGCTTCTACTAGATCAGTTGGTCTAGATGGAGAAGATGGTGGTGTATTGACCACTTTCCCGGAGATAAAAGTGTGCGTGGTGAGGCCGATCGTTCCACCATTGTGGAAACGATCGTCAAATCTGAGAGGGATAGGGGGTGTATTCTCAAGACCCCATTGTTCCTTGTTTTAGAACTGATTAGAGAGTATTCGGTAGTTGACCAACAGTTTCTTAGGAGCGGCATGGAATACGACGAACCGAAGCCTATCCATACTACTGAGGCTAATTATGCCGCCACCATTCTTACACGAGATGAGCTTGTTGTGATTAGAACGGGCTTTGGCATTCCTTGCGAGTATAGCCTACTCCTGCCAGGCCCTGGAGTTAGGGCGTGTTACCCCATGTCTAAGGAATACTATTTCTTTCCGTGCGATGCTTTCTTTGCGGGGCTTTGCTTGCCCCTCCACCCCTTCATTAAAGAGGTGCTCAACTGGTATTGGCTTTGTCCGGTGCAGCTAATGCCAAACACTTGGAGGCACGTTGTCGATTTTGTCTTGCAGTGCCGCCAGCTCGGAGCTGAGCCGAGTCTCCCGGTGTTCAGACGTCATTTCAAGCTTATCCAACTCAGCAAAGTGGAGGAGTGTTGGTATCTTAGCCCTCGTAAGAATAGGGGGTTAGTCGATGCTTCTCGATTGATAAGATGTTGGAAGGATAAATTTCTTGTCGTTCGCAGTGCTGGGCTATGGGGGATTCCCACTACTTGGAGAGGATCGGTTCCCTCAGCGGTGTGAGCGGAGCCGGTGATGACCTTGGAAGAGAAAAGCATTAGTGATGCGCTCCTTGGACTGAAGGTGTTGGCGTGGCAAGACATCACTAACGGAGTACTCTTTGAAGGCGGTCTTGGACCGGTTGTTCCTAGTACGATTTTACTGTTATTGCTTTCATGTCATGTTATTCATGCTTTTGTTACTTTCTGGTTGTTTTATCCATGTCTCTGTTGTTTTCATTTAATCTTTCAAGTTTTAACTTCTTCGTGTTTCAACTTATAGGAAGAATAGGCATGGATTTCGAAGACATTTTGGCAGACCTGGATGCGCTACGGAACAAGAGGGCAGAATAGCCAAAGAAGCGGAAGAGGTCGGCTGCGCATCCTTCTCCATCCCAGGACCTGCTGCCTCGGGCCCCTGCCGTTGCACGAATTGAGCCCCCTGCAAGGGTACCGCCTGCTGTGGAGGCAGGTTCTTCCTTAGCTGCGGTCGTGGCGAGTGCCGCGTCAGCCCCACTGACTGCTACGGCTGCCGCGGTGCTTGCTAATCGGGGGGACATGGTCTACACTCCCAACTAGAACGTGAAACCTCAACAGAGCTTTTTAGGGAACTCTACTGCTTGCCTTGAGGCCTGTCGCCACATTCATACTCCTGCCGATAGAGAGAGGTTGAAGATGGAGCCCCCTGGTGTGATATATTTGTAAGTGTACAAAATCGCAACAAGTAGTATAGTTAAGAGAAAAGAGTGTCGAACCCATAAGGACAAATTATTTTATCAAGTACCAAAATCACTAGATTAACTACTATTTGGAAATCAAAATTCAGGAAAGAAAACAACTAAATTAAATTAATCTAAAGAACTAACTAAATTAATTAAAAAGAAGCAGAATCTGAATTTTTTGTGATTTGTTAATGGCAAAATTAATTGTAGGGCTTTTGACTTCATCTAGTTAATCTTACACAATTTATAACTCATGTGAATAGAAAGATTATTTTTCCTAGCTGTAGACCAAATTATTCAATGCTTTCTCTCGAACAAAAGCCCTACAATTTATCCCCAAATTATTCAATGCTTTCTCTCGAACAACACCAAAAATATCTTCAACTAACAGTTTGTCATATCTCTATGCAAATTTAGTTAATTGAAGACTCATTAAGTTTTATGGATTTCTTTATAGTCACATCAATCGCGGTAAATCATCTTTAATTTCGCTCAATCAATGATGTTTAATTTTATAGTTCTAAATCACAAATTACCTCTCGGTCTCTCCATGATCCAGTAAATCATACAAAAGTTGGCCAAACAATTGTAAGCATTAAACACAAAAAACAAACACACAACCATGAAAAACTAAAAAAATAATATGGAATTAAAATTGTATTCTCAAAACTAGGCTACATCAAAGCCCTAGAAAAATAAATTTAGTTCATAATAAAATTGCAACTAACAAATACTGTCTTGGATTGCATAATAAAATTAGACAAAAGAAAAGAGATATAGAAAGAACTGTTTTGTAAAAAAAATTGCAAACCGAGATGCTTTGAATTGCGTGCCAAACAGTAAGTACTTCTCTTTCTCTCTGCTTGCGTGTCGTTTCTGCTGTCTTGGAACTGCGTCGCAGACGTGGAGCCGCCCACGACTTCGTCTTGATTCCCGAGCACCCAAAAAACAACTTTCTGACTCCTCTCTCTGTGTTTCGTCTTGAATCCCAGGCTATTTTTTTTATTTTCTCCTGGTCTTGGTCACGCCGCCGAACCTACCCCTATATTCCTTCACGCCGCCTAAAACCACAGCCACCTACCTCTCTGTGCTTCTTCACGCCCACCCGCTTTATATATAGCTGTAGTTAGTAGGTAGGTTATAGTATAATTAGGGTTAGTTTTAATCTCTAATATTATAATGGGAGAAGGCCTTAGTGTCATTTGTCATTTTGTCATTCTACTAACATGTGCAACGCACGTACATAACTAATATAAAGGAGGTTTCCAGTTCAAATCCTCCATACGTCAGAGTTTTTATTTTTATTTTTTGAAATTATTAAAACGTGCATTGCACGTGTAAATTACTAGTTAAGATAATAGGATTAGTTAATATTATTAGTTAATTAATTAATTAATTTAAAAATTAATAGATTATAATTAATCAACTAAAATTTTAAACTAATCAATTAACTAACCCTAATTTAAATTCGCTCCACTTTGATTTTTATTACAAAATTTTATTTCACCCCCTACTCGATCAAAATATATATTTTTTTATTCTTCCATGGGCCAATTTGTAAACACGCGCATTTGAGTGCTCAAATATTTAAATCTTCAACCTTGTGTTTCTTCCTTGATTTCATGCAAAAATGCCCAACTTTTACACTTATCATCTCATTCCTACAAAAACAAACAAATAAATAATATTGAGTAGAAATAAGATAAATTTCAAAGAAATCAAATAGAACTCGCAATTTTAATGCATAAAAGAGTACTAAAAATTATGTATTAATTCCACTCATCACCCCCCGAGAGATTAGTCTTGGAGATTGCGAGGGCACATGTGACGGTATAATCTAGTCTGCTTTGTTGCTTACCTTGTGCTTTCCTTTTTTGCATCATTATGTTTTAACCGTTTTCTCCTTGTTTCAGGCAATGAGCCACTTCGGGCATTTGATGGACTTTTATGCGGCTGAGGAGAAGAGCATGAGGGCCCATCTTTCTCGCTCTGAGAAGGACAAAAAAAAGGCCGTCAAGGAGTCCAGGCAGAGTTGGAAGGGCTGAAGAAGAAAGAGAAGGAGGCGCGCCTTGAGTTGGAGGCATTGGCAGCGAGTAAAGAGGAAACACGCCTCGAGTTGGAGGATTGGCAGCGGGTAAGGAGGAGATGCGCCTTGATCTGGAGGCGTCCAATGAGAGAGAGAAGGCGTTAGAGAAAAAGAACGCCGATCTTCTACTGGAGTTGGAGAAGGCTCGCACTGATGCGGCCTCAGAGTTGAAGGTCGAGGTGGCCAAGGTTCACACTGAGTGCAAATCCAAGCTGCAAGGGGTGATGTTGAAGTCTCATGCCGCAGCGATTTCACACGTGGTGAAGCGTGTTCCCGGTTTCGACGGGAAAGGCTACCACGTGACCCTTCGACCTGGTGAGCCCCTTGATATAGGCAGGAAGGATGATGGTGGGATTGGCATTCCTGCGGGTGGCGCGAGGAGTAGTTCTAGAAAGAAGGACAAGGGAAAGGATGCAGCTGGGGGTTCCTTGTCCGTGGTGGCATCGAAGCAGGTGGATGCTTGTCACACCCCGCTTCCCAAAATACGGGAATACGAGTCCGTGACTGAGTCCCATCGAATGATATTAACATCATCCATAAGCTGTACCAGTTTTAACTCAACAACATGAAAAGAAATAATCACAACCACGCAGAAAACATAATCACTAAATAAGAATATAATCCAATAACCAAATCTGGGATACAAGAACTTACCAAATAGTTCGAGAATATGCAATGCAGTAACAGTTTTACGAGTTCCTTTCAGTAACCCATTACTGTACGTGTATGACATAACTCAAAAGAAGGAGGAAGAGAACCCGTTATAGCAAGCTTTGGGCGACAAGTAGTAGGAAGTAGTAAAATAGGAAATAAAGGACTATATAACAAGAACAGAAATTGGAACGATATTGGAGTCAATAAATGATAAACGGTAACAAAATCAAAAGTTGATAATCAATAATTCAGAATTAGGAATCAATTTTTAATAAACAGTATTCAGTATTAGTGTCAATGTTCAGTGTTCATTTATGTCGATAAGTTTATTATTCATTTTAATCCTAACTAATGCACGTACTACTGCATCCCATACTACAGGTTCCATGCATACAATCAATTTCGTTTAGACTAAGGTCGTAGATTCTATAGATCATGTACTCGCACGATAATAATAGCAATTTCTTACACAATAACGATAACAATAGTCCGCACGATAATCCTAAAACAATACACGATGAATTGGATACTGTAGTTAGTAATCCAATAATAAATCGATAACACTAGCCGACACAATATTTTGGGAAGCAAAGCCCACAATTCCGAGTACAATCACTATATTATCAACTACCCTGGTCAACACTTAACCCCGGCTTGATTAACATTTTATTAATAATCGTTTATGAACATGCATGTGATCATTGTGGACGATGGTATCAATACTCATGCAACAGGTATAATCGATGAGACCGATAGTACAATTTCAAGATGATATCAGGACTATACAATACATGAAATACACATGGCACAATTTATTAAAAATTGAAAACATAACAATATAAGGACTAAGTGTACTGCAATTTCATGTGCAAGGTTTTAAGTTTCTGTGTCAAGAACCAGGTCAAAACCTCAGTACGAAGTCGAGCAAATGACAAGGCAGTATATGTAAATGTTCAATAGTACAATAAATTTATGGTTTGGGATTGAAGTCAACAATAATAGGATGATGAGAAGACTATGAATCAATAACATGGTACAATAAATAACAATGGAGTTCAATTAGATATGATATTCAATTTGATTACTACTTGCCGGATTTCAAAGAGTGTTTTCTTGAACTAGAAACAATAAAAATGAGTTCAAGAGGCACTTACATGTTAGGAGACGATTCTGAATATGAAGAGAATAACGGGATAAGAATCTCGGGCGACAATCCATGACACGTGCGAGCTATGTGCAACGGCCATAGTGAACAAGCACCCAACAGAAAAACACCACACAGCAGATCAAAGCACACGAATCAACAACTCAAGATCCACAAAACAGCAAAGAGGACTCTCGGATCTTCTACACCCGGAATACCAAACAACAGGGCAGCAAATCCAAGATCAAGTCTACACAGCAACTCCACAGCAGATCTCTTCATACAACACCAAACACCAATGTCGGATCCCCTACCCACACAACATCAACATGCCAAATCCCAACTGTCTCCTTCCTTCCACACCCGATAGAGAAGGAAAGAGAGCAAGAAAGACCACGGTGGTGACTGCGACGAGGGTGCGAGGCAGTGGCGAGGACGATGACAGGCGGCGGTGACGTTGCTGCAGTCGGGAAGCGACGACAGCGGTGAGGGCAACAGCGGGAGCGAGTGACTCGATTTTCTCTTTTGAAAATAGGGGAGACGACGACGGGGGTGCTCGGGCCCGAACGAAGGAGGAGACTGCGGTGGGTTCAGAAGTTGATGAGGATGAGCGGCTCGTCAATGGTGGTGGAGGTAGACCTTGGCCAGGCGAAAGGCTCAGTGCTGGAGGGGAAGGCGAAGCTCGACATTGGCGTGAGCTCGCAGAGGTGCAAGCGGTTGCGGTTGAGTTTTGGTTGACGGAGGCACAGGGTAGCGGGGTGAGTGACTGGGAGCGGTGGCCAGAGCTCGGATGAAAGGCGAGATCGACGACGAAGCTTGGGTGACGAAGAGGACAGGGTTGAGTTGCGGTAGCGAGTGGGATAAAGGCAGGAGGAAGATTAGCGGGGCTCAGGTGGTGCGTGAGGCGACGAGGTCGTTGGGTCGACGAGGCTCGAGGTCGGAGGTGGGAGACGAAAGGGGAAAGTCTGTTTCAGTTGGGGAAAACAGAGAGGAGAGAGAGGAAGGGGGAGAGGGAGAGATATGGGGGAGAGAGTTATATTAAAATATAATGATATAATAATGGGGGAGAGATTATAGGGCTGATTATTAGGGATTCAATTTTGGGGATTACAAAATGATACAGTTAGGAGTGATTGTGGGGATTGTGGGGGAGAAGATCTGGGATTGACTGGTCAATAACAGATTAGAGGGAGAATTGGGTTAATGGGTAGACTAGGATCCAATAAGAGATGAGCTTGGCTCGGGCTCAGATTATATATAAATAAATAATGCAAAAATAAATATAAAATTTGGGCTTTAGATGATGGGCTTCAAATATAGTATAGATCACATCAATGGGCTTTAACAAAATAATAATAATGATAGTAATAACATTGGGCTTTATAAAATAAGAAACAGTAAAAATAATAACAATAATGGTAACAAAAGTAACAATAACAACAAATATTGATAATTAAAATAATAATAATAATAATAATAATAATAATAATAATAATAATAATAATAATAACAAAATAGCAATAATAATGAAAATAACAATAACAACAATAATAATAGTAATAATAAGATTATGTAACAAATAGGAATTGGATTTAAACAAACTTATTAGAGTAAATCAAAATATTTTTGATTTGGCTAAGATAAAAATAGCCGATCAACTATGAAATGGAAAGTACAGTCAAAACACACCGTTATTCATAATATAAAAAAAATTCGATTAGAAAAGATTTTAATAGAAAAATTCCAAAAAAATGAATTTAACACAAACTAAATTTATAAGTAATCGAAATATAGAAAATATTCGGGAAATATGTATTTACGGGAACGAGGGTTACAGTGCTTGATTCACCTTGATATGTCCTTTTTCTTTCAGGCTATTCTTGCTTTGTTTTGTTCGAAACTTGTAGTTTACTTTATGTGATGCCTAATTGTGGACTGGCCACCACATTCATGTATCTTCCTTTTAGTGTTTGAAAAATTATCTTCCAGATTTGTTATCACTTGTCGTATTGGGTTGATATGCTCTGAAGTGGCGCTTGCCCGTGACACCTAGTATTTTATTTCTTTGTTTGACCATGCTTTTCAAATTGTTGACAGATGATCGTTGGATCTGGGGAGAATCCCCGTAGTGACGAGGTAGAGCACCTTCGCAAGCGACTGCGTATAACGGATTTGGCAATTGACCATTTGCATGTTCAGTCAGAGGAGGAATGTTTGGAGTCTGTTCGCCGCAAGTCGGTGTTCATCGAGAGGAATTGCGATTTAACACTCTTGTATACCGATCGTCTTGTCAACTTCCACTGCCTCCGAAAGTGACGAAAGACAGTATTGGAGAGTGTGCTCTACTTAGAGAAATTTTTGTCGAGAAAGACTTGGAGTTGTATCACCTTTGAGCGAGACTTGGTGGGTTACGGATGGCAAGCACCTCGCACGTCGTCGATGCAAAAAAGGAACCAATGGTTGGCGCAAAAGAAGGCCCCACGACTAATGCAAAAGAGAGTGCAACGGTTGGAGGAGTCGGGTCGGTTGCTGGAGGAACGGTGTCAATGGCGCAGGTGCCCCTTCGACATCCTGGTGGCACCCAGAGTGGCGCGTCAGCTTTGTTGAGTTTGACTTTGGTTGGTGGAGAGTCACACGCCTCATGTGCCGGCCAGAAATCTCCATCTATGGAATCGACGTTTTCTTTCAAAGATGCTGGCAGTCAAGGAAAAGAGGTGGGCATCAGGCGACCCTCAAGGAGGCTTGTATCCCTTAGGAATAACGTTCCTCGCCCAGTAAGTCGCAAGGACGGCTTATAGATCGAGTTATATGATTAATAATTTTGTACTTGTAAATATCTGTAGTACTACTGAATATGAACATGTGGGTTTCTAATAGTTCTGTGATTTGATGAACTTTCTTCATATGCTTGGTCCTTGCTGTCATGATTGAGGTGCCATCGGCTGGGTTCTTTGTAGCTAAATAACATGGCCTCAAGTCTGTTGCGTATAGCTAACGAACTGCCGATGGTATATGACGAAGTTTGAAATTTCTCCGTCTTGAACGCAGCTAGTTGTAGGGACAACTCTGAAGGAGAGTTATTTTCCAAACTTGCTGTATGGGCCCTCTGACAAATTGTGAAAGTCACATCGAGTTGAGAGTTAAACTCTAAGTGTTGCTAGAGTAGCTGTGATCCACGATTTTGGACCTCTTAATATGTCTTAGAGGAATTTTAACTAGTTGCAGGAACAGATCAAATGGCGAGTTGAACTCTGAACGTGTGTAATTGCAGGTTGCGAGAGTAGCTCTGAATCATGGGCATGGATTCCGAGCTTGTTAGTTTGAGTATTAACAGGTTGCAGGAGCAGATCGAATGAAAAGGTGCACTCTGAACTTGCTTCTTGGCAAATTGACATAGTCTCTTTCGAGCCATGGGTATGGACTCCGAACCGGTCATCGAGGCGCTAACGGATTGCAGGAGCAGATCGAATAGCGAAGCGCACTCCGAACTTGCTTCATTGCAAATTGTTAGAGTATCTTCGAGCCATGGGTATGGACTCCGAACCCATCTTACGGGAAGACTTGTAATGAGTTTTTGGTTCCGCTTATGTGTATAAGTTTTGCGCTCAACTCATTGTGTAAGTCTTCAAGAAATTTTGTACCGATGCCTTGTAGCAGACTAGCAACCGCTTTTGTATCGTTGCTCTAGTAATGGATTCTGTTTGTGGAGAAGCATGACTTAATTTTGTGGATTTTGTTCAAATATAGAACCTTCCATCTTCTAGCTCTTATTCGAATTTAGCCTCATCTTGTGGTTATACTTGAGCTTAGGACCCTCTAATAGCTCTGTTTAGACTTGGAATGATTTACACTTTTCTTTGGCCAACTTTCCCAGTATAGCGAGGTACCATATCTTCGCTCTAAGCTAGGCATTGCCAAGTTGGGGTTTGCTCGGTCTCGGGAGATGCTTTTTAAAGCGGAGCGGGAGTTGGGTCATTTGAGGCTGACCTTGGCTCGCCGAGATATCGAGATGAGGCGTCTCAAAGAGAGAATTCGCGAAGTGCCCCATGAAGGCGAGGAGACTTGCTCTTCGATGGCTATCAGCCAAGGCTTGAAGCTCCATTTCCTTCGCCACTCTTTATTCGAGGTGAGATTTGAGAAGGACGAATTAAAGAACGTGGTGCTTGAGAAGAATCTAGAGGTGGCTCATCTGCGGAGGACGATCTTTGATGTATCGCATGGGTTAGTTCGGGCCGATTGCCTCGCCTGAAGATCAGAGTGACGGATGACTCACTCAGAGAGAGAGTCGTTGAGTTAGAAGCAGAGAATCTTCGTCTGCAATGGCTTTTTGAGGGGAGCAACGTCAGAAGCATTTTCTACCCTCAAGGTGAGTACGCCCAAGGGAGATCGTTTCACGAGTTAGAGCTTAGTTCGCCCCCTCTTTTGCGAAATCCTGGGATGCTCAGAGCGGAGTGGCTGGCTCATCTAGCGGAGCATCTGTTGGAGCGACAACTAGGTCTATGGGTCCCGATGGTACCACTCGGCTCGCAGGCTTGGAGATCTCTTCAGAGGCCACGAGGGAGCGGCATAGTGCTTGTCGTCCCCGTGTACCTCTAATAGGAGTGTGCCACTCCCTACGAGGGGTTAGGGCAAGACTTTGTAGTTTTGTAGGAGTCTTTAGTCTTGAATAGGACTTGTATCTCCATCTTTGGCAGAATAAAATGTTTAAAGTATGGTCTTTTGAATAAGACTTGTATCTCGACTTTTAATGGAATAAGATTATTTGTAGCGTTTGCGCAATGTTTTAGTTGAACGAGCTTCTTTCACTTAACAACATTGTGTTCAAGAGTTTTCAACAGTTGTGAGAGCAATTCCGAATGGTGAACTACTTCGCACTTACTTATTCACAAGTAGCTAAAGTAGCATTGAACCAAGTGTTAGACTCAAAACTTGTCGTTAAGAGAGTTTCAACAGTTGTGGGAGCAATTCCGAATGGTGAGCTACTTCGCAATTTCTTGTTCGCAAGTAGCTAAAGTAGCATCGAACAAAGTGTTGGACTTCGAAATTGTCGTTAAGAGAGTTTCAACAGTTGTGGGAGAAATTCCAATTGGTGAGCTACTTCGCAATTGCTTGTTCGCAAGTAGCTGAAGTAGCATCGAACTAAGTGTTTGACTCCGAACTTGTCATTAAGAGAGTTTCAACAGTTGTGGGAGCAATTCCGAATAGTGAGCTACTTCGTAATTGCTTGTTCGCAAGTAGCTAAAGTAGCATCGAACCAAGTGTTGGACTCCGAACTTTTCGTTAAGAGAGTTTCAACAGTTGTGGGAGCAATTCCGAATGGTGAGCTACTTCGCAATTGCTTGTTCGCAAGTAGCTAAAGTAGCATCGAACCAAGTGTTGGACTCCGAACTTGTCGTTAAGAGAGTTTCAATAATTGTGGGAGCAATTCTGAATGGTGAGATACTTCGCAATTGCTTGTTCGCAAGTAGCTAAGGTAGCATCGAACCAAGTGTTGGAATCCGAACTTTTCGTTAAGAGAGTTTCACATTTGGAGTGTACGTTTCGGGGCGAGACAAACAGAACATTTAGACAACAGGTTTTCTGAGAAAGTAAACTGCTTTTATTAGTCATTAATTGAGTTCCTCTTAGCACGATAAACATGAAGTCTCCATATGAACTATTATGGGGTGAGAAGCCGAATGTCAAGCATTTTAAAATATTTGGCTCTATTTGTGTAACACCCCGTAATTTCTGGAAACATATAAGTATATATATATATATATATATATATATATATATATATATAGAGAGAGAGAGAGAGAGAGAGAGAGAGAGAGAGAGAGAAATCTTCGGTTGCACACTACCTTGGTGAGCACTTCGTGAGCACTCATGAACTAGAGACCCTATGAAAAATCCGAACCGCTCATATCGTTCTATATGCCTTAGATAGCCTAACAATAAAAAATCAAGTAATTTGAAGTTCATTTGCCCATGATTTACATCATCACAAAATTGTATGGCTAAAAATTCTAACAGCTTGATGAATGGGAAAATGAACTTCAAATTACTTGATGTTTTATTGTTAGGCTATCTAAGGTATATAGAACAATATGAGCAGTTCAGATTTTTCATAGGGCCTTTAGTTCGTGAGTACTCACGGAGTGCTCACCAAAAGTAGTGTGCAACCGAAGGGGACTCTCTCTCTCTCTCTCTCTCTCTCTCTCTCTCTCTCTCTCTCTATATATATATATATATATATATATATATATATATATATATATATATATATAATAAAAGTGGCTTGATGGGATAATGGTAATTATAGAGATGTGAATAGTAGAGGGGGCCCACGGTAAGAGTGTATAGCAGGTTTGCTGTTGAGTTGAGGCAGGTGATGTCACCACTGGGGGGCCCACCCGTGTGGTCTCTGTGTTGATGACGTGGCGTGAGGCCCCTTGGGGGCTTTCCGCTACGCAGTTCGCCAGGAGAGAGAAGGAGGTGAATTGGTATAGTCCCATATCGGGATTGAACAAGAATAAAGTAATAATAAATATAATAGCCTATGATCAAGAGTCACCAATCCGGTTAACCATATTTGAGAGTTAGCCTGTGGTAGGCAGTTGTACAATACTATAAATAATTTGTCTTCTAAAATGTATAAATTGTCTGAGCTAGGGGCAGAGGTGTTACAAATGGTATCAGAGCCAACTTTCGACACCGAGTGTAGGGCTTGTCTATATAGTCAGGCGGTGGATTCGGGGACTATAGACCCAGTAAGACGGTGGATTCAGGGACTGTGGTGAACCCTCAATTAAATCCAGGACTGTTATTGATCGGGCGGTGGATTCCGGGATCATAATTAGTCAGACGGATAGGATGACAGCTCAATTAAATCCGGAATTATGATTGATTGGGCGGTGAATTCCGGAATCATGAATAATCAGGCGGATAGAAGAGCAGATGCTCCACAACGGCTAAAAAGTAGATTCTGCACTAGATTGTGCATGCCCCGTGCTCAGCGAGGATGCTGATTTCTGAAGGGGGGGGGGGTGTGTGTAACACCCAATAATTTCTGAAAACATATAAGTATGTATAATAATGATTGTGCATATAAGTATGTATATATATATAATAATAATAATAATAATAATAATAATAATAATAATAATAGTAATAATAATAATAATAATAATAATAATAATAATAATAATAATAATAATAATAATAATAATAATAATAATGATAATAATAATAATAATAATAAAAGTAGCTTGATGGCATAATGGTAATTATAGAGATGTGAATAGTAGAGGGGGGCCCACGGTAAGAGTGTATAGCAGGTTTGCTGTTGATTTAAGGCAGGTGACGTCACCTGTAACCCCTATTCTCGTTAATATTTTTTTTCAAGTATTTTTCCGTATTTTAAATTTGTAGTATCTTGTAACTATTCTTTCTTAATTTATTATATTCAAACTACTTTTATGAAGCCCAATATTTAATTATTCAACTGTTTTAATATTTAAATGATTTGAAGCGCAAACCCAATTGTTTTAAGCCCAAATCCAAATCCAGTACTCATATATATATTTCTACAGGCTCAATCCTTTGTGATTGTATTCAAACCCCCACTCTTTCTAACCCACCCACACATTTCTCTCACGTTCTCAACTACCCACAACCCCTCATATTCCCCACTCCTCACATTCCGTAACCCCATAACCCCCCCTCCGACACACACACGCTCATAAGTATTGATGAGTCCAATAATATGCACATTTAGAAGCAATAATCTTAATGCAATTGGATATTTAAATGCTCTATATATGGCATTTTACTCTTATTTTCTCTTTTCCATAGGAAACAACCAAAAGCAGCAAAACGAAGCAGATTCCAGACTAATACAGACTGAGAGGATGATACACAGAAACTGCAAAGCATAGGTCGACTGGTTCTTCATACAGGCGACTGGACAGAGAGGCTGAAGCTGCTCGGCACAGTCGACCTACTCCAACACCAGTCGACTGTACCCAGCGGAGTGAAAAGATAAAATAATTGAAGATCCATCCTCATCTAAATACAAATCAAAATTAAGTTACCCAAACCCAGGTTATCTGCGAATAACAACTTCTCCAACAATCAAAGCTAGAGACCGGGGATTGGCAAGAGCACGTGGTTAGCAGAAAAGGAAGAAAAGAAGAAAAGAGAAAGAAATAAAACACAGATCAAATAAGGAAAGAAATAAACGAAAGAAGAGGACTTTTCTGCAAAAAGTGCAAACCCTAATTCTCTTCCCGTGATCTATAAATATCAAACACAGGCATTGTTCTCGAGGCGTCGAAGAAAGAAGGAGATCAATGACATTGAAGGGGACGAGCCAGTCGACTTAGTGACAGCAAGTCGACTTCTCAGGCCGAACATCATCAGTTTATTTCTTCTCTTTTTAGTTTTTATTTTCATCATGTATTCGAAACTGTTAGTCAATAAAAGTTTTATTATGTGGAACTAATTTCATAGTTGGGTGGATTGAAACCGTAGTTATGTAATGCTATATTCTTCTGAATGCTACTCTATTACTTATTGATTAAACCTGAGAGTATTGGTATAGATTTACAATAGACAAACTTGTTCAGAAGTTCTAAGAGCAGTCGACTGAGAGTGACAGCAAGTCGACTGCCATACAGAACTTGAGTTTATCAAGTTTGCGTATTATAAATCTGAATCTGTTATCTGAGCATAGAGACGACCCGTATCTCATGTTCATAGCTTGTAACACAGGAATCTTTAGGGATTCTTGGTTTAATCAACTTGAAGGATCTAGATCTGATACCAATTTCTAGAACTTCGAGTGTTTGTTCATTTCCATTGTTTTTATGTTTTCTTCAAGTGCAACTTAGTAGATACCATGCTAAATACTTAAGGAAAGAAACGAATTAGAGTAGATACCATGCCTAATTCTTGGTTTAGGGAAACAATAACTTTAAGGAGTAGATACCATGTCCTTAAAGGAACAAACATGAGTAATTAGAGTAGTGAAGAAGGTGACTTAGCATTACTGACTATAGGTGGAAATCAAAGCCCAACTACTTAATAGACATTTGTGATTCAAAGTAAGAACTACTTGATTTAGATTTTAAATCTTTTTATTTCCTTTCAAATAGACTTTTAGAACAAAACTTCATGATTTGCATTTTCTTCTGTTTTATTGATTAGTGAGTTAAGTACTACAATTTCTGTGGGATCGACCCTTGCTTTTCACTACGCTTCTATAAACGATTCGTATACTTGCGAGGTTTTAATTTGTGTCTAGTTTATCTATTTATTTAGATCATCTAGATTGCACAACAAGTATCCATTATTATATTATATTTATTATTTTATATTATTATTTTATTTATAACCCCCTCCCCGTACTCTCTCTCCCAGTCTCTCTCTTTCTCTGTTTCCCAACCAACACAGAAAACCCCCCTATTTCCTGTTCTTTCTCCCCCACCATGTTCTCTCTCTCTCTCTCTCTCTCTCTCTCCCGTCTCTCTCTCTCTCCCGTCTCTCTCTTTCTCCCGCTCTCATCCCTTCTCTGTTTCGAAACCCAAAAGAGAACCCCACCGTCTTCCACCTTCTCCTCCCTCGTCGCTCCCTCGCTTGCCCCTTCACCGCCCAGTCGCTCGACCCCCGCCCTCATCTCCACCGCAACCTGCTTCTCGACCGCCATTATCATCCTTGAACCTTCGAGCCGCCATTGCCATTCGCATTCAGTCGCCTCCACCTCGCACCGCCCTTCCTCTGTTTCTCTGAAAAACCGAGCCTCCGAGTGCCCCCCCGCTCGAGCCGCCGCCTGCACCTTGCCCTCCTCTGTTTTGGTGGAAAAATAGAGTTTCGCTTGTCCATCTGCCGTAGCCGACCTCGACTCCCCGAGCTCCCCGTCGACGCTTCTCTTCCCTCGCCGTCACTACCCTGAGCGTCGCCGTCGCTGTTGCTCCCTCTCAACCAGCACCAGCAATGCCCTCGCCTCGCCGCAGTCGCCGCCCACTCTCGCCATCTCTCTCTCTGTGTCGCGTTTGGGAAGAAGAACGGAGATTGGTTGTTTGGGTATTTACTGTTGTGTAGAATAGGAGATCGGAATTGGTGTTCGGTGTTGGGTGTGGGGATCCTGTGTGCTGTTCGTGAGTGTAGAGAAGAGAGGAGTTGGATTCTTGCTGTTTGGTGGTTGTGAGTAGGGGATGGTGTTTGGTGTTTTGTTAGAAATTGATTGGAAGTTATGGTGCTTGCTGTTGCATGAGTAGAGGGATCCGCTGTTGGGTTTTGTTGTGTGCTATGTCTGCTGTTTTGCATGTAGAGCGCACATGCTTGCATTTTCCCGTGTTTGTGCTTCGCTGTCCGGGATTCTGATCCCGTTAATCTGGTATTCGATACCATCGTCTTCGGTTATCAGGCAAGTATCCCCTTGTACAAATCGTTTGTTCTCGTATAAGCTTTCTTTGAAAAATACCGCAAGTATATTCTTTGACTCTAATTCATATTCTTTGGTCGAATTGAAAACTGTTGCTATACATAACCCGTTGATCCCGTATTTGTACATGATTGTGAATACCTTGTTGCCACATGCATTACATGAACACGATTGATACACACATATGTACTCTTAGGATTATACATGATTATGTGCATGATTGTTTTACCCGTGATAGTAGTGTAAATATGATATCTTGTTATTGTTGATTAAAATTAATAAAAGTAACAAGCCGGGGTATAAGGGTAAAGATCTAGTAGTGGGCAATATAGAAGAGTGTACTCGGACGGAAGCTCGTGGTTTCCCGATGCAAGTTGCAAGTTTGCAAATTATAAGTTTATATGTTTCACGCTACAAGTTTACACTCTATATGTTTCACGTTACAAGTGCACGTATCTCAATATAAGATACAATTGATATGTTTTTCCCGAGTACGTGACCTATAAAATCCACCACTAAGTCTAAACGCAAACTTGCTTGAATGTAGCAACCATGTAATAAAAAGATGGATGCATGAAGTGCTACCTAGATAGAATTAATAAAAGACATAAGATTAACACGCATACTTGCATGATCCAATTACATGTACATGTTCATGTTGACTTGATATTTGTTTACTTGATTACTTATTTACATGCCACTTGTTTCATGATGTCTTGTTCATGATCCTGTTTACATATTGCATTTCTCCTACCACATGATTCTTGACTCCATGATATTTTCCTGTTTTCTTGTTTTGTTTTATACTTGTCCCCTTAGCTTGTACTACTTGTGGCCCGTGACTTGCATTAACGAGTATCTTCTTGTTTCTTCTTTTGTAATAATGTACTTGCATGCCCGGATGGAGAGTTACCAGAAGGTGTTGCTGATCAAGTATTTTAGTCTTATTGATTATCATGTTATTTTTAGTTCATGTTTTATTCATGCTACTCTTTATTGTATTCTAGGTGTGTTTGACCCATAACCACTTTGTATCTTCCAGCTGTTAGTTATGTTATGGACTATGTCATGTACTTTTGTTATCCTATTGTGATTTTTCATGCCTGCGTGGTTTTATTGTTATCTTGTTGTTGAGTTACCTGTACAGCTTATGAATGGTGTATTCGCATCATTTGTTGGGCCTCAGTCACGGGCTCGTATTCCCGTATTTTGGAAAGCGGGGCGTGACATCACCACTGGGGGACCCACTCGTTGTAAAGACAGTGTGCTCTTGTGTTGATGACGTAGCGTGGGGCCCCTTGGGGGCTTTCCAATGTGCACTTCGCCATGAGAGAGAAGGAGGTGAATTGGTATAGTCCCATATCGGGAATGAACAAGAATAAAATAATAATAAATATAATAGCTTATGATCAAGAGTCATCAATCCGGTTAACCACCTTTTGAGAGGCAGCCTGTGGTGGGCAGTTGTACTATACTATAAATAATTTGTCTTCTAAAATGTATAAATTATCTAAGCTGGGGGAATGGGTGTTACAATTTGTTATGTTCATGTTCTAGATGCTCTAAGAACAAAGTTGGATGCGAAGGCAAAGAAGTGTATTTTTGTTGGCTATGATGAAAGGAAGAAGGGATGGAAGTGTATGGATTCTAGTACCAACAAGTTCATTGTCTCTAGAGATGTTGTTTTTGATGAAGTAACTTCTTATTTAAGAAGGATGGTGATGTTTCTCAATCTGAGGTGGTGGAATTGCTAATCACACATTCTGAGTCTTCGGACTCAGTAGTTTCTGATGGTTCCTCTTCTCCATCAATGGGGGAGAAAGAAAATGGGGAGCTAAAAGTTCTCAGTGAAGTGCTCTTCAGAAGTCTTCAAGAACTCTTGTAAAGCAAATACGCTATACAGATGGAGCTTATGTTAGTATTCATTCTTGTCTTCTTGCAAGACCACTTGATGATAGTGAACCATCTTGTTTTAATGAAGCACATGGCGTGAAAGAATGGGATTTTGCAATGGATGAAGAGATGCAAGCACTCATAAAAAATGAAACTTGGGATCTTGTGCCAAAGCCTAAGGAGGTGAGGCCAGTTACTTGCAAATGGGTGTACAAGATTAAGCGCAAACAAAATGGGACCATTGATAGATGCAAAGCAAGGTTGGTTGCTCGTGGGTTCTCTCAAAAATACGGAGAAGATTATGAGGAGACTTTTAGCCTGTTGTAAATATGACTTTGGTTTGGGTAGTCATTTCTTTGGCAACATCTCAAGGTTGGAAGTTATGGCAACTTGATGTGAAGAATGCTTTCTTGTATGGAGAAATTGACAAGGATATTTATATGGAGCAACCACCTGGATATGTCTCTCAAGATCATCCACAATATGTGTGGAAGCTAAAGAAAGCTCTTTATGGCTTGAAGCAAGCACCGAATATTTACTATTTTGTGGTTATTCTGCTTCAAATTCCGATCCTACCTTATTTGTTAAGAAACATGAGAAGTTGCATATTATTGTTCTTTTGTATGTGGATGATATGATTGCGAATGGAAATGATGGAAAAGAGATTGCTAATCTTCGAGCTGAACTGTCAACTCGGTTCGAGATGAAAGACTTAGGTGAGCTGAGTCACTTTCTTGGGTTGGAGGTGGAAAATTTGAAGGATGGCATATTCTTATCTCAAAGAAGCTATGCAAATAAAATGGTGGAAAGGTTTGGATTAATCCAAAGAAAAAAATGTTCTGCTCCACTTGAGGTCAACATTAAGCTTAGGCATGATGGAGGAAAGCTTCTTGAGAATCCTCGGCCTTATCGTGCCTTGGGTGGAAGTCTCATTTATTTCAGTATCACAGGGACAGATATTTCCTTCTCTGTTGGACTCGTCATTCGATTTATGCAAGAACCAAGGAAGCCTCATCTTGATGCAACTGAACACATATTGAAATAAGTTCTATCTACTCTTGACATGGGTCGTATGTTCAAGAAAGAAGCTGGTTTTAGTTTGCATGGTTATGTGGATGCTGATTTTGGTGGTGACTTGGATGATCGGAAGTCTACTTCGGGTTATGTTTTCTTCAGTGGTTCAACATGTATTTCTTGGTGCAGTACGAAGCAGAATTCAGTATCTATTTCTACCACTGAAGCAGAATACAAAGCATCTTCTCTTGCAGCTCAAGAGTGTGTCTGGTTGAGGCGTTGGTTGATGATGCGGCTTTACAAATTCATGATCCTACTATTATTTTTGGTGATAATCAAAGTGCAATCAAGCTTGCTACAAATCCAGTTTGTCATGCAAGGACTAAACACATTGAGATTGAGCATCACTTTATTCATGAGTGTGTGCTTGATGGGACTATCAAAGTTCATGAGGTACGAAGCAATGAAAATGTTGCGGATCTTCACCAAGTCTCTTCCCTAAGGATCGTTTGAAGTTCTTCATTCACAGTTGGGTCTGGTCTCTAGAAAATCACTTTAAGGGGGAGTGTTGAAATTATTAAAGTAATTTTCTAGATTTATGTAAATATTTAGTAGTCAAATTTGCACAAGTTCCTATCCTCATTAATTCCTTGAAACCATACATTCCTATTATCCATGTGCATTCCTATTACCTATGTACATGCATCATTGGAACCATATATTTCTATTACCTATGTATCATTGGAACCATACATTCCTATTACTTATACCCTTGGAAACATACACCTCTTATTCCCTATGCAACCACCTACATTGACATTCATGCATCACATTACCTATATATACCCACTTATCTCTTCACATCCATCATGCACAAAAACAAACCAAAGCCACAAATAATTCTTCCCATACTCATCCTTGTGCAAGTTCGAACTATTAGTGTTATTTTTATATTATGCCCAATCTTATGTAATCATTCTCCAATATTAATTGAAGTGTTGTCTTCTCTTTCTTCTATCTTTTGGTTGTGAGTCTTGGGCTAGTGTAACTTGTTTGTTTACGCTATTTGATAAGCGATTTAACCGGAATCTTGGAAGATCGTCTTTCTTCACACGGCTATGTGGCGAGGTGTTTGTAGATTATGTTTAATTTTTTATGCCAACACCACCTCAGTAGTAGGGAATGTGAGGGATACTAGATTCTAGTCAAACTTTGGTGTGGTACGAACACCCTTGTGTCTTTACTCCCAAAATTGTTTCAAATGGCAGCCTGTGAAAATGAGAGTGTGGCGGAAGTGGGACTGGAATCCAAAATTCAATGCCCCATATCTAGTGAGCTTGAATTAGAATTAGATAGGTTTAGATTATATATTCGAGAGCAAGGTATTACACCCAATAACGAAAGTGGTAAAAGAAAATGGTTTTGAGAGTCCTTCTGTGAGTATTCAGTGAGATCAATGTATAAGCTTATTAATAATGTGTGTGTGTGTGTGTTTTTTTTGGGGGGGGGGGTTTAAAAGTGCAACGAATAAATTGATTTGGAAAATTCTCATTCCTTGTAAAGTTTGTGCATCACACTAGTTCACAATAATGCTATCCTTACTAAAATGAACCTTAGAAGAACATGAATATAGATGTAATACGTGTGAAATGTGCTAAAGATAATGCGGGCTGTCAACATTTACTTTTTTGAATAAGAGAGGGCAAAAATAATTTAGGGCGTGATTTGTGTAGGGTTTGGGTTTAATTCAATTCCGAGTGATTTTGAAGATTATTTGGAAATTTTAGAACAATTTATGTGAGTAGTAGAGAGCGCAGTGTATGAGATTTATGTGTAAGTGCGTGTGATTGGAGTTCGTGGTTGGATAGAAATTTTTCATGCTTTCAAGATTCATTTATATATTCCAAATGTGTACTAAAAAATATTTCAATTTGATTTTTGTGTGAGTAGGAAGAGGAAATGTGAAGAAGAGGATGCAAAAGGATGTGGAGAGATTTTTGGCTATGAACTAGCGAAGGACATCGTGACTCAAGGCTTTACAATGAGGAGGAGTACGGTGAGCAGGATGGGAGTATGCGAGGTGCAGGTTACAGGTTTATGAAGGATTGTGTTAGGTTGGGGGTACATAAGAAACAGTGAGAAATTCAGGGTGCGTGCATAACAAAATCAATGGGTTAAGGATTAGCGACAAGAACAATAGTTTTGCGAAAGGATGAGCTTAGAAAATTGCAATTATCGCTTCAAAATCATTTGAATTCCTATAGGTGAGATGCTGGTGCTGTAGGCGTTGCTGGATGTTGCAGTCATTTGTATGGTATGGTATCTACTAAATTATTAGAGTGTAAGTTAAAAAAGGGAAGAGACTTATTCTGCTGCGTGGAGGTGTGGTATGGAAGTCTGTTCTTAGTGCGATATTTTGTTGCTACTGCTTCTGTATATTTTATTTTGTATTTTGTTGTGCTTGTTCGGGTTTTCTTGTATTTTGTTTTGGTTTGTGTAAGTTTTCGAACCTATTTGTTTATATGTTTCATTATTTATCTCCTTAATGAAACAGGTGTTGGGATTGGGGCGTCAACCAATGTCCATTATCGCAGTGGAACTAATAGAGCAATGAGGAAGTCGAAGTAGATGGGACGAATAACTTGAGCAAGCAAGTGATTCACCAAACTAACAAAAACACAACGATGACTTATCCCGATTAGCTTTTGCTTAATCCGGGGGGTAATATAGGGAGATCTGATATTCAACTAGAGGAGATCACAAAGAGTTATTGATCACTCAATACAAGGAATTAAACTTACCCACCAAGAACTATCTCTCTCGAGCCTCTTTTTGCAATGGAGAAAAGAATTTATGAAGTACTACCTCTCATATTGGAGGAGTTTACATTATATATAGAAGAATATAGAGAAACCTAGGTCTAATCTTGATTCTCAGTCGTCCGATATAACCTGAAAAAGAAGTAACTGAATAGGAGCCGCACGATCTAACTTGGAGTTGAAGATTAGGGTGAAACGATCTAACAAATCGGGGCCCAAAACGAACACAGCGCCGCGGTCGGTCGACCGTCCAACAAGACCAGTCGACCGTATCTTTCTCGGACAGTCCTTGTACTACGAGTGGTTGGGGGGTGCGGTCGACCGTAACTTGGGAAAGTCGACTGCAACTATGCCTGCACCTTGCTGCTGCTATTTTCTTCTTATACTCACTTTGACGCTTCGACCTCCGTGCTTCATCTTACCTTCTTCTAATCTGAACAGCGAGTATTCAAAGCACAATCCTAACAAACTCCACATTGGATTGCATACGAGTGCTATCACATGATGTGTTACTCATCTCCAAACTTTAATAAATTCCACATGCAAAGAAAACTTAGAACAATAGCTTCTTCTTCTAGTTGAAATAATCTTTACCCAATCTCACCAAATTCAGTATACCCCTTCAAGGGTACACCTCCGTAGGCATACTCACGAAGTTGCCAAACTCCGAATGAACTCCACCTACCCTTAGGTTTTCTCCACATCTCGACGATATTCGAACGTGGTGGTCTCGTCTCAATGAATCTAGTTGCGGTAAACTAGCTGAGATTGCAGGAATAACGGAAAAAGAAGCAACACTTGCGCAAGTATTTCGGATTCCCCAAAGCTTGTAGAGATTGTTTTGGCTTGGCCCAACCACTCTCATACCTCTAATCACCTTACGACGACCATGAAAAATAGACAGAACTCCACCTCGAGCTGCGTACCTACAACCCTGTATATCAAGAGTTCCCAAGGAAATCATATTCCGTTTCAGTAGAAGAATATGCAAAACATCCCTTAAAGTGAACATATTTAGGCATGACATCTTCAACTCAATTGTCCCCTCACCTACTACTTCACAAACCTCCCCAGTTTTCGTTGTCACACAATATCCCGTAGTAGACTTATAAGTAGAAAATAACTCCTTCTTGGAGCAAATATGAGAAGAACTCCCTGAGTTAAGAAACCAACTAGAATCTACTTTTAAAGAATTTGAAATAAGAAGACACGAATCACCTAAATCAAAGGCACTAACCACATTAGCGGCTGAATTCCCATTCTTTGCGCTCTCCTGATTCTGCAATTTTCAACAGTCTTTCTTGATATGCTCTGGCCTCTTGAAATACCGGCAACGGATCGAATCCATTTGCAAAGCACTTTGTCTTCCCCCTGAAGGACCATCCACTGCTAGACAACTTGGGAAAGGCGGTGATTTCTGAGTCACCATCCGAAGTTGATTTTCCTTCAATGTTTTGATTACACCACCGAAATACTCTCCTTGGCAGATCTACCGTGTAGCATGGTAGTGATCAAAGCCTCGTACGAATTCGGCAGTGAATATATCAGTTTGAAAGCTTTATCTTCCTCATACACATCTGCGTTGATCGCCTTAAGTTCAGATAATACCTTATTAAACTCTGTAATGTGGTCTTGGAGATCGATGCCTTCCTTCATAGATAAATGGAACAATTTTCTCTTCCAATGCATCCGATCTAATAACGACGAACCAGAGTAGTCAGCTATGAGTTTTTCCCCCAAACTCGTCGCATCAGTTTCTTCAAGAAATATGCACTTGACCTCGTCCGCCAAGGATAATCGAATCAGACTTATGGCTCTTTCACGAATATCCTCCCAACCGTCATCCTTCATATAAGTTGGCTTTTCTTTCTTCTTAACGGCTAACTGGAAACGTTCTTGAACAAGGACATCATACATGTCAGCCTTCCAAAGATTGAAGTTGATCTTTTCATCGAAGTGCTTGATCTTCAAAATACTGTGGCCTGTCATCTTAACCAAGGGACTCGGCAACGTGAAGCTCTGATACCAGTTGTTGGGATTGTGGCGTCAGCTAACGTCCGTTGTCGCAGCGGAACTAATGGAGCAATGAGGAAGTCGAAGTAGATGGGACGAATAAATTGAGCAAGCAAGTAGATCCACCAAACTAACACAAATACAATGATGATTTATCCCGATTAGCTTTTGCTTAATCCGGGGGGTAATATAGGGAGATCTGATATTCAACTAGAGAAGATTACAAGGAGTTATTGATTCACTTAATATAAGGAATTAAACTCACCCACCAAGAACTATCTTTCTCTCGAGTCTCTCTTTGCAATGGAGAAAAGAATCTATGAAATACCACCTCTCATATTGGAGGAGTTTACAATATATATAGAAGAATAGAGAGAAAGCTAGGTCTAATCTTGATTCTCAGTCGTCCGATATAACCTGGAAAAGAAGTAACTGAATAGGAGCCGCACGATCTAACTTGGAGTTGAAGATTGGGCTGAAACGACCTAACAAATCGGGGCCCAAAACGAATACAGCGCCGCGGTCGGTCGACCGTCCAATAAGACCGGTCGACCGTACCTCTCTCGGACAATCCTTGTACTACGAGTGGTCGGGGGGTGCGGTCGACCGCAACTTGGGACAGTCGACCGCAACTATGCCTGTACCTTGCTGCTGCCTTTTTCTTCTTCTATTCACTTCGATGCTTCGACTTCCGTGCTTCATCTTACATTCTTCTAATCTGAGCAACGAGTATTCAAGACACAATCCTAACAACGGGGTGGCCTCTTGGGCATCTCTACATTCGAAAAAAGAAAACTCACTTATTTGATGATGTTTAGAAAAACAATTAAAATCTTTACTATTTTAATTGGAGAGTTGGGGTTTGTAACCAAACAAACCCTAACTTTGTAATTAAATAAATCCGTGCAATACATATTCAAACTAAATCTAACAATATACACGTGCACCGCATGTGTCACCAAAATCAAAACATTCAAATATAAATAATTTCTTTTTTTTATTTGATATATATTCATTTTATTTAATAACTATACTTTTAGTTGACATGCAATGCAGTACATTATAATAGTTTAATTAACTCCATACTTTAGAGAGGAAAATAGCTAAGTTTAGCAAACTATACAAAAAAAAAAAAAAGGTTCAAATGTAGTTGTCCTACAGTTGGATCTCAGACAGCTCAGAGCTATTCTCAACTTATTTGCCAAACACAGCCAAACATGAATTTCCCTAAGATGTGATAATGAAAAATCAATATCAAACAAGGAGCCTAACCAAAATTTCCCTAAATTATCGTGTATATATTCATAGACTCATGCTAGTCACAGAGTTTTGGTTTCCCATCTTCCACACTTCTACACTTTGTTGGGTGAGGGGAAAAAAGAAAAACACAGAAAAAAGCAATGAGAAAATTGTGAGGCTGAGAAGAGCAAGGAAAAGAGAGAGTGAGAGAGGGAGATGCCACTTGAAAGCTGGACCTGATAGCATGTGTGGTTCTCTTTTCATGTTGAAACGGTCGATCCTTATCTTTCTCTTCTCTTTTCTCTCTTTTCTCTCTCTCTCTCTCTCTTATTAAAAACTTGCGCTTGAGGTCATTTTGAAGCTTTTCCTGAATTGGGTCATTGCTATTAAGGTCTCTCTTCCAAGCTTGTATTTTGAGAGGTTTCTAGAACTGGGTTTTCTTCCTTGTGCAAGAAAGGTCTGATCTTTTTGCCACTCCTTCTCCTTTCTTAGTTGTCTTTGTTTGATTTTCAAAATTTTATAGTGGTTTTTTTTAGCCTCATTTAAGGACGGGTAATTGATAGTGCCCATCAATTTGTAGTTTTTCTATATAAGACTCTCTTTAGTCTCTCCCTAGGTTGTCAACTTTGTAGGTTGTTAAAGTTTGGACCTTTCTTGAATATGTGTTTGTGATAACAAAATTCTTGTTAAGCCCATTTGTTCGAATCTATCTCTTTTGAGTTCCATTTATGATTAGTTGATTAGTAGCTAACCATCACTATAGAGCTCTCTGTATTGCACTAGTGCAAACAGAAAATGTTGTACCTTTCAAATGTGCTGTTCACTACGTATGCAATCAAGAACCCATCTTAGCCTTATCATGTTTGGTCAGTGGGATCGCTAAGACCCTAATTGTAACATGGAGGGTGACTTCAAAGGGGACTCAGGTTGGGAGATGTCATCCACCTCTAGGCCCCTAAACACCACATTCACCATCCCTGCATCCACTTCTAGCTTGAACTTAGTAAGAAATGAGGAGGTTGATGAAGAGTGCACTCAGAATAGGAGTTTTTGGAAGAATTCGGTCCCTTCTCGTGCCAATTATGAGAGTAGTAGTGGGGAGATTGTTAGCTTGAGAGAATGGCTTGACAAGCCAAATCGGCAAGTAGACCAATTGGGATGCCTTCACATTTTCCGGCAGGTGGTTGAGGCTGTGAGTTTCGCACATTCGCAGTCGGTTGTGGTGACTAACGTTCGCCCATCGTGCTTTGTCATGTCTGCGTTTAATCGGGTTTCGTTTATTGAGTCTGCGTCGTCTTCAGGGTCGGATGATTCGATCGATGAGTCGAGAGAATTGGTATGTAAAGGTGTAACTGGTGTTGGGGTGGTAAAGGAGGTTGGGGAGAGGAAGAACTTTCCTTTGAAAGAAATATTGGTTATGGAGTTCAAATGGTATAGTAGCCTGGAAGATGCGGAGGGGGGTTCAAGTACATTTGCGTCGGATATATATCGATTGGGTGTACTTCTGTTTGAGGTGAGATTTGGTAATAGCCATCATCCGTAACTTTGTTTTGAATTAGTTTGTTAGGCTTGTTGATTCTAATTATGATTGGAATATTATGCTGTGATCTTTTTGGCAGTTGTTTTGCGTATTTGATTCGCTTGAAGAGAAGCTGAGAGCAATGTCGAACTTGAGGCATCGTGTGCTTCCTCCACAGCTACTGCTCAAGTGGCCAAAGGTAGCTCCATTTTGCCTATGGCTCTTGCACCCTCAGCCAGAAAGTAGGCCAAAGATAAGGTCATTTTTGGATCCCATCGATGCTTGTTTTTTTTGCTCTATTTTAATGGTAATCTACCATAACATCTAATTTTAAGGAAATGTTTAAAAAAAAAAAAAGCTTTCCATACTCTTTTGGGTGAGGAAACTAAAGTTTGAACAGCTATTAATCTTCTAATCGATACAATGATTGTTTGGTGTCATGTTCTCTTAAAACTGCAGCATGATGGGAGAAATTTCTTTTCCTTGCAGCACTGGCCATGGTAAACATAATATTGCAAATGCGACAAATTGAGCACCACACAAATCAACAACAGATCTAAAATATCCCATGTAAAACAACAATATCTGGCCGTAAGTGTTATCTGCTATGAAGCACAGATACGTGTACGTGTATCCGGTATGCGGATACGCCGATTTCTCATAAACTAGGATACGGGTACGTTAAGATACGCAAAATTAAAACAATTAAGAAATATTAATATTATAGATATATAAATAGTAAACTAAAATATTCAATTAAATACGAACATGAAAAAATAAGAAACAAGAATATGATAATTAAAATTAATACAAGCCAATGTCAAACAAAACATACTAATTGATCATTCCAAGTTTTCAACAACACCAATACCAATATTACATGACCCAAATGTTCAAATAAAGTAGGCTAGTCTTAAACCTATTCAAGAGAATCAATATCATAACTACATCTATCATAACTTTATAAGTCATAATCATGAACCAACCAAGACCCTTCAATGCTACATCTTATTGTTCTATATCTATCATTTTAAACAAATTTAACACTCAAACACTAGAGCAAAAAAAGATGCAGCAACTTGTACAATAATAGCAAGTAGTCAATCAACCAAAATAATAGCAAGAATTACATCCTACATCTATTATTTTTTCGACGTCTTTTAATAAAATAAAATAAATTAATATTTTAATAAAATTAGGATTTGAAAGGAAATAAAATAAATTAATATTTTTATGAAATTAGGATTTGAAAGGAGAAGACGAAGAGAATAGTAGAATATATATATATATATATATATATATATATATATATATTCTACTATTCTCTTCCAACAGTTTCCAAGAGTATCCTCAGAGTATTTGATATTTTTTTCTTTATTTTTTTTAAAATAATTGCCGGATACGTATCTAGTACGTATCTGCCGAGTATCCCACCGGATACATATCCGATATGAGATACGCATTCCCGGAAGAGTATTCGTGCTTCCTAGGTTATCTGCACATTATGCATGTTCATGAATATGACTATATAACTATTATGCCCATGCTACACAATTCAAGATGCTTGTATTTATTTAGTTAGAATCAATATTGGTGCAAAATTACTCAAATTTAAAATAATTAAAAGAAGGTAAAAACCCTGGTTTTGAAATTCGGTATCGGTTGCACTTAGGCTTTCCAATTGGGTTATCAGTTTAGGCATTCTCGGGAATATCGGTTACATGAAACTTTTTGGTGTTGGCTTCTAAGTGATTAAAAATCAGTTTAAAATTCTAAAAATTGTTGAAAAAAATGAAATGTTAAAGAAAATGTTCAATGCAAATATTTTGTTAAATTACAATAATAAATTATTGTGTTTTCTAATTTTTATTTTCATACACAAAAATTATAAAAACTTTACTATAAGAATATGAAAACTTTAAGCTACAAAGAGGAAACTAATAAATAGAAATACAAGTTCTTTTTCGTGCTCACTGATCATGTTGTCTCTCTTTTACACTCTCTTGTTCTTGTCATACCTACACATGAGCTATAACACCAATAAACCAATAAATAGCCTCTATGGTCTTCAGTTTAATTTGCTTACTATCATTTTGCCTTTTCTTTTCTTGTTAAAGTACCGCGAATACCGACTTTTATGACATATATTGTATTAAATAGCCAAAACTGTGAAGAACTCAGAGTACCGTCTCAGTTTCAGTGGAGACTTGATACCATGGTACAAACCCCTTCATGAGCAACAAACAAAATATGCAAGATGGCCAACAAAATTGTAGAACACTAGTTTTTTTTCTTATCTTTTCTTACTCTTAATCTTTTTTTTTTTTTTTTGATTTAACTGAGTATCCTCCCTCCTCCTCAGTTGGAAGACTAATCTCAGTCCCGTAGCGAGGCTTTGCAAATGGGCCTAAGATTTGAGGCCCATGGCTACTGGCCACAATATAGTGTTAACCACGGGTTTCGAACCCAGGATCTCGGAGGAGCATACTCCTGGTCCTGGCGTCTCCCAACCACTAGGCCACTATGTTGTGGTTCTTACTCTTAATCTTAAGTGGATGACTTGTTTGTTTTTTAATTCCTGTGATCATTTTAGAGGCAGTTCTAAAATCAATGGCAAAACCCATCACAACCTAGCGCACTTTCCAATTTTCCATCAAGTTTCTCATGTATACCTCAAAAGTTTGTATAGTACACATGTATCTGAGGTACTGCTAGAGTGTATGTGTGTCAAATATAATTATGTGGGAAGAATATTTAATGTAGAGTAATTGCAGGTTAATTGGCAATATGTTCTTCAACCATCATTCCTATTAATCATGATATACCCACTATATCCTAACCAATTATGAATTACTATACTTAACCAACTCGATTTGTACTATTTAATGATGCAGATTGTGGTAAGATTGAGGTGAGCCTATAAACCCAATTGAGAAGCTTGCAAAGCCGCCATGAATTAGTCTTTTGGTTATTTTGATATTTAAAAGATTTATAGTAGTTGAATAATATGTTATATGTAATAAATCTTTTAGATATGAAAGATAAATCTGATATTTGCAGCTACTACTTTAGAAAGTTCTTTAGGATATTTCAAAAGTAGGATAAGAGTTATAATTTTATTAATTTTACTAATTGATTAGAAAAAAAATTAAAATTCTGGTTAATATTTAGATTCCATCTCATGCTCTTCTTTAGCACTTTGTAGTAAGGCGAGATATTGCCAGCTGCCTTGGCATGGGGAGATTAGTGGGCTCCTTTACTTAGGACATCATCATTTTAGTCTGCATCGTATTATGCATATCTATGATTTTTGGGAAGCCACTGAAAATCATACTGTGCTATTAGGTTATAGTTAAACTTGAGGAAACAAATGATTATCATCAAATTTCAAAACTGAGAAGAGTGAGAATTTCAATTCTTATAGATGACAAGACCGTTGTTAAGTACAGTGGTATTTTACTTATAAAGTATGTGTAGTTTTTTTTTCTTTTTCTTTTTGGAAATAAAAGATGGCAAGAGAGTTGCCATCAGAATTCATAGATAAACAGCCTAGTACATCAATATTCAATATTACATCAAGACCCTCATACATCTAAATACACATTCTAACCTCACCAAATGGCAAAAAGCAACATGAACAGAAGCAATCTAGTAATCCCACCATACTCCAATGGAAGCATGAACAAAAGATCACCCAAAGGACACCTGCCACGCATCACTCGAAGAGAAAGGATTGTATCTGTGTGGATCAATGTTGCGCCCCTTTTGGGCCGACCTCCTAAATTGGGAACAACGGGCCCTTGCGAGCTTTCTACCTAGCCTCCAGAATGGAAATCCAAGAAGAAGTTTTTTTTTAATAAAAAAATCATAAACGGTGGGTCCTAAGACTTCCCGTGCTTCATTAAAGAGTTTTTAATAAAATATACAACCATAAAAAGGAAAATGATGTTCATGAAACCCGAGACCCATGAGCCTCATTCCCCATCAAAAGAGAGAACCCCTCCATTACAAGATAGTTCCCATCCCCAAAAATAATAATTACAAGTAATTACAGAAATAGACGTGCCGTCCTAACAAAATGAACATAAAAAAAGGGTCGACCCAAAAGGCACCCCCCATCTGGTACCGCCTGCCCCTCACTCTTCCTCAGAGGATCCCCCCCTTTCCTTATGCTCTGCCTCGTCGTTGGCTTTGTTGTCGTCGTTGTACATTTCCTTGACTCTCTTCGATGACTCCCCACCTGCCGTAATAGACCAGAAGATTATATGAGCATTAATCTTGAAAAGCAGTTGATGATGCATGGTGTGTCTGTGCTGTGGCCTAAAAATTCTACAGTTTCTCTCTACCCAGATCCCCCAGCAGATTGCCATCATCCCAAACCCCCAAATGTCAAAGTCTCCTTTACGCAGGTGTCGTTGACGCCAATTTTCCCACAATTCTTGCACCGTCTCCGGGCATGCCCCGGAGATACCTAATCTATTGAAGAAATCTCTCCATATTTGCGTAACAAATTGGCATTTAACGAAAAGGTGATCCACCGTTTTGTTACCCATGTTGCACATAATACAGTCTCTCGAACCCATTGAAGAAATCCAAGAAGTTAGTGTTATGAATTATGAGGATCTTGTTGAGTCTTTGACACAATCAACACAAACCACCAAGCAAGACTAGATCACACCAATCACATAAAGCACATAAGAATTGTCCCAGTTGGGGCTTTCGCCTTAATCCGGGGGAGGAGGAACCGAGATATTATTCAACTAGAGAAGATACAAGAATATTACAGTTCTCACCACGACCCTCTCTCAAGCCTATTGGAACTTGATGCTGCTTACAATGGAGAACTCTCTCACCCTTCTCTATGAAGTACTCTCTTCTTCTATTCGGCACTCAATAGAATCATTATAGATTTATGAGCCGTTACAATTGTTTATATAGATCTAGAGCTAAACCCTAAGTTAATATCTTGTTACAATAGCCATTGGATAGTACATAAGAGATAATCCTACGATAGGAGCCACACGATCTAACTTTAAGAGCAAGTTGGGCTTTTCACGAATCAGCCAGACTCAAGTCCGAAACCCATCAGCGCCGCGAACGGTCGACCGCACCAACAAGTCGGTCAACTGTCCTCCTATCTGGAAGACTTCGTGTAGGGGACGGTCGACCGCACAAGAGGAACGGTCGACCGCAACTTCTGCTATTGTTGCTGTTGACTATTTCTCGCCTCCATTGAGTTTCCAATCGTCTCGATCCCTCCATCATCTTATCGTCTTCTTATCCAACATCGTATGCAAGACATAAACCCAACAATTTCCACCTTGGATTGCATACGCATGAATCCATATCTGTGTGATTTAAAACTCTTCTAGACCTTTCTTCTCCGCTTTGTAAACATGTTTTTATGGCTCCTTCTGCTAGTTGAACAAACCTCTACCTATTTTCCTCCAGCTATATGCCCCCCTCAAGGGCACACCCTTGTAGATGTAATCATGGAGGTGCCACCCTTCACACTAACTCCACCTACATCAAGGCTTTCTCCACCTTCCAATGGTATTCGAACGTTGCAGTTTTGTGTCGGTAATTCTAGTGACGGCTTACTGGATGATGCTTTAAGAACAATGAGTTTCCATACACTCGGCCGAGATTTTCTGCTCCTACAAAGCTGGTAAAGGTTGTGCTGACCCTGCCCAATCCCCCTCTTACCCTTCATTACCTTACGACGATTCTCCCAAATTGTCAAAACTCTACCTCGAGCTGTGTACCTGCAGCCACGAGCATCAAGAGTACCCAAGGATATAAGATTCTGCTGTATCGATGGAATATGCATGACCTCTTCTAGTGTGAACCCTTTACCATCTGACATCTCCAATTCAACTTTTCTCTCACCTACTACTTCACAAATCTCATTACTCCTCGTTCTCACACTACGGCCTGTTGATGACTTGTAAGTAGAAAACATCTTCCTCTCGGAGCAAATATGAGAAGAACTTCTCGAATCAAGATATCAACTTAAATCCACATCTGAAGAACTTGAAATAAGAAGACAATAATCGTCATTATTACCTGACTCAGTTGTGCTGACTATATGGGCTTGTTTCCCTTCTTTAGTAGCACTCTTCTGACTCAACCATTTGTGACAGTCTCTCTTGTAATGCCCAACTCCTCTACAGTAATAACAACGACTTATCCTTGTGTGCCGCATCCCTTCCAATTGAAGTATCACCATCCACCGCAAAATACCCTAAAGAAATAGACCTTCCTTTATGAGTCTCCTTTCTTAGTTCATCTTCCTTCAGACACTTAATCACCCCGGCTACAGTAAGTGTCTCCTTGGCTGATTTTCCATGTAGCATGGTAGTTATCAAGTGATCATAAGAAGTTGGCAGTGAATAAATCAAGTTGAAAGCTTTATCCTCTTCGCTAAGATCATCAGCATTAATCGCCTTCAGTTCAGATATTACCTTATTGAACTCCACAATATGATCTTGAAGATGGGTACCTTCCTTCATTGAGAACTTCAACAGCTTCCTTTTTCAATACATCCGATCTAGCAACGACGATTCCGAGTAGTCAGATTTGAGTCTCGCCCATAGACTCGCCGCACTTTTCTCATCAAGAATATTATACTTGACTTCGTTCGCCAATTGCAATCGGGTTAAACTCAAGGCCTTCAAACAAATCTCATCCCACTTCTCCTGCTTTATGTCGGTTGGCTTCTTCTCTTCTAGGGCAAGGTGCAAGTCCTTATGAACCGAAACATCATACATGTCCACCATCCATAGATTGAAGTTGATCTTACCTTCAAACCACTTGATCTTCGTCTTTTGATCTTCCATCTCCAAGAAACTCGAACAAATCCACGAACCTAATTGCTCTGATACCCCTTGTTACGGATTATGAGGATCTTGTTGAGTCTTTGATACAATCAACACAAACTACTAAGCAAGACTGGATCACACCGATCACACAAAGCACACAAGAATTATCCCGATTGGGGTTTTCACCTTAATACGGGGAGGAAGAACCGAGATATTATTCAACTAGAGAAGATACAAGAATATTACAATTCTCACCACGATCCTCTCTCAAGTCTATTGGAACTTGATGTTGCTTACAATGGAGAACTCCATCACCCTTCTCTATGAAGTACGCTCTTTTTCTATTCGGCACTCAATAGACTCGTCATAGATCTATGAGCCGTTACAATTGTTTATATAGATCTAGAGACAAATCCTAAGTTAATATCTTGTTACAATAGCCATTGGATAGTACATAAGAGATAACCCTACGATAGGAGCTACACGATCTAACTTGAAGAGCAAGTTGGGCTTTTCACGAATCAGCCAGACTCAAGCCCGAAACCCATCAGCGCTGCGAACGGTCGACCGCACCAACAAGTCGGTCGCCTAACCTCCTCTCTGAAAGACTTCGTGCAGGGAACGGTTGATCGCACAAGAGGGACGGTCGACCGCAACTTCTGTTGTTGCTGCCGCTGACTATTTCTCGCCTCCATTCCGTTTCCAATCGTTTCGATCCTTCCATCGTCTTATCGTCTTCTTATCCAACATTGTATGCAAGACATAAACCCAATAGTTAGACTAAAGATTTTGGAAACTAATTGAACAGAATTACAAGTTATATTCCTAAAGTAGAAATCATTCCTCTTTAGTCAAATAAACCAAATACATGCAACTACTATAATATCCCACTCTGTATGTCTCTCTCTTACAATCTCTGAATCTCTAAAGTCTCCCCGTAACTCCATAACCCGGCTTAGAAACATCTATAACCCAAATCCATACTGGAGAATATCCCAAACGCATTTACTATGAGAACACTCATGAAAAAGATGGTTCACAAACTCTACCACAATGTCACAACGGGGGCAAGCCACCGTATAAATGATCCCCCTCTTAGCTAAGTTCTCCCTGGTTAGTATAGCTTCCCTAGACACACGCCAAATGAAAGCCTTGAGCTTTGAGGAGCGCTCGTACACCAGATAATCTTATTAAGAGAACTTCTAATCCCACCATCACACAAAGAAGTGCACATGAATTTGACCGAAAACTACTTGTTGGACGATATGCGCCAAACTCTTTCATCCTCTAAATCATCTATGATTACCTCATTCTTCACTAAGAAGGTACGAAGATGGAGGTTGCGGGCAGCTAGACTATCATCAGAGGTAAAGGACAAACTCAATTGCCAGCTGCCCCTACTCCAATAATTTGCAACCAAAGCATGTTTATTAATGGCAATCTCGTAGATATCAGAGAAGAGCAAAGCTAGCGTATTAGGGACCGACTAGGCATCTAACCAAAATCTGGCATTAGTACCCTTACCCACAGTACAGGATGAATGAGAATGAAAAAGTTCCCTTAACTTATCGATCCCTCTCCACATTGGTGAATGCCTCTACGATGTTGCCCACCTCCAAACTTGAATCTCCTTTTATAACATCCCCATATGTGCCCAACCAACGTCGCTGGACGAGAATGGATATTCCACCACCACTTGCAAAGAAGATCTCTATTCATTACATGCAGGTTAAGAATCCATAAGCCCCCAAACTCTTTACGTACATACATGGCTCCATTTAACAAGGGGGTTCCCTTGCCATCATCTCTAGATCCTTTCCACAAAAATCTCCTCGGATTTTATCAATCTTGTTGATTACCCAAGTAGGGAACTCATATATCGACATCCAATAAATAGGTAAATTAGAGAGCACCGTGTTGATAAGAGTAATTCTTCCCCTTAAAGAAAGGTGATTTATCTTCCACCCAGGAAGTCGTTTCTCAATTCTGTCAGTCAGTGAAAACCAGTCCGTACATTTGAGCTTGTTGGGTCTCAAAGGAACTCCCAGATATTTGATGGGGAATTTCCCAACATTACAATCCAAAACCCTAGCCAAGAGAGATTGGGACACCTCATCGCATCTACCTAGGCCCACAAGATTGCTCTTATCAAAATTAACTCTCAATCGACACCATGCTTCATAAAAGAGGAGGATTCCTTTGAAGACAAGGACCTCGTTAATCTCATTTCCCCCAAATAAAAGAGTATCATCTGCGTACTGGAGAATAGGAAGGCCATGACTTTCTTCCAGTCCTCCCACTCCCCGAAGCAGGTTCTGATCGAGGCAATGAAGGGTCCTTTCCGATAGAACATCCACCACAAGGGTTAATAGAAGCGGCGAGAGGGGATCTCCCTGCCTAAGCGCTCTTTTGCAAAATATGAAGTTACTTGGTTCGCCGTTAAAGATAACCGAGGATTTACCGCTCGATATACAATTAGTAATCCAAGCTCTCTATCTTGGTCCAAACCCTCTAGTCTCTAAGGTTTCGAGAACACTCCCACTCTACTGTGTTGTAAGCCTTCTCGAAATCGAGTTTAAGAAGAAAACCCTCTTCTCTATTAATGTCGCACTGAAAAATAGTCTCATGAGCAACTGCCACGCTGTCTAAAATTTCTTTACCCTGAATGAAACCACTTTGAGTCGGATGAATAATTGTGTTAAGCCATGGATTCAGCCGGTTGGCCAAAATCTTGGTAATAATTTTGAAAGAGCTGTTCAAAAGACTGATATGTCTCAAGTTTCCAACCTCTTTGATGACCTCTTGTTTTGGGATTAATACAATAGATGCGTAATTCAGATGCTCAATATTGGCAGTGTTCTCAAAAAGTTCCTCAAATATACGAAAAAGGTCAAACTTGACAAGATCCCGAATGCTGAATAAAAGAAAACAGGGAAGCTATCAGGCCTGGTGCTTTATCCTGTCTAAGATCATATATGGCCTGGAAAATCTCACCCAACTCAAAAGGTTTTTCTAAAACTTCTAATCCGGAGATTGGGTCTTGACAAGAAGGTACAGAAATGATTCTCAATGTGCGCACTCACTGTTTGAGACCCACCTATCGTTAATGTGCAAGCCATTAATCAGGTTAGACCTTCTCCGCCCGTTAGCGACCATATGGAAATACGCAGTGTTAGCATCTCCCTCTAGAAGCCATTGGTTGCGCGATCTCTGACGCCAATAATCATCTTCCATTTGGAAAATGATATCAAGACCGCATCTTAGTTTTAAAAGATTGGCAAGTTCCTCTTGGGACAAGATTCTATCCTGCTGTAAGATCTCAAAATCATGAATATGATAACAAATACTCTCCTCTCTTTTGGTACGGCAGCTCTCCTCTTTAGCCTTTCCACAGCCTTTAGATACCTTGTTGAGATTTGTCTCACTTGTATTATAGTATGTGCAGTCCTGAACTTTAAATGCCTACTGAGTTTGGCGCAGCATTTCTTTGTTAATTTGTGGTTCAAAAAGTTCCCTCAATTCTTGCACTTGTGGTGGATCATATTTAAATTTAAGTGTAAAAACAGGTTTTTAATCCAGTTCGTTGCGATTTTCACAATCTGAATCCATTGTTGCGCCTATACACTTTTTCCTTTTCTTGCATAGTAAAACCTTTGGAAGTTACTTCCTGCCTTTCCAAACAGGCTTCATACATGCGTTCCATTTCAATCTGCTTATACTCTATAGAAATTTTTGTAAACTAAAATAAATTATGTTACTTTTGTGTCTTGTTCGTTATCAGTTCATTGCATGCCTCTCTCTGAATTTGATTTTCTTTATTGCTATGCCAGTTAATAGGGTCTGATTCTATTTGTTTGGCATATGTAGTGAGGTTTTGCAAAGTGAGTTCTTCAATGAAACAAGGGAAAGCTTGGAGGAGCGTGAAGCCACAATAATGTTGGCTGAGGAGATTGAAGATCAGGAAGTACTACTGGAATTCCTATTGAATCTGGAAGAAAAAAAGCAGGACACTGCCGATAAGTTGCAAGGTACCATTTCCTTTTTATCTGATGATATTGAAGTTGTTAACCAGAAACTCAGACGGTGTTCATATTCGGAATTAAGCAAATCTGAAAATGAGGCAACTAACGACAAATCTAGCAAGGATTCAGCTTATGAAGGTTCTAGAAAGCATTCTAGGCCTCTTCATTGGAATAATGACAATCCTGCCATCTCAGAGCCACAGCCACACTCAGTTCAGGAAAAGTTTATTTCGAAAAGTTCTAGATTAATGAAAAATTTCAAAAAGCTGGAGTTGGCTTATTTTTCTTCAAGAGTCAAGGTAATGAAGTCAGTAAGCAAACATGTAGCTAAAAGGTCTCCAATCATTCAAACTGGCAGAGGATCAACAACAAGGACTGAGGGAAGTGCAGTTAATGAAGGCAATTACGGAAATAATTGTGAGTGGATTGAGTCTTTCCTCGATGGATTATGCAAATATCTATCTTTCAGCAAGTTCAAAGTTCGAGCAGACCTACCGCATGGAGATCTATTGAACTCATCAAATTTAGTATGCTCTTTGGCCTTTGACCGTGACAAAGATTTTTTTGCCACTGCGGGTGTAAACAGGAAAATTAAAATATTTGAATGCAGCATGCTTATGGATAACGAATGTGATATCCATTATCCAGTAGTTGAGATGGCGAGTAGAGCCAAACTGAGTAGTATTTGCTGGAATGGTTATATCAAGTGCCAAATTGCTTCAAGTGACTTTGAGGGAGTTGTACAGGTATAAATGGTTACCTGATTGTTCTTTTGCTATTTAGTTCCTTAAATTGTATGTATCGCTTCATGTATCTAAGGCGACTTAATAGCAAGAAACCCTTTTTAAAAAATGAATGCTGATTTTTCGTCAACATTAGGTATGGGATATTGCCAGAAGCCAAGTCGTGCTAGAACTGAAGGAACATGAGAGGCGTGTATGGTCTGTTGACTTTTCACTGACAGACCCGACAAAGTTGGCCAGTGGAAGTGACGATGGTACCATAAAGCTGTGGAATATCAATCAGGCAATGCTACTCTTGCACTTGGTGTATGTCAGCTTTGAAACTATATGTAATCCTGGCATGACAAATGGTTTGTATTTCATATATGATAAACTTCTTATTTCTTTTCTTTTCTTATGTTGCAGGCAGGTAGCATTTGCTCTATTCGAACAAAAGCAAATGTGTGCTCTGTTCAGTTCCCGCCCCATTCTTCTCATTTACTTGCAATTGGATCGGCTGATCACAACATTTATTGTTATGATCTTCGAAACCCAAGAATACCTTGGTGTAGTTTGGTTGGTCATATGAAAACAGTGAGCTATGTTAAGTTTATGGATTCATCAACTCTTGTTTCTGCATCCACTGACAACTCACTGAGACTCTGGGACTTGTCTGTCAATACATCGAGGGTGCTTGAAACCCCTGTTCAAACTTTTACAGGGCATACAAATCTAAAGGTACATGAATTATAATTTTACCTTTTAATACCCTGTTTCTGGCATTACTGTTTCCATGTTCTCATGTCTACCTGATTGATTATTTTTTTAATCAAAGTAGCCCCGCTGAAAATATCATGATTCTGAAATACCGGTCCCAATTATTGTACCTTTGCTGTCATTATCTGCATCATATATGAACTTCTAATGAAATTGTTTTTTTCTTTTCTTTTTGATATTTGTTTTCTTTTGATATAATAGTTTCTTATTTTTCTCATTTATTGAACTTTTAATGAAGTTATTTTGTTTTGATAGTGTAGTATGTTTTTAACTCACTATATTCTAGTATTTTGCGGAGATGATAATTAACTATAATTATGGATTTTTCTCCTTTTTTTTGTTAGTATGTAATATAAGTTCCTCGCCCCTCAGCAAAACTATGATGGTTTGGTGCAGTGATGTGGTTGTTGACATGGTATGAGAGCTACCCAAATTCAATTCCCATGTTAAGGTTAACGGAGAGATTGTAAAATATTATTGGATTATTGCTGATTGATACAGCTGAGTACAGTGATTCCTATATATAGGAGAGAACCAAACACTAAACTGATACATGTCCGATATGGGACTAAATACAATATCTAACACCCCATCTCAAACTCACGGTGGGTCGAACAATGTGAGTTTTCCCACCAAGTAACGAGATCTCTGGACAGTATGAGACTTGGTGAGGAGCTCTGCTGTCTGTTGTGAAGTAGTAACAGAGTAAAGTGAAATGGTCTCTGCTTCAAAGCGCTAACGAACATAGTAGCAATCTAAATCTATGTGCCTTGTTCTTTCATGAAAAACCAGGTTGCTTGCAATGTGCAATGCACTTCGGTTATCACAATGAAGATGATTAGCAATTGTGAGAGTTACACCCATATCTGATAATAGCCAACGAACATAAACAATTTCTTTAGTAGTGGCTGCCATTGTTCTGTACTCAGCTTCAGTTGAAGAACATGCTACAACTACATGTTTCTTCGTCACGAGATCAGTGAATCACCAAGAAATAGACAGAAACCTGTAATAGACCGTTTGGTAGTAGGATCACTCGTCCAATCTGAATAGAGTACGCACAGAGCTCTAGGGTGGATGTGGAAGACATGAATAATGAGCGAGTGATAGTGCCCCGAAGATATCTGAGGATCCGAAGAAGAGCACCGTATTAAACTGATGTAGGAGCAAAAACAAACTAACAATACTAACTGCATGAGCAATATCGGATCTGGTCATACATAAGTCGACATGCTATCCAACAATCTGTCTATATCTAGTGGGGTTAGGAAGGAGATCACCAATATATGGGACGAAGTTTCACATGAAGCTCTAAGGGAGCGTTGGCCGATTGACTGTCAGATAGACAAGTAGCCGAGATAATATCTGATGTGTATTTCTGTTGAGAACTAAGTATCCCTCGAGACCCATGTGCAATCTCTAGGCCCAGAAAGTAGCGTAACCTGCCAAGATCTTTTATATGGAACTGCTGGTGAAGGTACTTCTGTGTAGAAGTAATGCCTGCAGAATCGTTCCAAGTGATAATCGTATCATCAACATATAATAATAGAATGACCATCCCATGCAGTGATGAACGCATAAACATAGAATGGTTTTGTGAACTCTGACGGAAACCAGCTTGGGTGATAACTGATGTAAAACCAACCCTAAATAAAGAATTTTCAAGAATTTTAATGGGTTAATTTTACCAACATGAAAGTGCAGTTCTAGTTTGGAAATTTTAACAGTTAACAGGTTCGATGGGTTTTCAAGAATTGAATCAAATGTAACAGTCCCAATTAATAATTCAACCTTATAATCAATCAAATCCCTACGTGTTTTAGCAAGTAAGAAATTCAATACTGATTCGTACTCTATTCAAGCATGTGGAACACTCATTCTCAATTATTTTTGTGGACGACAGACAAATCAGATAATAGACTAGATGATAAGGCAGTAGAACACAAATATCTAATAGTGGAAAGAGTATACCGAATGCGAAGAAACCATCATAGATCTCGGAGTTGGTCAACCACTAAGAACTCAGCAATCACTAGCAATCAGTGAACAAGAACAGCACCAAGGCCAAGGTCGGGCAGCTCCAGTGGCGAGGCTGCGTCGACGTTGCAGGCGGTCGTCATGCAGCAATGGCGGGGTATCGCTCGGGACTGAGGTGCAGAGGAGACGGCGGAGGTTCGAGTCGGTGCTGTTGTCGGGGCGTTCGTAGTTGAGGGAGTAGAAGGTGAGGGTCGGCGCTTGAGGGTTGTTTGCCGGAGGGTGAAGTCGATGAGAGGAATGGTCGGAGACGATGGGGAGGTGGCGGTAGTGTTAGGGTTTGGGTTCGACAGACGAGGAAGAAGGGAGGTGGATTTGAGGGGAACGATGGTTTTTTTTTCTTTGTGGTCGGTTGTGTTGGGATGGATTTGAGCAGTGAGGAGGGGGTTTGTTGGGCGATGGCGGGAAGGGAGATGAGTTTGGGAAGGAAGACGATGGGTGGACTGTCTTTGTGGGGATCGGATAGGGAAGAAGAGGAGAGGCTGTTGATGAGGAGGGCGGCTGATGTAGGAGTTTTGTGATTAGGGTTTTGTAATAGGGATTAGGAAAATTAGGGTAGAGATTTGTATTGGGGAATTTTAATTTGGGGATAGATGATAACACTGCGAAAACACTCAAACCAGGCTCGAGGAGCTTGTTTTAGGCCATATATAGCCCGACGCAAACGACAAACATGACGAGGAGTGGTAAGACTAGGAGGAGGATGCATGTAAACAACTTTAGATAAGGTACCATGAAGAAAAGCATTTTTCACGTCCATCTGGTATAACAGCCAATAACGAATGACGACAATGGCAAGGAAAGTGTGAACTATAGTTATCTGTGCAACCAGGGAAAAAGTCTCATCATAATCAATACCATGCTGCTGAGTAAATCCTTTATCAACAAGACGAGCCTTGTGTCGCTCAATAGAGCCATCAGGTCAATATTTGACATTGAAAATCCATTTGCAGCTAAATGGCTGGATGCCCACAGGCAGTAGAACAACATCCCAAGTGCCAGTCTGATCAAATGCACTGAACTCTTCTGCAATAGCTTTCCGTCACTCAGGATATTAAATAGCTTCCTGGCAAATTCTGGGCTCACGTGTAGAGTGTATGACAGTGAGATATGCATGAAATTGTGGTGAGTAGGAGGCTAGGGTGGTAGAACCAAATTGGTCAGAAGGACCAGTGGCATCATGTGTGTAACGAGCCGGTGGGATGCCCGAGGTAGAACGTGCAGACTGACGGACCGGTTGAGAATGAACAAGGTGGGGAGGTGAGATAGGTTGTGTGTGTGCATGCACCTGCGGGGATGTAGGTAGTGAGGGGGCATGATATGCTATGGAGATACAGGTGGTGTTTTCCGTAGGAGAAAGAATGTGGAATGTCAGTATGAGGTGGGAAAGGAGCTAAAGGAGTGGGATCAAATGGAATGCGTGAAGGTCTGGCCAGGGAAGAAGGCCCAACAACAGAGAAGTCAAGAAAACTAGCATCCTCAGGAGAGGTCAAATAGTAGGGAGAGTCTTCCACCAAGGTGACATATAGGGAAATACGAATACGACTTGCCATAGGATCAAAACAACGATATCATTTATGTCCAGGACTGAGACATAGGTGAACGCACTTAGTAGATCGAGCGGTGGGTTTCGGGCGCTCAGTAGGAGGGAGAAGGACATAACAGGTACACCCAAAACTACAAAGCATACTGTAGTCCGGCGGTGAGTGTAGAAGAGCCTCAAAGGTGATGTGCCAGATAGGGCAAACGAGAAGATGTTAATGAGACTGACAGAAGTCATGACAGCTTCAGCCAAGAAAGAACGAGGAACAGAAGAGGAGAGTAGAAGAGCGCGAGCTGTCTCAAGGATGTGACGATGTTTGCGTTCAGCCACACCATTCTGTTCATGAGTGGGGGCATGATTGCTGAAAGAGTGTATCATGAGATTTAAGGATTGACCTCATAGCAGTGGAAGTGTACTCATGAGCACCGTCTGAGCGAAAGATTTGGATACGCACAACAAACTGAGTGTGAACCATGTTCGTAAAAAGTTGATAAATGTCAGGTATATTAGAGCGTTGACGCATAAGATACACCCATGTGTAGCGAGTATGGTCATCTATGAAACTAACATAATAGAGAACCTTTGTGAAAAGGTGTGGGTGATGGTCCTCATATGTTAGAGTGAATAAACTGAAAAGGATGAGTGGTTTGAGAAATACTTGTGTGATTAAAAGGGAGTGCTATGTGTTTGGCCAAATGACAATCCTGACAATCAGACAAATGGGTAAAATAAAAAGGACCAAGGGCACCACTACGGGCTAAAGTCTTCAGTCGAGACTCGCTAATATGACCTAAACGTTTGTGCCACAGATCAGCATCAGAGTGCACAACACCAACAAAACGAGGATGAGATTTATGTGTATGAAAAAAATCTAGGTGATATAGACGAACCTGTTGACTAGCACGCCCAAACTCTTGACCAGTGTGAGAATCAGTAGTAGAACAACTGAAAGAATTAAATGTAACGATAAGGCCATTATCGCATAGTGCACTAATGGAAATAAGGTTCATGGATAAATGAGGAGCATAAAGAACATAGGGCAACGTGAGAGAGGGAGAGCTGATAGATTCTGAGTGTGTAGTGAGAAGTTGTGAGCCATCGGCAGTGTGTAAGGATAAAGAGTGAGAGGAAAGTGTAGTGCTCCTGGTGAGCAGTGTATAATTACTAGTAAGATGATGTGAAGCACCAGAATCTAAAATCCAGGAAGAATTCATACCGGGAGTAACAGAGAATGCAGGGACAGAGGGATCAATAGTGATAGACTGACCCAAGAGCTGGAGTTCCAGCTGAGCGAGGCGATACTGGAGATTAGCCCAATCAGCAGGAGTCGGCAAGGTTGGAGTAACAGTCATGGCTAAGGATGTAAGGGAAGAGGTGCTACGAGGAGGAATGACACTGATGCATTGTGGTAGAGATCGAAATGAGGGTGGAACTGCTGCTGGTGTCGGGATCAGAATAGGGAGCTGGAACGTGCTACTGGTTGCAGAAGGGGTGGGGTAGTGTTAAGGATGACGTTGGGAGGAGAATGAAGGAGGCCGGAATCAGGATGATGACGACCCTGCATTTGTCTGAATCTAGATAGAGATGGGGATGTGAGGGAGAGTGAAGAGGGAGATGTAGCAACGGGGAAGCCGGTGGAGAACGAAAGAGACCGGTGAGATCGAGGTTCCATTGGAGAAGAAAGAGTACTTGCATTTTTTTATTTTATTTTATTTTTTGGTTTTTTTGAAGACTGGCGGCTACGGCGACGGCTGTAACAGCAGCAAACAGCAAGCAGAGATCGGGTTTGGGTAGTGGAATTGGATATAGGGTATAGCGTAAGGGTTAGGTTTAGGGTGAGGAATAGGATAGACGGGTTTGGATTTTGGTTGGGGTTTGAATTTCAGGGGTTTTTGTTTTGAAATCAGGAAAAAAAAATCGGGTCGGGTTGTGTGGATATTGGTTTCGTGTTTAGATTTGGGAGAAAAAAAAGATGAATTAGGGATTTCGGGTTCGGGTATTAGGTTCAGTATTTGTTAGGTAGTGGGTATGGGATTCGGGTAGGTTCAGGGGCGGAGAGAGAGGGTGAGTAGGGGGGATATTTGGGACCCCAAAATTTTTATAAAACCCCCTTCATATAGGCCAAAATTTTTATTTGGGCCCCCCAGTTAAAATTTTTTTGGGACCCCCAAGCTCAGTCCTCCTCTTAAATGCTGAAATAATGGTATGAATTTTGGACTAAAAAATAATTCATTTTCTCATTCTATTAATTAAGTGAAACTGCTCAAGCATAAAAAAAGAAACTCAAACCCAACCCATCTATTAAGCCCAAACTTCCTTGGTTTTCTCATTCTCTCATCTCTCTGTATAATATGTAGTCTGGATTTCAATTCTAAATCATTTTGTTGATTCAATTTCAAATATGTAGTATGGATTTTATTGTGTTGATACAAGTATGAACAAATCATTTTTTTCTACCCGTAGACTTTTGTTTAATCTTAACAATAATGCTTATTATTTGATCTGTATAATCCTTGGATAAAATTTTGAATAAGAAGCTAGTGTGTACATAAGTTACAAGTATAATATTCATTTGGGTCGTATCTCTTGGCTTCTAGTATTATAACAGTGTAAATAGTGTAGTATGATTATTGATTATTATTATTCTTACCAAATTTAGAGTACAACTGTACAAGTACCAAAAAATACATGATACTAAGAACACTGTTTCAAATGTTTACTTTGATTATAATTTTATTTTGATCCAACTACTTTGATTTTTCAAAACAAAAATAAAGTAATGAATTTTCGACAACAATCATGTCGATGCCGGGAAAAAAAAATGGGACCCCCATTTTGATTAGTCTGGCTCCGCCACTGGGTAGGTTAAGGGGATGGTTTAGGATGTAGATTAGGTTGAATAAATGAGAATTAGGGTTTGTAGATTAGGGATTTCGGGTCGTCTAGGGTTTTCGAAGACGAAGGCGGCTGGGGACGATTCTGCAAGATGTAGGGTCGACGTCGACTAAGGTTTCGATGTAGATTAGGTTGAATAGATGAGAATTAGGGTTTGTAGATTAGGGATTTCGAGTCAGCTATGGTTTTTGAAGACGAAGGCGGCTGGGGACGATTCTGCAAGATGTAGGGTCGACGTCGGGAAGGTGTAGTGGATTTGGGAAGGTAGCGGGTGGTTGTGGAAGTCAACGGTGTTGCTGTTGAGGAAGGCGATGATGTGGGTGTGTTTGGGGAGTTGTTGCTATTGCTATTGATGGAGTTTGAGAAGTTGCTGGTGATTGATTTGGGAAGTCGACAGTGATGGTTTTAGTTGATGCCGGAGTTGGGGAAGTCAACGCTGCTGTTGCAGTTGGCGTGATTAGGAAGAAGAGGGTAGATCAGAAATTTATGATTAAGTGGATTTGGGATTAGGGTTAGGGATTATAGATACCATGTTAAGGTTAACAGAGAGATTGACTAATATTATTGTATTATTATTGATTGATACAAGTGAGTACAATGACTTCTAGGAGAGAACCAAACACTAAACTGATACATATTCGATATGGGACTAAATACAATATCTAACATCCCACTGGGCACATATTAATACAGACTAAAAATAAAAACTGCTAAACGCAACCTAGATTTTGGCCCATGGGAAGTGCACTCAACCACACGTTTGGAATTTTCGTGTACCTGCAGGGCTATTAGACATCATTAAAGCTTAATTAGAAGTACAAAATCATTTTCATATAATACAATCCAATCCAAGATGGAGCTTAAATGTAACCAGATACGCAATCAAATTTACATATTGTTTTAACCAATGACGCTATCCAACACACCATGGAAATTTGTACTGTCTTTTAGGCTCCTAATTTTCTGGCCTCCTCTTTAACATATACTTCGATCTAGTTTGTTTTTTGCCCCATGCTATCTATACTTACAGTGTGAGATTCTTTAGCTGATTCACTTCTGCATGGATGGCATAGAACTGTCTAAAGTCTAAACTTGAATGTCATCGGTGGAGTTACTACTGTCTTGTATGCACATCCTGTTGCTTAATATATCAATTCAGTTATACTGTTGTAAGCTAGATTATCTAGACCTAAATATACATCATTTTAGACATTTATAGTATTTCATTGCCTAATTACTCGTACTTTCTTCTTCCTTTCAGAATTTTGTTGGCCTTTCTGTTTCTGATGACTATATTGCTACAGGCTCAGAAACAAATGAGGTATGCATTCCTTCTTTCTTATTAGCTACTTAATTCGTGAAATTGGACTAGAAAGAATCATTATAATTCATAAAATGGACACTAAGTGATAGAAGAATGAAGAATTGCGACTCTGTTTCCTTCCACCTTAGCTAGTTTGCAGGATGGCATGGTGAAAAGGGTTGGTACAGAAGTATGAAATTAGATGATCGTCTTGTTTAGTTCTCTGTTTAGAGTTGTTGAGATAAACTAATGTGCGCAAAGATACCAACAACAATAAGGAAAGTAGATAAAACTGGGATGAAAAATTCTGTACCTTCAAAAGATACCTCAGGCAGGCCACTCTGAAAGCTATTCTTTTTTTTTTTTGATAAAAAGGTGACAGCGTCATCGCTTCATTAATGAAAAATTAACGAAACAGAGTAAAACATATTACATCAAGCACTATACGTCAATGAAACAACAAATCTGAACTATAGTCTCTAATGCGAAAGCTATTCTTCCTACCCATTAATATTGTGTTCCACCTTGAACAATAATCGACCTTGTTAATTTTTTAACCCGCAGGTTTTTGTTTATCACAAAGCATTTCCAATGCCAGTCCTATCATACAAATTAAACAGCACGGAATCTGATGATGCCACCCAATTCATCTCTTCCGTGTGCTGGCGAGGCCAATCCAACACTTTGGTCGCTGCAAATTCAAGCGGAAACATTAAGATATTGGAGATGGTTTGAAGTACTACACCATGGCCTAAAATGGATGAATGGTGACTGTAGGTAAAATGTGTAAACTAATATTGATATGTCCAATATATAGTATACATGAATACCATCGGAATTCAGTGTGGTAGTCATTATTATTTTTGAAAATAGTAAATTGGGTGGAGAGAGATCGACATTATATGATGGTGTAAAAGGTGTAATAGGAGTTAGTTATAATGTGCATCATAGAAACAAAATGAGTGTGTATATTAGTGATCTATACAAAAGAAATTTGATATACCTGAAACGTTCCGTTGTCATTTGAGTACTATTTTCTCATCAGTTTTATTTCTTTTCTTGGAATTATTACATTTATCTTACATATAACTATAGTTCTATGCATTTTCGCCTATGTGCATCATTCGATGGCAGATGTTTAGCGTGTCTCAAGATTGTATGTATTTATTTCCCAGTATTATGAAGACCTGCTTCACAAGTTTTGCCAAGCAATATTGAGCACACACAGCCTTGCAAAGCTATCGGTCTTTCCAAATGTATTCAAACATCGAAAATTCTGATCCTGCTGCATTTTCAGATCAAGCCAAGACCTCGGCTTTTACACCTGTACTTATGTACAACTTATCAATGGTCACTAATCTTAAAGCAGGTGACCGAACCATTATTTTGTATTTGGTGGCAAATTCTTTTCAAAACAATTTGGTGCCAATACAAGTATAACGTACCAATTGAAAGATACCATGTTTTGGGCACTATTCATTTGTTTTGAGTACAAAGTGGAAGATTTCCAAGTTATTGCATTGGTAGGAGTTATTCAGACATGCTATGCTAAGTGGCATTTCTTTTTTGAGAGTAGAAGAGAAAACAAAACCATCTTTGTTTTATTTTTTAAATAAGATGAAGGAGCCTTAAGAAAGAATTTTCCTCGTACAAACGATCGACTTCATTATGTTCCTTATGCTGTGGAAAACATGTGTATTGTTAGATATCATATTAGATAAGTCCCATATCGAAATATGTATTAGTTTAGTATTTGCTTCCTATATATAGGAGACATTATACTCAGTAACAATCAATCCAATAACATTACTCAATCTCTCTGTGAACATTAACATGGTATAAGAGCAATAACCTCTAACCCTAGTCTCTCTTCCCATCCCTAATTTCTAAACCTAATTACTCTATCTCAAATCCACCTCCGTTGTCTTCTTCATTGGCAACAGCAACAACAACAACCCCCGACCACCACTATGGCAAGATCAACATCGGCAACAACAACAACAACAAGACCATGAAGCTCCCTCCTAACACCTCTTCCCTACCCTCCTACGGTCATCCCCGGTGCTCCAACGCCGACCAACAACCCAGCCCTCTTCTCCCATTCTGAGCCCCTTATTACCCATCATCTCCTTCCCTTCGTACTGACCAAACTTTCTTTCTTCTTCTTCTTGTCGGCAGCCCTCACCTCCTCTTTCTGCTTCTTCTTCTTCCCCGTCCTCTTCTCTGCTGTCTTGCTAATCCAACCTTCTCGTTCACCGCACCATGCTGTCTCTTCTTGAGTTGAGTGGGTGCGGGCCCAATGAGAGGGTCCGCCACCCACCCACCCCACCTCCTACAGCTTCTGCTCAGCCGATGCTTGAGCAGGCTAAGGAGTCTGCGATCCTTGACGTTCATCCCCCTGCACTGCCTCTGGGTGTGCAACCCCAAGCCTCTGTCCCCGCTGCTACGTTGGCACCCCCAATGTTGGTCTCGTACCCGGAGGAGGGAGATCTGCGGGAGCTCAGCAGAGTCCACTCCCCGACGCATGCGCACATACGTGCGCCTCCGCGTCATGTGGGGAGCGACTACGGTCATCATCGCTCATCTGGGGAGCATGCCAGGGGCAAGGTTACACATCGGAGACCTGAGTTCTATGAGAGGAGGGCCCAACGAGGTGGTCCTCCTACTGGCCACATGTGGCGTAAGAGATCCCCCCCGAGGGAGCACTTCCATCCTCAGAGTGAGGGGCAGCACAGAAGTAAGGTCAGAGTGCATGAGCAGAGGCATCAAACTGATCGCAAAGCATACAACAACTTCGTCTCCAAACCCAGTATCAAACGGACTCACTACCAACACCTACACAACCCTAACAACAGTGCAGAACCAACTCACAACCGTTTGTACCACAACACAACCAATCATCCTCAACAATTCACCTCCTACCATTACACTTCTTCGGATAGACATAGAGACTCAAATCCAACCAAACAGAGGAGAGGGGGAGGGGAAGCTGTCGAACAGCATGTGCAACCCTCAGAAGCCCCAATCAATCCCACCACCGAGCATCTCCTGCTGCACTCATCTCCGGAGAGCCGCCAAGTGCTATCTCACATCAAACATCCCCACGAAGGGGAGGTGCTTGACGGGACTACTACTGGGGCTACCGGCGATGGAGCAGAGGAGGGGCAGTGGATTGTTGTCAGGGGTAAAAGAAACAATCAGACCAAGAATACTTCTTACCTCCAACCAGGCAATTCCAATGGCTTCAAGAAACAGAGGAAGGGTAAGAAGAAGCCGGCGCCGTGTTTTAATTGCGGAGATCTGGGGCACTTCAAGAGTGAGTGCACGAAAGAGGTTCGGTGCACCAAATGCCTGAAATGGGGCCATCTATCCTATGTGTGTACCAACGTGGTGGATACAAAAAGTGACGATGAGAGGGAGGTGTCCAGGGGTAGATCACCGGACCATCCTGCGGTCATTAAGTTGGCGAATAGCCTCGAAGTCATCAAAAGCGAAGAGAGCTGGTTAAGACAATGGTGTGCAATCGCCAAAGTGAAGAAGGGCAGGCCATCGGAGGTGCACCTCACTCAGGCGCTCGCTCAAAAATGGCCCATGCGTGCCGACCGAGATTGGGTAGCCAAGAAGCTGTGCCACATGCAGTTCTTGGTTTCCTTCCCCTCACCGGCGAAAGTCTCAGAGGTGGTCGGGATGGGGATTATCGACTTTGGGCATTTTCAAGTGGAGTTCACTGCGTGGACGCCAACTTTTGGCGCCGAGCTACCTCAGGGAAACAAGTATTGGGTGTGGATTCATAACATCCCCTTACATTTTTGGAGGAGGGAGGCTCTTCAGGAGATGGTCACTGATTTTGGGACTATTGAAGAGGTGGATGAGAAGACGGTGAGGCGATCGGAGTTGATCTCTGCCAGGGTCCTGATCCGAAGTGTCGACATCTCCTTGATGCCACGCTTCGCCAAGATCTACTCCTTTGTTGAGTCGTACCTCGTCAGGTTTGTTTTAGACAGGAGAGTCGACTCATCTCCGGACCAGAACCACCCCTCCCCCAAACCATCCACCTCCCTCACAGATCACAGATCGTTCAAGCAGGTGGTTTCCCCGAACGACTACCTCTCTATTGATGGGTCGCATGAGGTGGAGCGAGCCCACAGGGAGATTCTCAAGGCTACGAGGGAGCAGAAGCGTCACCAACCTCCTCTACAGCTTGCCAAGGTCAGGGATGACCGGAGACGGGACCGTCCCGCAAGATCCAGTGGTCAAGAGTCATCAGAGACCCTCAACACGCTGGATCGAACGGTGGTCCCAGTCAACAGCCCTCTTTTGGAAACACAGGCTCTGGCAACGGGGGGTGAGCCAGGGTCAGAGCCCATTAATGGCAATACTTCCGTTTTCGGCGACATGCAAGCTATGAACCGAAGGGTAGTGGTCAAGAACGCCACTTTGGGGAAGGCGACAGAAGAAAGAAGACTTTCGACCAAAGAATGGGTCCAAAAGAGTTGGTTTGCTTCCAAAAAGGACTCTTTTCAGGGGTCAGAGGATGGTTTGGGGAACGAGGCGAACTCAGGCTTTCACCAAAACAGCAACTTCATCTCAAAAGAGACGAGAGCGGAGAGAGTGGATGGGGAGAGAGTGGGTGGTGAGAGCAGGCTTTTAGAAGTTGGCAAGTTTGGGAAAGAAGACAGGGAAGCTCCGGAGTTGGAGCTTGGCAAAAAGAGGCAAGAAGACGAAGAGGTTGTTGAGCTGTCTTCGTTGAGAACGAGTGGGAGGGGAAAAGAGGCGCTTCGAGAGCTGCACAGAGCTTCAGGGTTTACCGCTGTCTCACCCAATGGGATCTCACCAGCTCATCCGAGCGGTAAAGTCACCGCTGCACCTGCCGCGCTGCCACCCAATGGGGTGTCGACAGCTGGCAGGGAGGGTGAACTTACCGCTCGGAGTATTAATGTGCAGTCCATAGTTTTCGATGGGGAGGGTATATTAATCCGCAGGCACAACTCCGGTATTAATGTGGACCAGGCTGTTGTTGGGCTTGTGGATGGGCCTTTTATAGATCAAGATGGGCCCAAGAAGGGGTCCATAGCGCCGTCTAGTGTGTCAGGACTATCTGTCACTACTGCTTCATGCTCTGGGACACTATATCAGACTGGGAACGGGCCCACTGAGGGGACCGTATTGGAGAATGCAGCTATTATTCATGTAGCACCTAGTAGCGGGCTCAATGTGGAGTCCGCACTGCAGGCTACTACAGATAGTGAGGACGACCCAGAAGGGAGACTCAACCTTGATGTTGAATTCTCTCTTTCAGATGACGAATCAGAAGATCTTGAATTCATTGCGAACACCCAGAAGGAGCTTTCCCCAGAGATGGTTCTGTCTACTTTCCCAGACTCAGCTCCAGTGGGCAACTCTGGTGTGAATCGGAGAGCAGGAGGGTTCAGAGTCCACCGATCACCAAAGAGGGCTCATGTGGAGTCCTTGGATGACTACCTTGAAGTGGCAGCGGCGGCCAAAGCCGCCAAATTCGACAAGGGAGGTACGACTCACTTTTTAGCATCTATTTTAAATTTCATGTCAGACTCCGATGTTTTTTTACTAGCTGAAACCTGTGGGTTAGAGGTTTGGGACACAGACCGGAGCGCGTTACTTCTTAATAAAATCAGGGGTTGGGAATTTGATAGGGTTAAGACTAGCCATGACAATGCCCTTATGAATTGCTCGAGGCCTACAGATTCCCATGAGGTTGGGGTCGGCCCCACTCCCTCTACTACGATCTCGGTAGATTTGGCCCCCCAATGAATACACTATTTTGGAACGTTAGGGGGTTGGGGGATAGGGGTAAGAGGGGTATGGTGCGGGATGTCATTAGCAACTCCAAGGCAGATGTTGTAGGACTGCAGGAGACCAAACTCCAGCACGAGTTCAAACTCAAAAGAGTGGGTGGTAACAGAATCAAGGAGTGGGTGTTACGCCCCTCTGCCGGTGCCTCAGGGGGGATTGCTATTGGGTTTAATTCTGATCTTCTTTCATGTGAAGAGGAGCACTGTGGTACGTTCTCTTTGACTGCCAGACTTAAGCGTCGATCCGATGATTGGATGCAGACGGTGACTGTCGTCTACGGGCCGAACGTGGCCGTAGACAGGGAGGCCTTCTGGCAAGAACTGGCCGACATCCGTCAGCGCTGATCGGGACCTTGGATTGTGGGTGGTGATTTTAACATTACTAGATTTGCTTTTGAGCACAAGGGAAGAGGCGCTAGCGATAGGCATCGAGAGGAATTCAATCGAGTTATCACGGAGCTTGAACTGATCGATATTCCTATCAATGATAGACTTTTTACTTGGTCTAATCTGCAAGCGGTTCCGGTTATGGCCAAGTTGGACAGGATCCTAGTCTCTATGGATTGGGAAGCTCTATTTCCTCTCGCATCGGCCAGATCGATCCCTAGACCAACTTCAGACCACACACCGATCTTACTTGATTTAGGCAATCGGGGTCGCCGCAAGCCAAGGAAATTCAGATTTGAGAAGGCCTGGTTAGAAATTCAGGGATTCCACCATATGGTTATGGAGAACTGGGCACTCCCATTACCCGGCCGGGACGCAGCATCGAGATGGTGTGGGAAAATCCGCAGACTTAGAAGGAGGCTATGTAGATGGAATCGATCTAGATTCTCGAACATCTGGCGTGATAAAGAGTTCTACCTGGAGGAAATTGATGAGCTTGAGAGGGTGGAAGAGTCTAGAGTCCTCTCGCAGGAAGAACGCAACAGGCTATTAGAACTCTGTGATAACATTGCCAATCTGTATAGACTAGAAGAGATCAAATGGCAACAGAGGTCCAGAATTTCGTGGCTCAAAGAGGGAGACGCAAATACGGCCTACTTTCATCGGGTTGCTAGTGCTAGAAGGAGATCCAATCTTATCCTATCTATTCAGACAGAGACTGGATCTTCGCAGGATGAGAAGGTGATCTCCTCTACTTTCCAGTCTTTCTACAAGGGTCTCTTTGGGAAGAAGAATGACTTTAGGATCCCCATGGGTGAGGAATTCTGGCTTAAGTATCAGATTGATCCAGGTCAAAATGCTTCCCCTTTGGAGGAACCCTTCACGGAATCAGAGGTCAAAGCGGCCATTGACCAGATGGGTTTCCTATGATGTTCTTCCAAGTATTTTGGGAAGAAATTAAGGGAGAATTTATGGATGTTATGATGGAATTTTTCCACAATAACCTGAGGTTGGGGATGTTCAACTTTGCAGAAGTTGTGCTGATCCCCAAACGGGTGGAGTCCAAGTGCGTTGGGGATTTTAGACCAATTAGCCTGATAAACTGCTCGGCTAAAATCATCTGTAAGGTTCTTGCTATCCGTTTGAGTAGCATTATGGACGGTATTATCAGTAGAACACAGACGAGATTCATTAAGGGGAGATGTATCCTAGACTGCGTGGCTACTGCTGAACAAGTTATTCACCACTGCCACAAGAGCAACTCCAAGAACATCCTCCTCAAGCTGGATTTTGAGAAGGCATACGATTCTGTGGACTGGGATTGTTTGCTAGAGGCCCTAAAGGGGAGAGGCTTTGGGGACAAATGGATTAGATGGATCAAACAGTGTTTACACTCTAGCAAAACGGCCATTTCAGTGAATGGAAGACCAGGTCCTTCGTTCCCGTGCAAGAAAGGACTCCGTCAGGGGGACCCGCTATCCCCACTTCTCTTCACTATTGTAGCGGATGTGCTCAGAGGAATGATAGAAAACTGTCAAGGAAAAGGGTGGATATCACCTGTGGCCAGCAGCCCAGCTAATCAGGGATGCACGATCCTTCAATATGCTGACGACACTCTTATCTTTGGAAATGGGTCCAGATCGGAAACTATTTGCTTTAAAGGCGTCCTTTACTGCTTTGAGGCCTGGTCAGGTCTCAGAATTAATTTCCACAAAAGTGCGCTGATTCCTATATCATTAACAGAAGCTGAATCTCGGGAGCACGCCACCATTCTCAACTGTGCGATAGAAGAATTCCCAATCAAATATCTCGGGCTTCCGCTCCGTCCAGGGAGGCTTACTAAAGCTGACTGGTTGCCTATTATTGACAGGGTGGAGGACAGACTGTCCGGTTGGAAAGGAAAATCACTTTCTCTTGGGGGCAGAGTGGTACTCATCAATTCTGTGTTATCCAATCTGCCCATTTATTACATGTCCTTCTTTGAACTTCCAAAGTGGGTGATCCAAAGGATTGACCGTATCAGGAAGAGATTCCTTTGGAGAGGTGCAGATTCAAGTAAGGGAGGTTACCACCTCATTAAATGGAACATCGCTTGCATGAAAAAGAGGCACGGAGGGCTAGGAATCATTGACCTCAGAGATATGAACTTGGCTCTCCTGGGAAAGTGGTGGTGGAAAGTGTTTCATCATGGCGGGGAAGGGTGGCAGGACTTTATCCAACCTTACCTTCGAGGTAGAGGGACAAGAAGTTTAGGCTTTCATGTGGGATCAAAAGTCTCTCGTTTCTGGAAAGAAGTTGCTAAAGCCAGCGGACCTTTCAACTCCGCCACGTCATCCGTGATCGGCAATGGTCGAACCACCAGATTTTGGTGGGACAAGTGGTGCGGTCCTCATACTCTTAAGGATGATTTCCCAGAATTGTTTGCTATTACGATTCGACCGAATATCTCGATAGCGGAAGCATGGAAAAGAGGGTCTTGGAGACCGTCGTTCCGAGGAACTCTTTCTCCAAGTTTGATACAGCAACTGCATGAACTACAAAGGCGCATAGCCCAATCTGGGGTGATATGCGCCCAAGGCCCAGATCACTTGCGTTGGGGTCTCAAGAACAAAGGAGTGTTCTCGGTTAGATCGCTTTATCACCGGATTCACTACCGAGGTTGCAGGCCCAGCTGGGCAGCGGTTCTATGGAAGACCAAATCGCTTCTGAAAATTAGAGTCTTCCTCTGGCTTGTGCTCAACAATGCCATTCTTACTAGAGAGAACCTTGCCAAGAGGCAACCTAACATTGCTTCCAATTGCGGGTTCTGCAACGTTCACGTGGAAGACTTGAATCATCTGTTTCTTCACTGCACCAGAAGTAAGGCCATCATGATAGAGGTGCTGAGAGCACTAGGAACTAGTATTATCCAAGAGACTATGAGGAACTGTGGGTTTGCTCCAGATTTGCCTCTTCCCGTCACGATATGAAAGATGCATGGTTTATTGCCATTGCGGCAACCACATGGGTGTTATGGCTAGATAGGAATAATTTTTATTTCCGTGCCTCTTGTAATTCTATTTCTAGTAATCTTACTCATATCATGCATCTCATTTCCTTTTGGGCTACAACTGTTGCTTCAGGAGCAAGAGGGAGGATTGCAAGGGTGTTCCAGGTGGATGAGTATGACGATGAGGAGATAGAGATCGGGCCCACTCTGGACTGATGAGTGGACAGCCGCCTCACTTCTTCTTACTTTGTGACAGGCCTTGTAGTTTGTATTTGTGTTTTGGTCGCCGTTAGGCTGGATGATGTAACCCATCCCCCAGGGTGTTGTTGGGGGTATGTTTTATTTCCTGTACTGCTCTTTTGTCCCCCGAGACTTCGGGGTTGTTTATTAATCACTTATTAATGAAACAGGGTGGCATTATTCCACCTTTTCTTCAAAAAAAAAAAAAAAACAACAACAACAACAACAACCTCTTTCCTCGTGCCCCGAACCATAACCCTAAAGCATCTCCACCTACCTCCTGTCATCATCTACACTGAACCCATCTCCTCCTAAACCCATTGAAATCGAACTCCAAGCTCACCCAACTACTGCTCCTCGACAATACACCGCCGCCACACCAACTCCTACACAACCATCTCCCCGTCACCACCTAACCCCCGGTCGCTGCTTACCTCGAACCCAACTCTCCGCAACCTGACCTCCCTATCCCGCCACCATACTCACACAAAACCCTAACCCTATTTCTATATTCCCCTATCCAATTGCTTGTTATTCATAACCAAACCCAAAACTCGAAACCCGACCCGAAGTACCCAACACATTTTTGTCACTAAAAAACCCCAAACCCACACTCACACCCGAAACCCTAACCAAATCCAAACCTGCAACACCTAACCCAAACCCAAATCAAATCCAAACCCACCCACCCTCACCCTAAACCTACTTCTCCCGTTTCGTTTGCTGCTGCTGCTGCTACTGCTGCCGCCGCCACCGTTCAACGTAATCGTCAAAAGAAATGCAAGTACTTGTGCTTCTCCATGGAACCCCAATTTCGTCAGTATCTTCCTGTCTCCACCGAATTTCCACTTTCCTCTACTAAGGATTGGACAGATTTGTCTGCTTCTGTTGAGGCCACTATTCTCGGGCATTCCATACGGGGTCACATTGTTGGCTCCACTCCTCGTCCCAAAGATCCCGCCGCAACCGGTAGTGATGTAGACAAGAAACCGATCCAATCCAGCCAGGTCACTTGGGATGATCACGATCGTCGGATCATTGCCTTCATCATCTCCTCTGCCGACCGCACTCTTTGCGCTGATATGCTTTCGTGTTCGTCCTGCTAAGGCTCTTTGGATCCAGTTGACCACCCAATATGTTTAGGCTAGTGGAGCTCGGAAGTACCAGCTCCTTATCTAGTCCGTCTTTGATCGCCAGGGTGATCGTAGCATTGAGGATCATTACATAGCGATGCGCAATATCTTGCATGAATTACAACAACTAGAGGTTAATGATGTTCGTGTTACTCGTGAATGTCGTCAATTTATGTTGTTTATAATGGGTATTCGACCAGAGTATCAGTCCCTATGCAGTCAATTGATCCACCGAGATTCGGTTCCCCATCTTGAAGTTGCTATTGCTAAACTTATTGCTGAAGAAACACAGTTGCGTGCTCTCCCATCTCCTGACTCTACCCCAATATCCAGTAGTGAGAGTGTTCTTGCTGTTGCCCCTCATGCCACCTCCTCCCGCAAGCCTCACACTGGTCCCATGCCACCTCATTCTGACTGTTGCGGTGTCCCTGATCATCTAAGTCATTTTTGCACTATTTGCAAGTAGACTGGTCACTTTGATCCGCTGTGTCATCTATGTTTTTTCATCCACTATCAGCAGAACGGTCATACTGATAGTAAGTGTTTTATCCAGTATCCACATCTTTTGGTTCAGGCACAGCAGCACAGGAAGCAACATGGCTTACCTCATCTCAGTATTCCTTCCGTACACCTCGTGCAATGGCCGTTACTGTAGTTGTGCCTTCTCCTGTTCCTTATGATATTCCTCAGCGACGTCTCGCTCAGCTAGACCTTCAGAACTCAGGCCAGTCCATCAGTGCTGGCTTCCCTGCCCATGTTTTCTCTGTTACTCCCGGTATGAATTCTTTCTGGCTTTTAGTGTAACACCCAGAATTTCGAATAAGACCGAATTCGAGATTCCACAGGATCTTTACTTCATTTCGTACAATTTTACAAGGAAATTAAAACTTTTCCAATAGCACATCAGAGTTTGTTACAATTGTTACACAGCGAAAAAATAAATTACAATGAAACATTTCTACATCATCTTTGAACAGTAATAGCACATCCACTTTATAGCTTCATGAACATCCATTATCTGCATATAAGACTGGGGGTACGTCAGTTGATTACAACCGACGAAATGTTATACATGGCTATCCTCTCTATGCCGGGAATAGTATAACGATCTCCATACTTTAATAATCACAAACTTGAATGAAAATACAGTAAACTTGAATGAATATAGAGTGTCAAAATGTGAATACGCTAAACATGTAAGTGTATGCCATGCCTTAATGCTTAATGCACACAATTTTATACTAGGATGACACTATTCACACTTGTTCGGATTCTATGCATCCCATACTACATAGGTCCGAGGGCAAGCGCCTACGTACTCCTCAATAAAGGTTTCGATCCCTCGCTATGATAACTACCCGGTAATAAAACAAGGTTTAGATCATTTCACAAATTTAAATCCCAGCCTCGGAGTCCACCGCTGACTGTTATAACAGATCCCACATCGTGCGAATCATCCCGCAAGTGATCCTCTAGCCCTAGCCTCTCTAGCTATTGGAGTACGGCAAAATAAAAATTATCCGCCCGACTACTCATGATCCTAGAGTCCACCGTTGACTCGACCTCATAGTCCCAGATTTAAATATAAAAGTCTGTTTCCCAAGGAGCAACCTCAGTCCGCCGACTGGGTCTATAGCCACGGAGATCCTCCGTCGACTATATAGAGCAACCCACATACGTTTGCCCAGGTTTACTATATCTTTACTTAAGTGCCTAATCATTTAGTTCAAGACATGAATAAGTTATCATCCCTAGAATTAGTTTTACCTCTTACCGGACTTGTTCACAAAATACGAGATCGCCCGACGGCAATATATCGACATCATATCTCAAAATCTTTCTTTCAATATTGCTGGTAACCGAGGTCTTACTAATTCTTAATCATAAACTTTCATGTACAAGAAGTATGGGTATTCACACATTTCATCAAACATATCTTAAACTTAGATATTCTTATCTTCACAAATGATCAATGTCTCATTTAATACTAATAAATTCTTAAATCACAATAAATCTTTTTCATGAACAAATTTTCATCCATCATCAATCTCTTTAATAACTTAAGCACAAATAACAAATTCATATTTCAACATATACCAAATACTCTTAATTCGCATAAGTGAATAATTACATCAAGAGAAATTCATTCACATGAATAATTTATTCTCATTCTACCAATAAATCTCATTTGTAATTTAAAACTCATGGAATAACTCTAAGAATCAAATGCAATCTATTCAAGAGGCATTTAAAATTACATAGCATATTTCCTTTACTTCATCAATCTCTTTAAAAACTTAAGCACAAATAACAAATTCATATTTCAACATATACCAAATACTCTTAATTCGCATAAGTGAATAATCACATCAAGAGAAATTAATTCATTCACATGAATAATTTATTCTCATTCTACCAATAAATCTCATTTGTAATTTAAAACTCATGGAATAACTCTAAGAATCAAATGCAATCTATTCAAGAGGCATTTAAAATTACATAGCATATTTCCTTTACTCTTTTAAAATAGGGTCATACTCTTCTTAATAATAAAACATAAATCTTTACTTACTTTCTATTTCAAATTTTCCTTTTTAAAGTCTCAATTATACATGAAAAAATCTTGACACCAATTTTAGTAAGTTCTAAATTATTTTATAGGAATAATAGGATTTTTCCCAAATTTTAATTTACTATAAAATTCATTATTTCAACTCAAGCATAAAAAAAATAAGAACCCACACTGGGTTTCGAATCCATGGGTTCAGAGACAGCACCCAAAGTCACCCCCGATCACCACTAAATCCATAGAGACTTGGCGTTCTGATTCTGTTTCAAAGCCACTTATACTCGACCATCGGGTCTGAGTGGTTTCTTTTTTTTAAAACAGAAAATAATTTAGTAAGTTCTAAATTATTTTATAGGAATAATAGGATTTTTCCCAAATTTTAATTTACTATAAAATTCATTATTTCAACTCAAGAATAAAAAAAAATAAGAACCCACACTGGGTTTCGTTCACATGAATAATTTATTCTCATTCTACCAATAAATCTCATTTGTAATTTAAAACTCATGGAATAACTCTAAGAATCAAATGCAATCTATTCAAGAGGCATTTAAAATTACATAGCATATTTCCTTTACTCTTTTAAAATAGGGTCATACTCTTCTTAATAATAAAACATAAATCTTTACTTACTTTCTATTTCAAACTTTCCTTTTTAAAATCTCAATTATACATGAAAAAATCTTGACACTAATTTTAGTAAGTTCTAAATTATTTTATAGGAATAATAGGATTTTTTCCAAATTTTAATTTACTATAAAATTCATTATTTCAACTCAAGCATAAAAAAAATAAGAACCCACACTGGGTTTCGAATCCATGGGTTCAGAGACAGCACCCAAAGTTACCCCCGATCACCACTAAATCCATAGAGACTTGGCGTTCTGATTCTGTTTCAAAGCCACTTATACTCGACCATCGGGTCTGAGTGGTTTCTTTTTTTTAAAACAGAAAAGTTTTGGTCATCACAAGATTCGAACCCAGGCCACTGAGGAAGCCAACGCAATGCGCAGACCACCAGGCCGAATGCGCCAAACAACATAAACTCACTTCGTGGGTTTTTGTCTCAACTTTCTGTTATCCTATTATTTTTCATAAAACTTGATTAATCTACAAATAATTTATTTAAACTGAAATTTACTTACCATATTTGATTATACATCTAATTTCAAATTCAATTCTTCTCTTTTAATAAACAAGAATTTCTTTAATTTAATAAAAAGCAATTTGTACCTCTTACCACCAAATAAAGTGAATCTCTATGTACCAAATTAACTTTATTACATATTTCTTGACTACAAGGAAAATCTTTAACACTTCTTTATGCATATTATAAGTTTTGACAATACCATTTCAATTACGCCTAAACTTGTATACTATATGGCATTATCCCATTTATCATTACTTTCTTTCTAATTATCATAGTGTCAATTTCTCTTCTCAAACACAACATGGTTTCTATAAGTCATGGCATAAATAGCATAGATTAAATCTACATTTACCACATCAATGTTAATCTACTTAATTTATTTGTCAAAATTAGCATGCTTGTCCTACAATTTAGAAAGCATAAAGATCACCTACCTTAATTGCAGCTTGACAAATGAAGAAAAGAGTACCACTTCTAGCTCCAAAATATCATGGATCTTCTTCTCCCAGCAATGGCCACCAAGTACAAACTCTCTTCTCTCTTTCTTTTTCCTTTTCCTTATTTCTTGATTGCTTTTTGGTATGAGAAGAGAGTAGAATGGTGGGCTATTTATAGAAAAAATTTGGGTTTAGAATTAACTCTCCTATTTAATTTTCCACCCTTTCACTTTCTCAACTTCTTCTTCAACCTCTCCAATATCCTAACTCAACTCCCAACCTTTCCTCTCCCCACTCAACAAAATCTTAACTCTCACATTCACTCTCTCTTTCCCCACTCAAACAGAAATCGGCCTACCCCCTTTTAATTCAGCGTGCACATACATTTTGTATGTCGCGTCAAAGCCAAGTAGCATCAACAGCAGCAGCATTTGATGAATCTCATCAAATGCTCTGCCATTTGAAGCACGTGGGTCCCCCCATTCACACGCCTTTTATTTACACTTATTCCACTTATTTATTTACAACATACTTTACTATGTGTTTTACCAATCTGAACATATATAGTAAATATCTTAACCATTTACACTATTCATTTTTTATTATATTAATCCATAAGCCATGCACTAATATACAAGTGTACACATGCACAGACAAATCTACAAATTTAAATACATTTCTTATAGTTCTAATTGTATATTAAAATTTGTAACTTGTCATTGTATTAGTGTATGCTAACTTAAATTAGGTTATAATTGATGGGCTTGATTTATGTAACACCCCAACTTTTTTTTTGACTCTAAATTCAATTCTTTCAATTTGTATATCACTTTAAACATAAACTAAGATAAATATATTTCAAATAAAATTTCGGCAGTCTCCCCTGAAATTTCTGTCCCGAAACACAAAAAGCTTACGGAATTCTGCTCTAAATTCCGTAGCTCACATCACAGGCAATAATATCATGGGCTCCCCAGGCCAAAATGAGCAGAATCACACAGGCAATATAAATATCATGCTCTGGGGGCCAAACTCATAATAGAATGTCAATTATCAATTAAAAACCATAAATTCCTTTGTGAAATGTAATAAAGATTTTAGAAAATAACTTATAAATCATAACATAGGACCCGGTACACCACAACGAGATGAGTATGGGTCAAGAACATACCATACTACCACACACTATACTCCTCATCGTCATCTACATACTTATACATTCAAATTACAATTTAAACCACAAATTCCACTATTCACAAAACTAATTTATACAAAAAAATTAAAGTAAAACTCCACCCTACAAATTTACGCCTCACCTCTGCACTGCTGAGGACCGTAACAGTAGGGGATCTAGGGTAGTCCTGGGACTCCCCTAACCCCCCAAACACTAAGGGGTTAGCCATTTCTGGTGTGAGTATAATTCACTAGTCAAATAAATAAACCAAACTATATAAAGAAAATAAATTAACTTACAATTTCAAGATAAAAGATCCAATCTGAAATCTGAACATAACAACATCATAAATATGACTGTATATCAAAGTACGCTTCAACTCCGCACCCATCTATATATCCATAATTCTACACACATTACGATATGCATCACACTAACACCACAAATAATTTTATTTCACCATTCATTTGCATCCACAACTCACGACTCGTAATCTTTCATACACATCTTCATTCATAGACATTTTCTTTCTCATTCTCATATTATCATACTTTACGCCTCATTTTCATCACACAATACCGATATTAAATTAACAATCCACCAGTTCACCCTGAAAATTGCGCCAAGGCAGGTAGTTCCCACCATTTCCATGAAAATAGCGGGCGGGTAGTTCCTCGACACAATTTCAAGGTGCATCAATACATATCATACCGTATCTTACTTTGATAACCATTCTCATAATACAAATACTTCCTGCTATTTATATTAACACATACCCCTTTTACTTGATCATTTATATAACACAACCACATTTTCTTTTACTCCTCATATTCATTTACATACATATACTCTATATACTTGTTCATCTCCTTTCTTTACTTTCTCACTCTCCTCTACTCATGTTCATTCATTTACCAATAAAGCTTCATAAGTATAGCCATATCCCAATATATACCCATATATGTATATATATATCTCCTGTAGTATGTTCATATCTCCCATAATATAAATAGTCTCCGCAAGAAATCATATCATCAATATCTTTATATATACATATATTCTTTCAATACACATATACACCTTTATATTTTCTCCTTTTCAGTGCCCACACAACTGACCTCCTCATACAACACAGGGATCTCTGTGCCTCCCCTCCGTACATTTCAATCCCGCTAACCCACCATATCACCCAGATCCAGGTATCCTAAGCATCTATCATTTGTGGGCTAGATTGAAAGTACGGTTGCGTGCTTGTCCAACCAAGAATAAAGCCAAAAGGCTAGTCAAAAATAAAATATAACACGCGGATCGATGCTCACACAGAGTCTTACACATCCGAGGCTACGTCTTCCTCCTGGCCCTATACCAGCGAGGGAAACTCCTGATCCCCAAATATAATTTGGGGCAATATATAACTCCTGATCCCCAAATATAAAATTTGGGGCAATATAAATATATATAACTTCTGTTCCCCAAATATAAAATTTGGGGCAATATATAACTCCTGTTTCCGGGTGTATCCCGGGCCTGTGGGGTCTAGCCCAAACCCCTGGGAGATTGTGTGGCACTGCAATACTAAATTATCTCCTTTATATACATATATATCTCCTTTATTATATAACTTCTTCACAATATAACTCCTTAAGAATATAACTCCTTTACAATATAACTCATTTATAAAATAACTCCTTTACAATATAACTCCTTTATAATATAACTCCTCTATAAAATAACTCCTCTATAAAATAACTCCTCTATAATATTTCTCCATATATTCATTTATAATATATCTCCTTTATAATATTTCTCCATATATATATCTCTCCTTTATAATATAACTCCATATATAAATATATCTCCTGTATAACATGACTCCTGTATGATATAATTCCGCCGTTATAACATAACATGAAGGCGTATAACTCCATTAAATTTATAAGCATACGCAAAACACTAGTTATCCACATGGCGCACACACACACATCATGCCAATTTTTGCATCACTTTATCACACAAAATTTTCAATTTATCGCACACCTATTACACATACACCACATCATTCACTTCATCTTGTTATCGCATCACAATATCATATCATACACACCTTACTTTCCATCTTATCACATTAGTCATGAGATCACACATCACACATACACATACATTCACATACATATCTGTGATCATTACAACCCCGACGCATATAAATATTTATCTACAAGCATCAACACACTCCCATGCATATATATACTAATTTCTTACACCTCATAATTTACTCCGTATCATACTTATGATTTTTTTTCTATACTCAATATACTTTATATTTCACACACAACAAACCATATTTTAACATTGTCATGGCACATTATGCACATAAAATAAAAAGATCAGACTCACTTGAGATCCCGTGACGACTCGAAACACTCCGACACGCATCTGAAGTCGCTAACATCACCTATTAAGAAAGAGATTAATCACACATATATACTTCCCTTTTTATAAACCCAAAACCCTAACTTACATGCAATTTACAAATTCTTCAATAATTTTCTAATTTCTTAACCCTAACATTAAAATGAACTACTAACCAACTCTATACTCCATTACTAAGAAAAATACATTAAAAGCATAAGAAAATACACAAATAAATTCAAAGAGATATACCTCCACTAATTTCTTTCTCCAAATCAACTCCACCATGAGCTAGAGCACCCTTCAATTAGCCATCCCCTCAAATTAATTTGAAAACGAAGAAGAAATGGGGTGGATTTGGGCGGGGAGAAGCCGGGCCGATGGGTTTCGGTGGGGAGTATTTTGGTCGGGATCGAAACCAAGGAGAGAAAGAGGAAGGAGAGAAGAAGGGGGGGGGGGGTTAGGAAATTAAATATATATATATATATAAATAATAATTAATAAGGTATATTTACACATATACCCCCAATCTCCAAAATATTTCCAATAGACCCTAATTCTGTACTTTAATAATACGATCAGTACAAATACACTAAATTTATCGCATACTACTCCTCCAAAATTTTAAAATAAAGTAAACAATATTTCTTCATATATAACCTCAACCCTTAGCTCTAACATGCCAATAATACCAATCCATCACAAATCTAGACACCAATATGGATATTTAAAATAAAAATACACCAAATAAAATTCTCACCACTCCATGAATATAAAAATGGGTATTTTCGGTATTTTACAATTTCGAGGTGTTACATTCTACACACCTCAAAAGAAGCTCGTCCTCGAGCTACAATGGTTAAGAACACCGTTCAAACAATTCCGAATACGTTCTCCTCACTAACTTCTCAGATTTCCAAATATAATCATCAAAATAACACACCACTGAACTTTCAACAACTGAGCAACTTGAAGTCTTGATCACTACTAATCTGCATAACTTTCTTGTCAACTACACACCTCAAAAGAGGCTTATCCACTCCTACCAAATAACTAACATCCTTCTTCGTTTCAGATCACCAAAATGTCCTCCTAAATCTCAATACATCTTTATGTCACTGGGATAAACAGTATACTTTATAAAATAAACAATCTCCATCTCCCGCTACTATAAACCATCCACATCAAGAACAGAAAGTCTACGATGATAATAAAGACCTTCCTCACCGCTTACTAAACAATCTACATGTAATATCATTCAAAATTAGACTAAATAATTCTAGTACCGTCCACTCCTGGGACATAATAAAAGCCAATATTCTTCTTCTACTTCAAACATCTGTCACCCTATTCTTCCCCCGGTGATATTTTTACTTCCACATCAAAGCTACAAAGAAACTCGAGCAACCTTAGTGGCCTCATGCTAAGCTCTCTTGCGAAAATGAGTGCTTCAAACTCCCACTATCTCTGAAGAACTAAAACTGTCTTCCGAATAAATATTGTCTCCACATCTTCAATTTTCACACTGCCGATTCCAAATCCGCGTAGGATCATGCACTGCACCTGAATAGATAAACCATAAGCATGCCCTCATGCATCAACTACACCTACCAGTACCGCCAATGCCAGTATATGTATTGAAGAGGCACTCCCTTCTCAGGGGTGTTCAAAACAGAAGCTTTCATTGATTCTTTCTTTAATGCCTGAAACTAACTTTTCACACTGCACGGCCATACAAACATCACATTCTTCCTGCTAAACTAAGTCATCGATGCACCAAAAATACAAATTCGAGGATTGATCCTCTGATAATAGCCAGCCAAATTCAAGAAACTTTGAATCTCTGCCACATTCGTGGGTTGTTCCCCATCTTTTCACCGTTGCAACTTTCTCCGGACCCACAGATATGCCTTCAACAGACACAAAATGCCCCCAAAAACTCACCCTTCTCACTCCCAAAAATGACAATTTGCACACTTATCATACCACTTTTGATCCCAAAGTGTCTATAACACAATTCTGCGATACCAACTATGCTCCTCCATGCTGCAAAGATATACCAAATCATCATCTAAAAACACAATCACAAACCTGACAGTATAAGGGTAAAAGGTCTGGTTTATCAAATCCATGAAAAATGCAAGGGCATTGATCAGCCCAAAGGCATCACCGAAAACTCATACAATCCATACCGAGTACGAAAAGCAGTCCTTGGAATACTTCCCTCTTCCATGTTCATCTGATGGTACCCGGTCTGCAACTCCAGCTATGAAAACACTGTAGCTCCCCACAACCGATCCAGCAACTCATCAAATCTCGGCAATGGATACCCATTCTTGATAGTCACCTTACTCAACTCCCGGTAATCAATACTCAATCTCAGGGAACCATCCTCTCATATATCAGAAAGTTTATAAACCACATCAAAAATTTAAATCTTCACTTTGGGTCTTTCCACCGAACTCAATAGTCATACTTAAATCGTCCATGTCATTTCATACAATCAAAATGGGTTTTCATCGGGCTTTTTCACCCGAATCCACCCTACACCAAACCCCAACTATGCATAAAGTCTTCCCAACCAATCCATCACCTTATATCAAATAATAATGATTACTACACAACCTCGCGATCCATAAAACACATATAAAATCCCCAAGGAATAGCCCTTCACACACACATAAATCAATGTAATATTAGAATATTCCAATAACACACAAATTCTTATTGGGGTTTCTAAAAAAGGTAAAACATATGTAACGGCTAAAAATAACAATGACACAAAGTTAGACAAAAGTCTAAAGGGTTCACTCCATTCAATAACATAACTGCTACTTAACAAAACACCCACAAAACATAAAACACTTCATCTCCACGACTTAGCAATAATGAACCCATACACACATGACATGATCACTAGGATTACCAAGAAATTCCTAGTCAACCAAAGCTCTGATACCAAACTATAACACCCCAACTTTTTTTTTTGACTCCAAATTCAATTCTTTCAATTTCTATATCACTTTAAACATAAACTAAGATAAATATATTTCAAATAAAATTTCGGCAGAGTCTCCCCTGAAATTTCTGCCCCGAAACACAAAAAGCTCACGGAATTCTGTTCTAAATTCCGTAGCTCACATCACAGGCAATAATATCATGGGCTCCCCAGGCCAAAATGAGCAGAATCACACATGCAATATAAATATCATGCTCTGGGGGCCAAACTCATAATAGAATGTCAATTATCAATTAAAAACCATAAATTCCTTTGAAAACGTAATAAAGATTTTAGAAAATAACTTATAAACCATTACACAGGACCCGGAACACCACAACGAGATGGGTGCGGGTCAAAAACATACCATACTACCACACACTATACTCCTCATCGTCATCTACATACTTATACATTCAAATTACAATTTAAACCACAAATTCCACTATTCACAAAACTAATTTATACAAAAAATTTAAAGTAAAACTCCACTCTACAAATTTACGCCTCACATCTGTACTGCTGAGGACCTGTAACAGTAGGGGATCTAGGGTAGTCCACCCTACAAATCATACATGCAAAAATTGAAAAATACATTTTTAATTTAAAATAAAAATGTGAGATGTTACATTTAGATTCTGGGGCATCTTATCATCATACTAGCAATAATACACTCCTCACCACTAGCATTGCACTTACCTCTCACTCACCGTCATTATACTTAGCCGATAGCTACCTACTCCTCACTATACACCCAGGATCTATCAACATTCCCACTCTCACATTACCCTTTGTACTTTATGCCCATTATTTATCCATCAACATTATTTTTATTTGTGCTTTATACGATAGTGGCCTTACCGTTACCTTTACTTCTTTGGGATGTTCCATAAAGATCCTCAAACTGGTCATACGGTTGGACGGGCTAGCCGACATGGTCGCCTTTATAATCTTGATTTTCTTCATGCCCATGGTTCTAGTTCAAGTTTTGCTGGTGTCGTTTGTTCTGATGCCGACTTTTGATACAAATACTTAGGTCATGTGGTGTTCTTGGTAATTTTAATTTCACTCATTTATCTGTTTGTCAGGGTTGTAAGTTGGCAAAACACTTAGCCCGTCCTTTTAGTAATAAAAATACTTCTCAGTTCACCTATATATTTCAACTTATTCACTCTGACAAATGGGGACCATCTCATGTTCCTTCTAGCATAAACTATATCTATTATGTTAATTTCATCAATGACTTCACACGCTACACATGGGTGTTCCTTATGCGCCACTGATATGAGATTCCTGCTATTTACCAGGTCTTTACGGCCATGATTCACACTCAGTTTGGTGTGCGCATCAAAGTCTTTCATTCAGATGGTGGATGTGAGTACACTTCCACTACTATGAGATCGATTCTTCAGTCTCACGACACACTTTTTCAGCAGTCATGCTCTCACACACATAAACATAATTGTGTAGCTGAACGCTAGCATCGTCACATTCTTGAAACGACTCGCGCTCTTTTACTCTCATATTCTTTTCCTCGTGCTTTTTGGACTGAAGCTGTCATGACTTTTGTTAGCCTCATTAACATAACTCCCTCATTTATCCTATCTGGTACGACACCTTATAAGGCTCTTCATCACTCACCACCCAACTACAGTATGCTTCGTACCTTTGGGTGCACATGTTATGTTCTTCTCCCTCCTACTGAGCGTACGAAGTTGACCTCCCACACTGTTAAGTGTGTTCACCTAGGTATTAGTTCAGAGCACAAATGATATCGTTGTTTTGATCCTTTAGCGCATCATGTTTGTATTTCACGTCATGTCTCATTTGTATAAGACTCTCCTTACTACTTGTCCTCTCCTGAGGATACTAGCTTTCTCAATTCTCCGGTTCTCTCGACTACCTCCCCGGCCACATCTTCTCGCATTCCCTTTGATCTCACTCCTTTGGCTCCTCTCCCACCTTACAGACATTACGACATCTACCCCTCCGACTGAGGCTCCTTTTATACCACATGCATCACTGCAGACACATGCACCCACACCACATGTATCCCCACCGCCGCATGCCCCCACCCCACCAACCTCACCCCCACACACTGCACATCCACCACCGGTTCGTTAGTCTACACGTACCACTTCGGACATCCCACCGGCATGTTATACACATGATGTCACTGGTCCCTCTGAACAGTTTAGTTTTGCAACTATTGCCTCTTACTTACCACTGTTCGAAGCATATCTCACCGCCACGCTTCATATGTCAGCCCAGAACCTATTAGAAAGCAACCCAATATCCTGAGTGGCGGAAAACTATTGCAGAGGAGTTTCATGCATTTAATCTAACTGACACTTGAGATGTTGTTCCACTACAATAGACGTTAAGCCTGTTAGCTGCAAATGGATATTCAAGGTCAAATATCCACTTGATGGCTCCATTGAGCGGCACAAGGCTCATCTAGTTGCCCGAGGATTTACTCAGTAGCATGACATTGACCATAATGAGACTTTTGCTTCAGTTGCACAAATGATTACAGTTCACACTCTCCTTGTTGTTGCTGTCATTCGTCAGTGGTCGTTATATCAAATGGACGTGAATAATGCATTTCTTCATGGTACCCTATTTGAGGTTGTTTACATGCAACCTCCTTTTGGCCTTACCACACATTCTCGTCATGCTTGTCGTTTGCGGCGCGCTATATATGGTCTGAAACAGGATCCTCGAGCTTGGTTTGAGTGTTTTCGCTGTGTCAATACACAAATGGTTTCAGTCAGCGTTCATATGACCACTCTATGTTTATGCGGTCAACACCACAGGGGAGTGTACTTCTACTACTATATGTTGATGATATGATTACTACTGGGGATGACTCCGTAGGCATTGCATCTACTCAGAGATACCTTTATTAACAGTTTCATATGAAAGATCTTAGCCGACTACGCTATTTTCTGGGTTTAGAGATTGCCCACGAATCTCGGGAGATACTTATTTCTTAGCAGAAATACACATCAGACATCATCTTCGCTATGTGTCTCTCTGACAGTCGATCATCTGATACTCTTTTAGAGCTTCACGTGAAGCTTCATCCCACAGATGATGAGCTCCTTCCCGATTCCACTAGATACAGGCAGATTGATGGACAACTTGTCTACTTATGCATGACCAGACTTGATATTGCTCATGCAGTCAGTATTGTCAACCACTTTGTTTCAGCTCCTAGATCAGTTCACTATATGCGCTCCTTCGGATCCTCAAATATCTTTGGGACACTATCGCTCTCTCATTATTCATGTCTTCTATATCTAAACTGGAGCTTAGTGCATATTCTGATTCATGTTGGGCGGGTGATCCTACTAGCAGACGGTCTACAACATGTTTCTGTCTATTTCTTGGTGATTTGCTAATCTCATGACGAAACAAGAAACATGCAATCTTTTCATGTTCTTCCATAGAAGCTGAGTGCAGAGCGATGACAGCTACTACTAGAGAGATTGTTCATATTCGATGGCTGTTATAAAATATGGGTATCACTCTTACAGGAGCTACTCCTCTTCATTATGATAACTGGAGTGCATTGCATATTGCAAGTAAGCCGGTCTTTCATGAGCGGACAAAGCACATAGAAATTGAGTGCCACTATGTTCGTGAGTGTTTTGAGGCAGCAACCATTTCACTTCATTCTGTGATCTCTTTAGAGCAGACAACATACTTCTTTACCAAATCCCATATTGTTCAGAGATTTCGATACTTGGTGAGCAAACTCACACTGTTCGACCCACTGTGAGTTTGAGAGGGGATGTTAGATATCATATTAGATATTTAGTCCCATATCGGAATATGTATTAGTTTAGTATTTGCTTACTTCCTATATATATGAGATAGTGTACTCAATTATAATCCATCCAATAACATTTGCTCAATCTGGCTGTTAACATTAACATTAACTCTTAGTGAGGCTCAACGGGGTTCTGGTTTTGAGGTTGATTTCCTCTTTGCTGGTGGTATTTCTCTGTTGTTTATCGATGGATTTTTGCTCGTTGATGCGTCTGTTATGGTTCGACGGGCCTTAGCTAGACTTACTGAAGGGATTCCGATATGCTCTGGATTATACCGTGTAGTGGTTTCAATGGGTCCATCGATCGGCCTGCGGTCGCGAAGCTTTTTCGCCTGGACCCATCGCGCTATCTTTTTGAGAACGCCAGAGGTGCCTCTTTTCGGCCTATGCGACGTTTGGAACGCTTCATCCCCATCTTTTCCTGTTCATGATCATAATGTGATAGCTCTCTGTGTTGTGGCAGCTTCATTCCTTATATGTATTCTTAGGGTTCGCTTATTTTTGTTTTACATCTTGTAAAGCCTTTGATTAGTTTTTGTAAATTTACTGCGCTTCTTGATTAATATATTTTTTGATGGCTGGAGCCTTTGTGCTCTATCCGATATATCAAAAAAAACATTAACATGTATAAAACTTCTTCGTTTGGAGCTTTCTTACTTATGTATAACATAATTTATTGGAAAACCGTTATCTTGCGATCACTTGAAACATAAATATTATAACATGCATGTAAATTAATGCGATCAATAACATCAAAAATATGCATTCAATTAGCTATAATGTTTGCATATAGCTGTATAAAATGGCCTATATGTGGAATGCTTTCAGTCAAAATCTAATTTGTAGCAAGAAGTAGAGGAAAAGGCAGACTGGGATTTGTTTTCTGGCATTTGATACAAGAGCCACTCTCTGAAACATAAGATATATCCTTGTTGAGTGCATTCAATTTAGGATAGAACTGAAAGTGCAAGCTTTTATTGATTTCTTTCAAATACCTACATGCTTGCCAATCCTTGCTTCTTGATAAGCTTTAAAAACTAGAACTAGGTTACTATGCGTTAGTATAAAATAAAAAACTTGTCCAAGAAAGCACTTCATTATCTACACTTGTATGAGTAGACGAAACAGACTTGCGGCTATAGTTTAGCTGTTTCATTAGAGTGAAAATAACCAAACAAACTCAGAGAACTAGAACAATCATTGCAATTTTTAATGAAATCGGTTGGCTACATTTCAATTTTTAAAAAAAAGAAAAAAGTAATGCAGACATTTGTAATTTCTCGAGTTGTTTACTTACTAAATTTATCCATATTAATTGTTTATCCATATTAATTGTCACTCTATATATCATTTCCGTATCTTAATTCAATGCTTGTATATAATGGTTGGAGTTACTTGACCCAGTGCTAAGTTATCAAATGCAGGGTCAATCAAAATGAAGGAGCTAGAGTGCAAAATTACCAAACAACTGAAATTTGTATTCCACAATTTATTTTTTTATTTTTTAGATAAAGGTGACCATCGGTCATCAGTTTCAGTAATGGAAAATTAATGAAACATAATACAAGTAACAACTATTACCGACCAAAGTACATCCAAAAGCCTACTACATGAACGCTACTAACAACAAAAGCAATTAATAACATCATAGTCTAAAAGATACAAAGCAGATATTCGACTCAAAATCCCACATTTCCATCCCATGACCTATCGAAGGATATGCCTAAGCGCCTCCAGCTATACTCCTATCCCTCCAAGTGAAGTCTCGTCATCATCCCTGCTTGACCTACCCATGCATCAATAAGAGCAAAAGTTTAATGCATCATGATTGAAAATCTACAATTGACATTGTGAAAACAAGCATTATTATATCTAGCCATATGATCTAAAAAATAGCCACTATCGTAATGTCCCAAGCCGTATTTTCATTTCTAATCACTCTTGCTCTCCATAGACCCCAAATATCTAGTCTTGGTGAGGGCTTCAACAATCCCAAACCCCAAACAAATTACTTTCCATGCTAACCTAACTTTCGGGCAATTGAAAAAAAATGTGATTTGTGTCCTCTAAACTACATCTATCACAAAGAATGTCCACTTGAATATTATGCCTCCTAAGATTCTCTTTGGATAGAATTGAATTGTTCGCCACCAACCATAAGAATGTCGTCACTTTTGTCAGTGCCTTTGTCTTCCATATCATTTTAGCCTCCATGCTCTGCAAGACCACCATCATTCATCCACCTATACATTGATTTAACCGAGAAGATACTATTGAACTCTAAACACCATCTTTGATCGTCCTCTTCAACAGTTTTGACCCAAACCAAATTCAGAGAGAATGTTATGTAGTTTATGCAATTGCTCATGGTTCTCCTATGAAGGTTGATTACTAAATTCTAGTCTCAGTCGGTCATGTCTCCACACATCTGCCTCGAGGGAATCTTCGTTTAAAGTCTCCTTAGTGAGATAAGGGAAAAGTGAAATTAGAGAATTGTTACCACACCATTTATATTTTCAGAATAGAGTATCTCCCATTTCCATTCTCACACCTAGTATTATTGTGGAACAATTCCTCCACCTTTGCAATCCCTTTCCAGAGATAGGACACATTCTCGTGTTTACTTCGGCCCCCGTATCTAACTTTTTTTCGTCTGCGATATAAAGCCAAGGATTTATATACCACCACATCTTCCTGTGTTTCCGCATTTTCCACCACCACTTGGTAAGAAATGATTTATTCATATCACTTAGGTTGACCACTCCAAGACTTCCAAACTCTTTCGTCTTACAGACATTTCCCCATCTTACCAGATGAAAGCCTTTATTGAGCTCATTTGCACCTTTCCATAGGAACCGTTTTATGTTTGTCGATTCTGCTAACTACCCACTCACAGAGTTCATAAATAATCAAATATGTTGGCAGACTATCAACACTAAGTTAATCAGTGTAATTCTCCCTCATAGAGACAAAGACTTCCACCCTGCTTACTTCTTTTCCACTTTCTCTACCAGCGGTACCCAGTCCTTTCTCCGCATATTTTCTGGTCTGATTGGGGTCCCCAATTATTTTAATGGAAACTCCTCTCTCTTGCACTCCAAGCAAGCCATAATCGTATCAATGGGAGTTGAGAATCTTTGTTAAGAGAGTCTCGCAGCACGTGCAGATTGACAATTTAAATAGACCAATATTCAAAGCATCGCAATATGACACCTAAAGACATAACTTCTTCGATCTGAGTTGCACCAAATATTAGGGTATCGTCAGTGAATTGAATGATTGAAAATGGTTCAAGTACACCTCTAATTGTAAGTTCTTTGATTAATCCCGCTCGTCATGCTTTACTTGTTATTTCCGCTAATCCATCAACTACCAAGGTAAAGAGCAGAGGGGGGAGGGGTTTCATCTGCTACAACGAAAATTTTCTTTTGTATTTCATCCCCCCCCCCCCCCCCCCCCCCCCCCCCCCCCCCCCCCCCCCCCCCCGCAAAAAAAAAAAAAAATCATTTCCTGACCCACATTCTCCATATTAGCACAAATCCTTTTAGCTCCAATGCTTCATCTTCGCTGTCTCATTCCACTTTGTCATATATTTTTTCAAAGTCTAACTTCAGCAGGAACCCATCAACCTTGTCCTTGTTTCCTTTGAACACGATTTCATGTGCAAAAGCATGCTATCCATGATGTTCTTTCCTTTGACAAATTTGCTTTTTGATTTGCAAATGACATTTGCCAAATGGAAAGATAATCTATTGGCTGGTACCTTTGTTATGATTTTAAAGGACCTCTTTAAAAGACTAATTGGTCTAAGGTCTCATCCTAAGAACTTTAGACTTTTGAGGGATGAAAATGACATTCACATAATTTAGTCTATCCACCTGTGCACTATCCACCTGTGCACTGTGGATGCACTTCTTGTGTTTGGTTGCAAAGACACCAAAACTGTCCTTTTGTGACTTACAAAAAACCATTTATGAAAATATGAAACCCTGTGAGCCAAATCAAACAAACAAATAAATACATCATATAATGAGCGCATCAAAATAAATAAATTGATAATTAAACGAATAAAAATGGGAGAAACCACATGAATGTGACATGCTGTGATAGTTGTCTAATTTAATGCAAAGTTTCTTCCTTATTTTTTATATGGAAGGTGAACACCTACACATTGCATCTTATAAACAAGTCTTCAAGTCTTCTAATTGCAGCTAAATTGGGTCTCTACTTTCCCTGTCTAAATCACTGTTAAATGATTAATTAAATATTGTTGGTAAGGGTGACGCAAGTGAAGACAATTTCAGTTTGCCAAAGTAAACAAATAATTGGTGTGGAATGTGCAAAGATGAAGGTTGATGTGCATACTCTATTTTGCAAAACATCATCCTGATTCATTAATGATAAATAATGAATACAGAGTTTCAAACTTCAATTCTACATACTATAAGATAAGTATGGAGAATTATTTTTATGAAGTTTTTCTCCATATACATGAAACCTTTGTCTAAGGAAATACTTATACATGTGTTACCGCTAAATCTGGTGTGGGGGTAAACAGATAGTATTTGTGGATTCGTGAAAAACCTGAATAGCAAACCTCTAACCTGTTCCGCCGGAGAATGACCGTCGACTCCCGCCGTTAACCTGCAAAAAGTGCGAGACACCGGGGTTGATCCCGGCGACGCACCCTCCGACGCTCAAGTCAGTAATCAGAAATGATTAAGAAAGAGCGTAAATTGAGAAAATACTGATTACCTCTCAATGGAGATGGATGAGGGGTATTTATAGGCATCTTGGGGACTGGATTAGGAATGTAATCCCCGTGATTAGATAAGGAATATTCTCCTAGTAATCAGATAAGGAATGTAATCCCTAATTCCCAGTGAAAAGATAGATGTGAATCAGGACCGTTGATTAAGATCTAATCAGGAACCTCGATTGTATCTTGCTGGATCGGGTGTGCAGCGGGTTGGAACCCGTACCCAGTTGACGTGGATCCGTTCATGGGTTATTGGGCTTTGAATAAAGACCCAGTTCCCATTTCAGACCCGTTTGTAGGTGAAATTACCGTTTTACCCCTGAGTTTTAAGATTCTTGTCCGATGTGAAAGGTCCCGATTTAATCCTATTTTTAGCCATATCACGAGCCCCCCACTCCTAGAGACTGAGTTTTTCAGTCTTTGAGGAGTAGTTTTGTTGTTCTAATGGCGTACGGGATTTTATCGGTGTTCTTAAGGGAGTTTGGATCTTGAACGGGGGTGTAACGGTGTCATTCTGGGCTTGTAAAATACCCAAAAATATCCTCAGAATTTTCTGGATTTTTGGTGATTTTTCCAGATTTTTCTGATTTTTTTCTGATTTTTTTTGAATTTTTTATTCATTTTCCGAATTAAATAATTAATTATCGAAAATATTAAATAATTATTCTAATTAAATAATTATATTTTTCAGAATTTTAAAATAATTTTTCTGAATTTATAATTATTTTTAGAATTTTTATTTAATTTTTTCCGATTTTTAAATATTTTTTCGGATTTTTTAAATAATTAAAATAAATAAATAAATAAATAAATAAATAAATTGAATATTACCTGGACACGTGGCGCGATCGTATGCGTTGATCACGATCAAGTGAGCGCGCATCGGGAGGAGGAGGCAGAGGCCATTTTTTTTGGTGTAACAAGGTCGGTTCCACGAACGCTCGGCAAAAAGTGGCCGAAGTCCACGTGGACGACACGTGGCGAAGTCAACGGTGAGCGTTGACCCTTTTTTTTTTTTTTTTTTTTGTTGTTCTTCTCCTCTGCTTCTTTCTCTCCCGCTCATTTTGTTCTCGTGCCCTCCCTCTCGCCTCCTTCTCCGACTCAAACTCCGAGCAGTGCCAAGCAAGGAGGCAGAGCTTTGGCAAAGCTTCGACTGGGGAGCTCGAGGTGGAGGAGAGTTCGTTCGGAGATGAGAAGGAGACCCGTAGCTTGCTGGGTGGCGCTTCGATGAGGCGCTGCGGTCGAACTCGGCGAGGGGAGCTCGAAGGAGAGGAGCTCGATAATGGTGATCATGAGTAGAGGGGGAGCTCGATAGCAGCTCGAGCTCGGCGAAGACTCGGAGTTCAGCGAGTGGCGATGATGGCGGAGCTCAGCGGCGACGGCATCGGAATGGAGCTTGGAGGAATGGAGTTCGGCCATTGATTCGACGGAGACGGAGCTCGCATGGTTCGGAGCTCGTTGAGGCGGCAATGGAGCTCGACTGTGGGAGAGCTCGACGATGGAGGTGTTAGTCATGGCGGACGCAGTCGAGGTCGGCGAGCTCATCGAGCGAGAGTGAGGAGTTCTGTGGAGTTCTGAGGCGGTGGTTCAGAGCTTGGTGACGGAGCTCGTCGGAGGTAGAGCTCGATGGAGGTGAGCTCGGCGTCTTGGAGCTGAGCTGTTGGAGAAGGAGCTCGGCGCCTTGGTCGGAATTGGTTCGGCGAGGCCTGAGGTTGAAGATGAACTCGGAGATAATGAAGCTCGACGAGGGGGACATCGAAGGCAGCCGGCAACGGAGGGGGGAGCTCGGCATTGGAGATGGAGCTCGGCATGGCGACTGTGTCGCTCGACGAAGAGGGGCTCGAGCTTGGCCATGGAGCTAAACGAAGGTCGGTGGAGGTGGAGCACTGCGTCGGAGGTTGAAGAAGACGGAGCTTGAGGAGATGTCGGCGCTCGGCATCGTGGCCAACCATGGCGAAGCTCGAGGAGGGAGCTGATGGCGAGTGGAGACGAGCTTGGCGACGAAGCGAGCTCGGTAGATGAGCTTGGCGACGAAGCGAGCTCGGCAGATGAGCTCGGCGACGAAGCTTCGTGATGAGTTCGAAGCTCTTGCAGGTGGCGGAGACTTTGTGAGCTCGGCGATGGGAGACATGCTCGAAGGTGGAGGTGTGAGCACTGCGTCGGAGGTTGAAGAAGACGGAGCTTGAGGAGATGTCGGAGCTCGGCATCGTGGTCAGCCATGGCGAAGCTTCGAAGAGGGAGCTGATGGCGAGTGGAGACGAGCTTGGCGACGGAGCGAGCTCGGCAGATGAGCTCGGCGACGAAGCTTCGTGATGAGTTCGAAGTTCTTGCAGGTGGCGGAGACTTTGTGAGCTCGGCGATGGGAGACATGCTCGAAGATGGAGGTGCGGGTTCGTTCGAAGAAGAAGTTGGGTTCTTCATTTCTGGGGTTTTGGCGCCAAACGTAAGAGGAGAAAGAAGGAGGGTGACGTGGCATTTTGGTTAGGGTCCGGGTCCCCTTAATGGGTCCGAACCCGGCCCCTTGTCTCTCCTTTTTTTTTTTTTTTTGGTGGGTCTGTGCTGGTGCCGAACTCAAGCCCGTAAAACGGTCGGTGTCAGGAACGCTCGGCGGCGGGTGCCGAACTCAACTGTGCCGAACTCAAGCCCGTAAAACGGTCGGTGTCAAGAACGCTCGGCAGCGGGTGCCGAACTCAACTGGTGCCGAACTCAAGCCCGTAAAACGGTCGGTGTCAAGAACGCTCGGCAGTAAGTGCCGAACTCAAATTTTTCCCCCATAACGAGGTCGGTGTCAAGAACGCTCGGCAGTGGGTGCCGAACTCGAATTTTTCCCCCATAACGAGGTCGGTATCAAGAATGCTCGGCAGTGGGTGCCGAACTCGAATTTTTCCCCCATAACGAGGTCGGTGTCAAGAACGCTCGGCAGTGGGTGCCGAACTTGAATTTTTCCCTGCAGAGTTCTTCTTGATGTTCCCAGTGCTACGGAGGTCGGCTCGGGGCGTACGACCCCTTGTTTCGAAGCTAATCCGGAGATATACAACTTCTCTTCAGGAGTGAGATGAAGATTCACCCTCCTTCATGGTCAAAATAGCCAGAGAATATCTTTGTATACATGAGGTTGAGGAGAGTTTTCGATGTTCCTGGTGCTACGGAAGTCGGCTCGGGGCCTGCGACCCCTTGTTTCGAAGCTAATCCGAAGATCTACAACTTCTCTTTAGGAGTGAGACGAAGATTCACCCTCCTTCATGGTCAAAATAGCCCCGCAACATCCTTGTATTCATGAGGTTGAGGAGAGTTTTGGTTTTTACTTGGGATCGGCGCCAACTTTGTTGGAGAAGAATGGGAGGAGAGAGAGAGAGAGTTTGGGTTTGGATCCTTAACGGGTCTGAACCCGACCCTATAGCCCCCCTCTTCTTTTCTGTGTTGTTTGTTTGGTTGATTGTATATGAGAGCGTTCGGCGAAGGGGTGCCGAGGTCCGATTTTTCCCCCGTAACGAGGTCGGTTCCGAGAACGCTCGGCAGCTGGTGCCGAACTCGATTTTTCCCCCGTAACGAGGTCGGTTCCGAGAACGCTCGGCAGCTGGTGCCGAACTTGATTTTCCCCCCGTAACGAGGTCGGTTCCACGAACGCTCGGCAGTGGGTGCCGAACTTGATTTTTTTCCCCGTAACGAGGTCGGTTCCACGAACGCTCGGCAGTGGGTGCCGAACTTGATTTTTTCCCCGTAACGAGGTCGGTTCCACGAACGCTCGGCAGCTGGTGCCGAACTCGATTTTTCCCCCGTAGCGAGGTTGGTTCCGAGAACGCTCGGCAGTGGGTGCCGAACTTGATTTTTTCCCCGTAACGAGGTCGGTTCCATGAACGCTCGGCAGTGGGTGCCGAACTTGATTTTTTCCCCGTAACGAGGTCGGTTCCACGAACGCTCGGCAGTGGGTGCCGAACTTGATTTTTTTCCCCGTAACGAGGTCGGTTCCACGAACGCTCGGCAGTGGGTGCCGAACTTGATTTTTTTTCCGTAACGAGGTCGGTTCCACGAACGCTCGGCAGTGGGTGCCGAACTTGATTTTTTTCCCGTAACGAGGTCGGTGTCACGAACGCTCGGCAGTGGGTGCCGAACTTGATTTTTTCCTCGTAACGAGGTCGGTTCCACGAACGCTCGGCAGCTGGTGCCGAACTCGATTTTTCCCTCGTACCGAGGTCGGTTCTGAGAACGCTCGGCAGCTTGTGCCGAACTCCGATTTTTTCCCTACAGAGTTCTTCTTGATGTTCCCGGTGCTACGGAGGTCGGCTCGGGGCGTACGACCCCTTGTTTCGAAGCTAATCCGGAGATCTACAACTTCTCTTTAGGAGTGAGACGAGGATTCACCCTCCTTCATGGTCAAAATAGCCCCGCAGCATCCTTGTCTTCATGAAGTTGAGGAGTGTTTTGGTCGTGGGGATTTTGGAAGAGGAGCTCCACTCCTAGGGGCGGAGAAGCTGCTGGGAAAACCCTTGTGCCAGGAAGACCCTTGTAAGAGCCGTGGGAAGACCCATCCTTTGAGGTGAGCAAAACGAAGAGCTTGGCTTTAGGAGAGAGCCATTTGGAAGACAAGTTTGAGGAGCAACTCTAGGAGAGAGTTGTGAGCTCCGATCTTGTTGAGAAGAGGTCCGCTTCGGAGGCGAGCGGAGCAAAGAGCTCGGATCTGAAAGAGAGCTATTTGTGAGACAAGTGTGAGGGGGAACTCTAGGAGAGAGTTGTGCTCCAAACTTGTTCGAGGAGAGGTCCGTCTGGGAGGCGAGCGGAGCGAAGAGCTTGACTCTGGGAGAGAGCCCTTTGTGAGACAAGTGTGAGAAGCAACTCTAGGAGAGAGTGGTGAGCTCCGAACTCGTTGAGAAGGGGTCCGCTTTTGGAGGCGAGCGGAGCGAAGAGCTTGACTCTGGGAGAGAGCCCTTTGTGAGACGAGTTTGAGGAGCAACTCTAGGAGAAAGTTGTGAGCTCCGAACTCGTTATTTAAGTGAGGGAATCAACGGTTGTGGGAGCAATTCCGAATGGCGAACCACTTCTAGCTCGCTTAACAGCGAACTTGCGAAGTAGAATCGAGCCAAGTGTTGGACTCCGGAACCATCGTTAGAGTTATTCAACGGTTGTGGGAGCAATTCCGAATGGCGAACCACTTCTAACCCGCTTAAGAGCAGGTTATTCGAAGCAGAATCGAACCAAGTGTTGGACTCCGAAACCATCGGTAGAGTTATTCAACGGTTGTGGGAGCAATTCCGAATGGCAAACCACTTCTAACCCGCTTAAGAGAAAGTTATTCGAAGCAGAATCAAACCAAGTGTTGGACTCCGGAACCATCGTTAGAAAAGTTCAACGGCTGTGGGAGCAATTCCGAATGGCGAACCACTTCTACCCCGCTTAAGAGCAGGTTATTCGAAGCAGAATCGAACCAAGTGTTGGACTCCGGAACCATCGGTAGAGTTGTTCAACGGTTGTGGGAGCAATTCCGAATGGCGAACCACTTCTAACCCGCTTAAAAGCAAGTTATTCGAAGCAGAATCGAACCAAGTGTTGGACTCCGGAACCATTGTTAGAGTTTAGTGAGTTGCGGGAGGAGCCATGTAGAAGAAGCTGGACTCCGAAATCGCCATTTAACGAGTCGTGACTCGGAGAGATTGAGATGAAGCAAGAGCAACAATTTCCAATGAAAAAACGTATAGTTTTATTGAAATAAACTAAGTGGCTGCTTCAATAGGGCGAGCCATTATTACATGCTATTGGCCGGGTTACAAGCGTCGGTCTTATTGAAAATCAAAATCCTACTTCTACGATAAGGTGAAGACCTCTTGGGAGGAGCTGGGAGGTTCTGAGTCTTGGAGCTCACCGGGCCCTTCGGTTCGTTTGTTGGCTCCTCAGAGGGGAAGCTCGGCCCCCTCTTTTTGGATGAACTTGGTCAGGTGTCCCCGCTGTACGAGTTCTTCGATCTCCTCCTTGAGAGCCCGACAATCATCCGTGTCGTGGCCGTGGTCCCTGTGAAAGCGGCACCACTTATCTTTGTCCCTCTTCTTGCCAGGTGTGTTCATTCTAGGGGGAGCACGGAGTAGCCCTTCCTTGTCCACCTCCATAAGGACTTCTGATATATTAGCAATGAGGGGGGTGAACTTCTCAAAACGTGGAGTCGAACGGCGCTGGCCATTACTGTCCTTCTGGGATTTTTGGGACCCCTCTTCACTTGTGTTCTTCCGTTTTTTCCCGGAAGATGTCTCCTCCAGAGCAAGGGGGTCGAGGACTTCTTCGGCCCGAATGTACTTTTCACACCTGAGAAGGAGGTCGGCAAAGTTCTGTGGAGGCTTCTTAGCAAGAGAGGAACGGAGGCTGGAATTGAAGACATTGGATTGGAAGGCGGCCGTTGCGACGGATTGGTCGAGGGAAGCTATAGACCTGGCTTCAGCTGTGAACCTCTTCACATAGTCTCTCAACTTCTCACCCTTCTTCTGGTTAAGGTAGAGTAGCGAAATGCTGGTCTTTTCAGTTCGGCGACTACTCACGAAGTGGGTGACGAAAAGGGTCTCGAACTGTTCGAATGAGAATATCGAGGATGGGGGAAGGCGAGAGTACCATTCTCGAGCCAGACCCTTGAGAGTTGCGGGGAAGGTCTTGCATAGCAGGGCATCAGAAGCTTGATGGATGAGCATGAGAGTCTTGAAGCTCTCAATGTGGTCAACGGGGTCAGTTTCCCCGGAGTAGGTCTCGAATTGAAGAGTTTTAAAGCCGATTGGCACTGGCGCATCCATTATGGTTCGGGAAAAAGGAGGTCGGCTTGGACAGAGGGTCCTGCCCCTCTGTTCCTCTCCCCGGTTGATCCAGCCAATGCGCCTCTCCATCTCGTGGAGACGGCGGTAGAGGGCATCGTCCCTCCGACTGTAGTCGAACGAGCCTCTGGACTCGTGTTCGTAGGAGGGAGAGCGAGGACTGTGGCGATGGTAACCCTGGGAACGGCGAGGGCTAGGAGTATGCTGCCGGTGGTGAGGACTCTGGACCCGCGGGGGTGTAGGATCCCGTTGGGCATTGTAGTTAAGAGGACGGAGGTTGAGAGCCTGTTGTACCATTGCTTGGAATTGTTGGAACTCGGCACGGGTGATGGGTGCCTCATCGTTCCTTGGGTGTTGCCGATTGGCGGGGGAACGATGTCTTCTTCTGTAGTGCTCGGGGGATTCCTTCCTTCCCCTTCGGACATGGGACCTTTTGTAATCTCGGCGGCGGGGAGATCGTTCATCCGGACGGCGTTGGCGGGAGGTTCCCTCTCGGGCCCGCTTTTCATCCAGACGGTGACGAAGATCCACGTCCTTCTGCCGATTTTGAGGATTGTGAGAGGCCATGGAATCCGTAGAGGCTTTGTGTATGGAGACGCGGTCTAGGTGGAGAGGTTGCTTCATGCGGGAGCCCCCCGCACCGGCGTTCTGAGGACCGGTGGGGCCCTTGGGGGGTTGCTGATTCTGAAGAGGAGGCTGATCTTGTTGAAGAGGGTCCTCCACTTGAAGCGGGGGTTGTCCCTGCTGCGGAGCGGGTTGGACGGGGACTACCTCTTGCTGATCGGCGGGGTTGGGTCCACGGTTGGACCCTCTGGACCTGACTTTTCTCGGAGGCATGGCTGGAGAAGATCGGACCAACGGGAAGAGGGGCTGCTATTCGTTTGGTGTTCCCACAGACGGCGCCAATCTGTTACCGCTAAATCTGGTGTGGGGGTAAACAGATAGTATTTGTGGATTCGTGAAAAACCTGAATAGCAAACCTCTAACCTGTTCCGCCGGAGAATGACCGTCGACTCCTGCCGTTAACCTGCAAAAAGTGCGAGACACCGGGGTTGATCCCGGCGACGCACCCTCCGACGCTCAAGTCAGTAATCAGAAATGATTAAGAAAGAGCGTAAATTGAGAAAATACTGATTACCTCTCAATGGAGATGGATGGGGGGTATTTATAGGCATCTTGGGGACTGGATTAGGAATGTAATCCCCGTGATTAGATAAGGAATATTCTCCTAGTAATCAGATAAGGAATGTAATCCCTAATTCCCAGTGAAAAGATAGATGTGAATCAGGGCCGTTGATTAAGATCTAATCAGGGACCTCGATTGTATCTTGCTGGATCGGGTGTGCAGCGGGTTGGAACCCGTACCCAGTTGACGTGGATCCGTTCATGGGTTATTGGGCTTTGAATAAAGACCCAGTTCCCATTTCAGACCCGTTTGTAGGTGAAATTACCGTTTTACCCCTGAGTTTTAAGATTCGTGTCCGATGTGAACGGTCTCGATTTAATCCTATTTTTAGCCATATCAACATGCATATGAATGTTTGATATACTGGATACAGTTGACATCTAAAGATGCAAATTTTGCCATTTTGTGAAATTTGAGATTTCAGAATTTTCCTCAAATATTGTTGAGAAATATATATACTCTACAGCTTTCGACAATTTCTGTGATATCATCGCTTTCACTATTTTCCCTACATTTCGGGACCACAATTTTCAGTCTTTTTGTGAAATCTGTGAAATCACTATTTGGCCATATTTTTGTTAGCTATAGTACACTTCTCAGTCAATTTTGAGAAACTTTGAATTTCACTATTTGGCCAACTTTATATTTTTCGGTCATTTTCAACAATTCTAAATTTCGCTGTTTTTACAAATTTTGTAGGTTATGATAAACTTTTCCATGCAAATTACATGAAATTTTAGATTTTTTTCCAAATTTTGTAGGTCTACAGTTTTCGTTTGTTTTCATGAAATTCCGAATTTAAATCTATAGTCCATCATTTTTGGTCGATTTTTTCAAGTTATGAATTTTATTGTTTTGTTTACAGTTTTTCGGCATTCACAGTCTTCAATTATTTCGTGAAATTTTGAATTTTACGGTTTCGCCCAAATTTTGTGGGATGTCCATCGTTTGTTGCAGAATTTATGAAAGTTGAGGTTTCCCTATTTTGGCAAAATTTTGTGGTATATAAGTTTCAGAATATCTTATAGAACACTCGATTTTACTTTTTTGACCAAATTTTATGGGTAGTCCAAAGTTTTGTCTGATTTCAAGAAATTCAGTATTTAGTGATTTAGAAAAATTTTGCAGCTTTACTCTACTGGTTTCGACCAATTTTGAAAAATTCTGAAGTTAATTGTTTTGGCCAAATTTTATGGGTTAGTCCACCGTTTTCAACTGATTATAAGAAATTTTGAATTTGACCGTTTTAACCATATTTATTTTGAATTTGACCGTTTTAGCCATATTTAATGGGCCACCGTGGTCGGCAGATTGCATGAAATTCGAGATCTCACTATTTTTGCCAAATTTTATGTGCTTATAGTCCACAATTTTGGGTTGTTATCGTGAAATTAAATTTTTTATTGTTTTAACCAAATAGTATGGGCTATTGTCCACCTTTTTTTGTCGAATTCGTGAATTCTTGAATATCATTGTTTTTGCTAGATTTTGAGTCCACTATTTTCAACCGATTTTGCAAGTTCTGAATTAATCTATTTTGGTCAGATTTTGTGGGTGGTTCTCCACTATTTTTGACCATTTTCGTAAAATTCAAGATTTTAGGGTTTCACAAGATTTCGCAAAAATTCTGAATTCAGTGTTTTGGCAAAATATTGTGAGAGTTTTCAATTGTTTTGTGAAATTCTGAATTTACTTCTTTAGCTAGATTTTGGGGGATATAAAATTCTCGGTTTTTAGTTGATTTTGTGATAATTGTTTGGCCAAACTTGGTAAACCATTTTCCATAGTTCCTACTGTTTTCATGAAATTCCTAATTTCATTGTTTTGACCCAAATTTATAGGTTACATAGTCCACACTTTTTAGTCGATTTCGTGAAATTTTGTATTTTATTGTTCCAACCAGATTTTGTGGGTTCCACAGATTTTGACCGTTTTCATGAAAATTTGAATTTCACTGTATTTGCATGATTTTGTGGATTAGTCGCACAGTTTAGACCAATATCGAGAATTTCAGTATTGCACTTACATGGTCAAGTTATGTGATGTGGAGCATATAGCCCACTGTTTTCGGTTCATTTTATGAAGTTCTGGATTTCACTCTTTTGACTTGATTTTATGAGCTATATAGTTTACTGTTTTTAGCAAATTTTGTGAAATTCTGGATTTTTCTATTTTGGAATACAATCCACAATTTCATTTGTTTTCATGAAATTATGATACCACTATGTTGGGTTGATTTTATGGGTTATATAGTTCATCGTTTTTGGCCAATTTTCGTAAAATTTTTAAATTTCACTATCTAACCAGATTTTGTGGCCAGTAGCCCAACATTTTCAATAGATTTAATGAAATTCTGAATAGATTTAATGAAATTCGGCAAAATTTTATCGACTATATTCCAAACTTTTTGTGTGCCATCTATCATCTTTATTAAAGCTGCATTATGAATTATATCCATCTACCACAAATATTTTACGAAGAGTGGATTCTATATTTTCAACGTGCAAAACAATTTATTTTAAAGTCTAATCATTACCAAAAAACAACAAAGGATTGTACATTAATACCAAACTACATCTATAAATAATTAGTTTTTCTTAAAATTTACACAACTATTCGAGGTGAACTATAACATAAAAATTTTGACTAAAAATGTGAAATCAATATTTTATTGAAACTTTAAAAAATAATTGTGGATTTTAAATATTCTACAAGTCAGTAGGTACACAGATGATTATAATCCACAAAAATTGGAGAAAAGTCAAAATTCTAAAATTTTAAAAATTATATAAAATTGGTGGACTATAATTTACAAATTTTGACTAAAAAGATTGTATTGAAGATAGTTAATCTCAAAAAATTTCATAGTTTCTTAAAATCGGCTGAAAATGATGGTGATTAATTATACGATTTTTAAAAGCTATGATCTAAAACACATTGATCATTCTTACTTTATAAAATAGTTCATCTTATATCTTATACATGAACAACAAAGAATTAATTCAAAATTAACGCGATCTGGTATTATAATGAATTTAAAATCTCATAAATGAGGATGACATGGTATTTCATGCCAAACTTGTTGCAACAATCGATTGGTAGGTGTGGACATTTCTCATGGTCTCTGATAGAAGCAAATATTTAAAATGCTGTGCATTTTTAAATTAGTTTGAGAATGATCTTGTTCTTACGTAGATACAGACATCACATGAAACCTAACTATTTGTACGAAAATTGTTGCTTGGTTTATGTTAGTACAAAAACAAACTAGTGATACCTGACTGTAATACCTATAATTTTCCTGAAAGTTAAGAAAATATTATACATGCTTCAACGGCAAATTATAAATACGATAAGCTTAATTACTCGCTGTGCATATGAAGAAATCATTTATACAATACAATACCAGTAATTTATATGTGCGATGCACGTTTTTACAAATATATATATTTATATAAAAAAATCCGACGTTGTTTGGCATCGAACCTAAAACCTTATTTATATTAGTTAAGCATGTGCATTGTACGTGTTTGTTTAATTACAAATGGAATTTGTTGGGTGACAAATACTCCCATTCAGTAACTCCCAGAACACCTAAAATTCAAATTGACTTAAAACTTGATATTTTTTTATTTAAAAAAGAATTTTAACACATATACCCCCCACCAAATATGTTAATATTATATATAACTCTCACAAGTATGTCATATTTTTTCCTAACAATTTGTACATTATTTTCATGTTTACCCTTATGTTAGATACCGTAGCTTAACCCTTACTCAGACTAAAGAAATCAAACTAAAAAATCAAATTTGAAAATCAAATGAAAAAAAAATAAGAATTTTAAAGAGAATGATGAGAAAGCTTAATTTACTTGAAAGTTTACAATTGCCATGCAATTATGTATTCGACGTGACGTACCTCCTCTTTCCGGACAACACATAAAGAGACCCACCAGCAGTCAAGTTTTTAGTGAACCTCTGAAAGTGGAAAGATAAAGATTTTATTTATGATTAGTTTATTTCTATCCTATCTCTCGTTCGTCTATTTTTTTTAGTTATTCACTAGAGCATATATGATATTGAAATCGATCTGGGGCAAGTGTTCGGATCTATTATGACATAACGATTAAGTGCCTAACGGACATTTTCTCTGAAAATCTTCTTCCAGCATGACGAAAAAATCCTTTTTTGCAACCTAGTCTAGTGTATTTCTATCTGAATGTATAAGAGCATCTGTAGTCGTCGGTTATTTTTCCATTTTTTTCAAAAAATGAGAAAAATAGTGCTCGAGTCGTTGGCCATTTTGGTGAACAGAAATCTGCCAAATTTGGTAGAAGAAATGGGATTTTGGAAGATATAGCAATCGAGAGATGATTTATCGTCTGTTGGATCGGACGAAAAATAAGATTTCGTCGGAGAGATTTTTATTTTCTGAAAAGTATCGGACGACAATTAATCTTCCGTCCCAAAAATTTTTATTTTAATTAAATCATGGATGGGAAAGGATTTCCTGTCAGATCGAAGAAAAAAAACCCACCACATTCATAGGACGAAGGACGAATTCCCGTCTCCTTATTTTTTAAATATTTTTTTTTAAAAAATTGGATGGATCGGAAAAGAATTTCCGTCCGTTCCAATATTTCATTAATTTTTTTTTTTTTACTTCAAATGAAAATTCTTCTTTCGTCTGAGATTTTGAAAATTTCGAATACCTATTTTTTTGGCAATCAACTACTGCAGCGCATTGCCAAATACCTAAAATTTGACTGACTACAGATGCTCTAAGTGTTTCTATCTACGTATAGAAATAGGTCATTAAATCACACTAGTAGTTTACACGTGTGATGCACGTCTTAATAAATATAGTTTTTTTAAAAAGTAAAAATTTAGACATAGTCTGAATTTGATCTAAAACTTCATTTACAATAGTTATGCACGTGCGTTGCACGGATTGGTAGATGGACAAATTACACTAAGGCCTTCTTCCATTATAGTAGTAGAGATATAATATTACAAGTATCATTAATTACTAAGGTAGTGTTCTTTTTCTCCTCTTATAAGAGATTTACCTATTGTAAGAGGTGGTCCACCTCTTACAAGAGTTTTTTTAGCGTTCTTTTTTTTATCTCTCATAAGACATTTTTTTCCAAAATCTCTTATAAGCCTAAAAGACTTCTAGTAGCCTCTTTCAAATTCTTATCAGACTTCTATCACTTAAAAAGTCTATATTACCCCAAAGTCTATATTATAATTATTACTAATTAAACTAGTTTATATATTAGTCTATAGTAGCCCGAAATATGCTATCCTAGAAAAAGTGTAATCATATACATAGTTGACTGTAATATGCTATCCTAGAAAAAGTGTGGGAATTCATTCTTCACAATCTCGAACAATTATGTTAGGGATGCTGTCGAAACACTGATTTATTTAAAGATATATATATTTACGTCCAGTAAGTACATTACTTGAGTTGTGGTTAGTTGATTTGTCCTGTTATGATGCCACAATGTTCAAATCTTGCAGCCGACCAGGTTTTTTTTACTATTATTATTATAGCAAAGGGATAATTTATATTAGCCCATTGACCTTAATTTTTTTTAATCCAACTTCTGTGAAACAAATTATTTATATTTATACATACTAATTTTCATACTAATTAAAAGTCTATAGTAGTCCGGAATTATAATTGATGATTTACACTGATTTGTGAATTTAACTTGCCATTAAACTAGTTTATATATTAGTAATTTGAACTTATCTTTTCTTGTCCTTCATCTCACTATTTTTATACTTTGGGGTAATATAGACTTTGGGGTAATATAGGCTCTTGTAAGAGGTGAAAAAAGAACACAAATCTCTTATAAGAGGTTATTTTTATATAAAAAGAATACCTAAAAAAGAGGCTCTTACTGTAAATCTTATATAAGAGGTAATCTCTTATAAGAGGCAAAAAAAAAGAACTGTCAAACTTTATTCGGGTCAAATTCTCGCCTGGAATGCACGCGCACAAGATATCGTTAATTTGGTTGTCTAAATCAAGTCAGCACCCTTTAAATAATTTCTTATTCTTACGAAAAATTATCTATTTTCACGTAAATGGAATAAGCTAAAATTTATTTGGATTTTTTTTTTGACGGGTAAAAGGTAGGATTGCCCTACCTCACAGAATATATATATATATATATATATATATATATATATATATATATATATATATATATATATATATATATATATATATATATATATTAAGAGAAGTTTAAACACTATTACAAAAAATCTGAGTAGGGGTTTCAAAAGAACGAGTCATTTGATGAATCCAGGTTTGAGATAGCATGCATTTGTGTCGTAGAGAGGGCATTGGACTATTGTCGTACTCCTCTACTAGTCACAAAAACATGATCTCATCCCCCTTCTCCATCAACTACTAAAAACTCGTTTGACAAAAGACCCCTAACAGATATCCCAAAAAATAATACTTAAAGAGTTACATCAGCAAAGTCTCAAGCTATGTTTCCAAAACAAACAAAATAAAACCATCAACTGATAAGGAGAGCGCTGCACTGCAAGTTGCTAGGCCGAGCAACTCCCCTCGTCACTGTCCAACTGATCAATCCTTATGAGTGCTTGCTTTAACAGTGCATCTTGCACACCTGCCATTTCCATCTCTTGCATCAACTTCGCCTTCTTTTTCCCGCTGTCCATCCCATCTAGCCAAGAGCGAAAATAAAAAATTGCATTAGTAATAATGTCCTTTGCTTGCACATCCTTAGAAGAAAAAGTGCGTTGATTTCTAGCAAGCCACAAACTCTAACAAATTGAGACAGTCAATAGATGCCAAGTGAATCTATGGTTGTGATTTCCAAAGCACCAGGTTGTGAAGCACTCGTGTAAGTGATGGGGCATGTTATGAATATTGAGCATAACGGTGAAGTGTTTCCAAGTTGCAACGGCAACTGGGCATTCAAAGAAAATGTGAAAGGTCGATTCAACAGGACATGCACAAGCTGTGCATGTAGTGTCGCCCGACCATACTTTGGAGAGAAGAAATTCTGTTGAGTTGAGCTTGTTCCAACTAAGCATCCAGATGAACACTTTGCATTTGAGCGGGGCAGACGAGGACCAAGTAGCAGTGTAGTAAGGGGATCAGAGGCCAGCCATGATGAAGAAATTATAAGCAGACTTGACAGTGAAAGAAGAGGATGTAGTCAGTCGCCAGGATGGTTTGTCCTCAGAAGTTGAGGGTTGGAAGTGTACAAGCAGCTCAAGCAGATGTAGCTTCTCCTCTCGCATGGATTCTCTGAGAACACAATTTAGCCTCGGCTGCCAGGTCCAAGAGCCATCAGACCAAGACCCCTGAGAGAGAATGTCTGCTTCAGTATTCCATGCTGCGGCAGCCAGATTTGGAAATAGGGAAGAAATGCTGTCTCCATTAATCCATTTAGACGACCAAAAATTAATGAGGTTACCCTTACCAAGGCTCCATTGGATGTTGACAAGGAATTGATCTTTCAGCGGATATATTCCCTTCCAGAAGCAAGGGGCAGTAGAAGGGCATACTAGTTGGTTCGAATTACTTCGTTGATACAGGCTTCTAAGGGTTTGGCTAGGCAGGGAGTCTGATGCAAGCAATTTCCACCACCACTTCATCAGGAGAGCTTCATTGAACACCCTTAGATCAAGAACCCCCAGGCCTCCTTGTTCTTTTGGTTGACAAATTTTTGCCCACTGCACACTTGCAATGCCTCTGATATCATTATTTGTGCCACACCAGAAGAATCTACTGCGCAGCTGATCAATTTTCCTGATTACCCAAAGGGGTAGCTTAAAGAAAGAAGCATAGTAAACCGGCAGGGCACTAAGCACAGAGTTTATAAGAACCAGTCTGCCTTCCACACAGAGAGCCTCCGCTCAATTTTAAGGAGCAACGGTTGCCAGTATTGTTTGCTGAGCTTACCCGAAGCAAGTGGCATACCAAGATATTTTAGGAGCAACCTCTCCTCTTTGCATCCAAGGATAGTTGAGAAAGCTTTGAGTTTCATTTTTGACTTTCCAAAATACACTAAGGATGATTTGTCGAAGTTGATAGCTAGACCAGAGATGTTAGCAAATAGTTGCAGTGCTATCTTAAGATTGATGACCTCTTCTTCATCTCCCTTGCAAAAAAGTAGTGTGTCATCTGCAAACTGCAGAATTGACAAGTCCGCAATTAAGCCTCTGACCGGCAGTGGAGAGAAGACTTCATTTCTACGGCCATTTGGGAGCATCTGAGCTAGGACATCCACAACCAGGATGAAAAGCATTGGTGAGAGTGGATCCCCCTGTTTCAATCCTCTCTTCGAGTTAATTTGACGACCCCCTTCACCATTTATAAGGATGGAAGACTTTGCTGTCTGCATGATCATATGGATCCATCTGCACCAAGATTGGCCAAAACCTCTAGCAATTAAGAGCTGATCTAGGAAATCCCAATTCACCGTGTCGAATGCCTTAGCAAAATCAATTTTGAAAAGTAGGGTGTCGGAGTGTCTCCTGCTGCACAAATTAATTGCTTCATGGGCAACAACAAAACAATCTACCGTGGATTTACCTTTTAAGAAAGTACTCTGGGAGGATGATACAAGAGAGTGTAGTATCGGAGCTAGTCTATTTGCCAGCAATTTGGTGAAGATTTTAAAGGAGCAATTTAGCAAGCTGATCGGTCTGAAATCAGAAACAGAGTTTGCCCCCTCACACTTAGGGATGAGCATGATGTTGCAGTAGTTCAGCCTGTATAAGTCGCCTTCACCTTTCTGAATCGCGAGGAGCATATTGAGGAGATCCTCTTTGATAGTGTCCCAGAAGTTGTGGTAGAAGCTCATTGAAAAACCATCAGGTCCAGGAGCTTTATCACTGCTCATACCAAATACCGCTGTCTTGATCTCTTCCATGGTGAAAGGTGCCTCCAAATGATCAAGGCTATGTACCCTATAGGGGTAGAGCGAGTTCCAGTCTATTTGGAAATCAGAGATAGCAGTTGTGCCACAGATAGATTTGAAATGCTTTTCGAAAGCTCCTCTAATTTGGAGTGGGGCTGTTTCCAGTACGCCATCAATAATCAGACTGTGGATAAAATTCCTGTGCCTTCGCCCATTTGCAATGCAGTGGAAGAAATGCGTGTTTGCATCCCCCTCTTTAATCCATTGCACTCTCGATCGCTGTCTCCAGTAGACTGCTTCTGTTTTGATAAGATTTTGGAGCTCAGCTTGCACTGTCTTCATGGGCTCAATAGCACTTGCTGACTGCTGAGCTTCAATTTCAAGCTTCAGAAGCTGTTCTTGCAATTTCTTCTTAGTTTGCGCAATATGTCCAAAGCTGTCATTTCTCCGTCTCCTAATCCTTCTCTTAAGGAGTGTAAGCTTTGTTGCAAATACATCAACCGGATTCCCTTCACATCTAAAAGTAGTCCACCATTCTTTAACAGCAGGGATGAACGATGGATGGTGCAACCAAGCTTTTTCAAATTTGGAATAGTGCACCCTTTTTGCGATTACTTGGTCATCAAGGACAATGGGGCAGTGATCTGAGGAGATTCTTGGCAGCGAGTATTGGATACAGTTGGGAAATAGAACTTCCCACTCCACAGAGATAAGGACTCTGTCTAATCTGGCCATCGTCGGAAAACTTCTTAGGTTTGTTCAGGTAAACTTCCTCCCTGAAAGAGGTAGATCAATCAACTCCAAGTCCTGGATGAAGTTACGAAAGGTTCTCATGTCTCTGTTTGAGCCTTTACCCTTAGACCTTTCCACATCAGACATAGTTACATTAAAATCACCACATAGTACCCAGGCATCATTTAGGAATCTCCTTCGTTGTTGAATCTCAAAAAAACATAGCTCCCGATCCTCTAGCTCAAATGGTGCATAAACTGTAGTAAGTGACCATTCTCTGGCTGATGTCCTGCATTTGAAGGACGCAAATACAGAAAAAATATCCATCGCTGAGTACGTGCAATCAAGAATCTGATCATTCCATCCCAAAAGAATACCTCCACAGCTACCAATAGAGTCTAGCTAGATCCATTTGGAAATAATCCCTCCCCTAATTGACGATAGCTTTTGAGGTCCCGAATTCCTGAGCTTGGTCTCTTGCAGACAGATTATAGAAGGTGCACAACTCTTAACACCATCTTTGATAATTGAGCATTTGTCAGGGTTGCCCAGCCCTCTAACATTCCAGCTTGCAATCCTCATTGAAAGAACAAAACACACAAAAACATGCACAACAAAACAGCAAAAGCAGAAGAGCAAGATTGCTAATCAGAATGTTGTTGTTGATCAGAGTGATCAACTACAGCTTTCTGGCAGCCCCTGAACTTTGAAATCGAGTGTGGCCCCAAAGCCGCCACTCCAATGGATGTTGCTACATCGACTATATCTTCATTTGACAGTAAATCAAAAGGATTTAGATGTGCATTTGAAACGGAGGCAGTCGAGGAGGATGTACCTGTGGTCTTCTTCTTAATAGTGGTTGACAGGTGCTTCATAAATGGTCTGGTGCTCTTGAGCTTGCCCATGGATCGTGAATGCTTCACCTTCTTGGATGGACCATCCTGAAATCCTGGGGAGACGGCAGCAGATGAGCTAGCGGCTCTAGTAACATTCTTTTTCAGCAGGGAGCGTGTGCGGAAACCACCACTTTTACTGACTCCTTCGTTGAAAGCCCCCATGTCTTCTTCGCAGAATTTACTCGCTTCTTTTATCATTGATTCACGGAGTGCACCTTCCACCGCAGGTTTAATCTTGTCAAAAAGGGATAGAGGCAGTGTGACGAGCTTCCCTTCCCACATCATTTCACGAACCTCCGCTTGAGAACTGCCTCCAGAGGATTCATCAGGGATTTGCAGAGCCATCTTGCCACCCTGTGGGGCCCCCTCCTTGTGACTGCCAGCTGACTCCGAAGAGTTTGCAAAGATTGGTTTCAGAATTGCGGGATTTTTCGGAGGTGAAGGATCCTCCGCTGATTTGGGTAACAGGGGCAGAAATGGTGCGATCTCCACAGATGGCGCTAATTCCATTAATTTGGGGGGATTTGAAATAATTTCCACATCAGCATTTGCATGCAAGGATCCCGGGGCCATTGGATTACCATCCCCCAAATCTCGGGGGTTTGAAATTTCATTTCCAGCTGTGGCCATCGCCGGCCCCCGGCGCTCCGCCGTACCCTCAATCTTGTTTTCAGTATGACCAATGGGTCACCAAAAACTTGTGCTTCCCTGCTCCTCCGAGGTCCTAGTAGTAAACAATTGGACCTTCCCCGACTGAACGTCTTCAACCGGGATGGGATTACCAAGTAAAAGGACTGGAACATCATGGATATGGTTCTGCAGATCCCAAGGTGTTGTATACCTGATGGTAAGGGACTTTGGCACCAGGGTAAGATCTTCCACCTCAATAAGGACCAGTGCTTGGTCCCTGCTATCAGCATGCAACATTTCCCGACTGAGTGTAATAAGTTTTCCAAAGTGCTTAACCAAGCTCTCAATCGACTCCCTATTCCACAAGTGGAAGGGGAGTAGGGGCAAGTTTATCCAAATGAAGCAAGGTTTCAGCCTCAACCTCGCACCGAAATCAACTGACCACGGTGAAAAAGTCGCACTGAATCCAGAGAACTTAAAAACACCCTCGGCTATCGCCGCTTCTGCCTCTGTCGTAGTCGGGAATTGGACGTGATAAACTCCATCACTGACTCTCTTTAGCACCCACCATCTGCCTTGTCTTCCCCACGAGAAGTTGAACGCACATTCAAGGTCCTTTGTTAGTGGAATCTGCCGTGGGTTAATGAGGTGGAGGAAAGCACTTGCATGCAGTGCTGGTAGGGCTTGGGAGATGGCATTGTTGTGTGGGAGATCAACGATCAGCGTCTCTCGCCTGTTGTGGAGAGGGCAATCCCTCGCCTTATGACCAAACTTCTTGCAGTTGAAACAATGGAAGCCCAGTTTTTTGCACTCCGCTGTGAGATGGTTGCCTTCTCCGCATTTGAAGCATCGCACTTCCATCTTCCTTGATGATCGGCGTTCTGATCGTCTCCAAAACTGGGGGTTTTGGGGGAAAATGGCGGTAGGTTTCGGCTGAAAATAGGGTTTTGGTTTGGGGAGAGAGGGAGTGGGATATGAAGGGACATTTTGATGAGTGGTTTTGGACTGTAGTGGAGGGTGGTACGGGGATCGAAGCGGTAGTTGGGAAGGGTAATGACGAGGGGGTGGTCTGCGTGGGGGAAGTCGAAGCACCTGAGCGTAGGATTTGCTCAGGTCCCGAGGGAAGACGGCGCTCTCTCTCTTCACCTCTCTCTCTCTCTCTCCTCTCACCTCTCTCTCTCTCTCCATTTTTTCTGCTCTCCTTCTAAATTCTAGTTTAATTTATTTGGATTAATAATTATAAAAGGGGAGAGAAAAGAAAAGAAAAGAAGCAAAAGGATAAACTATAATCGGATTTTTAAGAGAGATAAGAAAGGGTGGAGAGAATTACGTTTCAGGTCTGGCTGGTTTTCTTCCTATTGATTGGTTTTTGGGAGTTGATTGGATGGGCATAACCGCTAGCACCCCTGACATGGATCCGACCCGAGCTCAACATGGACCCAACATCGAACTAGAACCGATCTAGGGCTGCAATCGAGCCGAGCCGAATACCTTCAGGCTCGAGCTCGACTCATTTACGAAACGAGCTTATTTTTGAGTCGAGCCGAGTTTTGACCGAGCTTTGATCGTATTCGAGCCGAATAGCTCGCGAGCTTAGCCTCAAAAAAAAAAAACAAGCTCGAGCTCAGCTCGTTTACGAAATGAGCTCAGATTTGAGCTTGAGCTCGGTTCGAGCCGAGCTTTGATCGAGCTCGAGCCAAATAGCTCGCGAATAGCTCGATTCGTTTGCAGCTCTAAACCGACCCATAGCACTAGAGTCAGATGATTTTGAATCCATTCCGACCCTATCCAACCCGTGGATCCGGTAGTAAATCAATAACTTAAATTTAAGTATATTAGAACATGATAGCAGTAAGCCTGTATGTGTTTAAAAAATTATATATTCTTATAATAAAAAATAAAGTTTAATATGTTAATATAATTTAATAAGAGCATCTGTAGTCGTTGAATGTAAAAATATCCATATATGGATAAATGGAAATAAGAATCGCAGTTTTGCTGCACTCATTTAAAGCTATATTTTAGCTATCTATATTAAAATAATAAGCGACGGCACATGAAGTGTCGTCTGAGAAAAAAAAAATAAAAAAAATAATAAATTTTGTGGGACGGCACTTGAAGTGCCGTCGGAGCGCGAAAGTAAAAAAATAATTTATTTTATAGGAGGGACGGCACATGAAGTGCCGTCGGAGAAGGAAAAAAAAAAAAAAAAGAATCAAGCCAAAAGGATGGACGGCACATGAAGTGCCGTCCAAGAGCTAAGTTGATTTTTTTTTTTGACATTTTCCACTTTTTCCGAAATTACAAAAACATTTCATTAATTACAAAAAATTTCAAAAAATTACAAAAACAATTCAGAAATTGCAAAAAAAATTAAAAAATTGCAAAAACATTTTCACAAATTGCAAAAAAAATTAAAAAAATACAAAACCCTCCGGACGGCACTTCAAGTGCCATCCGAGGATTTGGGGGAGCGGTGGGATTTTTTTAATTGAAAAAAAAATTAAAAAAAATCAAAGGACGGCACATGAAGTGCCGTCCGAGGGATTTAGGGGATTTTTTAATTGAAAAAAATTATAAAAAATTCAGCGACGGCACTTGAAGTGTCGTCGCTCAAATATGGATAAAAGCTATATCCATTCTCAAATATGGCAATCGACTGTAGCAAATTATTGATAATATGGATATTTGGCAAACGAGTGCAGCGGTTTTTTTAGCCAAATATCCATATTATCGATATATAGCAAACGACTACAGATGCTCTAAAGAGTGTGTAACTTTTTTCCACTCCCAATCTACATCTCATACTCTTTATATTATAAAATCAACATATCTACATTCATTTACATACAGGGCAAGTCCTGAGGTATTTCAGGCATGGTGCGAAAAATAAAATTGTGCCCTTTATACTTTTTTATATATTGATAAAATATGATACAATGGAGGGGCCATAAAACCAATACCCCGAAAATAAAGATTACCTTATTTTGTTGTATGACACCAAATACCTCATAACTCCATCATTGTCTGTCCCAAACCGGGAATCCGGCCACAAATCAAGTAAGTAGGACGATTGCATTAGGCAGTTAACAGGTAGCATAAAATTTTGTCAAATAATATGAACATGAATCCTAATACACCAAATACCTCATTCTCTCCATTAAGCATAGTGACAACAATTCTTGATCCTAAAAAAAACAAACAAACAATCAATATCAGTTATATTTCATCTAAAATGATTTCTTCTTCATTTTTAGAAGCAAAGTCATCAATTATATGTTCAACGTCAATATTTTTCAATATATTTTTTTCAATACTTAAAATTGATAATCCATTTAACATATATTGAGTCATAGTTGTTTGCAAATAAGATTATAATAATTTTAATTTTGAATAGCTTCTTTCCGCATATGCCACAGTCATAGGTACAGTCAATAAAAGTATATATAAACAACCAAAATATTTGGAAACATGTCCTTGTTTCCTTTTTTGCAAACTCCATAATTTTAATGGAATTTCATGGTTTATCTGTTTCATATGTTTCACTTGGTAGTATTTCTTGCAATATTTGTAATTCTGAAAGTAAATAATTATTATCTATATTAGGCATCTCACCATGTTTCAAAGCAATTTTGAGTTGCGGACAAAAAATTTTCATTTCATCATTATCCAATGAAACTAATTGTGATGCATCAAATAAGAAGCCAAATATAGATTCAAATTTGCATTTGTTTAAATCTACTTTTTAATTGAGAAAGCATCATATCAACTAAAACAAGAGAATAATCAGTTGTAAAATTTTCTTGAGTAGATTGTTGTTCTCTATCCGTATTAGGAATCTCATCAAAATGTCTCTTTAAAAATCCTTCATTTTACAGACAACACTGGCTCAATTCCCTTTTTAGATACAATTTCTTTAGTGTCAATTATTGCACAAAAGTAAATTAATTTTCTCTATATTTTTTCAAAAAATGAAACCAACCCGTCTAATTTTTAATTCCAACATCAAGAAGCATATTCACATTCTGCAACTTTTTACTCATTAAGTTTTTCTTGTACAAAATTTCATGCCAAATCACCAATCTTAAAATAAAAATCAAACTTGGTACCTGATGCCAATTTCTCAACATCCCAACTCACTGTAGAATCATCAAAAATTTATGCTAATTTAATTAAAGCTTGTTTTATTTTGGAAGTTTGACATTTTATTAATTTTACACTTTCAATGTGACATTTCCAGCGTATAGTTGACAAAGATTTCAAAGTTAATTCATCTACATATTCAAGTAAAAGACTTCATCGCTTTGTTGAATTAGAAAACACATTATAAATGGTGTGAATTGGTTAAAAAAAAAAAGATTTTCCTTTTAGACAAGAGTTTGCCATACCACAAAGTACTAATTTGCCAGAATGACAACCACGACATATAATGAGCTCTAGGATTTATGTCAAGTAACAATTTTTAAACACCTTGGTGTTTTCCTTTCATATCAGCTAGAACCATTATCATAATCTTTTCCACTCACATTATCAATATCTAAATAAAGATAGTTTTAAGCAGCTTGTGATTCATTAAAAAGGCCCAATCTAGGTATCTTCCACATTGAAAAACGCTAAAAATACTATTCTATTGGGTAACTTGCGACATCGAAACATCTTATTATCTAAGTCATTTGTTCTTTGTGACTAGCATCAGGAGTGCAATCAAGAATCACAGAAAAATATATGGCCTCTTTAATTTTTTTTTATAATTGCACTTTTCACACATGATGCCAACATAATTATCAATTAATTTTTTATTTTATGACTAAGATAATGATAATGAATATTTTTACCTTGAATTAGTGAAAATGTTGCATCATTACTGTATCAAAATCTGCTATTGATTCAAGAAAGCCTAAGAAATTTCAATTAGAATTTTTATAGATTTTTTCATTTGTTCCATGAAACGCCAAATTATTCATAAGACGGTTCACAACAGAAATTATTCTGGCCATAACTTGTTCCAATGTTTTGCATCTTACTTGATGTAACACCCTAGAATTTTAAATAATAATTTTTAGATTTATAAATGAATTAAAATGATTTTTGGTGATTTAATAAATATTTTTTCTGAAATTTACCTTTTTACACGTGCAAAACACGTGCAAATATTTTTCTTGGGAAGTTCAAAGTCAGAAATTATTTTTGGGAAATCTATTATTTATTAGTAAGTAGTATTTTGGAATTTTTTGAATTTTTCTGATATTTATTTGACCTATTTGTAAATATTACAAAAGGAGGGACTTTTGTGCAAAATTACCACTTGGAGTAAAAACTCCAGATTTTCGGGTTTTTAGGCTGAGCATGATGGCTAGTTAACTCAGAGGTAAAGATTTTACCTTTTATTTTTAAGAATTTTGTTTATTTTGCAAGTTTGGTTAAAGAAGGGTCTTTTTGCAGAATTGCCACTTAGAGGGCAAAAAGTACAAATTTCGTTTTCTGGGTTTTATAAACAGTGCTGGCCAGATCTGGAGTATTTGTTTTTTTTTTAAAATGTAAATTGAATTGGTTTATCTAATTTCCAAGTATAAGGATTTATATATGTAAAGATATATTCAAAAGAGATATTTTACAAATCTATTTAAAAACCCTAATTACTTGAATCCCGGCCAATATAAGGTGTGGTGCAGCCGTCTCTTTGCTGCACTACACAAAAGATTTCTTTATTATTATTTTCTTGGAGTTTCGAAACGAGGATCTTGGTTTTCTTGCAAAATGAAGGACTTTTCTTATTCTTTATTATGTTTGATCGATTCTTTAATAAGGTGAGTGACATATGTTCGATTTCCTTTTGTTCCAGGTATGTTGTATGTGGTGATTTGTCTATTAGAAAGCATTTTAGAGATTGTGTGAAGATATAATGAATTTTGGATGAGTGGATGAGTTTTAAAAAAATTGAATATTTTCTTGAAAACCATGCTCTTAATTATTAAAACTCTATATAGATAACTTGAGATTTGTTAAGAACCTAATAGAAACCATGAGTAGGTTGTTTTCTCCATATGCGTACTGATTTGATGAATTATAATGAGTATGCATGTTATATAATACACAAATTGACTAAAGACAAACTTCTACTGTGTATATCCATATGCTTGGGCTATTCTTGATGTTCGGATGAGTATAACTCGATTAAATCATGTTATAATTTGGTTTTTCTCATGTGTAACTGATGTTAATAGTTGTTTATGAGTTTAATGAATTACAAGAGGGGTTTTGGATCAACAGAGATTAAGTTTTGAAGTAGGGGGGGGTGAGTTTTGATTTCGGATCTGATGGGGTATGGCCGAAGGTGGCTTTTGTGATTTTTTTTTTGAAGATTTCGATTTGAAATTGAGTTGTTTTGATGACTGAGATTGAATCAGAATTTTGCACAACTCTTGTACCATGATCCTATTGATTTTACTGATCTACACACACACACACATATGAACATATCTTACTGTTGAAGAACTGCCGAAGATAATTTTGATGTTTTATGAAATTTCGATTGAAATCTGAGTGCTTTGAATACTGAGTTTGATCATAACAATATACCACCTATATATGATGCTTCTCGTAGTTTTACTGATGCTTAAACACACATATATACGCTTATATATCACATTGTCTGTTTTGAAGTAATTTTGATGAAAATTTGTTCTTTTATGATCTTGACGAAGTTTTGATTAATTTTATAAACTCCAGTATGTTATACAAGTTATATTCAACCATCTCAGGAATTTGGTTTTACAAATTTGTGGTTTTACGAAGTGGAATCAATGTATCAGTCGAAATGTGCACAACTTTAAAACTGGCTGTACAGCAGCCAGCGGTCGATCGAGCGGTCGACCGACATTCTTTAATTTGGGAATTGTCACTTGACATTCGACTGCCTCATTTTTGCACTGTTTGAGCGGTCGACCGTCAGTTTCTTTACTGGCTGTTTTTGTGAAGTTTTCTTCGTTTCTTTTAAATGGTTATTTCTTCGATATTATGGACTATTGATCTACTGTTTTAGATGATGTTTTTGCTACAGATTACAGTATTTTTATTTCAATGAGTTATATTTTGTTTATAATAGAATTTAAATTCAATTTCTATGACTTTATAAAGAGAGATATATGTGGTTTTTGAAGGAGTTGATGTTTTATGATAATCTATGACTCCAAAATATGATTCTTGGTTATTTAATGGATTTTTATTTCAATTATGGAATTTTATGAGTATATTAAATGAATTTGAATTTTTGTCGATTTAAGAAGTTTCTTGATATAAATGTTTTGATGATGGAACTATGAGTTTTATTGAAATTTTTGGTGTTGATGGTTGAGTTGTGAGTCTTTAGAGATTGAGTGGGACCCTAACTACCGGCAGTTGAGATTTTGTGGTTTGGTCAGTTGTGGCCTTGTTGTTGATAAGTTGAGTTAAGTCCGGTAGGGTACAACAACTCTAGGAGATTCGTAATTAATTGACTAACTTAAAAGATAAGGACAAGCACTAGATGATATGATGAAATGAGTGCAAATATGAGTTATGGACTTCGGGATGATCCGAGGAGTGAGATAATCCCTAGTATTTCGGGACGATGACTGAAATAGGTCACAAAATGATCCAACGTGAGTGGGATTAATCTCCAGTATTCCGAGGACGAGAGTGACACTCATGGGATGTTTGTGCAATGAGGGTTCTAGGATGACCTACGGAGTGAGGCAATCCCCAGTATTCCGGGACGATGGACGTAAAGACCACAGAATGATCCACGTGAGTGGGATTGGCCTCTAGTATTCCAAGGCACTCACACGGTTATGGCTGACCCTGTAGTTTTGGGGGTTAGGGTTATCTCTATCCTCATATTTTACAGGTAGGTACCTATATCTTGGGATTGGATGCATGTGGTAGATTGATTATGTGGTTTATGTAAATTGTAAAAGAATGTGTTGTAAAACAAAGAAAATATAATTCAAGGTGTTTGTTTTTCCGCTGGGCTTTGTAAAGAATTGATATAATAAAAGTTGATAAAAATATATCTATGTTTTGGATATATTTACTATTACATTGAGGTTGATGCTGAGAATTGTCACGTATTTCTGAGATATTATATTGGAAATTTGGGGGGCTACACTTGATTTGCTCTTTTAATTCTTTATCAATTGTTTGATTTATGTCCGACCTGACTCGTAACTTAACCAAAGCTCTATGGTCGATAATGTTAGGATTAGAGATTCAAATACAACTAGGCACGAGATCTTTGGATTTGAAGAAGAAGAGAAGATGAAGACAACAAAGCAAGAAGACAACAACTGCAAGCAGAAACTGCAGTCGACTGTCATGTTGACAGTCGACCACAATAGGCAGTCGACTGTCCAGCCCTCTGGACTTGGCAAAGGGTTATTGTAGTACCCCGTATTTTTAAATATTATTTTAAAGGTTTATAAATGAATTAAAATAATTTTTGGGGATTTAATAAATATTTTCAGAAAATTTATCTTTTTACACGTGCGAAACACGTGCAAATATTTTCTTGAGAAGTTCAAAAGCCAAAATTTCTTCATGGAAAATCATCATTTATTATTTGGGATTTAATTGCAATTTTTCTAGATTTTTCTGATATTTATTGGATCTATTTGCAAATATTAAGAAAAGAATGATCTTTTTGAAAAATTGTCATTTTGAGGGATGAAAGTGCAAAAACTATTTTCTGGATTTTTCAAACAGTGCCGACTGAAAATAAGGAGTTTATTTTGCTTTTAAATCTCAATTTAATTGATTTTATCAAGTTTCCAAGTATAAGGATCCATTTATCTAAAGTTATATTTAAAGGGGTTATTTTGCAAATATGTTTTAAAACCCTAAAATCTTTAATTTCCGGATTATTTAAGAGAAGTGCAGCCGTCTTTCGCTGCACAACATCAAGTTTTATTATTTTTGGAGGAGTAAGGAGAGGATCTTGGATTTCGCAAAAAGGCTTCATTCAAGATGAGTGACTTGTTTTGTCTTGCTTTGTGTATGTTGTATGTGAGTGATGTAAATTGTTTGTTGTTTTATTTGTGTTTGTTCTATTGAATGTTGTATTGTATTTGAGTGATTTGTTTCTCTTCTTTCATTTTGTGAACGTCGTATGATGGATCTTGGATGTTGAATTTTATCTATTAGAAAGCATGTTTAGGGTTTGAGTATGAATTTGTACATGATGAATTGGTTGGATGGATGAAAAATTGGATCTTGTAAAACCCTAGTTGTGGTAAATAAGATTGTATGTGGGTAGTCTAATTCTTTTGGATTGGATTGATTGAATGTGGTGGATTTTATGCATCGACCTAATAAAGGTGAGACTTTTATTACTTTGAGTATTGGCTGAACACAAATTTGATATGGTTATGTTATCCATTGATTGAGGTTGTAAGTTGAGATGGTAATTCAGTTTTGAGAAATGATAAAGGAAAAGTACGAATTAAGAGATCATGACATGAAAATCTAAATTGAGAATTTAGTTGAATTGAAGAAATATACCCAAATTGGGGATTTCCTTGAGATTTTGATATTTAGATGGTTTGGATCTGAATACGAACTATTTCAGTGATCAATAAATTTTTAAGAAACTCTATTTCGATTATATGCACAAGTTCATGTTTGAATGAAAGAAATCAACAAAATCTCTATTTTATGAATTCAAGTAGTTTTGATTTAGTTTTACGGACTATTATATGTCCTACAAGTTGTATTTGGTCATATAAGAAATAAGCTCTTCGTAGAAATCGTTTTCATAAAGTAAAACTAAGTATCGGTTGAAATGTGCACAACCAAAAGTACGCAGTCTGTAGGTCGACAGTCGACTGGTATGACTTCTCAGTCGACCGACATGATCCGGCTGCTATTTTCTCTGTTTTCTTAAATTTTCGTTCTGGACAGTCGACCTCATTTACAATATTTTCTATGTTTCCTTAAATTTTCGACTGCTATAAGTGGTACCAGCCGATTAGGGACCTTAACAGTTGACTGGTACCACTTATAGTTATTTTTCAAAGATATTGTAATTTTCTCTCTGGACAGTCGACCTATACCTTAACAGTCGACTGGTACCACTTATAGTTATTTTCCAAAGATATTGTAATTTTCTCTCTGGACAGTCGACCTATACCATTTACAGTCGATTGCTACACTTAGGATTATTTCTTAAAGATTACTGAATTTTCGTTCGGGACAGTCGACCTATGGCTTTGATAAGTCGACTTATAACACTTAGATTATTTTCTTAAAACCATGAAATTCTCTTTCTGGACAGCCGACTTACGCTTGTTATTAGTCGACTGATACTGATGTATCTTTACATTTTTGAATGTTCTTCCAAATGATTTATTCTCTAAACGTTTTAATCTATAACTTACTATTCTATACTTTATCTTCTATTGAACCTACGTTTTCGTGTTGTTTTATTTGAGCAATTTATGTTGGAAGGTTGGTTTGGATAATTGAGTGAGTCTCTAGAGGGTGTGTGTGACCCTAGTATACCGGCAGTTGAGATATTTATGTTTGGGCCTGTTGAGGCAAATTTTAGTTGATCAGTTGTTGAGTTAAGTCCGGTAGGGTATATCAACTCTAGGAGATTCGGTAAGTAATTAAACAACCAAAATGATAAGGACAGGCACTAGTAGTGATATGATGAACGAGAACATGGGTTATGGACCTCAGTATAGCTTGCGGTGTGAGATAATCCCCGAAATTATCCGGGTGTGAGTGAAATAGTCTCCGGAATTACCTGTTGTGTGGGATTGATCTCCGAAATTATCGGGGTCGAGGCGACGCTCATGTGGTATTCGTGTAATGAGGTGCCATTGCTTGCGGTGTGGGGTATTCTCGAAGATTCCCAGGTGTGAGTGAAATAGTCTCCGGAATTATCTGTGGATAGAGTTTGACCTCCGGAATTATCGGGGCATGGGCTAATACTCACAGTGTATCTTTATCTCATAGTATTCATCGTGTAGGATTAGTTGCATAGTGGGGGATTAAACCCTATAATGTGGAGACGTTAAGGACTTGCACCAGACCTATGTAGAGTGGGATGCATAGACTCCGACAAGTACGCATTAGAGAGTCAGCATATAGAATTGTGTTTCTTGACTTGGTTTCACGTATGTGTTTTCCTTTTTCTGCACTTGACACTTAGTCTAACTACACTTGATGTTTCATGTTTCCTTGTTATTTCTTATTTCATTTATTCTTGTCTCTAGTATGTGTTGTTTATGATTCCATGTTTCATGCTTAACTTATGTTGTTCGTTTGTTTTTTTTATGTCACTCACACCTTTATGGATGACCCCTTTCATTTTGGGGGTTAGGGTTATCTCTAACCTCATATTTTCAGGTGATTTCTTAAGGCTCAGATTTGGATGCTTGAGTTCAATTGATATAGTGACTTATGTACTTGTAAAATAAAGTATTGTAAAGAAAAGAGAATTGTGATTTAAGGTGTATTGTATTCCGCTGTGCTATGTAAATGATTATTGTAATGAAAGTTGAATTTTTTTTATTGGTGTTGGTTGTGTTTAATATTACATTGAAGTTGATGCTGGGAATTGTGCCACGTATTTTCTAAGATATTATATTAGAAATTCGGGGCGCTACAGTTATTACAGTCGACTACGCCTTTGCACAGTTGAACACATCTAAGTTGTATTTGTGTTTATCTTTTAAGGTTTACTTGAGGGCTATATAAGTGTCTGTAGACTATAGGGTTTATAACTCAGAATTGGTGAATCGTATCATTGTACAACTTCAAGAGAGGTGAATGCCGAGTATTTCAAAGGTAAGAGACCGAGATTAAGAGTTTTGATCTCTTTGTAATTTTTGTATTTCTTGAGTAATAAGAAATACTGGTTATCTCTACATATTATTGTGTTCGTGTGGTTGTGAGATCTTACAATTTTTGTGGTAGCTTGTTCTTGGTGCATCTAGGTCTTAGGCGTATTTGGTTCTTGAGGTGCGTATTACGCTATTGGTACTACAAGTGGTATCAGATTCTCTACAAGCGGTACCAGAGCAAAGGTTTCGTGATGACCGATATCAATCTAAAGTAGAGAGGTTTGATGGGAGTGATTTTGCGATGTGGAAGATTCAAATGATAGTGTATCTTGACCAAAAATATCCAGATGGTCTGTTGTTTGATGAGAAGCCGGAAGGTGTAGATAAGGATGCAAAGATCTTGTCGGCATGAAATTGTTTGGATCAGAAGGCGTTAGGTAGATTCAGTTGGGACTAAGCAAGAAGACATTGTTTTATATCTTAAATGAAAAAACTATAAATGAGGCTATGGAGATTTTTACGAATATGTACGAGAAACCGTCGGCATATAATCAATTTCTTCATCTAAAGAAGTTGGTTAACATGAAGTTGAAAGAAGCGGGTGCAATAGCAGAACATGTGAATAATTATTGTATGGTTTACAACCAGATGGAAGTTGCAGGATTAAAATTTTTAGAAACTGTACAGTCATTATTACTTCTGTCTACTTTACCCGATTGTTATGGTACAATGGAACAAACTATTATAGGCACAATGACAGATTTGACGACTCTATAGGATGTGGTGAGTAGCATTCTGAACGAGGAGGTAAGAATGGTGATAAACAAAAAAATTTCATCATCGTCATGTATGGATTCTGCAGTGTCAGTTGAGAAGAGACGTGGAAGATCTAGGCACATTCGAAGAAGAAAGAATCAGAGTAGTTTGTTTGTCAGCTAGAGTAGGTCTGATGACAACAATAAGGAACGTGGACCTGAGTGTTGGTATTGCCATAAGAGAAGTCACATGATACACATTTATAAGGCCTTTATGAAGAAGAAGCAGGAAAAACTGAAGGAAGCCAATGTCGTGGCCTTAGAAACAAATATTAGTGAGTTGTGTTCGTCAGCTAGAATGGAATTGGACACACGAGATTGGTGTATTGATTCGGGAGCTTCTTTTCATTGCACTTCAAGGAGGGAGGTGTTTGAGGACTATAGAGAGGGTTCTTTCGGAGAAGTGATCATGAAAAACGGTCAGAGGTGTCATGTAAGTGGAGTTGGTATTGTTCGCGTGAAAGCCGGTGATAATCAGAGTATTGTCTTACGGGAGAAAAGACATATTTTAGACTTGAAGAAAATTTTTATCTCAATGGGAAGGCTAGACAAAGATGGTTTGTCAACTAAATTTGGTAGTGGAGATTGGTGTATAACTAAAGGTTCAAAGGTGATAGCAAGAGGGAAGCATGTGGGAATGTTGTATTTTCTTAGAGAAGTAAGGGGCGTTTCTCCTGTAAATGACTCTCAGCCGGGAACGAGTAGTAGATTGTGTGGGGTGCAACCGAGTTCTTTCAGTTGTGGGGCAGATTCGGAGGAGGTTACACATTTAGTGGAAGCTGCTGGCCATGAGAGGGATGCTAGCGAGTAAGACGTTGCTGCGGTAAGGGTTCTTTGTGATATGGTAGAAGAAGCTTCAAGTCGCTCTTGTAAGGTAGAGAGCACTGGTATCAATATGCGGGGTGATGTCGATGAGTGTAATCGAAATGAGGCTGTGATGGTTGAGCAGTCTGCAGATATTGTGGATGTGTCTTCTACAGAGACTTATAGTTTAAGAGGCTTTGAACCATGTCAGGTGTTAATAGGAATTCTACAAATTGGGGAGGCTTGTAACACGAATTCCGACACGGGAGATTATTTCTCTGGTGTTGGTTCCCTGTAACACCCATTTTTTTTATATATAACTAATACTTATTCCAATGATCTTCAACTTAACCTATTACTCATCTATATCATTTCCTACTTGGAAAAATATCCAAATTCAATTCTTTCAATTTCTGTGTCACTTTAAACATAAACTACGATAGTTATATTTCAAATAAAATTTTTGTAGAGTTTCTCCTAAAATATTAGCCCTTTTACAGAGTTTCCTTACAGATATCTGCAGACAATCACACAAAACAATGTACCTGTAATATTTTTCAATCCTCCCTAGGCCAAATCATTCAACATCACACAGGCAACAATATACACGGTTCTGGGGGTATAATACTTCATAACATGCAAGCTACAAATTAAATGCCAAAAATTATTTTAAAAACATATATGGTTTTTACAAAAGCGTTAGAAAGACCTTTCAAAAATCAACCACAGAACCCAATACTCCACAACGAGGTGGGTACGGGCTTTCATAATTCATTACAGCACTATATATATATATATATATATATATATATATATATATATATATATATATATATATATATATATATATATATATATATATATATATATATATATCCTTACACCTTACAGTTATACACATAATCTCCCATAATATCAAATAATACATCATCTACCCCCATTACTACATATCATATATACATATATATATATAATCCATCAACTACAAACAAAAGTATAGCAACCAAACCATATCACTACCTCACCTTGCTGCTATCAAACCTGCAGGAGAGTTAAGGTCGTCCACCCTCAGGGAGGGACTCCCCTAACCCCCAGAAAACAACAGGGGTTAGCCATGTCTGGTGTGAGTATAATTTACTAGTTTAATGAATAAGTTAAACTATATAAAGAAAATAGAAGGAACTTACGAATATCATAATAATAAAATTTAACCAGAAATCTGAATATAAAAACATCCTAAAAGAGACATTATATCAAAGTACTCTTCTAAATCTGCACCCATCTACATACCCATAACCACTCTCACTACCTTGGAGTTGTGCCTCGGCAGGTAGTTACCACAATTTCTATGGAAATAGAGGGTTGGTAGTTCCTCGGCACAATTTCATGGCATATCAACTTATATCAACTCATATCACAATTTATTTTTAGATTTGAAATCATTCCCATATAAATCACTTAACACACATCACTATATGCATTACACTAATATCACATATAAATTTATTTTTCATTTATATAATATTATATCATACATACACACTTTCTTTACTTCTCGTACTCTTTTCCATCCCACAATTTGTTTGAGTTACCCCCATTAACTTTGCATACATAAATCATTCATAATTAATCTCATATACACCACATCATAATAATTCATATAAATTATTCATTCACTTTTGCATACAGCAATTCTCTTACTGTGTTATCATCAAAGCTCAAAGCGGGAACCCAACGAGTGATGATATAGGAGAGCTGTTATCGGCGGCGATCACTCCGTCACCGAATTGGAAGTGGGTGGTCCAAAAGACGAGTGCGAATACATTCTTTGTGTATTTCTCCAATGAGGACAGATTGCGGGAGGTGATGGCGTTGAAGGAGATCGAAGGGAGGATCTTCTTCGTTACATTCTCGAGGTGGCATAGAGCTATCGGAGCGTCCAAAGCAGAATATGTCAGGGATTTGGATTCGAATTTTCAACCTCCCCTATCACTGTTGGGTTAGGTCTGGATTCCAGAATCTAGTTAGAGGATTTGGTTTAATTGCCGACATTGACAAAAATACGTTGTTACAAGAGCGAAGAGAATATGCCTGTATTCGAGTTGGGGTTGAGCGAAAAGAGGACATTCAGTCGCTGATCAAGGTAGATTTCGAACAGGACATTTTCGACGTGAAGATTGTGGTAGAGACGACGAAAAATGTGTCTTTTGGAGCTGGAGTATACGATGGAAGAAATGAACGGTGCAGAGCAGCTGAGCGTGAGGTTGAAGATGATGCCCGTTCGTCAGATACGAGGAAATCCAATCCTACCCGTCCATTACATCTCATCTCACTGAAATTTATGCCACCGTTGGATCAAGCCAAACCGATCACACACCGCCCAATTCAAATCAATGATGTAGTGGGGTCCACGAAGGAGCTGGCATCTCGCCTCAGCTCTTCAAAATTGGTTTCGGAAAAAGGGGGATGGGATGGTCACACTGTAGCGTAGGTGAAGTTAAATCATTTGGAAGAAGTGGGACAGTCTACTTGGCAGACTACTGAAGCCCATACGCTCTCTCTTTGTAAAAGTGGCGATGTCGGCAACGATTCGGATTTCAAAGAAGACAGATGTGACAGGTACACAGCGGCTAGGAGGGAGACACTGTACAATTCGGAGAGTTTACGGGGTAAAGGGATAGAGAGTATATTGAAAAAACCAGTAGATATAGGTGTTATGGAGAATAGTATAGCTATCAAAATCAATAGTGACATATTGTCTTTAACAAGGGAGGAGTTTAAGGCAGCAATTAAAGCAGCAATGTCTAGATCTTTGGAAATTAAAGCATTGGAAGAGAATATCTCCAAGGAGATAGAGGACTTTGATTCAACCAAAGCAAACAATTATTCCCCAAAAGCAAGTCCAGCAATCAAATGGAAGTCAACCCAAATTACAAGTGCAGTTGGCGAATCGTCGCATTCTAATACAGCTCATCTCAAAACAATCAGCGTTTCAGAGAATCAGGCAGATCAGGCTCTTAAAGAGTATTTAGGTGATGACGAGTTGCATAATCGGGGCCTTTTATATGGTGATCAGATGATAAAGGCACTAGAGGGAGTAGAAGATGATGAGCATGTATCAGATATGGACACAGAGTTATGGGAAAAGCGAGTGGACAAGCTAGCAGGAGGAGAAAACGACGATACAAGTGTAGGTGACAGTGCAAAGACAACAGTAAAGTACCAGAGGAGAAGTAAAAGGCAATTGGATATGTGGGGCTCCCAAGGCCCGAGTGAAGAGGACCTTATCAAAGCAGCAGCCAGAGCAAAAGAACCAGCGTCAGCGTGCGAAGGTATATTCATTAATAACACCTCTATTTTACATTTACTGAATGATGATTCTTTGATTTATTACGCAAGTTTATAGGGTATTACCATGGGTCTCAGTAAAGTAGTTTACAGTTAAGGCAAATCAACTTCATTAGAGGAGTGAATAATGGGGTAGGTTGCTAGGATCATCACTTGTATAGGAGGTCATAGGAGGGTAGACGACAAATTAGTTTTCATGTTATACATTTTCTGGAATGTTAGAGGGATGAGACAAAAGACTAAGAAAAAGCTTATAGGGGAATCGCTTGCTAGGAGAAGGCCTAGTATTTGTGTGTTCCAAGAAACTAGAATAGCTAATCCAACCATTAACGACTTTCGTGATCTTAAGTATATAGGGGCATTTGAGTGGATATTTAAGTCAGCTATCGGGTACTTGGGAGGAATAGCGATTGGGGTGGATAATAACTATTTCGAGATCTTGAACGAACTGATTAGGGCTTTTTCAGTTACTGTTAAAATTAGACAAAGAAGGGATAACACAGTTCAAATGGTGTCATCTATTTACAGTCCGTATGATTCGAGGTTTAGGGAGCATTTCTGGACTAAATTAAGAGACATTAGGAATTCATGGTCAGGCCCTTGGGTGATTGGAGGAGATTTCAATATCACCAGATTTGGGTTTGAACATAACGGAAAAGGTGCGAGTTGGGTAGATAGAGGTAACTTCAATTCTATCATAGAGGAGCTCGAGTTGATGGAGTTAACAAGTACTGATAGAACATTCACGTGGTCGAATATGCAGACAAACCCCATACTTACTAAGCTTGACAGAATACTAGTTTCGACCGAGTAGGAAGAGGATTTCCCATTGGATTTCGACAAATCCCTTTCTCGCTTGACCTCTGATCATTGCCCTTTAGGGTTAGACTGCGACATTGGTTATAAGAGTGTTCGACATCAATTCCATTTCAAAAAGGCTTGGACAATACATCCAAGATTATGCTCGATTATTCAAGAATTTTGGAGAAGTGGGACTGGGAACGTAGGAGCGAAAGGGATTTGGATTGAAAAAATTAGAAGGTTGCATAGAAGTTTGAAGAGTTTGGGCTTTTAAAGAATTCGGGGAGAAAAAAAGACAAGTACAGAAGTTGGACGATAGAATTGTGGAGCTGGAATTACTACAAGAGCAAGGAATCCTTCTGACACATATGGATGAGGAGCTCAGGTCAAGCAGACACGAAATCTATCAGAAAGAGCAGATGGAAGAATTGTATTGGAAGCAACGTTCTAGAATACAGTGGCTTAAAGAAGGGGATGCGAATACAAAGTTTTTCCATAAGACAGCAAACGGGAGAAAGAGGCATAACAAAATCACTGGGCTATGCATTGAGGGAGTTTGGATTGAGAATGAAGATTTAATTAGGAGGCATATAGATGCTAAATTTAAAAGTCTACTTGGTGGTCGAACGGCTAATAGATGCAAGCTTTGCACAAAGATGTGGGAGTCCTCAAGGGTTGGAGGGAGCGAATGTATCGAAGGTGTTTTCACCGAGGAAGAAGTGTTCGACGCAATAAAGGAGCTAGGTCAGCACAAAGCGCCAGGACCGGACGAATTTTCAATGTTCTTCAATAGGAGTTTCTAGGCCATTATAAAATCTGATTTCATGAATATTCTAAAAGAAGTCTTCTATGGAACAGCTGCGCTTGAAAGGGTAAACTATGCTAACATCATCTTAATTTCGAAGAAGAAAGAGGTACGATCGTAGATGACGTGAGGCCAATTATTCTTCTAAATGGATCGTTTAAGATTATTACAAAAGTTCTTGCAAGAAGGCTAGCTCCACATATCAAGAATGTGGTTGGAGAGGCTCAGAGTGGTTTTATCAAGGGTAAAGACATCATGGATAGTATCGCTTTGGCACACGAAGTCGTTTATAGAGGATCCAAAGATAAAGCTGACGGGTTTGTGCTAGTTAGATTTTCAAAAGGTGTATGACTCGGTAGAGTGGGAATCTATGGATGAAGCTCTTACTCTGAAAGGGTTCGGTTTAAAATGGCGACAGTGAATCCAAATGTGTCTAAAGAGCAGAAAATCTAATGTACAGGTTAATGGATGGAGTGGTAAAAAAATTAGGTATCAAAGAGGGCTCAGACATGGAGATCCGCTATCGTCTCTTTAGTTTGCTATAGTCGCTGACGGGTTAGCGAAAATGGTCAAAAGAGGGAGAGAAGGGGGCACAATTAAGGGTATCTCTGTTAAAGGTGTTCCCGAATCAATATCTATACTTCAATACGCAGACGATACTCTAATGTTTGGGAAAGCTACGGAGGAGGAAGCAACTGCATTGGTGATTTTGATCAAATGTTTTGAAGCATGGTCAGGGATGAAGATCAACGTGGTCAAAAGTTGTGTCATTCCCATTAGAGAAGGGACCTCAATCCCTATGGAGACTATTGGTACCAAATTAAGGTGCGCAGTGAGTGCGTTTCCAGTAACATATTTGGGATCGACATTGAGACCGGGTCCATTGACCTGGGATGACTGGAACCATCTTATTGAAAAAATCGGTAAACGATTATCCGGTTAGAAGGGATGATTTCTCTCACTGGGAGGTAGATTGATGCTTATTAACTCGGTTCTCAGTTGCATACCAATTTATATAATGTCGTTGTATAAGTTTCCGAAATGGGTCATAAGCAAAATCGATAGATTCAGGAAAAGATTTTTGTGGAAAGGCGCGGGCAAGAACGGCAAAGGAATTCACCTTATTCAATGGGGCAGGGTCTGTAAACGTAAGGAGTTTGGGGGCTTAGGGGTTTTAGATCTAAGGGCAATGAACAAGGCACTACTTTACAAGTGGTGGTGGAAAATGAGGAAGAAGAAGAATATATGGTGGAGCAAGTCCTTCGATTCCTATAAGAAGAGGAAAAAATTCAGATTCGGAGGAGTTACAGAACGAGGGAAAGCGTCACCTTTCTGGAAAGGAATAGCGAAAGTAAGGACGATATACCACGACAATACCATATGCAGGATCGGGAATGGGAAAAAGATAAGATTTTGGAAGGATAAATGGTGCGGAAGCAACACCCTTATTAGCCTTTTCCCAGAAGCCACGTCAGTGACATTAAACAACGACTCCCTTGTAGTAGATGTATGGCAAAACAAAATGTTGACCATAGACGTTCACCATATTCTAAATCAGGGAAGTTTAGACCAGCTTCGGAATCTGAACACTTTTATTAGGAGGGAGGGACAATACTCAAATGATACCGAAGATGAAAGGGTTTGGAATCTTAATTCAAGTGTGACATTCTCTGTCCAGTCTATATACAAGTGGTTGAATGACGGGGGTTTGCGAAATAATGAGACCGACATTATTTGGGGTATAGGTTCTCCCCTTAAGGTCAGAGTTTTCCTGTGGTTGGTAAAGAACGACGTAATCCTAAGTAAGATCAACCTAAAGAAAAGAAATATGATAAGTAACACTATTTGCGATAGGTGTGAGCAGGAAGACGAAGATACTAATCATTTGCTGTTCCTTTGTCCTAGAGCGAGAAGCGTCTAGCAGACAGTGGTCTTAGGTTTTGGGAGGTCAGCGTGTCCTAGGTCGATTTCAGATGTGTGGGGGTCTATCAGAATAAATATTGTTCAGAAAGAGAATAGATATTTTTGGGATATTACAGTAGCTGCAACTATATGGGGGTAGTGGCATGATCGTAATGAATTTTGTTTCCATAAGATTAATCATAGATTGCCATTTTTTATGCATAAAATATAATCCCTCTCACAATTGGAATGTCATCACAGGTTGAAAGAAGAGAATGCGTTTGGGAGACGAAGAGTAGATTGAGGCAACTTCTCAGGATTCGATAGTGGCCGAATCTATATGTCTATCTTATTTTGTTGCTATTCTCTGTTATTTAGTGTACTGGATTTTGTAATATGGAGTTCGATGTACTGCGTTTCGTTAATTGATCGTTAATGAAGCGATGAGATTGTCACATTAGTCATCTTTTATCAAAAAAAAAATTTGGTAACAGAAATTCTCTGTTTAAAATTTGGCAATACATTTTATTGCCATTATGAAATTTGGCAACATAACCGTTTCTATTTAGATATGGAAACATCTATTTTTTAAAATTTGGCAACATAATTTCTTTTTCTTCCAAAATTTAAAGCAACAGATTTTTCTAATCCTGAGTGGAATAAGCCATCAGCTATAAGATAAGCACAGTCGATATAAGGTAAGTACAACATGCTAAATTTTCCTATAACTAAATTTTCTTGTAACTTTTTGTAAAAATCTATAATATTATAATGGAAGAGTTGGGGTTGTCATTTGTAGACATTCAACCGTATAATCTCAATCATTCATTTTTAAATGAGAGTTATATTAACCATTCATTTCTTCAACTGCTGTTAGTTACCATAATACTCTCAAAGTTCAAATTTATTTATAACATAATTATTTACAAAAGTGTCACTCATATAAAATAAAAGTTTGTGTCATTAAGAAGTAATTTGTAAATAGTATATGATCAGTAAAGGGAGGCTTTAGGTTGGAGGCCAGATTACGTTTTATTATTTATTTTTTTAAAAAAAGAACGTGCATTGTACGTGCAGATTACTGGTCTTGATAATGGGTAGATAAGTTTCTAATAAAGTTTTTTTATATATATTAAGTGCAATTAGGATGGGAGAAAGAGAGAGTAGTTAATACGGCAAGTATGAAATTTGAACCAAGCCTCCATTTAATTTGTTTCCTTGTCTTTTTGACTAAACTGAACTACCTTGGCATCCATCCATCCATCCATCCTTCTCTCTTTGCCGTCTTGGTTGGATTAGAATGTGACACCCTCTCCTCTTTCCCATCACTATATATATGTAAAACATAACCGTTAGTCAGTACTTGTGCTGTTTTCTTTCCCAACCGCAAATCATCCAAAAAAAACCTTGCACAAAAAGATAGATTATCATCTCTTCTGCATTCTCTTCTTCTTTCCTAATCTCATTGTTACTCCTTGTGTTGTTAAGCAAAGAAGTTGAAGGGGAGTCTATCTATGCTGTATCACTCATCCCTTAATTTCATTTAATTCTTTACTTAATTATTCCTTGTGTTGTTATATTTGATATAACTTCATATGATGTTTTTGTAGTAAATAGCTTAGCTTCTTTGCTTTTTTTTTCTTTTTTCTTTTGTCACTTTCATTAATTATGACACCAAAGAAACTCACGGAATTCTTCAAGGGAAGAGCTCATTTTCCTCCTCCATTAAGCATGGAGAAGAAATATGCCTTCCCTCTTGTTGTGAGCTCCCTCATCTTCATATTCCTCCTCATAACTTCTTTCAACATGGGTCTTATCTCTTCTCTCTATACGATCAACTCCGTCTTCTCCATCTTCAATCTGCGGTCTGCCCGTAATCAAACTGCCTCTGTTTTCGTCGATTCTAGATTGGTAGTCAATCCCCCTCCTCCTCCTTCTGACTTGATCAATGTCCCGAAATTGGCCTACTTGGTTTCCGGTTCAAAGGGTGATTTGGATCGGTTGTGGAGGACATTGCGAGCTTTGTATCATCCTCATAACGAATATGTTGTGCACTTAGACTTGGAGTCTCCGCCCGAAGAGAGGCTAGAGCTAGCTAATCGACTGACAAATGATTCGGTCTTTGCAAAAGTTGGGAATGTTCATATGATAACCAAGGCGAATATGGTTACGTATAGAGGGCCAACGATGGTTGCCAATACTCTCCATGCTGCAGCAATCCTTCTGCAGAAGAGCAAGGATTGGGATTGGTTCATAAACCTTAGCGCATCAGATTACCCTCTTGTGACTCAAGATGGTGAGTTGTATTCCTTATAAACCTTTTCAATACTTTGAAACATTTACAGTTTCGTTTATTGATTTGGTTTTCATTCCTTTTCTTGGGTGTTCAGATATTCTCTTTGCTTTCTCCGGAGTGCCGAGGAATCTCAACTTCCTTGAGCATACAAGTAAATTGGGATGGAAAGAGTGAGAATGATCGAAAATTTTGGTGTTAATACTAATTATGTTATAGAATTTAGGGAATTTGACTGATAGTTTTCGGTGTTCATAGGGCGCAAAGGGCGAAGCCAATGATAGTAGATCCAGGGCTTTACATGTCAAAGAAACAGGATGTGTTTTGGGTAACACCGAAAAGGGAGTTGCCAACTGCATTCAAACTATTTACAGGTAACTTCCCATTTATTACAAATGTCTTTAATTTCTTGGAATTTATGGCGAAAACTGAGTATGTATTAGATATCAAATTTAATTCTTACCAAAATAATTTAATTTACTAATGAATGTTATATGTTAGTAAAGAAATTAAGGTTAATGGATTTACTATTGACAAATTCTCAATCTGTAACTTTGCATTACAACTTTTCGGACTGGTTCTTATATGCACATCGCTATCGTGGTTTAACCACGTATTCAAACCCTAAAATAGTCTCTCTTCCACATTTAGAGTCTTTGGCTTGCAGCAGCCAACGAGTTAGGCTAAAAAAACCCAAGTTGTCTCGTGTTTCTGAACTTGTTTTCTAGTCCATTTCAGTGCAGGAAAAGTAGGAATTGATAACTTGTGGCAGGTGCAAAATTTTTAAATTTCACCGATAATTTTCACTATAATCTTTTGAGCAAATTGAATTCTATATACAGTTCTTATTGTAGCAAAATAATTATAATATCGATCGCATATTGCAAAGTTTTGTAGCACTAGGTAGGTTAGTGGTTCTCCAATTATATCAGCATAGACAAGAAATCTTCTATGATTTTGGTGGGTCAACTTATCACAACTGAATGCAGGGTTAGGTGTAGTTCCATTATACTAAAAATCGCTGTTGGAATTTATTACATAATTTAAATTATGTGATTGTCATGATATATAAGTCGATATCATGCTCTTTAACCCCCAAAAAATAAAAGTCCTTTTCGGTCATCACTGAATTTTGAAAATTTGGTCCATACTGAATTGCTTCTTGTATAACAAGGTTATACAAGAATTGGTGTAATATTTCAAATGACCGATACAAGAATCTACGATTTCAAATATTAGACGAGGCAAGGCTGATTTTCGTCTGGAAGAATGTATTCTTTTTTGTTTTTTTTTTTTGATTAAAAGATGACTAAGTCATCGCTTCATTAAAGAGAAATTAACGAAACTGTCAATGAAATTACATAGTTAGCCCGAAGGCGATCAACATCAAAGTTCACATGAGTATGAAACTACAGCCTGAACAAAGAACAAAATACATCAAAATAGGAATACATAAACTAAACCAAAAGCTGTGAAGTCTCAATCGATGAGAGCTAGTGACCCCCTGCTTGAGAACTACTCCTCCTCTCCCAAGCGCATCTTCTTCCTGGATCTGAGAAGCCTTGTCCATTCATAACAACATAATTGAATTTTGTGCATCAGGGAAAAAAAAAGTCTATGATTAACGCTATTGAAACAATAGTCATTACGATCTAGCCAAAGGTTCCACATAATTGAAGTCACAGCAAAATCCCAATCTAATCTTACTTAATTCCTTTCTAATCCTGTTCGATCTAATGTCCTCCCAGACCTCAGTGCTAGAACCTGGACAATGTAAAATCCCATACGTTTGACCCACTTTCCCCCAGACCCATTTCGGTCTATGGCAATTGAAAAAAATGTGATTCGTATCTTCTTCGAGAGTTAGACATCTATTACATATGACATTGTCCATAATTCCCCGCTTCCTCAGATTAACCTTCGACAGAATCGCATCATTCTCCACCAACCACAGAAAGACTTTCACTTTAGAAGGTACGTTGATACCCCATATGACCTCCTCGACCTCGTTTCTTAATCCTCCATCATTCAGCCGTTTGTATAGTGAGGATACCGAAAACTTCCAATTTGCCTCCAACGTCCACCATTTCTCGTCTTCCGACTGTTGTGTGTAATTTCCTTCTATACGGATGAAATTGTTGACCAAGAATGTATTCATTACCATGAAAGTTTAGCTCGGTATAATAACGACACAGACAAGAAAATAGCTATCATACATAGTTTCGGAAAATGGTGCATAAAGAATAATGTATTGCACAATTTATCGCATTCTGAGTCACGGTATGGAGAAACATTGAACATCTATCCCCAATAATGCTAAGATTTCAGTCAACAATAGTTTAAATCTAAACATTTCAGGTTGTTGAGATACCTAGAGAATGTATATGGCTTGCACATCTTCAAAGATATATATTATGATCATTAATAAATATTGCTGTACTTTAATAATCAGAAAAGAACATTAGATACAGAACAGAATATTTTGCTACCTACAGAACTACAACAACTTCAATTGTAATACATGAATGAGTTGTGTGGTATGTTGGCTTTCAATTTATCTTGACATCTGTGAGTACGTAACAGATAGATATTCATTATGTTATCATTTTGCAAATTTCAATGTTACCTGTGATATTTATTGTTAAAATATAAATGCTAAACCCTCAACCCTTGCCATAACTTCGAAGCTTTGGTCTATTATTACAGCCTTTCATATTTATTTATACCAATTTGTCGTTGTTTGATCTGAACTTCGGACCTACTTATGTTATAATGTATTAAGAAACAAGAACTATGATTATGAGAGTCCAACAAAGTTGATACCATCAGATATTTTATTGACTGAAAAATTCAAATTAATTTGGAAGATTCTCTTAGGGACAACTACTTGTCTACTACTGCTAATTGATCCAAGATTAATTGCATAATATAAGTGAATGTCTGTTTTATATACTTAGCTAACCAAATGGACAAATATTACAAAACCAAGCAGAATCCTCCGTGCTGGTACTTTGAAAAATTAGATTCTTTTGTTGCTGGAATTCCTTAATTATTACTTGAGAAAAATGAAATTAGTGAGTTACTGTAAAGTGTAATAAGTTTAGGGTTAATGGGGACCTTCAATTTCGGTCGGTCTGGGAAATGTTGTTTTCAGTGTACTCTTATGTTTCGTTGAACTCTTATTAAGGAATAAAGAAATGCCTAATATCATTTCATCTTTTCAGGGTCAGCATGGATGATGCTTTCGCGAGAATTTGTTGAGTACTGCATCGTGGGATATGAAAATCTACCCAGATTACTCCTCATGTACTACACCAACTTCGTCTCCACCCCTGAGGGCTACTTCCAGACAGTCATTTGCAATTCCCCCGAGTTCGCCAAAACTGCAGTCAATCATGACCTCCACTACATTGCCTGGGATAACCCACCAAAGCAACATCCGCACACACTCTCAATCGAAGACTCATCCAAAATGGTAAGCAGCAATGCACCATTTGCTCGCAAGTTCAACCGTGATGACCCCGTGCTTGATAAGATCGATGCAGAGCTCCTAGAGCGAATGAACGGTAGTTATGTACCGGGGGGTTGGTGTGGGAAGAAACATAAGTGTACTAAGGTGAGGGACCCGAAGAAACTAAGGCCAGGACCGGGTGCTCGGAGGTTGGCTAGGCTTCTTAAAAGGATAGTCAGGTCTAAGGTGTTCTCTCAATACCAATGTAAATAGTTGAAATACTACACCAATTTAGAATGTTTTTGGTCACCATTGTAAACAATCAGGTGTTGTTTTTAGGAGAACTTGAGTTCATTACAGAATGATTAGAGCTGGGGGTGTGAAGAGTTACAAGATCGATATATCTGATAGAGGTAAGACTGTTATATATGTACTGTTATTGAACTGAGATTGAGAAATGATTTACAACAGGGAATTGTTGGAAGAACTGGAAAGGACTTGCAGTGAAAAATTCAAAGAACAATAAAACAACAAAAGTTGAATACCAAAAACACGAACCCAGAAGAACTCACCTTAAAAGCTAGCTAGGGAACCCAAGTTTATTTCAACCCCGCATTGGCTACCCATATAACCGATATGGGACTAAATGGTCCCTAACATAGTTCGAGCTTTGATACATTAGGATTCTCTACTCCCTTCTCATGAGACACTGCAGGCACCTAAGACTCTAAATCATGCGTACTAACACCAAAAGTTACTCTCAAATTTTCTCTAATTCCGGGGAGATTTCTCATGAGACACTGCAGGCACCTAAGACTCTAAATCATGCGTACTAACACCAAAAGTTACTCTCAAATTTTCTCTAATTCCGGGGAGATTATGCAGAGGGACGTGCACCCCAAAGTGTAATGGACGCTTCCCTTAAAAACCCTGACAAAGCGCCCACACACCTCACCATCTAACCATTGAATTCTTAGAGATGATAAAACTTTGCTAGTATACGTACTCTTGATCAGATTTATCTTATTCACACAACTTCAAAAATATGCATCTGTATAGTCATTTTTTAAATTATTATAAAAAGATGACTACTGTCATCGCTTCTTTAATGATAATTAACGAAACAGTCGATAAATAATATATAGTTTGTCCGAAGACCCAATAAACAACCAAAATATTCCCAAAACAAAGGCTAACGCCTCAATAGCCAACACACGGCGATCAATTAAAAGAGAAAACAAGTAACCACAAAACCATCATCTCCCAATAGTTATCCATCACCTAAATGTCGCCCTGCATGAGAGTTAGCTACTCCTTGTTTCCCTCCAAACGCAATTTCTTTCTGGAACCGAGATATCCTGTCCATTCATAAATGCAAAGGTCAATTTTGTGAATCAATACTGAACATCTATGATTAAAACTATGAAAGCAGAAGTCGTTTCGATCTAGCTATAGGTTCCAAATCGTAGAAGCAACTGCTATTTCCTCATCAGATCTATCCCCCTTCCCAATATTGTTAGTTCTAACTATTCCCCACACCTCTGAACTCGATTGAGGGCACTCTAAAATGCCTAATGTAGGACTCATAATCCCCCAAACCGTTCTTGCTCAAATGCATTTGAAAAGAATGTGATCCGTATCCTCATCTTGAATTTGGCATCTAGCACAAACAATGTTAACCACGATGCCGCATTTCGTCATATTGATCTTTGATAAAATAGCATCATTAGCCACCAACCAGAGAAAGACTTTAACTTTAGTTGGAGCTTTGATGTGCCATATAACATCAGCTACCTCGCTTCTTGGTCCTCCATTGTTGAGCTGTTTGTATAATGAGGTAACAGTGAATATGAAATCCGACTCCAATATCCATCGTCTCTCATCTTCAGCCCCTTGAGTGTACCTTCCTTCTATACGAATGTAGTTGTTGAGAATTTGGAGTTGAATGATAGACTCTTGCTCTAAGGAATCTTTGACCTCTAGTCTGAGCCTGTTGTTGCGCCAAACGTCACTCACCAAGGAATCGTTGTTTAGAACTACGCTGGCTGCCGATGGGAAGAGTCCCATGAGGGTGTTATTTCCGCACCATTTATCCTTTCAGAATCTAGTGTTCTTGCCGTTCCCCACCTTGCAGCTGGTGTTACTATGAAAAATGTCTCCCATTTTGGATACCCCTTTCCATAAAAAGGAATTCCTACTATTGAAACTTCTTCCCCCGTATCTGAATTTCTTCCTCGACCGATACTTAATGAATGACTTAAACCACCAATTGTTGCGTTTGTGTAACACCCCGAATTCCAAAATACAACTGAATTCGAGTTCCACAGGATCTTTACACTTCTTTCGTACCATTTTACAAGGAAATAAAAAAAAATCTTCTATCAGAGTTACATTACACTTGTACATTATCACAGCGGAAGCAATATTACAATAAATTACATGAAACAACATTTAGAATAGTCTTGCGCAGCATGTATACTTCAATTGTGTCAAGCATCTTTACCCTGCATATAAAACTGTGGGCACGTCAGTTCATTCAACTGACGAAATATTATACACGACCATCCTCTCTATGCCGGAAACAGTATAACGATTCTCATTTCTTAACAACCACAAACTTGTTACAAGCAAAGCTAAAGGGACTATCCTATTGATTTCGTGTTGTGAATGTGCACTTAGTCCTTAATGCAATCTGTTATATGACACTAATGCGCACTTGTTCAGAGTCTATGCAGTCCATACTACATAGGTCCGAGGGCAAGCCCTTAACCGTTCTTCATCTTGTAGGGTTCAATCCCTCGTCATGACTTACTCTACTACTGTAACTACGGTAAGTATCCTAGATGTTCTATGACCTACGAACTCATGTCTAGGCGCCCTGGAGGGAATCCCAACGTACTGACACATGACTCATCATGCAGGCATCCTGTGGTAATTCAGCTCCTACCATAGACATGACACCACCCGCAATAATCACCAAATACCCCACGAGCGTCGCCACTGTGACGGTACTCTGGAGCAGTAACCATGCCCTATCATGACTCATCATGGAACATCCTGTGAATACTCTCACGCCGCCAATCCAATGGCCCTCATACTTAATATTTTTCTCTTATTTTCATCACATCTTCACTATGTATCTAATCCTTAGTTTAATTGAATCATGAATAAAATCAACTCTTAGAGTGTAGCACTTCCACTATACCAGTCCTATTCATTTAATGTCACATGACCCAACCTTGGTCTTCTTATTTCAAAATATCATTTCACAATTCTTTCATTGCCAGTATAAGGCTTGGCTATACCCTAATTCTCAATTTCAACTCATAATTACAATGTCATACTCATAAGATCTTTTCATGATTAATCACAGTTCATGTTTCAGAAGCATAGTATTCATGTATTCATAACTCATCGCAATCAATAATTAAACTTCACGTGCAATCTATGTGCAAGAGTCAATTTTAATAAATAGTCACCAATAATTTATGTATTCCACATATCTATTATTTTCATTGCCAAATCTTGCTACAAACACATTTTATAATTCCATTCAATCACACGAGTCACAACTTTCAAAAATTCATCTTTTATAACCCAAAATTGTCATTTATTTTTCTTTTGTTTAAAAGAGTAATTTAATTTCAAAAATGATTCCTTTCTTGCAGAAACCCCAATTTCTTATTCACACTTCATCAAAAGTTGTATAAATATTTCCCATAAGGTTCAAATATAATTTCAGTAATTAATCCATAATTTTTCTGATTTTTATTCTATTTTAAAAATCCAATTTAATTCAAAATCTCCAAAAAACAATTTTTTCTATACTCAAAACTCCACCAAGATTCGAACCCACAACCAGCAATGAAACAAACAGCGCACAAGACCAACGCGCCACAGCCGCAAGTCGATATAACTAAGGGTAAAAATTCCTATGTGTTCAGTTTCGGTGATTTGGGTTTTTAATCAAAACACAGTCTTTGGATGTCGAACCCGAGACCTCCCCCTTTACTGTAGCGACCGAAGACGCTGCCGACCAGTTGGTCTAAATGGCCAATTCAATTAGAAAGCATTTTAAATAGGTTTTAATCTTATTCTCTGTTCAAAACTATATTTCAAAATTTCTCAAAAACGAATTTGTCTCTTTTCCTCCCTTTTTGAAAACAAAAATGTCCAGAATAAAACTACATTTAATTAGACAATAACCAGTATTTTTAAAGGTATTTTTTCCTCTTTTAAAACATGTATTTAGCCTTAGTTTGCATTTTATGAATACTATTTCGATATTTGAAAACTAATACATAATTGTTCATAAATAAAGATGGTTTCTCACACAAAATTCACTACTATGATGTTTTGACAACTATGATATTTTTAGAACACAAAAAAATCAACTTCATAAGTGAGTAAAACTTCCATTTTATTAATTAATCTACACATGATGCATTCGATTACTTGTATGCAAAAGTACATTCTTTTTTATTTATTCTAATTTTCACATGGTATATATATAACAATGGGGAAATTCAATACATCTACTAACAATCATTTCTATCAATTCATCTTTAACACACTATTCTACTTAGCATTAATAATCAATAAACATCATTCTAACTTCTTGCTAGCGAATTTCACATAATTGCAATTTAAGAATAATTAGCATGCATTCTAATGTTTATAAACAATGAGAACATACACTTCCACTTATATTAAATGGATCTAACCATCACAATAATACACATTCACTAGTTTATCAATTCTACTCTAAATAGGCAACCATGTATTTCATCTCAACTAATTACTTTATAATAACGAATTCAATTTATCCCTAACATGATTTCTACTTTAGAAGTCATGAGAAACACCCACCTTTTGAATAAAATCAATAAGAAATCTCCTAGAGCCTCCTAGAATGTGAGAGAGCACCTTCTCCTCCTAGATTGCGATGCACGATCTCCTTCTCCTTGCTCCCTTGCCAAAACTGAGATCTCCAAATGGTGATGATGGTCGGCCTTTTAGGGTACACACATACACTCACACCCACACACTAACATAAATCTCCTATATAATGTTTTCTTCTTTCAATAGATTATTAGTGTAGAATACAAGTAGATAGGAGGGGTATTTATACTATTTTTAGAATAGATTGGAGGGCTAGGATTTATTGGATGGTTATAGGATGAATGGCTAGGATAGGAGAGGAAGTTGTAGCAACTACCCATGCACAAAGTAACCACCCATGCACACACACCCACACTCCCCATCTCTCCATGCCCATATCCGGCCACCACTAGTGTGCATTGCACACTACATGCATTGCACGTGCCACCTAGTACCCCTATTTAGAAGTTTGTACAATTTTAATTAATCAAAATGTTCACCATTTGTCTCTACATGACAAGTGTGACCATTTAATTGATTTATTAAATTTGTGGGCTTCACAATTAGTGGGCTTAGGCTAGTGTGCCAAAAGAAAGAAAAATAAAGAATTATTAAAGTAGGCTCAAATAATATATATATATATATATATATATATATATATATATATATATATATATATATATATATATATATATATATATATAGTGTTTAGGCTTTAGAAATAGCCTTTTAGAAAAATAAAGGAAAATAATTATTCATACAAAAAATGAAATTATATATATAAAATAAACAAATAATATACACATGAAATTTGCACGTGCACAACACGTGAAAATCAATATTTTTATTAAAATCAAAGTTTAGGGTATTACAGTTTGTTTGTCAACTTTCATCACCATTTACTAAGCAAGGCATTATTCATATCTCTAAGATCGATGATTCCCAATCCCCCGAACTCTTTCCTTTTGCATACTCTCCCCCAGCTAATGAGGTGTATCCCTTTCTTTCCTCCGTCTGCCCCTTTACATAGGAATCTCCTTCTGCATTTTCTACTGATTACCCAACCCGGTAATTCATAAATAGATATTAGGTATACAGGAATACTATTAATAACTGAGTTCATCAAAGTAATTCTTCCACCCAATGTGAGCATACGTCCTTTCCATCCAGCTAATCTTTTCTCAATTTTTTCGATTAGCAGTTGCCAATCATCCCTTGTTAGCTTCCCCGGTCTGATCTGAATCCCCAAATAGATTAAGGAAAAATCACCCTTATTGTATCCTAGCATCTGTTGTATAGAAGCAATCGGAATAGAGCAGCTATCACTAAGCGGTATAATACAACTCTTGTTGAAATTAACCTTCATTCAGGACCAAGCCTCGAAGCACCTAAGTACCGTTCCCATAGCAATTATTTCTTCTTTTGATGCGGACCCAAACAACAGGGTATCGTCCGCATACTGAAGGATTGAAATAACCTCCGGGATACCTTTGATTTTGATGTCGCGACTGACGTTCTCCTTTCTGCCTTTTGCTATCATCTCCACTAATCCGTTTGCCACAATGGCGAATAATAGCGATGACAATGGGTCTCCTTATCTTAAACCCCTTTGACATTTAATCTCCTTTTCCGGCACCCCGTTGATGATAAGAAACGATTTTCCCCCTCTGACACACTGGCGAATCCACCTCCTCCATATTTCCCTGAACCCTTTTTGAAGTAAGACCTCATCGACGCAATCCCATTCTACAGTATCGTACGCTTTTTGAAAATCCACTTTGAATAAAAACTCGTCCGTTTTCTCTTTGTTACCTCTAAAAACGATTTCATGAGCCGATGCTACACTGTCCATAATGTCTCTTCTCCTAATAAATCTGCTCTGAGATTTACCAACAATATCATTAAGTTGTGGGCCCAGTCTATTAGCCAAAACTTTTGAGATGATTTTGAAAGATCCGTTCAGTAGACTGATTGGCCTCAAGTCTCCCACCTTCTTGATTTCTTTTTTATTAGGAATTATAAGAATATTCGCATAGTTCAACCTTCCCAAATCAACTTCACCGTTGTAGAAGTTTTGTAAAATCCTCATGAAGTCTTCTTTTATAACCTTCCAGTATAATCCATAGAAAAAAAGCGGAAATCCGTCTAGCCTCGGTGCCTTATTCTGTCCCGAATTCTTGATTGCTGCTAGAACTTCATCCTCAGTGAACTTGCCCTCGATATTATCACTTCCATTCAGCCTCGTTACTAACCACATATCCTGATTCAATACACATCTGTGCACTCTTCTTTTGCCCAACAACTCCTTATAGCTCTCATTAATATGCTGTGTTATTCTATCCTCATTCTCACATCAATCTCCGTCCACCTCTGACCCTGATATATTAGCACCTCCTTCTGCCGTTGGCAATCCTATGAAAAAATTTGGTATTGGCGTCGCCTTCCTGCAACCATTGAATCCTTGATCGCTGTTTCCAGTATTGCTCCATATTTCCAATATGTAGAATATCGTATCTATTCTTACATAACTCCTCGAATTCTAACTCTATAACGTATCTTTCCTCCTCTATGACTTCCAGCTACTGAATCCTACCTCCAATTTCTTCTTTCAACCTATGGTTCTGTCCAAACTCCATCTTTGCTCACTGTTTAAGTATTCTTCTGAGTCTCCTAATCTTTTCAATCCAACATCCAACCGCAGTAGTCGACGTAGTGGTGGCGCACCAAGACTCTTCGATGACCTTATGACTCCCTTCGCACAACGTCCATGCTTTCTCAAAATGAAACTAAAATCTATTCATCCTCTCACCTTCTCCGCAATCCAGCGCTAGCGGTGTATAATCAAAAGTGAATCTCACTAGTGCTTTAACCTGAGTAGCGGGAATTTATCCTCCCAATCAGAGGTCACGAAGATTCTGTTCAGCTTTGCAAGAGTGGGAAAGGCTTGCATATTCGTCCACGTGAACTTCCTATTCCTTGCGTCGATCTCTATTATAGTTTAGTTTTGTGAACATACTTTCTAATCTCCACCTCATATATCAGTTTTATGCAACACAGGTAATTGATATAACAAGTATATGTATTCAGGGGATAAATTAAGGTCTTTCAATTAATACTCTCAAATGCTAAAAATAATGATATGGAAATGAGAGAGAACAATGAGAGAGAAGGACATAGATGGAGAGAAAATTAAGTGAAATAACTAAATTACCCCCCCCCCCTTCATCATAAGTGAGAGAGCGGGAGAAAGGAGAGCCGCCCGATCAAGATCAAGCTTAGGCGGCTGTAGGAGAGTGTGCCGCTCTCTCACTTATGATGAAGGAGGTAGTTTAGTGATTTCACTCAATTCTCTCATTGTTCTCTCTCATTTCTTCTCTCTCATCGAAATCCAATCAAGATCTCCCCCATCGAAATCCAATCAAGATCTCCTCCAAATTTCTCCATCTCTCTTCAAAATTCCCCCCCAAATCCCAAACCCTAGCTCTCGAAGATCACAACCCCGACGATCCTCTCTCACTTCTCTCGTCGCAGAAACCCTCGCCATCTCCACTTTCCTCCAAACCCTAGCTCCACCTCAATCTCTGATACATCCCCGAACCTGATCGGCGGTGGATCCGTCGTAGATCGAATGATCGCCATAGCACCAACCTACGATTGGTTGAAAAACAGTAATAGTAAGAAAATAAAGAAAGACAAGATGAACATGAAGAGCAAATCGATTCATATTCATAATCAAAACTCATTACAATGCCAGTCCCCTTTAAAGAGATGAAGCTCCCTTTCCATCCTTTTCTTTTGATATGCCAATAGGGCATTGACATATAATGTCACGCCCCGCTTCCCAGAATACAGGAACACAGGTACGTAACTGAGGCCCAGCGAATGATGCAGATACATCATTCATAAGCTGTAAATTTAACTCACAACAAGATAACAATTTCAACCACGAAAGCATATAAAATCACAACAGGATAACAAAGTACATGACATATTACATGAACATAACCAACAACTGGAAAGAAACATAGTTACGGGTCAAACACGCCCAGATTACAACAAGGATTACATGAATAAAACAAGAATTAAAATAACATAAAATTAAACAAGACTAGAATCTCTGTTCAGCAACACCTTCAGGTAGTTCTCCATCTGGGCCTGCAAGTATATTATTACAAGGGAAGAGACAAAGAAGTACCCGTTAATGCAAGTCACGGGCCGCAAGTGGTACAAGCTAACGGGACAATATAGAATAAAACAAAAGCAGGAAAGAACAGAGAATCAAGAATCATATAATAGAGCAAATACAACATGTGACAGAATCAAGAATAAGACATCATGGAACAAATAACGTGCATGTGAACAAGTAAATAATCCATAGAAACATGTAACATGTAAACGAGTAAGCAAGTAAACGTGTCAACATGAACGAGTAACATGTAAACAAGTAAACAAGTCATCATAACCATGTAACATGTAAACGGATCATGCAAGTGTACGTGTTAATGTTATGTCTTTTATTAACCTAACTAGGTAGCACTTCATGCGTCCCATACCACATGGTTGCTACTCGCAATCAAGTGAATGTTTAGACTAGTGGTGGATTCTATAGGTCACGTACTCGAAAAAGTTGTATCTTGTTCGAGATACGTGCATGTGGAACATGTTGTGTAACTTGTAACGTGAAACATGTCAAGTAAACCTGTAATTTAGCAAACTTGTAACTTGTAACTTACAAATTTGCAGCGAGGAACTACGAGCCCCCGACCGAGTACGCTCTTCTATATTACCCACTACTAAATCTTTTCCCTTTATACCCCGGCTTGTTATCTTTTTATTACAATTAAACATGAACAATAACTACATGCAACAATAGAGACGGGTAACATGGCAAGGGTAACATAACAAGATCAAGTATCAAAGACTTATACGAGGCAAGAAAACATATTTTAGGACTTATAACATATGATGCAACTAATGGCATGCATAACACTTAATCAAAAATATAATATATTATAACAACATGCAACCTAATAACAAACAATTCATGCACAACATCATGTATAATAGTATATATGTGTATCGTGTTCATGCAACGGACATGGCAACAAAGTATTCGTGATCTTGTACGAATACGGGATACGAATTACGTATAATACGAATAGGGTCAAATAATATACTTGCGGTATTTTTACAAGGACTTGTACTAGAGCAAATAAAATTGTACAAGAGATACTTGCCTGTTAGTCGACGACGATTAAATTGAAACAGAATAACGGGATCAGTATCCTGGGTAGTAGATCACGTGCGAGATGTGTGGCAGCCACGCCAAGTCAGCAACTCCTAAAAATGGCAACTTCCCAACTTCACTTCAACAACAATTCCTTCACAACTCCAAAATAGCAAACTTCACAAAGCAACTCCAAAATAGCAGTCAACCCCCTTCACAAATTTTAAGACAGCAAACACCTTTAATTACAACTCCAAAACCGTAACTCACCAACTCTACATAAACCAGCACACCAATACAATATCCAACAACTACACACCACAAAATAACCCAAACACCAACACAACACCCATCGACAACCAACTATTAATCCCCCAATCCCTCCATCTTCTTCTTTATTTCAACACACAGAGAGAGAGAGAGTGAGAGAGAGGGAGCGGGAAAGGGATTCGGCAGCGACTGGAGCGAAGCGGCACTGAGGCTGAGCGAGAGTGGGAGCAGCAACGGGCGAGCGGCGAGGAAAGGTGCAGCGACGGGGAGAAGCTCCGGGGTAGGAGCTGTGGTGGGTGTTGACTTCGACTGTAGGGGGTTCGAGCGGCATCGACGAACACAGGGAGAGGCTTCGGAGGATGAAGACGATGCGACTGAGTGGCGAGAGTAGAGGTCGAGCGGGAGCTTCGACGGGGTCGGCGACTGAGGGCGGTGACTGGGCTCGAAGGGCGATGCGATGGAGAAGGTGAGCAGGAAGCGCTCGCGACTGGAGGAATGTCGAGGGGAGTCGACTGGCGGAGCTTCGGGGATTGAGGGAGAGGGATGGAGTCGACGACTGTGGAGCTCGAAGGGTTGGTAATGGCGGCTTCGAAGCTTGAGCACAGAGGGCGAGGGCGTCGATGTGGTGGGGATGGCGAACGCAATGGCGGAGGCGAGCTCGAGGGGACAGCGGAGACGGCGGGGGCGCGGTTGTGGTTCGGAGTGAGGTCGAACGCAGTGGAGAGCTCGAGCGATGCTCGGGGCTTGAAGATGACGGGGGAGAGCGGGGCTTCGATGGCGAGTTGGAGTGGGGACTGGCGGAGGTGGAGTGGTGACAGGGAGATGGAGCAGCGGTGATGGTGTTGTGGAGCTTCGCGGAGGTTGAAGGAGAGAGGAGGCGAACGGTGGAGGAGAACGGGATGAGTTGGGTTTTGTTTGGTTTCTCTGGTTTTGTTGAGAAACAGAGAAGAGGAAAGATTGGAAGAGAAAATGAACGGGAGTAAGGGGTTTATATTATAATATAATAAGGAGAGAAGTAATGGGGTCAAAACGTGGGGCAGTTACGAGGAGCATGGGGGAGTGCTGGTACGTGAATTGAGGAGTGGGTAGGGAGTTGGAGTACGGGACAGAAAATGGGGGAGAGAAATTAAATTTGTATACGGGTAGGGGTAGAAGAAATAAATCTGTACAATAAATGGGTTCTGAATTATTGAATTTGGGCTTGGGCTTAAAAATGGGCTCAAAATATTTAATTAATTCAATTACGGTATTGGGCTAAAATATTTTGGGCTCAGATTAATTTAATTAAAATCAAATACGAAATTGGGCTTCAATAATTGGGCTTATAACAAAATAAAATAATAATTAGGATATTGGGCTAAACAATTGGGCTTAGATTAATTAAATAGAATCAAATACGAATTTGGGCTTTAGAATAAACAGAATAATAAAATCAAAATATAACTTGGGCTCATATTAATAATTAATAAAATCAATAATGTAAACTTGGGCTTAGAATAACAATTAAACAATTGGGCTCAAAATAGTTTAAATAATAAAATCAATTAGGGAAAAATAATTATAAGATACTCAGAATTTAAATACGGAAAAATACTTTTAAAATACGTATTAATGGAAACAGGGGTTACACATAACGAGTGCAGCGCCTGTGTTTTCAAAAAGCAAAGACAGTATTATCGGTCTGGAAAAGTGGCAGGGCCACCCACTGCGCTCCTGACCTATACCCTAGCTCCGGATCAGCTCGAGCTCTGCCCCTAACATCTCTAAGAGGGGTTTATTTACAAAATTACTGACCCTTTTGCAAGTAAAACCAACAAAGAAAGAAAATGACTGGGGGGCTGATAAGCAACCCCAAAGGACTGATATGTACAAAAAGTTCCAACCATTGCTGCTTAACAGATACAGCTCTAAAGAGATGTATCATTCCTTCCCACTTGAAGAGGAACTTCCATAGTTCTCTGAAAGTTTGGGAAGCAATTGTAGATGTCCCAAAATTCCTCCCAGGTCGCTTCCTCTCCCTCTCTCCCCCTTCCCATTGTATGAGGACTTCGGTGACAACCACACCTCTTTTGTTCGCCATTCTTTTTGCTAAGACAACCATTGGTTCCAGCAGATCTTCATGAAAATAAGTAGGATGAGCAGTTTGCAGTTTACTGGGATCTCCAACATGTCTTTTCAACTGAGATACATGGAAGACGTCGTGAATTTTTGTCATCGAGGGTAGTTGCAGTTTGTAAGCTATAGCTCCTACCTTGGCAGTGATCAGGTAAGGCTCGTAGTACAAGTGTGATAACTTATGGACTTTTCTTCCCAACTGAGGTTTGCCTATAGGATTGCAGTTTGAGGAATGCATACTCCCCAATTTCAAAAGCTTTATCTACTCGATGCTTGTTTGCAGCGTGCTTCATTCTAGCCTGAGACTTAAGTAGGTTGTCTTTAAGAATTTGCAAGGTGTTATCCCTCTCAATAAGACAGTCTTGAACTTCTTGGGACCTAGCAGTATGTGGGACATATGACAATAGAGTGGGGGAAGCCTTGCCATACAGGGCCTGATAAAGAGACACCTTGGTGCTACTGTGGGTGTTGGTGTTGTGCCAATACTCCGCCCATGGTAATAAGTTCGCCCAACTAGAAGGCTTATAAGCGCAAAAGCACCTTAAGTAAGTATCAAGAACCCTATTAGTTACTTCCGTTTGGCCATCGGATTGAGGGTGAAAGAATGTGCTCATACAGAGCTGTGTCCCTTGCAAGGAGAAGATTCCCTTCCAAAAATTGCTTGTGAAGATGGCGTCCCTATCACTTACTATAGTCCTTGGCACCCTATAGAGTTTCACAATATTGTTCACAAAAACCTCTGCAACTTGCTTGGCTGTATAGGGATGAGTTATGGCGATGAAGTGGTTGTATTTGGTGAGTCTATCAACTACAACAAAGATTGTAGTTTTTCCCAAGCTCTTTGGCAGTCCCTCTATGAAGTCCATACTGATATCTTCCCAAACTGCAGTAGGAATAAGGAGAAGCTGTAGGAGACTTGCTGGGGATTGATTCAAATATTTGCTTCTTTGGCACTCATAGCACTCAAATATGTAGTGCTTAATCATTTTCTTCATTCCCTGCCAATATGCTACCTGCTTCATCCTCGACCAGGTCTTCTCATAACCTAAGTGATCCCCAGTTAAGGTATCACGATGGAGTGCTACTAATTTCTTCGTAGTGGGAGAGTTGGGATTGAGCAGCACTTGTCTCTTATAATAAAGGAGATCATGCCTTAAGTTGTAGAGAGCTGCAGGGAGCTCACCCGAAGCTATTTTGGCAGCTATTGCTGTATAAAAAGGGTCTTGTTGCATCTCCTCTCTGAGGGCATCAAGCCATTTAGGATGGACTATAGTGATACCTTGCACTTGTGAATCTTTATACATTCGAGATAAACTATGTGCTCCAGTATTCTCACTTCCCCTTTTATACTCTACTGTATATTGATATCCATGGAGTTTCCACAAGTATGTGTGTTGCGCCTAAGTTTCCAATCGCTGCTCAAGGAGGTGTTGGAGGGGCTTGTGATCTATTTTAATCACGAATTCTCTACCAAGTAAATAGTGCCTCCATTTCTTAATGGCTAGCAAAATTACTAGCATTTCCTTTTCATATGCCAAAATGTGCTTGTTCCTCCCCTTTAGTTCAAGGCTTAGATAAGCTATGGGATGCTTTTGTTGCATCAAAATGGCCCTAATTTCCGTGCCAGCTGCATCACACTCTAATACAAACTTCTCCTCATAGTTGGGTAATTGAAGCACTAGGGAAGTAGTAAGGGCTTGTTTCAAAGCTTCAAAGGAATCTTGCGCAGACTCATTCCATCTGAAGGCACCCTTTTTGGTAAGAGCAACCATGGGGCTGCAATAAAAGCATACCTTGCGATGAACTTACGGTAGTAGCCTGTTAGCCCCAAAAAACCCTTGAGTGCCTTAAGTGACTTTGGTCTTGGCCATGAATGCACAGAGCTTATCTTCTCAGGATCAACCGATACTCCTACATCTAATACTATGTGGCCCCAATAAGCAACCCTCTTTTCCCCAAACACACACTTACTAATTTTGGCAGAGAGCCTATTATCCTGCAGTAGCTGTAGCACCAGTTTCAAGTGTTGAAGATGTTCTTCCCAAGACTTATTATAGACGAGAATGTCGTCGAAGAAAACTAATACACACCTTCTCAGATAGGGCTTGAAAATTTCGTTCATAAGGGAATGATACGTAGAGGGGGCATTGGTCAAGCCAAAGGGCATGACAATATACTCATAATGGCCATCATGGGTCTTGAATGCAGTCTTGGGGATGTCCTCCTTACGCATACGGATCTGATGGTAGCCACTCTCAAGTCTAATTTACTGAAGAACTTAGCACCGTGAAGTTAATCCAAGAGTTCATCAATGGGAGGAATAGGGAATTTGTCTTTAACTGTCATCTTGTTGAGAGCCACGCACATTCTCCATGCTCCATTGTGCTTCTTTAACATGAAAACATGGGAGGCAAAAAAAAACTAGTACTTGGTCGAATCACCCCTCATTGTAACAATTCCTTCACCAACCTCTCAATTTCATTCTTTTGATGAAACTGATGCTTATAGGGCCTTAAGCTTACAAGATGAGCATCTTTGTAGAGAGTGATTCTGTGGTCTTCAGCTTTGGGAGGTGGAAGTGTAACCCTCGTTTCCGTAAATATATAATTTCTAAATAATATTCTGTATTTCGAATTTTATATGAATTAAGTTGTGTTAAATTCATTTTAACTTTTTATATTTAAAATATTTCTGATCGGAAATTATGTTTATTTCGAATAAGGGTATATTTTACCTTATTTTCTATTTTGCAATTGATCGACTATTTTCATTTTAGCCAAACTAAAATTATTCGGAACTTCCTTAATTATTTGTTAAAGCCAATTTCTTTATATAACCTTGTTATTATTATTTTATTATTTTCATTGTTAAATCTATTATTTTTAGTATTGTCATTATTACCATTTTTATTACTACTGTTTGTTCTATTATTATTGTTAAAATTAGTGATGTTATTATTACTTATATTTTCTTGATCTTTATTAATAATATTATTATTTTTAAAGCCCAAATTGATCTTGATCTATTTTGCATTATTTATTTAATTTAAAGCCCAAACTCAATTATTTATTTTAAGCCCAATGGTTTTAAACCCAATACCCATTAACCCAATTTTCCTTAGTTGTTTGTTGACCAGATCTACTCTTAATCAACCCCAGAATCTCTCCTGTAACCCCCCTAATCTCTATCCCTAATTATGAGCCTATTGATTCCCCTCATTATGTAATCCTCGTAACTCCCTCCCTAAAATCACTCTACACCTTAATTTTACATTATTTCTATACTTTATTATACTATCTCTCTCCCTTCCCTGTTTAAAACAAAACCCATTCCCATCGTCTCCTTCCTCCCGCCGAAGCCACCATTGATTGCCCTCCGACCATCTCCACCTCACCCATCTCCAATAACACTGCCGTCTCCTTCGACCTTCGCCTCGTCAACCACAACACCGTCAACCACCATCCATCATCGCCTCCTCCATCTCACCATCAAAAACTCGCAACCCATTTCCGCCATTACGCATCGCCATTACTCCACCTCGACGCCATTATCCAGACCCCATCGTCGACACCTCATCGCCTCGCCTTGACCTCCTCTCCAACCTCTGTTCGCAACGCCAACACCCCGAACCCATTTCCTCCCCTGTTTTCGAACTCGAGAACAGAGCGCTGCTTCCATCGCCCCCCAGTCGCGTCGCCTTTGCTGCCCAGCGCGCCTCGCCGTCAGCATCGCACCGCCCTAGCAGCCGCCTCGCCCAGTCGCCGCCGCGTCTAGAGGCGCCGCCGCAATCGCCGAGCGTTCTCCCGCTCTCCTTTTCTCTCAGTTGAATTGAAGAAGAAGAAGTGGATTGGTCCGCTTCGCTGTTTGGTGTGTGTGCACAGCAGATCCGATTCTGCTGTGTGGTGCTCTGGCCGATCTGGTGTGCGGGAGAGACCCCATTGGTTCGATTGGCTGTTCTGTGTTCTGAGCGCATCCGATCTTGTTTGCCGTTCTGTGTTCTGTCCAGATCGGGTGTGGAGTTACCTTGAGTTGCTGTTGGTTCTTCGCACGGTCTTCGCACGTGCTTTTGGGGAGACTTCGCCGGATTATTTTTCTATCGGAACTATTCGTCTTCAATAAATCAAGTATCTCTTGTACAATTTTGTTCTTCTAGTACAAGCCTTTGTAAAAATACCGCAAGTATATTATTTTTGACTCCAATTCGCATTCATAAGTCGAATTGATACTCGTTTCCATACCTAATCCGTCGATCTGTATTCACATGTGATCGTGAATACTTTGTTCTCATATGCATGACACGAACACAAACATAAATACAAACATATATACTTTTAGGGGTTATACATATTGGTGTGAATGACTATTTTACCCTTGTTAATAATTTAAGTGTTGTATATTATCTCTTAAATTTTGATTTAGTTTTATACATGTAATCAGTCACTTTGTAGTTACAATATTATTTTATATGACCCTAAAATATTATGAACCCACATATGTAATAATCAATTAGACCTATATATGTATTAATAAATTATACCCAAATATGACATTAAAACTACATGTTTCACATCTCATTACTTAAGAACATATTTCATGCATACTTCCCTGATGTTCCATGTCCATATCCTGACATCGTTCTCATTGCATTATGATCATATTAACAAAATTAATTTATGTAACAAGTCGGGGTATAAGGGAAAGATTTAAGTAGTGGGCAATATAGATGAGCGTACTCGGACGGGAGCTCGTGGTTTCCCGATGCAAGTTGCAAGTTACAAGTTGCAAGTTTGCGAATGATATGTTTATATGTTTCACGCTATATGTTTACACTATGTTTGACTCGATATGTTTCACGTTATATGTTTGTACGTATCTCGATACAAGATACCATTGATATGTTTTTCCTGAGTACGTGACCTATAAAACCCACCACTAAATCTAAACGAAATTGTATTGACTGTAGCAACCATGTAGTAAAAAGATGGATGCATGAAGTGATACCTAGATAGAATTAAACATTAGACGTAAGATTAACACGTGCACTTATATGATCCAATTACATGTTACATGTTCATGTTGATTCGATACTTGTTTACTTATTTTATATGCCACTTGTTTCTTAATGCCTTGTTCATACCATGTTTACATATTGCTTTTCCCTTACTCTTGATTCCCTGCTCTTTCCTGCTTTTCTTTTGTTTTATTGTTGTTCCTGTTCCTTAGATTGTACCCCCCTTGCGGCCCGTAACTTGTATTAACGGGTCTTCTTGTTTCTCTTTCCTTCTCTTTTTGTTATAATATACTTGCAGGCCCAAATAGAGAGTTACCAGAAGGTGTCGCTGACCAAGTGTTCTAGTTTATCATTATTATGTTATCTTTAGTTGTATTTTATTTCTTGCAACTATTTATTGTAATCCGGGGTTGTTTGACCCGTAACTATTGTATTTTCCAGTTGTTGGTTATTTTTATGAACTATGTCATGAATTTTCATTATCAAATTGTGATTTACATGCCTGCGTGGATTGTTTTATTATCTTGTTGTTGAGTTTACTTGTACAGCTTATGAATGGTGTGTTCGCACCATTCGCTGGGCCTTAGTTTCGCGCCCGTATTTCCATGTCTTGGAAAGCGGGGCGTGACAGGGTTTTTAGTGGTATCAGAGCTCAGGTTTGGCTAATGTGTTAGTTGACTAATACATTAGACAGACTTGACTCAACCAAGTTTACTCAACAACACGTGAAGCAGGCGTGAATCACATGGATAATGAATAACCAACATAATCTGGATACTCCTCTGATTTGATTCATCTTTGAACCCTTCACATTCAGTCCTTTCATTTCTCAACTTGTTTCACCTATTCCATTCATTCACATTCATTGATTTCTAATTAGTTATAGATTCTTTCCTTTTGTACCCATATTATTTTGATTCTGGTGTCTTATTCTTTTCTTCCTGCACGGTTCTTCGATCAGTGCCAGGTGGTCTACAACGACATGTCTGCAGGTTCGAACGTCGCCATCAGAGTAGCGCAGCGGAAGCGTGTGGGCCCATAACCCACAGGTCCCAGAATTTTCCTTATTGCTTTCCCTTCCTTGCACTGCTTACTTTTCTTCCACACATTTACATTGTTTTCATTCATTGAATCTCTAGTGGACATCATTCTAGGTCACCCCATTCTTATTTATGATTGTCTTATTCTGGTATTGCCACCCTCTTGACATTTCTTTGAATCTCCTGTTTTATTATCCCCCATAAGAGTTTGCTTTGCATTGTCCTATATACACCCTAAGCAAATTTCGAGGACGAAATTCTGTCGTAAGGTGGGTAGGATTGTAACCCTCGTTTCCGTAAATATATAATTTCTAAATAATATTCTGTATTTCGAATTTTATATGAATTAAGTTGTGTTAAATTCATTTTAACTTTTTATATTTAAAATATTTCTGATCAGAAATTATGTTTATTTCGAATAAGGGTATATTTTACCTTATTTTCTATTTTGCAATTGATCAACTATTTTCATTTTAGCCAAACTAAAATTATTCGGAACTTCCTTAATTATTTGTTAAAGCCAATTTCTTTATATAACCTCGTTATTATTATTTTATTATTTTCATAGTTAAATCTATTATTTTTAGTATTGTCATTATTACCATTTTTATTAATATTGTTTGTTCTATTATTATTGTTAAAATTAGTGATGTTGTTATTACTTATATTTTCTTGATCTTTATTATTAATATTATTATTTTTAAAGCCCAAATTGATCTTGATCTATTTTGCATTTTTTATTTAATTTAAAGCCCAAACTCAATTATTTATTTTAAGCCCAATGGTTTTAAACCCAATACCCATTAACCCAATTTTCCTTAGTTGTTTGTTGACCAGATCTACTCTTAATCAACCCCAGAATCTCTCCTGTAACCCCCCTAATCTCTATCCCTAATTATGAGCCTATTGATTCCCCTCATTATGTAATACCCGTAACTCCCTCCTTAAAATCACTCTACACCTTAATTTTACATTATTTATATACTTTATTTTACTATCTCTCTCCCTTCCCTATTTAAAACAAAACCCATTCCCATCGTCTCCTTCCTCCCGCCGAAGCCACCATTGATTGCCCTCCGACCATCTCCACCTCACCCATCTCCAATACCACTGCCGTCTCCTTCGACCTTCGCCTCGTCAACCACAGCATCGTCAACCACCATCCATCGTCGCCTCCTCCATCTCACCATCAAAAACTCACAACCCATTTCCGCCATTACGCATCGCCATTACTCCACCTCGACGCCATTATCCAGACCCCATCGTCGACACCTCATCGCCTCGCCTTGACCTCCTCTCCAACCTCTGTTCGCAACGCCAACACCCCGAACCCATTTCCTCCCCTGTTTTCGAACTCGAGAACAGAGCGCTGCTTCCATCGCCCCCCAGTCGCGTCGCCTTTGCTGCCCAGCGCGCCTCGCCGTCAGCATCGCACCGTCCTAGCAGCCGCCTTGCCCAGTCGCCGCCGCGTCTAGAGGCGCCGCCGCAATCCCCGAGCGTTCTCCCGCTCTCCTTTTCTCTCAGTTGAATTGAAGAAGAAGAAGTGGATTGGTCCTCTTCGCTGTTCGGTGTGTGTGCACAGCGGATCCGATTCTGCTGTGTGGTGCTCTGGCCGATCTGGTGTGCGGGAGAGACCCCATTGGTTCGATTGGCTGTTCTGTGTTCTGAGCGCATCCGATCTTGTTTTCCGTTCTGTGTTCTGTCCAGATCGGGTGTGGAGTTACCTTGAGTTGCTGTTGGTTCTTCGCACGGTCTTCGCACGTGCTTTTGAGGAGACTTCGCCGGATTATTTTTCTATCGGATCTATTCGTCTTCAATAAGGCAAGTATCTCTTGTACAATTTTGTTCTTCTAGTACAAGCCTTTGTAAAAATACCGCAAGTATATTATTTTTGACTCCAATTCGCATTCATAAGTCGAATTAATACCCGTTTCCATACCTAATCCGTCGATCTGTATTCACATGTGATCGTGAATACTTTGTTCTCATATGCATGACACGAACACAAACATAAATACAAACATATGTACTTTTAGGGGTTATACATATTGGTGTGAATGACTATTTTACCCTTATTAATAATTTTAGTGTTGTATATTATCCCTTAAATTTTGATTTAGTTTTATACATGTAATCAGTCACTTTGTAGTTACAATATTATTTTATATTACCCTAAAATATTATGAACCCACATATGTAATAATCAATTAGACCTATATATGTATTAATAAATTATACCCAAATATGACATTAAAACTACATGTTTCACATCTCATTACTTAAGAACATATTTCATGCATACTTCCCTGATGTTCCATGTCCATATCCTGACATCGTTCTCATTGTATTATGATCATATTAACAAAATTAATTTATGTAACAAGCCGGGGTATAAGGGAAAGATTTAAGTAGTGGGCAATATAGAAGAGCATACTCGGACGGGAGCTCGTGGTTTTCCGATGCAAGTTGCAAGTTACAAGTTGCAAGTTTGCGAATGATATGTTTATATGTTTCACACTATATGTTTACACTATGTTTGACTCGATATGTTTCACGTTATATGTTTGCACGTATCTCGATACAAGTTACCATTAATATGTTTTTCCTGAGTACGTGACCTATAAAACCCACCACTAAATCTAAACGAAATTGTATTGACTGTAGCAACCATGTAGTAAAAAGATGGATGCATGAAGTGATACCTAGATAGAATTAAACATTAGACGTAAGATTAACACGTGCACTTATATGATCCAATTACATGTTACATGTTCATGTTGATTCGATACTTGTTTACTTGTTTTATATGCCACTTGTTTCTTAATGCCTTGTTCATACCATGTTTACATATTGCTTTTCCCTTACTCTTGATTCCCTGCTCTTTCCTGCTTTTCTTTTGTTTTATTGTTGTTCCTGTTCCTTAGCTTGTACCCCCCTTGCGGCCCATAACTTGTATTAACGGGTCTTCTTGTTTCTATTTCCTTCTCTTTTTGTTATAATATACTTGCAGGCCCAAATGGAGAGTTACCAGAAGGTGTCGCTGACCAAGTGTTCTAGTTTATCATTATTATGTTATCTTTAGTTGTATTTTATTTCTTGCAACTATTTATTGTAACCGGGGTTGTTTGACCCGTAACTATTGTATTTTCCAGTTGTTGGTTATTTTTATGGAATATGTCACGAATTTTCATTATCAAATTGTGATTTACATGCTTGCGTGGATTGTTTTATTATCTTGTTGTTGAGTTTACTTGTACAGCTTATGAATGGTGTGTTCGCACCATTCGCTGGGCCTTAGTTTCGCGCCCGTATTTCCATGTTTTGGGAAGTGGGGCGTGACAGGAAGTGTGCAGCTCTCTTTGAATACCCCTTAATATGCCTTCAACGGTTGGGAGCGATCCTGCAGGTACTCAGGGATCTTAGTGCCTTTAACTACTGCAGCATCAACTTGAAGTAGTACCCCTTGCTTCGCACATTTGATAGTCTTCAGCATGGCCTTTATATCTGTTAGCTCCACTCCCTCAGGATTCAAGTATTCAACCCCCTCAGTATTCTGACTTCACCTTCATATTCAAAATGGAGAGAATAGCTTTTAAAGCTGAGCCACATCCCCTCCAAGGTCCTGATCCACTCTACCCCCAAAATGAGTTGGCTAGTACCCAAAGCGAGTACATGGAAGTTGGCTATTATCTTCACACCTTGACACAAGAATTCTACATTTTCACAAACACCTTCACACTGTAACTTCTCACCACCAGCTGCAATGACTTCGAAGGTTTTTCCTTTGATAATATGCAGCTTGATCTTCTTTACTAATACCGAATCAACAAAATTATGAGTAGTTCCAGTGTCAAATAGAGCAAATACCTCCTTGTTAGCTATGGTGCCTTGAAACCTCAGAGTTTGTGGCTCTGTAGATCCTTTGATAGCATGCAGAGAAATGGTGGGATGAGAAATGGTTTTGAGTTCAGCTTGAACTTGCTCTAGATCAGATTCCCCTTCTTCAGTGGCATCAACTAACTCTGTCTTTGGCTCAATTGCTGATTTGCTTTCTATAACTCTCCTTCAATCATCATGAGTGACCTCCCTTGGCAACGGTGTCCTCGAACCCACTTCTCATCACATCGAAAGCAAAGTCCCTTAGCCTTGCGATCTGCAATGAGCTTGTCAAAGGGAGTTAATTCTGTGGATTACTATGCTTGGGCTCAATGATGGTAGGCTTGTTAATGATAACTTGAAGGTTTCTGCTTGCTTGAGGGAAAGGAGTAGATCCCCCCTTAGTGAAAACTCCTGGATATCTCGCAACTTTTGTTTGGTACATTATAATTGTCTCCCTCGTCTGAGCTTCTCGATAGGCACTGCAAATAGTACTAGGGCATTTGAGAAAGACCTCTTGTTGAATCTCCGCTTTGAGTCCAGAAATGAAGCAATCAATTAACACAGGCATGTTCATGGGCTTGCTAAGATGGCTGTATCTAATGAACTCCTTGTAGTACTCTTGAACAGAGTTAGTTTGATGGAGTTTCAGTAGCATAGCCGTTGGATTGTGCAACTCCGATGGACCAAACTGGAGCAGCAACACCTCCTTCAGTGCTTCACACCCTATCTCCATGCCATAAGTTTTCTTAAATCACCGCCACCATATCAACGCCTCATCCCACAAGAAGTACACACAGAAATCTACTATTGGCGTTCATTAATCTTCTGGGTGTCGAAATGATGCTCAAGATGGAAGATCCAGTTACTGATGTCTCTGCTACCATCGAAAGTGGGGATCTCAAGTTTGGCATGTCGTGGGAAAATAGATTGGCATCTTTCATACTCCTCGTCTTCTCCTCTTCAGGTCCGGCGTCTATCATCGAACCTACCTTCTGGTCAAAGGACGTTCAAATCTGGGTGTTGATGGGTAGGAGGGGAGTGGGTTGTCTGGAATCTGCCATTCATCATTGATGGTCTACCCACGTTCCTGTCCATGACCGGTAGGGCTCTTTGGAGAAGGTATCAGATCTCGTCCACCTAGGTCTGCATCCTCGCTCCTTGCGCTTGTAGATCAACATTCAGGGACCCCAGTGAAACCTCAATACCTTCCATCCTAGGCTCTAGATTGGTTGAATTTTGAGATTCAACACCCACTGGGGTGGTACCTTTCGTCAATGGGCTCGATTCCCCATGTCCAGAGTTAACTCCAGACTCAGGGATGGATGAGCACACGATCAGATTTGATGGGTTCATTGGATTGCCAGGCTCTAATACGATTGATACATCCCCGAACCTGATCGGTGGTGGATCCCTCGTAGATCGAGTGATTGTCATAGCAACAACCTGTGATTGGTTGAAAAATAGTAATAGCAAGAAAATAAGGAAGGACAAGATGAACTGGAAGAGCAAATCAATTCATATTCATAATCAAAACCCATTACAATGCCAGTCCCCTTTAAAGAGATGAAGCTGCCTTTCCTTCCTTTTCTTTTGATCTGCCAATAGGGCGCTGCCCGTGTTTTCAAAAAGCAGACATAGTACTAACAGGCCTGGAAAAGTGTCAGGGCCTACCCACTGTGCTCCTGACCTATACCCTAGCTCCATATCAGCTCGAGCTCTGCCCCTAACATCTCTAGGATTGGTTTATTTACAACATTACTAACCCTTTTACAAGGAAAACCAACAAAGAAAGAAAATGACTAGGGGGCTGATACGCAACGACTGATATGTACAAAAAGTTCAAACCATTGCTGCTTAACAGATACAGTCTCACCACCGCCTCCTCGCCATCTTGAAACCCTAGCCCCTCGTCAGCTCCATCCTCCACCGCCTCCACCAGTGAACTCTACATCCAAACCCCCTCGTCTTCTGCAGCATACCCCAAAGATCCACCTTCGAAATCTTCCTCAAATCTGACGAAACCCTAGATCCTCGTCCTCCCAAAAAATTTCCCAATCTCATTCGGTCATCTTTTCCTCTTTCACCACTCCGATGCCCTACCCTATCTCCTGAGATTTCAATTAAAAAATAGTCAAAGGACTATTCGTTGTCTCTGCCATTAATCATCTGGTATAAAAAAAAATCCTTTCATTTGATTTTTTTCTTTCAATTCCTGTATTTGTGGTTACTAATTGGTGTGTTAAGTGTAAGTAATTGATGTGTTTGGTTTTAAAATTTTGTAGCACGAGAAATGAATGTACAACAAAAAAAACAACAACAAAGCCTTTTTCCCAACTAGTTGGGGTCGGCTACATAAATCCTGATTTTTCATTCTGCTCGGTTTAGCACAATATCTTCTATAAGGTCACAAGCTATCATATATTTTCTCACTGTTTCCACCAAAATTTTAGGTCTTCCTCTACCCCTACCTCTACCCTCAATACTTATCAAATCACTCTTTCTAATGTGGGCACTACTAGGTCTACGTGTGACATGTCCAAACCACCTGAGATGATTCTCTCTTAATTTATATTAGATTAGAGCTACCTTTAGCATGTCTCGTATATGCTCGTTTCTAATTCTATCCTTCTCTGTTTTACCACACATCCATCTTAGCATCCTCATCTCTGCTACACTCAATTTTTGGACATGTTGTTTCTTTGTTGCCCAACACTCTACTCCATACATCATTGCTGGTCTAGCAGCCGTCCTATAAATTTTTTCTTCAACTTCAAAGGTATACATTTGTCACACAAAACACTACTGGCACTTCTCCACTTAAGCCACCCTACCTATGTATAACATCTTCACAAATCTCCCATCTCTTTGTATAATCGAGCATAAATTTCGGAAATGGTCTCTCTTGGGTATCTCTTGGCCATCAAGTTTCACTACTTCCTTAGTTATGTTCTGAATATCAATAAAATTACACTCCATATACTCTGTTTTAGTTCTGCTTATCCTAAAGTCTCTAGCTTCCAATGTTTCTCTCCACAATTCTAATTTAGCAATGACTTCTGCTCTAGTCCCGTCCACTAAGACGATGTCATCGGCAAACAGCATACACCAAGGCACATCTTGTATTCCTCGCGTCAATTCATCCATAACCAAAGTAAAGAGGTAGAGGCTTAAAGCCGAACCTTGGTGTAAACCTACTATAATAAGAAAATCGTTGGTCTCTCCTATGGCTATTCTAAATGTGATCGTTGCCCTTTCATACATATCCTTAATTACCTCAATATACCGAATAGTTACTCTTTTATTATTTAACACCCACCATACTATGTTTCTAGGAACTTTATCATATGCTTTTTCTAGATCTATAAAAATCATATGTAGATCTTTCTTATTCTCCCTATATTTTTCTATAAGTCTCCTCAATACATAAATCGCTTCCATTGTTGACCTCCCAGGCATAAACTCAAACTGATTCTCAGACACTGTAGTTTCTAGTCTCAGTCTATATTCGATCACTCTCTCCTAAATTTTTATCGTATGACTTATTAATTTAATTTTTCGGTAGTTTGAGCAACTTTGTATATCTCCTTTATTTTTATATATAGGTACTAAAGTACTCTTTCTCCATTCATCGGGCATCTTCTTAGTCCTCCAAATTTTATTAAATATTGTTAGCCAACACACTCCTACCTTCCCAAGACACTTCCAAACTTCAATGGACATATCATCCAGTCCTAAAGCTTTTTGTATTTTCATCATTCCTAGAGCATTTCGAACCTCCGATGTCCTAATTCTACAAAAAAATATATGCTCTCGACTCTCCCTCGAGTCATCTATATTTAAGTTACCCACAACCTTTTCATTTAATAACTTATCAATGTAATTTCGGCATCTTCCCTATCTTTTACTAAGACTCTTGAATCATCACTCTTAATACACCTAATTGTATCGAGATATTTTGTTTTTCTATCACTTTATTTAGTAAGCTTATAAATGTTATTTTCTCCTTTTTTTGTTTCTAATTTTGTGTATAAATTATCATAAGATTTTTCTTTGCATCTCTTACAACTTTCTTAACTTCTTTTCTAACGGTCTTATATTTCTCCAAATCCTCTTCATTTCTATTCTTTTGCTATATTTTGAAGGTTGATTTTTTTTTTTCTCTCACAATATTTTGGATTTCTTCTTCCCACTACCATGTCTTTTTATTTAGCAACCCTTTACCTTTAGATTCTCCAAGTACCTCCTTTGAAATTTCTCTTCTGTACGTAGCCATTTTAATCCACATCATATTTGTCTCCCCTTCCCAATTTCATGATGCTCATTTAAGGACTTTCTCTCTAAAAACTTCTAGTTTATCTCCCTTCAAATTCCACCACTTAATTATTAGGTTCCTATTCTTCTTTCTCGCACATATGTGTTTCTCAATCTTAACATCCAATATCATTAATCTATGTTGTAAGGTTAAGCACGAGTAATGAATGTGTGAACATTAATGATTTCTAGTGTAGGAAACTAGATTTAGTAGCTTAATGCGCTGCAGTGATTATTAATTTGAGTGGTGCACGCCTAAGAGGGATTGAAGCTGAAAATGGAAGAAGAGAGTTCAAATCAGTTAGATATTTGAGGGTGTGAGAAATTGAATACATATCCTTATGATATTCTTTGACATTTCATGAACTCTGTCCTAATCCAGTTAGTTCTTTTTTCCTGGCCAAATGTACAGTTGATTCATTTGTTAAGTGTCATTTTCATTTATTCTTTATTGAATAATTTTGACTGTTAGTTAAAAATATAATGATCATAATTTCAACATTTGTTTTTTGTTTTTTGTTTTTTGTTTTTTTTTGTTTTTTGTCAGGTAAGTTTTTTTTGTTTTTTGTTTTTTGTCAGGTAAGTATAATGTTAATCTAATCAGTGTTGATATTTGAACCGGTACAAATTGGTGCTCATGCTTTTACATATGATCATGTTTATTGTCATTCGATGTCCGCCATTATCTGACAGGGAAGTATTTGGTTCTCACTAACTGATTTTTAAATTTGGTCCTTTGTTTTTGTGTGTGTCTTGGTTTAGACAATGATGACAAACACTTATTGAACGTATGATAATGTTTGTGACATTGGATACTTATGATCAATATGGGATGTGTGTGATGGTTGGATACTTATGATCTGTATTTATTTTTTAGCATGACTTATGTTGTTTGTATGTTGCAATTGAGGAATTTATATACCAATTTGATTGATATACCAATTGAGGAATTCAATTGAGGAATTTATTTACCAATTTGAATATATACCAATTATATTCAGTGAAGATGGTGAATTTGATTGATATACTAATTGAGCTTTGCAATCACATACGTGTTTCCGTTTAACATATATAGAGAAGTGCAACTCATAGTTAGAATAGTGAAGCTATGTGCATATGTCTGTGTGTATGTTGCCTTCTGTGAATGTCCAAGCCTTTCAATGCTATACTACTTTGAATTCCAACAGTATGTTTTGCTAGGAGTCTTTGAGCTCTCTAATAGTGTGACTGCACTAGAACAACTCTCTTGTATAGAAGGTATAGGCATAGATTAGATAGAAAAGAATTATCAACAGATCTCTGCGACAGTCAACCACTTTTCCTGCCCCATAGGGCCATAGATTATGTGATCGATGCTCTGTACATATTAGTTTCTTGGTGATATAACCTTCTCTCTGATCATGTTCTTTCCAATTTCTCTCTGATATGTCCAAGCCTTTCAATGTTATACCACTTATGCTGCATTGTTTTTTTTGTGTTATGAATTGAGGTAATTGATATGAATTGGGATATAAATTTGGTCTCTTGCTATTTTTTTTGTTGGTGTAGGCAGTGATGAGAAACACTTTGTTGGTCCCCTGCTATTTATTATGATGGGGGACCTTAATTTTTTTTCATAAAAGGTTGGCTGAAGCCCCCGGACCTTCATCTTTTCACTGTGATGATTGAATAGTTTCTTTGTGATTCTATAATTATGAAGGAGGGTGCGCAATTGAAGAGTCCCAATATATATGAAGGAGGGTGTATTTATGCATTTGAACTGATGCTTGATTACTTAATGAACTGATGCTTGATTATTTATGCATTTGAACTAGTTGGCATGACATTGCAGTGTAGCTTTAGTGACATCATATTGCTGCATTTGCTGAATTGATGTTTGCAATTTTTATAAATCCTTATCGACAAGTGTGTTTTGAGCCTACTATGCTTTGAAATAAAAATTTTGTTTGGCTAATGGTTGTGAAATCATGCAGCAACAAATACAAAAGGTGTGCTAAGCCCTGTTTTCATTTTTTTGTGATTGTCTACAGAAGAGGAGAAGTATCTTCAGAAGGAGAAGAAGTAGAAGAAACAGCAGTAGGAGTACTAATAGAAGAAGCTGCAGCAGCTACAAGGAGAAGAAGCTACGGGAGAAGCAGCATAGAAGGAGAAGAAGAACAACATCATAAGAAGGAGCATGAGAAGAAGAACAGTAGCATCACCCGGTAGAATAACAATAGCTTTATAGATGAATGTTATATAGGGATAGATAGCTTGGCTTGATAGACTAGCTGAGGGGTTGATTCATTTTCCACGTAGGGAAGCATAAAAGGAAAGCTCTTCGAGCTTCCCGTACGGTCGCCTATCGGCTCATCAACGTATCTCATTTTTGTTACAACATTTTTTGTTTGGCTGAATGTTACTGCATTTAGGGATGAATGTTAAAACAGCTTTGAATGTTCGAAACATATTTGTGGATGAATGTTACAACAACTTTGAATGGTATATAGGGATTGTTTATCACTAGATGTTGACACATTTTTTTGGTTTTTGTTAATGCATAGAAACACAAACCATTGCATTGCTGAATATATCTATACGAATCGGTCTTTCACATTCAGAGACACAATTTTTTCTCTGTATTTATACAATATCTATATAGGCATTTCGAGTGCCTCTAACAGTCCTAGTGACAACAAATTTATGCATTAGATACACTGATGCTTGATTATTTGACAATTTTGATAATTTTTTATTGACAAACATGTTCTGAGCCTACTAGTTCTCTTCGAATGTATATCAGTCAAATTCTTATTACAAAAAGAAATCTCAAATTTCCAAAATGAAAGTTCACATTTCCATGAAGTTGGGAAATTACATAATTGAGCATTACATGCTATTACACTCCAGCTTTCAACTCTCTCTCAGAGCATCCACAGTCGTTAGGCAAATTTGCATAAAATGCATATTTTTTCCAAAAATTGCCAGCAGTCGTTAAGCAAATATGCATATTTTGCCTTTTCTGCTACATAAATAGGCAAATATGCATATAGATATAGCAATAAGAGACGAAACATGATCTGTAATTTTTTAATATTTTTTAAAATTTATGGACGAAACATGATGTTTCGTCTGTAATTTTATTATTATTTTTAAGTTTTGTCCGATGAAATCCCGAATTTAAAAAAAAACTTAAATCTTAAGCTCTTAATTAGTTAGTTAATTAGTTTAGTTAGTATTTTAATTAAACTTTTAGTTAAATAATTAGTTAAATAATAACATAATTAAAAACTTAATTAACAAAAAAACCACCGTGGGACGAAACATCATGTTTCGTCTCATGTGAGTCCCACGCAAAAAAAAATATTTTAAAAAAAACCCTGTAGAAAATTCCAAAACATCCCAAAAAAAATCCAAAAAAAAAAAAAAAAAAATCGACGTACAAGATTGCTATATTTTTTCTTTTTTCCACTGCATCAAAACACCGAAATGCTATTTCCAAATATGCATATATGCATATTTTACATACAGTGACTGTGGATAATCTCAATCAACAAATCTTCACTTATCTCATCTACATCTTCGATAGACTTAACAATTAACATCAAAAGCCACCCAAAAAAATAACATCAAAAAGAATATTCATGGGAGAGTTGGGGTCGTAAACAAACAAACCCTAATTTTGTAACTGAGCAAACTCGTGCATTATACGGCCAAACTAAATCCATTAAACATCCCCGTTTCGTGCACGGCAAATCCCCCCCCCCCCCCCCCCCCCCCGCCCCCAAAAAAAAAGCCTCAACTTCTCTGTTAGGAAAAGAAACCTAAATCCAAAACCGCAACTCATCTTCTCTCTAATCAACTCCTCTCTGGACCTGCACTGCCCTATCTCTCGCATTCCCGTCGCCAGCGCACGATCGTGTCGGCACAGTTTGCCGTCGATCCAAGCGTACTCGTCCAATTGCCATTGTTGTGCTGCAGATTCACCGTCGATCCGTCCATTCTCGAAAGTTCCGCCGCCGTTTGCCATCGAACCAAGGGTAGCTGTCGAAACTCAAGAGTTGTGTCGCATACCTGCTGTCGATTCGTCGAATCTCGAAGGGCTTTGTTCAAACCACCCGAAACGATTCTCTCTTAACTTATATTGGATTAGAGCTACCTTTAACATGTCTCGTATATGCTCGTTTCTAATTCTATCCTTCCTTATTTTACCACACATTCATCTTAGCATCCTCATCTCTGCTACACTCATTTTTTGGACATATTGTTTCTTAGTTGCCCAACACTCTACTCCATACATCATTGCTGGTCTAGCAGCCGTCCTATAAAAAATTTTCTTCAACTTCAAAGGTATACATTTTTCACACAAAACACCACTGGCACTTCTCCATTTAAGCCACCCTGCCTATGTATAACATCTTCACAAATCTCGCCATCTTGTTGTATAATCGAGCCTAAATTTTGGAAACAGACTCTCTTAGGCATCTCTTGGCTATCAAGTTTCACTACTTCCTTAGTTGTGTTCTGAATATCAATAAAATTACACTCCATATACTCTGTTTTAGTTCTGCTTATCCTAAAGTCTCTAGCTTCCAAAGTTTCTCTCCAGAATTCTAATTTAGCATTGACTCGTGTTATAGTCTCGTCCACTAAGACGATGTCATCGGCAAATAGCATACCCCAAGGCACATCTTGTATTCCTCGTGTCAATTCATCCATAACCAAAGTAAAGAGGTAGAGGCTTAAAACCGAACCTTGGTCTAAACCTACTATAACAGGAAAATCGTTGGTCTCTCCTATGGTTGTTCTAATTGTGATCGTTGCCCCTTCATACATATCCTTAATTACCTAAATATACCGAATAGTTACTCTTTTATTATTTAACACCCACCATACTATGTCTCTAGGGACTTTATCATATGCTTTTTTCAAGATCTATAAAAATCATATGTAGATCTTTCTTATTCTCCCAATATTTTTCTATAAGTCTCCTCAATACATAAATTGCTTCCATTGTTGACCTCCCAGGCATAAACACAAACTGATTCTTAGACAGTGTAGTTTCTAGTCTCATTCTATGTTCGAACACTCTCTCCTAAATTTTTATCGTATGACTCATTAATTTAATTTCTCGGTAGTTTGAGCAAGTTTGTATATCTCCTTTATTTTTATATATAGGTACTAAATTACTCATTCTCCATTTATCGGGCATCTTCTTAGTCCTCCAAATTTTATTAAATAATTTTGTTAGCCAACACACTTCTACATTCCTAAGACACTTCCAAACTTCAATAGGTATATCATCCAGTCCTAAAGCTTTCATATTTTCATCCTTCCTAGAGCATTTCGAACCTCCAATGTCCTAATTCTACGAAAAAATATATGCTCTCGACTCTCCCTCGAGTCATTTATATTTAAGTTTCCCACAACCTTTTCATTTAATAACTTCTCCAAGTAATTTCGGCATATTCCTTATCTTTTACTAAGACTCTTGAATCCTCACTCTTAATACACCTAATTGTATCAAGATCTTTTGTTTTTCTATCACTTTGTTTAGCAAGCTTATAAATGTTATTTTCTACTTCTTTTATTTCTAATTTTGTGTATAAATTATCATAAGATTTTTCTTTGCATCTCTTACCGCTTTCTTAACTTCTTTTCTAACAGTCTTATATCTCTCTGAATTCTCTTCATTGCTATTCTTTTGCCATATCTTGGAGGTTGATCTTTTTTCTTTCACAATATTTTGGAGTTCTTCTTGCCACCACCATGTTTTCTATTTAGCAACCCTCTACCTTTAGATTCTCCAAGTACCTCCTTTGAAATTTCTCTTTTGTACGTAGCCATTTTAATCCACATCATATTTGTCTCCCCTTCCATCCACATCATATTTGTCTCCCCTTCCAAATTTCATGATGCTCATTTAAGGACTTTATCTCTAAAAACTTCTAGTTTATCTCCCTTTAAGTTCCACCACTTAATTATTAGGTTCCTAGTCTCCTTTCTCGCACATATGTGTTTCCCAATCTTAACATCCTATATTATTAATCTATGTTGTGAGGTTAAGCACGAGCAATGAATGTGTGAAACATTAATGATTTCTAGTGTAGGAAACTAGATTTAGTAGCTTAATGCGCTGCAGTGATTATTAATTTGGGTGGTGCACGCCTTAAAAGGGATTGGAGCTAAAAAGGGAAGAAGAGAGTTCAAATCAGTTAGATATTTGAGGGGGTGAGAAATTGAATACATATCCTCATGATACTCTTTGACATTTCATGAACTTTGTCCTAATCCAATTAGTTCTTTTTTCCTGGCCAAATGTACAGTTGATTCATTTGTTGAGTGTAATTTTCATTTATTCTTTATTGAATAATTTTGACTGCTAGTTAAAAATATAATGATCATACTTTCAACATTTGTTTTTTGTTTTTTGTTTTTTTGTTTTTTTGTTTTTTGTCAGGTAAGTTTTTTTGTTTTTTTGTTTTTTGTCAGGTAAGTATAATGTTAATCTAATCAGTGTTGATATTTGAACCAATACAAATTGGTGCTCATGCTTTTACATATGATCATGTCCGCATCTGCCATTATTTGACAGGGAAGTATTTGGTACTCACTAACTGATTTTTAAATTTGGTCCCTTGCTTTTTTGTGTCTTGGTTTAGGCAGTGATGACAAGCACTTATTGAACGTATGATAATGTTTGTGACATTGGATACTTATGATCAATATGGGATGTGTGTGATGGTTGGATACTTATGATCTGCATTTATTTTTTAGCATGACTTATGTTGTTTGTATGTTGCAATTGAGGAATTTATTTCTTGTCTTGACACATCACTTTGTATGAGAAAAATTTATCATACAAATATGATACTCACTTTTCTCTTATATATATATAGACAAACATTCCGTTGTGTACTAGTTATGGTGTGCACTCGGCCTTCGAGCCTTCGTATCGACGATCCGAACCGTTCACATTAATCTACACATCTAAATTAGTTTAAATATGTAAAATCAAGTTATTTGAAATTCATTTGTCCATCCATTATATCATTATTAAAAAAAACGACATTCAGTCATACAATTTTGTAACACTTCAATGAATGAGCAAATGAATTTCAATGACTTGATTTTATATATTTAGACTAATTTAAATGTGAAGATCAATATGTACGGTTCAGATTGTCGATATAAAAGCCCGAAGGCCGAGTGCACACCATAACTAGTGGACAACAGGAGAGAACTCTCTCTCTCTCTCTCTCTCTCTATATATATATATATATATATATATATATATATATATATATATATATATATATATATATATATATGGGTAAAAGGGATATGAGCAACTTGCTCAATTAGTAAATGAGCAAGTAATTATGTGGCATGCATGTGATACATTGGACAACTAACCCTTTTAAGAATTTTCTAATCACATGCATGTTACATCATCAATTGCTATTTACTAAATGAGCAAGTTGCTCATACCCCTTTTCCTATATATATATATATATATATATATATATATATATATATATATATATATATATATATATTAGTAAATGAGCAAGTGATTATGTGCCATGCATGTGATACATTGGATAACTAACTCTTTTAAGAATTTTCCAATCACATGCATGCCACATCATCAATTGCTTATTTACTAAAAGAGCAAGTTGCTCATACCCCTTTTTCCCTATATATATACTAGTATTATACACGTGTTGTGCACGTGGGGAAAATTTGGTGGTGGTTTTTTTTTGGGGGGGGGGCAAAAAAATTCTACCAGCACGTGCGTTGCACTGGTTGGGATATGGACAAATTACACTAAGGCCTTCTCCCATTATGGTAGTGTATATATATATATATATATATATGGAAAGCTTTGGTTGTGCACTCCTCTAGTGCACACGGCATGTGCACCAGGCCTTCGGGCGTTCATATCGCCAATCCGAACCGTTCACATTGATCTACACATCTAAATTAGTGTAAATATGTAAAATCAAATCATTTGAAATTCATTTACCCATCCATCATGTGACTATAAAAAACAATGATTTTCAGCCATATAATTCTGTAACACTTCAATGGATGGGTAAATAAATTTCAAATGATTTGATTTTACATATTTAGACTAATTTAGATGTGTAGATCAATGTGAACGGTTCGGATCGTCGATATGAATGCCCGAAGGCCTAGTGCACACAGGTAGTGCACAACCGAAGCTTTCCATATATATATATATATACTATTATTAAGCAAAGCCCCATTTTGGCGGCTTTTTACTACTATGCCCCCATCAACATAAAAGGCTAAAAAAATATCTAGGGTTATAAAATGTAATTTGCATGACTAATAGATTAAATTGTGCATGCACAATTTATTGTTCAATTTTTCTAATGCTCTCATACAGTGTGAAAGCTCAAACATTTAAACCATTTATTAAACATCAATCAAATGTGATGGTGGTAGTATTTAGTTCAGTTGATAAAATGCGTGACCATCCTACTACTACTATAGAAGTAATGATATTTGAGTTCGAATGTATCTTTTAAGGAATTGGCTTGGGATTGTGAACTGTGTAGCTAATAACTGATTCTACATCAAAACTCAAATTACAATCAACATTAGAAGAATGAAAATCCCGAAATTATGCACAATTTATTGTTCAATTTTTCTAATGCTCTCATACAGTGTGAAAGCTCAAACATTTAAACCATTTATTAACAGGTGCGAAAGCTCATGTGAAAGCTCAAACCTGTGTGAAAGCTCAAACATTTTTACCTGTGTCAAAGCTCAAACATCTAAGCTCAAACATTTAAACCATTTATTAAACATCAATCAAATGTGATGGTGGTAGTATTCAGTTCAGTTGATAAAATGCGTGACCATCCTACTACTACTATAGAAGTAATGATAATTGAGTTCGAATGTATCTTTTAAGGAATTGGCTTGGGATTGTGAACTGTGTAGCTAATAACTGATTCTACATCAAAACTCAAATTACAATCACCATTAGAAGAATGAAAAGCACGAAATTATGCACAATTTATTGTTCAATTTTTCTAATGCTCTCATACAGTGTGAAAGCTCAAACATTTAAACCATTTATTAACAGGTGCGAAAGCTCATGTGAAAGCTCAAACCTGTGTGAAAGCTCAAACATTTTTACCTATGTCAAAGCTCAAACATCTAAGCTCAAACATTTTTACCTGTGTGAAAACTCATAAAGGTGCTTAAAACATTTAAACCATTTATTAACAGGTGCTTAAAATTCATTCATACCTATTCATACCCATTCAAACCCTTTATTAACAGAAGGTTTTTCCATCCCCTGACTGCAGCAACAGAGAAACTGAATACATGTTAATTTGAACTGATTTGATCTAATTGTTTTATTCCAATTCAGTTTCTGTATGCGCAAAGAGTCAGAGCCATCTACAGTGTGTACGATATGTATCTGGAGTTGCTACAGCTCTATTAGGATCAGGAGGTATGTCACTTATTTTCTATAGTTTTTAGCACTTCAAACTATATATATCTTACTATTTTAACTCGAAAATATCTTACTATTTAAATTGTGCAGTATTTTAGCTACTGAATCATGGAAGATCTGTTTTCTATTAATTTTTGTTCAATGTTGCAGAATAGAACATGAAATTAAGAAGAAGAAAAGAAGAGACAAGACACCAGATTTAAGGTGGAAATCAGCTTAAATGAAGTAAATATGGGATTATTATTTACACAAGGATGGAATGTCAAGTATAGAACCTATATTGTAAACAAGATCTCTCAATTATAACCACTGTTGCTATTTAAATTGTGCAGTATTTTAGCTCCTATGTTTGAGTCTAATAAATTGTGCAGTATGATCATGATCTTCCTGTACTCATTAGGCTCAAACATTTAGCTCGAAAATGATCATGAACTTCCTGTGTGATCATAAATTGTGCAGTATGATCATGATCTTCCTGTATGATCATAAATTGTACAGTACGATATGTTTGAGTCTAATATATACCACTTCAAACTATATATATCTTACTATTTTAGCTCGAAAATATCTTACTATTTAAATTGTGCAGTATGATCATGATCTTCCTGTACTCATTAGGCTCAAACATTTAGCTCGAAAATATTTACCTCTAAGATATTTTCCTGTACCTATTAAGATCTGGTGTCTATAATTTCACCTGGCCCATTCAATGTTGTTCAATGTTGCAGAATATCTTCCTGTACCTATTAAGATCATGAACTTAATGACCCACCTTGCCTACATAGAGGTCAATTTTTCCTGGTGCACCACCAACAAAACCAAAATCCGCATCCGCCATTTCACTTGGACCATTCACTATACATCCCATGATAGCAATCTGGCAAAGAGATTACATATATAATTTAGATTGTATGTAACACCCAACCTTCATACAACAATGTGGTTTCTTCTGAAAATTTCTTGAAACTGCATGGAGGTCAAAACTTCCTTGATATCTTTCTGATACAATCATACAACAGTGTGGTTTCTTCTGAAAATTGTGTGCACACTTCATTGAACTAAATATCTTTGCTATTTAGACTTCTTAGAGAACAGGGGTTTCACATCTTCATAGGTATTTCACTTACAATAAACATATCCTTTTAATATTTTTCTAACAAAATTTTAGAAAAATACCTTCTAAATAGTATATTGATTGCAAAATATTTCTTTCCTTGAAACTGTATGAATAATGTTAAGCAAGCAATCAGATTATAAAGTTATAGCAGCTTCACAACTGTTTGCAAGAAATTTCATCCTCAAACTAGGAAAGAAATATTTTGCAATCAATATACTATTTGGAAGGTATTCTTTGAAAAGTTTTTTAGACAAATATTAAAAGGATATGTTTATTGTAAGTGAAATACCTATGGAGATGTGAAACCCTTGTTCTCTAAGAAGTCTAAATAGCAACAGTGTGCGCACAATTTCAGAAACTGCATGTTTAGTTCGTTTATGATATATATCATTCATTAGTAGTGTTCAGTTCAAAGACATTGGTTAATTAATATATACTTTTATCTATTTGTAACTCAGATCTTTGTTTGAGTCTAATATACAGGCATTTGTTTCTAATTTTGATAAATTTTACAATCCCACATGAACAAGGATCATGGGGAAGAAACAAAAGCAATAGTACAGCACTCTAATTCAGTTTCTGATTTAAGGTTCCCCATATTTCCAGGTAGACTATGCTCTTATGCTGGACATGGATAGCCTTGGTTTCAATGTTAAGGTGTGATTATTTTTTGAAAATTATTTCTTTTTTTTATTTCTAGCTACTGGTATATCATGAGTACACCTGGCAGCTTACTTATTTGCTATCATTCATTTACATATGTTAGATGATAGATTAGTTTAGTCCCACATTGAATAATGTATTGGTTTAGTATTCTCTTCTCTCCTATATATAGGAGACATATTGTACTCAGTTTAATCAATCAATAAAGAATTTTTTCCTATTCCTAATTCTAACATGGTATCAGAGCCTATCGTCCTATAAGGCCTATACTAATTTTATCCTCATCGTCGAGATGGAGTGGTTCTCATCTTCATCGGAATCACTCCATCTCCCGACATTTTTTTTCCTCTCCCGATTTTTGATCAAAACCCTAATCTCCCCCAAAACCATAAATCTCCAAAACCCTAGCCATCATCAACTATCTTCCCAAAAACCCTAAATCTCCAAAACCCTAGCCATCACAGCAAGCGACTACACCAACAACTTCGGCAACAAACGGTCCAAAACTCCATCTCCAACAACAAAATCATCAAAAAGCGAGGAGGCGGCCTCCCCTCCCTCTCCCACATCGACTATGTCTCAAGTTAGGGGTGAGATCCCATCATCGACTATGTCTCAAGTCAGGGGTGAGATCCCATTAGTCTATTTCTCAGTTCAGGGGTGAGATCCCATCACAAATTGGGATATGGAGATTCCGCCACTGTTCGGGGTGAGATCTCAACAGTGCGTCACCACTACTTTCTTCCGCAACACTCTACTTCTCAGTTTCCGTTACATGCGACATCAAGCGCCGTTTCTGCTTCACTTTGTCGTTTCTTCCATATCAACATCGTCAGTATTCCAAACTCTTATTCCTTGAACCAACTTGAGTTTGAGAGAGGGTGTTAGATGATAGATTAGTTTAGTCCCACATTGAATAATGTATTGGTTTAGTATTCTCCTCTCTCCTATTTATAGGAGACATATTGTACTCAGTTTAATCAATCAATAAAGAATTTTTTCCTATTCCTAATTCTAACAACATATAACATGTGCTTTTAACTGCTTGACAATCAACTGAAAAAAAGTGATGTGTATATTTATATGTACAAAATAAAATGTAAATCTGTTGCTTACATGCGTTTGTGGGGATTTCATCTGCAGATAACCGTGTCAGTAGTTAGAGAATGGGCTGCATCTCATAATAGTAAAGTTCTTTAGGTACTTTTATATATATTTCTTTGACTCATCTGTTCATCCACTTATTATTACTGTCATCATCCGAGATCATAATTTTGTGAAAACCCCAGTAATTACCTGGTCTTTATGTTTCAGGGATAAAGTTAAAGCCTGCTTTTAGTTCCTTCCATTACAAAATCCCCACTGAGAAGATGCCAAGAAATGCCTATTTGAGTGATATTGAGAGACAAGCAAGATCTGCATCCCCATATCATGTAGTATCTAATAATCAAGAAGGTATCCTACCGAAACTAATATTCTTTTATAAATTAAAATCATTGTCAATGATGTTCTAATTAATATGCACCTTTCAACAGTTCATCATGGCAGACATAATTTGACAACAGTTCATCCGGCAAGGAGACGCCATAACTGTGCTAGAAATTATGTCGACATTAACATGATGCCAGTACACATGTTACCAGAACCCAAATTCTGCGAAAAATGTGGTGCTAAGTTGTTTTCATCTGAAACAAAAGAGATATGTTGTAGGAATGGAAAAATCTCACTGCCACAACTTACAACGCCTATCGAATTGAAGATGTTATATACTGATCAGAGTGAGGAGGGGAAGCATTTCAGACATAACATTCGGACATACAATCATATGTTTGCCTTCACTTCGATGGGAGTTCATTACGATGCAAGTCTCGCCAATGGCTGTGACGGAATCTATACTTTTAGAGCCCAAGGGGCGATATACCATAGGATAGGAAGTCTACTACCTGTTCAACGCCCTAATTGGATAGGTAGCCTACAACCTGCTGGACCCCCTATGCCAAGATATCTACAATTGTACATATATGATACTGAGCATGAAATTGAAAATAGAATGAGGGAAAATACTGGGATGCAGACACACATAGTTGAAAAATTGAAGACGATCTTAAATCACCATAACCCTTTCGTGCATCAATTTAGGCGAATGGCTGTGAGAGAGGACTTACCAAATTGTAGATTGTTGCTTAAAGACCAATCCTTGGGAGCAGTACAATCTTCCTATAGCATCTCAGGTTGCAGCAATTATAGTCGGAGGTGAAGATCTAACAAATGTTGGGCCCCGGGAGACTATTGTGGAAACAATGGAAGGCAACTTACAGCTGATTCCAGACACGGTCGGTTAATATGATCCTCTCTAGTACCCACTTTTACTTCTGTATGGGAACTATGGATGGGATGTCAACACCCATTGTTTAAATGGACATCAAGTTACCTGCCGGGAATTTTATTCGTATATGCTTCAGGTAGTGTACTAATATGAACTATATATATTTCTCTTTCATACTATACTGATAAATAATGTTTTTGTTACAATTGCAGATTAGAGCAAATGATACATCAATACTACTTCGTGCCGGCAGATTACTACAATAATTTATTGTGGACACTTACGTGAAAATTGAGATGCAAAGGTTACGATTTTTGCGGGCCAATCAAAAAACTATTAGAGCGGAGTTGTACCAAGGGTTACAGGATTTATTCAATGCGGGAGTACGAAATGCATGTATGTAATTAGTACATTGAAAACCTTATTATTTTTTTCCTTTTCCACCTGTATTTTATAGTGAATGGGAAGCTAATAGAAAAATACTTTTCCACTGTATTTATAGGTTCAACCGGAAGAAAAATTATACTTCCCTCTTCGTATGTTGGTAGCCCGAGAGACATGTATAACTGGTATCAAGATGCCATGGCTTTAGTTCAGAGGTATGGAAAACCAGATCTATTTATTACAATGACATGTAATCCATCATGGGATGAAATAACAAATGAATTGTTCTTGGGACAAGACCCTCAAGATAGGCCTGACTTGACAGCAAGGGTTTTCAAAGCAAAGCTAGAAGAACTAAAAAAAGATATTCATACCAGCGGAGTTCTAGGTTATGTTGCAACTCATGTCCATGTAGTCGAGTTCCAAAAACGTGGATTTCCCCGTGTTCATATATTGGTCATTCTGAACGAACAAGACAAGCTGAATAATTCTGACGAGTACGACCACATTGTACGGGCAGAGATTCCAGACCCAAATGTTGAACCTGAACTATATGAAATAGTTAAAAAGCATATGCTACATGGATCATGTGGTATAGTGAAACCAAATTCTCCTTGCATGAGGGAAAACAAGTGCAAAAAGGGATATCCGCGCCAATTTGCGGAGCAAACAGTACAAGGAGATGATTCGTATCCATTATATAGAAGACGTGATAATGGGATTAGTATAGAGAAACACGGCATCTCCTTGGATAATCGATGGGTGGTTCCATATAATCCTTGGCTTTTGAAAAAATATAATTGTCATATCAATGTTGAAATATGCTCCAGTATCACGGCCGTGAAGTATTTATACAAGTACATATACAAGGGACCAGACCGAATCTCTTTTCAGATACGTAGAGAAACCGATCAAAATGATGAGATATCACAGTTTCTAGATGCACGTTGGGTTTGCCTACAGGAAGCATTGTGGAGGACTTTTAAGTTTCCAGTGCACAAAATATATCTAAGTGTGATAGCTCTTCATATACATCTTCCAAATATGCAACAATTGACATACTATGCCGATCAACTGCTCGATGATGTTCTCAATAATGTGCAAACTTCAAAGACAATGTTGACTGAGTTTTTTCAAAAGAATTCAGAAGATCCTGAAGCAAGAAATTTATTATATCGAGAATTTCCAGAAAAATATTGGTGGGTATCTGGAGATAAAAAATGGCAAAAGAGAGCAACTACGCAACGAGCCATTGGTAGACTTTACACGGTTCCGCCAAATGAAGGAGACCGATATTATTTGCGCATCATACTGAATCATGTTAGGGGACCAGTCTCATTTGATGATCTTCTTACAGTAGATGGGGTATCCTACTCCACTTTTAAGGAATCAGCTGAAAAGAGGGGGTTCTTAGAAAATGACAACAGCGTACGAGAATGTTTAATAGAAGCGGCAACTACACATATGCCATCAGCGCTCCGGAGATTGTTTGCTACACTTTTGTTGTATTGTCAACCTACTGGTGTGCTGCAGTTGTGGACTGAGTTCCACCCATATATGATGGAAGATTACTCATCACGAGTATCGTGAATGTGAATTCAAGCATGAATCGACTATTACGTGATCTAAACAGCATACTTCAACAGTATGATAAATGTAATGCAGATTATGGTCTCCCTGTACCCACATTTGATGATTTTACAAGTGGATCTACACGACAAATGATTGAAGATGAGAGATCCATTATTGTTACGGATGATGATTTAAGCTGTATAAATTTGTTGAATTCGGGTCAGAAGCATGATTTTGATGTGATCATCGAAGCTGTTAATTCGAAAAAAGAGATGGTATTCTTCATTGACGGTCCAGGTGGTACTGGCAAGTCTTTTTTGTATAGAGCGGTGTTAGCTTACCTTAGAAAAGAAGGACATATTGCATTAGCAACAGCATCGTCCGGAATCGCAGCCACGATATTACCGGGGGGAAGAACTGCTCACTCTAGGTTCAAAATTCCTATTAAAATTGGGCCTAAATCAACTTGCTATATTGGTAAACAGGACGACACAACCGATCTCTTACGAAGTAGCAGTGTTATACTTTGGGACGAGGCAACAATGGTACATCGGTATGCTTTTGAAGGATTTGACAGAACCTTAAGAGATTTGACAGAAAAGGACGTCCCTTTTGGAGGTAAAATTGTTATACTTGGAGGTGATTTTAGACAAGTGCTACCAGTAGTACAGAATGGTACAAAATCGCAAACTGTAGATGCATGTATTGTCAAGTCTGCAATTTAGGAAAGTGTAAATGTTATCCATCTTACAGAAAATATGCGATCAAGAACTGATCCTAACTTCACAAGCATTTTGAAAGATATCGGAGACGGGGCAGCGACTACATATGAAAATGAAATGGTAAGAATTCTGGATGAAATGGTTATACCATGGACAGGTGACGATACCATAACTCATTTAGTCAACACTATTTATCCAAATATTTGTGAGAATGTGAATGACAAGAGCTACATGGTGGAAAGAGCTATAATGGCACCAACTAATGAGTCCGTGGATAGTATAAACAACACTACCGTCAATACTTTTCCAAGTGATTGTAATCTAAATTAGTTTTAATCTCTTCTATGTAAAGGCTTTGACTATTTATAAAAATAAATAAAGATTTTCCTATGTATCCATCTCTACTAACATAAATTTAAACTATACCATTGTCAGGTGATGAGAAAGTATATTATTCTTTCGACAGCATAGAGGATGACGAGAGAAATCTATACCAACAAGAATTTTTGAATGAGATTTCTCCAGGAGGATTGCCACCACATAAGCTAATTTTGAAATACGGGGCACCAATAATTCTTCTACGAAATATTGACCCAAAAGCAGGTCTTTGCAACTGTACAAGATTATTGTGTCAAGGTTTTTATCAGTACTTGATCGATGCAGAAATTGTTACTGGAATTTCAGCAGGAACACGAGTTTCCCTTCCTAGAATACCACTAAAACCTTCGGAAAGCATAAGCTTGCCGTTCAAACTAATTAGAAAACAATTTTCTGTGCGTCTGTGTTTCGCTATGACCATAAATAAAGCACAGGGACAAACTATACCGTTCGCGGGGATTTATTTAAAAGATCATGTTTTCAGTCATGGGCAACTTTACGTGGCTTTGTCAAGAGGAGTTTCAATGAACTCCACCAAGATAGCTATTCGTGAAGGAAAATTGTCCGGACAAGATGGAACATACACAAGAAATGTTGTCTACAAAGAAGTGTTATTCAATTAGAATGCTCAGTTGTAGTTTTGTTATGGTTGGTACTACATACTCTTCTATGCACTTTTCAATGCATTTTGAATTTTGTATATCGTATAATGTATAATTGAAGTTTGATTATATAATCGTTCACACTTATATTCTATAATTGAAGCCTGCTATTTTCCAAGTTAAATGTTTTACTATTTCTTTTCTTATACGATATACATATTCATTTAATTTAATGACTAAATTTTTTATAGATGTGCATCGCACGTGCATTATACTAGTGTATATATATATACTCTTTAAAAATTCAATTAAGAAATAGAATAAATTGAAGTGAACCTTCCTGAATTTTTATGTTTTGACATGCAACTAGTTTTTTTTAAGTGACTCCCTCATCTTGCTTTCTTGGCAACTAACTCTCCACTGTTCGTTTTGTTCGTTTTGTAGGTAGTATTACTTTTGGGCTGAACTGATACTTTGCTTATTAGAAAAAGAGCAATGCTATACTTAGAGCATCCACAGTCGTGGGCTAAATACCCAAAATTTGGAAAATTTGGGAAAAAACGAGCTGCAGTCGTCGTCCAAATACCCAAAATTTGGGTATACGATGAATAGTGCCGTGCCAAATATAGCAGGCGATTTGGCCAAATGGAAAATATAGCTAACGCAAAATTATCTTCCGTCCGAACCAATTGACGGAAGATAATCTTCCGTCTCGTACAGATAGTACTGACTCCAATGATTTTTTAAGCTTTTGAAAAAAAAAAAAAAAAAATTTAAAAAACACAGTTCATGAGCGGTGGCAGGAGGAGGGGTGGAGATGGTGATGGCGTCGAGGGGTAACGACGAGGTGCTCGGAGGTTGACGTTGGTTGCAGTGGTGGCCGTCGACTTCGATGGTGATTGAGTTTGGTGACGGCAAAGTGGAGCTTCGACGGTGCTACGACAGTGAGGAGGAGAGGAGGAGATGGCAGCGACTGCGATGGATCTGTAGCTTTGGGGTGGTTGACGACGATGGTGAGCTTGGGTTTTGGCTTCGGTGAAGACGAACAGGAGGAGCACGGCGGTGATGGGTTCGATGGATGCAGGCGTCGAGCTGGCGACAACGAGAGAAGGGGAACTCGGTTGACGTTGGAGTTCTGTGAGCGGCGAGGAGGAGCTTCGGCGAGAGGGGAGGCGGCAATGGCGATGGAGAAGCTTCGGCGAGAGGGGAGGCGGCAATGGCGATGGAGAAGAGGTGACGGCAATGGTGCGTTATGATTCGTTGATGGTTTTTTTATAATAAAAAAAAAAAAAAAAATTAAAAGGAAGCTTCAGACGGTGAATAATGTACCGTCTATTAACATTAACGGTGCTTTATCACCCGTTGGTGGGTTTTTTTTTAAAAAAAAAAAAAAAATTAAACGGAAGTCAACTGACGGTGGATAATCTTCCGTGTGATGTAATTAACGGTGCATCATCAACCGTTGTTGGTTTTTTTTTTTTTTTTTTATAAAAAAAATTTAAAAGGAAGTCAACCGACGATGAATAATGTGCCGTGTGATCTAATTGACGGTCGTTTTTTCTCCGTCGTTGGGTTTTCAAAAAAAAAAAAAAAAAATAGATAAAGAAACGGCCAATCTTATACCGTCCTATAAGATTGACGATAGATAATCTTCCGTCGTTTGAACGAAAACAAACGACCAATCGAAAATAGCTTGAAAATAGCTTGAACGACTGCAGCAACATTCTTTTTTTTCTATTTCCAAATATCCAAATATCCAAAATTTGGCTTCAACGACTGTGGATGCTCTTACTACATATTTTACATCCTCTTATTTTACAACATATTTGGACATTAAAACCTCCCCAAGTTTTGAATGACAAATAGTCATTTCACAATAGAATAACAATTTTTGACAAGAAACACAGAGCCTAGTGGAGTCAATTGCCAAGTAAACATTCCTCAAAGAGATGAAACAATCACTTTCAAAAGTTAAGATTTATCTTCCCAAGCATGAAAACTGAGCGGATAAGATATCTGCAGTGTGAAAGCCATACAGATACTCATTCAGGAGTCTGTGCCTAAAATTGGTCCCAACTCACAGGGATAGCCCATCTTTTTCTGGTCCCATTGTTGGCCATTTTCAAGGATAGCCATTGGTACCAAATGGTCAAAGAGAAACAAGAGAATTGATGTCATAAATATAGGTTGATGGGCAGGAATATTTTAACATCAAAGTGGTCAGTTGTCAGGTCTTCCATTCAAGTAATAATCACCAGGGAAAAAAAAAAAGGACCCAGACCCTAAATTCTATAAAGTACTAATCACATGATTTTACATCTGGGCCTTCTCATATAAAAGAATTGTTACAACAAAATGTTTACAAAATTCTTTTTACAAAGAAAGATAGAGAGGCACAGGAAAACCGAGAAGGAAACAGAGAAGAGAAATCCGAAAGAAAAAGAAAAGGAAAATAAATTAAACAACTTACAATAAGCAAATGAAAAGTACAACTCCCAAGAAGCCGAGGCCTGTGTACCACACAGTGTCCTTAAAACAGATTTCGCCTCTCTCCGGTTGCTGGATTGAACGGAGGCGTCTGTCTCCCAGGATGCAACGGCTTGGAGCGATCCCGTAGGCACCACGTACCACTCCCGAACTGATTAGCAGCGTTTGAACCTATCACCTGACTTACCAACACAAGGACGGACGAACAGTACAGAAGAGAAGGAGAGAAAATGATATGGTTTTGTGCAGGGAAGAAAGTAAGGGGAAGGCCTCTATTTATAGAGCCTGGGTTAGACAAGGCATTAACAGCCTTCATTGTAACGGCAGACAAGGCATTAACAGCCTTCACTGTAACGGCAGACAAGGCATTAACAGCCTTCATTGTAACGGCAGACAAGGCATTAACAGCCTTTAACAGCCTTCACTGTAACGGCAGACAATGAATTGAATGCCTTCAGCGTAACGGCAGACAAAATATTAAATACAGCACTGAAACGGCAGACAGAACCGTTTCTGCATTCATTTCAGCCGTTACAAAAAGAAAACTGTAGCAAAAAGTGGCTCTGCACGGGGTGGGATCAAATCGGTCCGGCATTCGTGTCCGCAGGTCGTGCGGGCGCACACAAGTCGCATGTAAACGGGTCCGTGATTTGCACCCCCCCCCCTGCGCGCGCGAGAGAGAGCCTCTCTTCTAGCCATCTTACAATGCTTAGAAGGAGAATACTATATATCCTCTTCTATTTCCTTTGTTATTTCCGATGTGGGACTAAGTTCCCTTTAACCCATTTTCAAGAATGAAAACGTCTCACTTTGAGAGACAATTTCTCATTCACCCCTTAACCGATTTTAGCGAACCAATATATGATTTTGATCTACTCACGAAGGAGAACACAAATCAATCAAGATCTCTCAATAATTCATTGAGGATCTTACTCAAAAAATTGCTCAAAAATCGGTTCGAAAATAGTGTATAAAACACTCATTTTCTAACAATCCCCACATGAATGAAAATTGACGACCACAGACAGGACAGACTGACACGACAGACTGACACGACGGACTGACCCGACAGACTTGGTGATAGAATTCAACGATTGATTTCTGCATAGGATAGGTAGGTGTTACCCTTTGAACCTTCCCTTATGAAAATATGTTTACTTTACTAACTAAACAGTAGACGCGATGTCTTTGAACTGTTCTGCCATTTGTGTAAACGATGACATATCTCACACAGAAATCTTTCTAACGCTTTTTCAGTTCTCACTGTTATGTTCGTTTTGGCCATGAACATACGCCTGGTTCTGCAAGATTTTAACAGGAATATTGCCCTATATTATTCCCTTGGAAGCGGCCCTTCTTCCATCTTACATAGGTGATTTCTTACTTAAGAGTAACCCGCATTACTCTGCTCGGATATCCGACGCATAAGAATCATTAAAAGCCTAGCTTAACCTGTTACCTTGCGGGCATCACTGTTTCATCATGGGAATGGACATGGAAAATCCCCACAGTGATCTAACTTGGTCTTTACAATTTAGTTGTCCCTTTGAACCTAGATCTTGGGATCTCCAGTCAACTAGGTTGGGTTTCCATTGTATCGACTTATTCTTTCATGGGCTTTAGTCCCATTCCCCTCGATGATTTATCAACTAACTCTCTGTTTAACCCTTTGGTTAGTGGATCCGCAATGTTATCTTTTGACTTTACATAGTCCACAGAGATAACCCCAGTAGAGAGTAGTTGTCTAATGGTATTATGTCTTCGACGAATATGTCTAGATTTACCATTATACATATTGCTCTGTGCTCTACAAATTGCAGATTGACTATCTGAATGTATGCAGATTGGAGGCACAGGCTTCGTCCACCTTGGAATATCTTCAAGGAAGTGGCGTAACCATTCAGCCTCTTCCCCACATTTGTCTAATGCGATAAATTCTGATTCCATCGTGGATTTAGCGATCACTGTTTGTTTCGAGGATTTCCAAGAAACTGCTGCACCACCTAGTGTAAACACATAGCCACTAGTGGATTTTGAATTATCACTCGATATCCAGTTCGCATCACTGTATCCTTCAAGTACAGCCGGATATCTCGTATAGTGCAGCCCGTAGTTACGAGTAAAACGCAAGTACTTCAGTACTCTTATAATTGCTTGCCAATGCTCGCTTCCAGGATTACTCGTGTATCTGCTTAGTTTACTTACTGCATAGGCTATGTCTGGTCTTGTACAACTCATTAAGTACATTAGACTGCCTATGATTCTAGAGTATTCTACTTGAGAAATACTCTCCCCTTTATTCTTGGATAAGTGTAAAGTTAGATCTATTGGAGTTCTCGCAATTCCAGAATTATCTTTATCAAATTTTCCAAGAATATTGTCAACATAATGTGACTGGCTTAAAATAAGCTCGTCTGATGTTCTTGTGATTTTAATTCCCAATATAACATCAGCTAGCCCCATGTCTTTCATGTCAAACCTCGAGTTTAACATGTTTTTAACAGATTTAATTATCTGATCATTGCTTCCAATAATAAGCATGTCATCTACATACAAACATATAATGACATATCCATCTTCTGTGTCTTTGACATATACACATTTGTCACATTCATTGATCTTGAAGCCATTTGTCATCATGACATTATCAAATTTTTCATGCCACTGTTTTGGAGCTTGTTTCAAGCCATATAATGACTTCACCAGTTTACACACTTTCTTTTCATGTCCTGGAGATGAAAAACCCTCAGGTTGTTCCATGTAGATTTCTTCATCTAAATCTCCATTAAGAAAAGCTGTTTTTACATCCATTTGATGTACTTCAAGATTGCGTAGAGCTGCTACGGCAAGTACCATCCTAATGGAATTTATTCTCGTCACAGGAGAATATGTATCAAAGTAATCAAGACCTTCTTTTTGTTTATAACCTTTAATTACAAGTCTTGCCTTGTATTTATCAATTGATCCATCAGGTTTTATTTTTCTCTTGAAGATCTACTTGGAACCCAAAGGTTTACTACCTGGTGGAAGATCCACTAGTTCCCAAGTATGGTTTTGCAAGATAGAATCAATTTCACTCTTGATGGCTTCTTTCCATTGAGGACCATCACTAGAGTTCACTGCTTCCTTGAAGGTTTGGGGTTCTTCTTCAAGCATAAAAGTCAAGAAATCCGGACCAAAAGATTTTTCCGTTCTTGTTCTTTTACTGCGTCGAGGTTCCTCCTCGACTTCTTCATTTTGGTCTTCACTATCTTCACTGATAGTCTCATGTGTTCGTTTGGAGGAACTTGCTTCCTCCTTTGACTTACATGGAAATACATCTTCAAATAACGATGCATTTCTAGATTCCATTATCGTGTTCTTTGATATCTCAGTGATATCGGATTTGTATACCAAGAACCGATAGGCACTACTGTTAAGTGCATAACCAATGAAAATACAATCAACTGTTTTTGGTCCTATTTTCATTTTCTTAGGTGGGGGTACTACCACCTTGGCAAGACATCCCCACATTCGCAAGTAATTGTAGGATGGCTTTCTTCCTTTCCATAATTCATATGGAGTTTTATCTTCTTTCCTTTTGGGCACCTTATTCAAAAGGTAGTTAGCTGAAAGAATAGCTTCTTCCCACAAGTTTGGTGGTAAACCAGAACTTATTAACATCGCATTCATCATTTCTTTCAATGTACGATTCTTTCTCTCAACAACACCGTTGGACTGAGGAGAATAAGGCGCTGTGGTTTCATGTATAATCCCATGCTTAGCACATGTGTCAGCAAATGGCGATTCATACTCTCCACCTCGGTCGCTTCTTAGCGCCTTAATTTTCTTATTGAGTTGATTTTCAACCTCATTTTTATAGAGAACAAATTTCTCTATAGCTTCATCTTTGCTTTTAAGCAAGTATACATAGCAATATTTTGTGCTATCATCTATGAAGGTAATAAAATATTTATTACCACCTCTTGTTTGTATCATTTTCAAATCACAAATATCAGTGTGAATTAGATCAAGTGGTTCGGTGTTTCTTTCAACACTTTTAAATGATGATCTTGTTAGTTTTGTCTCAACACAAGTTTCACATTTGTGTTTGGAATCAATTTGGAACGTTGGTATGTGATTCAAGTTAATTAGTCTTCGCAAAGTATCATAATTAACATGTCCTAGTCTACCATGCCATAAATTGGAAGACTCAAGCAAATAAGTAGAAGAGCTAGCTTTATTCATATTATTGACCATGGTCATTACATTGAGTTTGAACATTCCACCACTCATATATCCTCTACCAACATACATTCCACTTTTAGACAAAACAAATTTGTTTGACTCGAACACTAAACGAAAAACCGTGGTTGTTAAGCAACGAACCAGATACCAGGTTCTTACGGATTTCAGGAACATATGCAACATTGTTCAGAGTCAGTTCCTTTCCAGAAGTCATCTTCAAGATCACCTTGCCTTGGCCCTTTATTTCTGATGTAGCCGAGTTCCCCATAAACATTTTCTCCCCATTCTCTAATGGTTCGAAAGTGGAGAACATACTTCTATTGGAGCACACATGTCGAGTAGCTCCAGTGTCAATCCACCATTCCTTCGGATTTGAACCTAACATATTCACTTCTGATATCACAGCTGAGAGGTTGATATCGGAGACATCTTGAGCAATTTCTTGAACCAAGTTTGCTTCTCTGTTCCTGTTCCTCTTGGGAAGTCTGCATTCAGTGGACTTGTGACCCATTTTGTCACAATTGAAGCACTTGCCTTGAAACTTCGGCTTCTTGGAGATTCCTCCCTTAGGCCCCAACTTCGGACCCTTGTTGTTGTGCTTGTTGGAACGTTGTTTATGTTCCATTACATTTGCCTTTGCTGCATGGCTGATGAGTCCAACTTTTTCAGATCCCCTATTGTCTTCTTCAATACGAAGCCTGACAATGAAATCTTCAATGCCCATTTCTTTTCGCTTATGCTTTAGGTAATTCTTAAAGTCTTTCCAACCTTGTGGTAATTTTTCAATTATACAAGCCACTTGGAAACTTTCACTTAAGTTCATACCTTCAGCATGAATCTCATGCAAGATTAGTTGTAGTTCTTGAACTTGACTGATTACTGTTTTAGAATCTACCATTTTATAGTCTAGGAAGCGGCCCACAATGAATTTCTTGGCGCCGGCATCCTCAGTTTTATATTTATGTTCTAGTGATTCCCAAAGTTCTTTAGCTGTTCTTTTGTCAATGTAAACATTATACAAAGAGTCGGCTAATCCGTTCATTATGTAATTTCTACACAAGTAATCAGCATTTTTCCAAGCATCCACAGCGGCAATGACTTGGTTATCCTGCTCATCTTTCTTAAGATCTGGAGCATCTTCGTTCAAGAACCTTGCAAGATTCAGTGTGGTCAGATAGAACATCATCTTCTGTTGCCACCTCTTAAAGTTCTGCCCGTTGAACTTCTCAGGTTTCTCCCCATGGGAGACTGAGACAGGTACAACGGCGGGCATTGGCACTCGTGCCGCAGCAGCAATCGGTTCTTGCGTTGTATCAACAACCGGCACATAGACCGTTTCAGACACAACAGCATTGTCCAATGCAGTAGTCATCGTGAATCTGAAATTTACACAACACGAGTGTAAGTTTTCCAGATAAAAGAAATAAAAAGAAAAACCGTGCCTCAAAATCGAAAATGAAAGAAATCGAAAATCTGTTTTAAGTTTGTTACAACAAAATGTTTACAAAATTCTTTTTACAAAGAAAGATAGAGAGGCACAGGAAAACCGAGAAGGGAACAGAGAAGAGAAATCCGAAAGAAAAAGAAAAGGAAAATAAATTAAACAACTTACAATAAGCAAATGAAAAGTACAACTCCCAAGAAGCCGAGGCCTGTGTACCACACAGTGTCCTTAAAACAGATTTCGCCTCTCTCCGGTTGCTGGATTGAACGGAGGCGTCTGTCTCCCAGGATGCAACGGCTTGGAGCGATCCCGTAGGCACCACGTACCACTCCCGAACTGATTAGCAGCGTTTGAACCTATCACCTGACTTACCAACACAAGGACGGACGAACAGTACAGAAGAGAAGGAGAGAAAATGATATGGTTTTGTGCAGGGAAGAAAGTAAGGGGAAGGCCTCTATTTATAGAGCCTGGGTTAGACAAGGCATTAACAGCCTTCATTGTAACTGCAGACAAGGCATTAACAGCCTTCACTGTAACGGCAGACAAGGCATTAACAGCCTTCATTGTAACGGCAGACAAGGCATTAACAGCCTTTAACAGCCTTCACTGTAACGGCAGACAATGAATTGAATGCCTTCAGCGTAACGGCAGACAAAATATTAAATACAGCACTGAAACGGCAGACAGAACCGTTTCTGCATTCATTTCAGCCGTTACAAAAAGAAAACTGTAGCAAAAAGTGGCTCTGCACGGGGTGGGATCAAATCGGTCCGGCATTCGTGTCCGCAGGTCGTGCGGGCGCACACAAGTCGCATGTAAACCGGTCCGTGATTTGCACCCCCCCCCCCCCTGCGCGCGCGAGAGAGAGCCTCTCTTCTAGCCATCTTACAATGCTTAGAAGGAGAATACTATATATCCTCTTCTATTTCCTTTGTTATTTCCGATGTGGGACTAAGTTCCCTTTAACCCATTTTCAAGAATGAAAACGTCTCACTTTGAGAGACAATTTCTCATTCACCCCTTAACCGATTTTAGCGAACCAATATATGATTTTGATCTACTCACGAAGGAGAACACAAATCAATCAAGATCTCTCAATAATTCATTGAGGATCTTACTCAAAAAATTGCTCAAAAATCGGTTCGAAAATAGTGTATAAAACACTCATTTTCTAACAAGAATTTCTTGTATTCATGTAAATTACATTTTCCATATTAACTCCTAGAATGATTAATGTTTCCACATTAATCCTTCAATCTTGATATTCCAATACTAGAAGTGAAAATATGTTGTGACAATTCGATCGGCCTCTATGAGCACGGATAAAGAGAAAAGGAGATGGAAGCGAAGTAGAGAGAAAGACGGATAAATGAAAGGAGAAGAAAGAAAGAAAGCAAGCAAGCAAGCGGTACAAGAAAGAAGAGAGAAGCAAGTTATAATTTTCAAGGAGTTCGAGAAAAAAAAAATTGATGCGGTAGAGAACAATATGTAGGAGTTTAAGTATAAAAATGTCTTTAATACTTTGATTGTTTTAAAGAACAACTAGTAATTTACACGTGCGATGCACGTCTTAATAAATTAGTAATTTATACGTGCAATGTACGTCTTAATAAATTTAATTTTTTAAAAGTAAAAATTTAGATATAGTATGAGTTTGAACTTGAAATCTTATTTATATTAGTTATATAAGTGTGTTGCACATGTTGGTAGATTTACAAATGATACTAAGGTCTTCTCCCATTATAGTATTAGAGATATGTAAGAGTTGAGTATAAAAATGTCTTTAATACTTTGATTGTTTCGTTAAAGAACAATATGTAAGAGTTTAGTATAAAACTATCTTTAATACTTAGATTGTTTGATTAAGCCGCTAACACCAATTTTTCTCTCCAATTTTCCTCTCCAATTTTTCAAGTACAAAAATGTCTCCAATTTTTCAAGTTTTCAAGTATAAAACTATCTCCAATTTTTCTCACTCTCTTCTTAGGATTTTTAAGCCGCTAACTCCAAATTCCTAAAACCATTTTCTTAAACCTTCGCTTCAATTTCATTAGCGAAGCCTCCATCAAATCCAGTTCAAGCGCGATTTTCAAAGCAAATCCAAATTCAAATCCAGTGTCGAACCCCAATCAAGAAGTCGTCGCCAATATATGATCCGCTGTTGATTCCGTATCGGCGACTCCCCTCCACCAAATCAAGCGCGAATATCAAGCAACTCCGTATCGGCAACTCCCCTCTACCGAATCGAGAGTCTCTACATGCGATGCTGCGACTCTAATTTCATCTCATTAACCGAATTCTCATTCTAATTTTTAATTTTGTGTGTGCAGGGAATTACTTAGTTTTTTGCTGACTCGAATTTTATGCACCGTTCCGAAGACGTGCCGTAAGCACGTATCAACGGTCAAACCTATTCATCTATAACTATTATAATGGGAGAGATGGGGTTGGTAATTAATTAACAATTTTTTGTATGTGTGCAAACACGTGCAGCGCACGTGTTTGTGGTTTTTTTTTTGTCTTTTTCCTTCCTCCTCCACGTGCATCGCACGTGCACGTGTTGGTAGGGTTTTTTTTTTGTCTTTTTCCTTCTTCCTCCACGTGCATCGCAGGTGCATGATACTAGTAACTATTATAATGGGAGAGATGGGGTTCCAAACAAATAAACAATTTTTTAATTTTTTTTGTATGTGTGCAAACACGTGCAGCGCACGTGTTGGTAGGTTTTTTTTTGTCCTTTTCCTTCCTTCTCCACGTGCATCGCACGTGCATGATACTAGTTCAATATAATACCATCTTACCTTACTAAATAAAAAGACAGATATAAACCAAATTCATAACTTTAGAACTTACGGAATATTTTTTTCAAGTCCTAATATGTTAACAGTTCTTCTTGTACGAACTAATATTGCAAAATTGCAAAAAAATTATCATTACTTTTGGTGTTTTCAGATAACTACTCTAGACTTGCTTTAATATACAGAATCCCTAATTTGGGGGACACAAGCGCCACTTAAAGTCAGGGTCTTTAGCTGGCTGGTGCACAACGACACTATTCTAACTAAAGTCAATCTTAGAAAAAGAAACATGCAAATTGATGTCAAATGCGATACTTATTTAGATAACAATGAGGACACGACACACCTGTTTTTCACTTGTCCTAGGGCGATTTTTATATGGGAAATAGTTTGTAGGAGATTCGGGTGCGTTCGTTGGCCCACCTCAAGTTCAGATGTGTGGGGAGCTTGGAGAGATCACCTCATTAGGATAGAGGACAAACGGGCTTGGGATATAGCAGTTCTAGTTATACTGTGGAGTCTATGGCTAGACAAAAATGATTCATGCTTTCATAATATTCATTGGACGTTTTCCACTTCTATGCATAAAGTTTTCCTTCGAATTCATGATTGGACAGGATATGTGGAAGCTCGGAAGAAGCTGAAGTTGAGCGAGGAGTAGAACATCAATCCACGAAAGTGTAGCATCCTTATTCAGCTGATAGAGGGTGTGCTACAGCTACTGATGGGGATGTTATATCTTGTTTTGATGTTTTTTGGGTTATTTCGATCCGTCAATTCATGTAAGTCGGGCGAAGTTTGTTGGGGGCGTTAGGGCCCTGTTTGGTGAAATGTTTGTACTACTTGGTTTCGTTAATTATCATTAATGAAACGATGACAAAAGTCATCTTTTCATCATATATATTGTTACCGCTAAATCTGGTGTGGGGGTAAACATATAGTATTTGTGGATTCGTGAAAAACCTGAATAGCAAGCCTCTAACCTGTTCCGCCGGAGATTGACCGTTGACTCCCGCCGTTAACCTGCAAAAAGTGCGAGACACCGGGGTTGATCCCGGCGACGCACCCTCCGACGCTCAAGTCAGTAATAAGAAATGATTAAGAAAGAGCGTAAATTGAGAAAATACTGATTACCTCTTAATGGAGATGGATGGGGGGTATTTATAGGCGTCTTAGGGATCAATTTAGGAATGTAATCCCCGTGATCTGATAAGGAATATTCTCCTAGTAAACAGATTAGGAATGTATTCCCTAATTCCCGGTGAAAAAATAGATGTGAATCAGGGTCGTTGATTAGGATTAATCAGAAACCCTAATTCTATCTTTTCTGGACTGGGTGTGTTTCGGGTTGGGACCCGTACCCAGTTGAGGTGGATCCGTTCATGGGTTATTGGGCTTTGAATAAGGACCCAGTTCCCATTTCAGACCCGTTTGTAGGTGAAATTACCGTTTTACCCCTGAGCTTTAAGATTCGAGTCCGATGTGAACGGTCCCGATTTAATCCTATTTTTAGCCATATCACGAGCCCCCCACTCCCGAAGACTGAGTTTGATCAGCCTTTGAGGAGTAGTTTTACTGTTCTAATGGCGTACGGAATTTTATCGGTGTTCTTAAGGGAGTCTGGATCTTGTTCGGGGGTGTAACGGTGTTATTCTAGGCTTGTAATATACCCAAAAATATCCTCAGAATTTTCTGGATTTTTGGTGATTTTTCCAGATTTTTCTGAATTTTTTCTCATTTTTTTGAATTTTTTATTCATTTTCCGAATTAAATAATTAATTATCGAAAATATTAAATAATTATTCTAATTAAATAATTATATTTTTCAGAATTTTAAAATAATTTTTCTGAATTTATAATTATTTTTAGAATTTTTATTTAATTTTTTTCGATTTTTAAATATTTTTTCGAATTTTTTTAAATAATTAAAACAAGTAAATAAATAAATAAAATATTACCTGGACACGTGGCGCGATCGTGTGCGCTGATCACGATCAAGCGAGCGCGCATCGGGAGGAGGAAGAAGAGGCCATTTTTTGGTGTAACAAGGTCGGTTCCACGAACGCTCGGAAAAAGTGGCCGAAGTCCACGTGGACGACACGTGGCAGTCAAAGTTTTTTTTTCCCTCGCGCAAGCCCTTTTCTCTCTCTTCCGCTCAGTTCCTTCTTCTTCTCTTCTTCGCTGTTCTCTTCTTCCGCTCATTCCTTCTTCGTTTCTTTCGCTGTTACCGCCTCGCCCCCCAGTCCTCCATCTTTCCGACTCCGTCTGGCGGGGAGGTCGACGACAAGGGTACGGAACTTGGCGACGTGGAGCTCGAAGGAGAAGGGGTCGAAGCTCTGTGGCGGAGCTCTGAGCGAGAGATCTGCGAGCTTGGCGGTGGAGGAAGCTGGCGACGAAGGGAGGTGAAGCTCCTCGTTGGAGCTCGGTGCCAAGGCGACGCTCGGCGTAGGAGCTCTGAGCTTCGACGGTATGGAGATGATGGGTTCGTCGAAAGTAGCTCGAGCTCGACGGAGGTTGACGAAGAGGTGGCCCGTGCGTGGAGGTCAGCGAGGTTGGCGTGGAGGTGATGCTCGGCCACGGAGGTGGCGAAGTCGGAGCTCGGTTGTTCGAAGAAGGTGGGTTTGAAGTTCGACGAAGCTTCGAGATCGGCACCGAAGCTTCGATGGCGTTCGGCAACGAGCTTGGCCATGATGGCGAAGGCGGAGCTCGGGGAGATGACGAAGCTCGGAGCTCGGCGTCGTGGTCAGCCATGGCGGAGCTCGAGGAGGGAGCTGATGGCGAGTGGAGACGAGCTCGGGGTCAAGTTTGGTGTCGACGAGGTCGGAGGTTGACGGAGGTGTTTGCGAGCTCGGGATGGAGAGCTCGACGCCGGAGTTAGACGACGGAGGGGGTGAGTTCGGCAACGAAGGTGGAGCTCGACCATGGCGATGGAGCTCGACGTGTGTTGGGTTTGGAGCTTCGGAGGTTAGCTCGAGCTCGATAGAGGAGGCCTGCAGTGTCGTGGAGCTCGGAGGTGAGCTCGGCGGCGGAGGCGTTCGGCCATGGCGATGGAGCTCACGAATGACTGCGCTCGACGACGACGACGTGGAAGGTGGGTTCGGCGGAGCCCAAGGTTGAAGGATGTGGCTTCGTTGGAAGTGGCTGACGAAGCTCTTCGTTGGAGCTCGCAGCGGAGGCGAGCTCGCCGCCGGAGCTTGATGGAGGTTGTTGACGAAGGGGGGAGCTCGCGAGGTTGGAGTTCGGCCATGAAGGTGGAGGCGTGGTTGATCTCGCGAGAAGGTGACGAGCTGGTTCAGCAATCTCTTGGTTTTTTGCTTGGGATTGGCGCCAAATTCAGCAGCTTTTTTCTTGTTCCTTGGTTTTTGTTTTGTTTGGGGGTCGGTGCCAAGAGCGCTCGGCAGTGGGTGCCGAACTCAAATTTTTCCCTGCAGAGTCCGGTGCCAAGAACGCTCGGTAGTGGGTGCCGAACTCGAATTTTCCCCCATAACGAGGTCGGTGTCAAGAACGCTCGGCAGTGGGTGCCGAACTCGAATTTTTTCCCCATAACGAGGTCGGTGCCAAGAACGCTCGGCAGTGGGTGCCGAACTCGAATTTTCCCCCATAACGAGGTCGGTGTCAAGAATGCTCGGCAGTGGGTGCCGAACTCGAATTTTTCCCCCATAACGAGGTCGGTGCCAAGAACGCTCGGCAGTGGGTGCCGAACTCGAATTTTTCCCCCATAACGAGGTCGGTGTCAAGAACGCTCGGCAGTGGGTGCCGAACTCGAATTTTTCCCCCATAACGAGGTCGGTGTCAAGAACGCTCGGCAGTGGGTGCCGAACTCGAATTTTTCCCTGCAGAGTTCTTCTTGATGTTCCCGGTGCTACGGAGGTCGGCTCGGGGCGTACGACCCCTTGTTTCGAAGCTAATCCGAAGATCTACAACTTCTCTTCAGGAGTGAGACGAGGATTCACCCTCCTTCATGGTCAAAATAGCCAGAGAATATCCTTGTATACATGAGGTTGAGGAGAGTTTTCGATGTTCCCGGTGCTACGGAAGTCGGCTCGGGGCGTGCGACCCCTTGTTTCGAAGCTAATCCGAAGATCTACAACTTCTCTTCAGGAGTGAGACAAAGATTCACCCTCCTTCATGGTCAAAATAGCCCCGCAACATCCTTGTCTTCATGAAGTTGAGGAGTGTTTTGGTCGTGGGGATTTTGGAAGAGGAGCTCCACTCCTAGGGGCGGAGAAGCTGTGCTGGGAAAACCCTTGTGCCAGGAAGACCCTTGTAAGAGCCGTGGGAAGACCCATCCTTTGAGGTGAGCAAAACGAAGAGCTTGGCTTTAGGAGAGAGCCATTTGGAAGACAAGTTTGAGGAGCAACTCTAGGAGAGAGTTGTGAGCTCCGATCTTGTTGAGAAGAGGTCCGCTTTGGAGGCGAGCGGAGCGAAGAGCTCGACTCTGGGAGAGAGCCCTTTGTGAGACGAGTGTAAGGAGCAACTCTAGGAGAGAGTGGTGAGCTCCGAACTCGTTGAGAAGGGGTCCGCTTTTGGAGGCGAGCGGAGCGAAGAGCTTGACTCTGGGAGAGAGCCCTTTGTGAGACGAGTGTGAGGAGCAACTCTAGGAGAGAGTGGTGAGCTCCGAACTTGTTGAGAAGAGGTCCGCTTTTGGAGGCGAGCGGAGCGAAGAGCTTGACTCTGGGAGAGAGCCGATTGTGAGACGAGCTTGAGGAGCGATCCAAGGAGAGAGTGGTGAGTTTCGAACTCGTTGAGAAGAGGTCCGCTTTTGGAGGCGAGCAGAGCGAGGAGCTTGGCTCTAGGAGAGTGCCATTTGTGAGACGAGTTTGAGGAGCAACCCTAGGAGAAAGTTGTGGGCTCCGAACTCGTTATTTAAGTGAGGGAATCAACGGTTGTGGGAGCAATTCCGAGGCGAACCACTTCTAGCTCGCTTAACAGCGAACTTGCGAAGTAGAATCGAGCCAAGTGTTGGACTCCGGAACCATCGTTAGAAAAGTTCAACGGCTGTGGGAGCAATTCCGAATGGCGAACCACTTCTAACCTGCTTAAGAGCAAGTTATTCGAAGCAGAATCGAACCAAGTGTTGGACTCCGGAACCATCGGTAGAGTTGTTCAACGGTTGTGGGAGCAATTCTGAATGGCGAACCACTTCTAACCCTCTTAAGAGCAAGTTATTCGAAGCAGAATCGAACCAAGTGTTGGACTCCAGAACCATCGATAGAGCTGTTCAACGGTTGTGGGAGCAATTCCGAATGGCGAACCACTTCTAACCCGCTTAAGAGCAAGTTATTCGAAACAGAATCGAACCAAGTGTTGGACTCCGGAACCATCGGTAGAGTTTAGTGAGTTGCGGGAGGAACCATGTAGAAGAAGCTGGACTCCGAAATCACCATTTAACGAGTCGTGACTCGGAGAGATTGAGATGACGCAAGAGCAACAATTTCCAATGAAAAAACGTAAAGTTTTATTGAAATAAACTAAGTGGCTGCTTCAATAGGGCGAGCCATTATTACATGCTATTGGCCGGGTTACAAGCATCGGTCTTATTGAAAATCAAAATCCTACTTCTACGATAAGGTGAAGACCTCTTGGGAGGAGCTGGGAGGTTCTGAGTCTTGAAGCTCGCCAGGCCCTTCGGTTCGTTTGTTGGCTTCTCAGAGGGGAAGCTCGGCCCCCTCTTTTTGGATGAACTTGGTCAGGTGTCCCCGCTGTACGAGTTCTTCGATCTTCTCCTTGAGAGCCCGACAATCATCCGTGTCGTGGCCGTGGTCCCTGTGAAAGCGGCACCACTTATCTTTGTCCCTCTTCTTACCAGGGGTATTCATTCTAGGGGGAGCGCGGAGTAGTCCTTCCTTGTCCACCTCCATAAGGACTTCTGATATATTAGCAATGAGGGGGGTGAACTTCTCAAAACGTGGAGTCGAACGGCGCTGGCCATTACTGTCCTTCTGGGATTTTTGGGACCCCTCTTCGCTTGTGCTCTTCCGTTTGTTCCCGGAAGATGTCTCCTCAAGAGTAGGGGGTTGAGAGCCTCTTCGGCCCGAATGTACTTTTCACACCTGAGAAGGAGGTCGGCAAAGTTCTGTGGAGGCTTCTTAGCAAGAGAGGAACGAAGGCTGGAATTGAAGACATTGGATTGGAAGGCGGCCGTTGCGACGGATTGGTCGAGGGAGGCCATGGACCTGACCTCCGCAGTGAATCTCTTCACATAGTCTCTTAACTTCTCACCTTTTTCTTGCCTGAGCTGGAGGAGTGAGATGCTGGTCTTCTCCGTGCGCCTGCTACTCACGAAGTGGGTGATGAAGAGTGTTTCGAACTGCTCAAAGGAGAATATGGAAGACGGGACGAGGCGGGAGTACCATTCCCGAGCCGAGCCCTTGAGAGTAGCAGGGAATGTCTTGCACAGCAGGGCATCGGAGGCTTGGTGGATGAGCATGAGAGTCTTGAAGCTCTCAATGTGGTCAACGGGGTCAGTCTCCCCGGTGTAAGTCTCAAATTGGGGAGGTTTGAAGCCGAACGGCACAGGTGCATCCACAATGATTCGGAAGAAAGGGGGTCGAGTAGGACGTAGGGTCCTCCCCCTAAGCTCTTCTTCTCGACCCATCTGACCCAGGCGCCTCTCTACCTCATGAAGACGGCGATACATGGCGTCGTCCCTCCGACGGTAATCAGCCGATCCTCTAGACTCGTCTTCGTAGGAGGGAGAGCGAGGGCTGCGGCGATGGTAACTTCGGGAGCGACGAGGACTTGGGGTACGCCGGGAGTTGGTAGGAGCGGGACGAGGAGATGGGGACCGTCGGCGAGGGCTTCGGACTGGAGGAGGGGACGGGGCCTTCGGCTCATTAGGGTTTTGACGGAGGTTGAGTGCCTGTTGTACCATTGCTTGGAACTGCTGGAACTCGGCACGGGTGATTGGTGCCTCATTGTTCCTGGGCTGTTGCCGATCTGCGGGGGAGTGCCTCCTTCTGTAATGCTCGGGGGACTCCCTCCTTCCCCTTCGGACAGGGGATCTTCTGTAGTCTCGGCGGTGAGGGGATCGCTCACCCGGACGTTGTTGGCGGGAGGCTCCCTCTCGGGCCCGCTTCTCGTCTAGACGGTGGCGTAAGTCCTCCACCTTCTGCCGGTTTTGAGGATTATGAGAGGCCATGGAATCCGTAGAGGCTTTGTGTATGGAGACGCGGTCTTGATGGAGAGGTTGCTTCATGCGGGAGCCCCCCGCACCGGCATTCTGAGGACCGGTGGGACCCTTGGGGGGTTCCTGATTCTGAAGAGGAGACTGATCTTGTTGAAGAGGGTCCTCCACTTGAGGCGGGGGTTGTCCCTGCTGCGGAGCGGGTTGGACAGGGACTACCTCTTGCTGATCGGCGGGGTTGGGCCCGCGGTTGAACCCTCTGGACCTGACTTTTCTCGGAGGCATGGCTGGAGAAGATCGGACCAACGGGAAAAGGGGCTGCTATTCGTTTGGTTTTCCCACAGACGGCGCCAATCTGTTACCACTAAATCTGGTGTGGGGGTAAACAGATAGTATTTGTGGATTCGTGAAAAACCTGAATAGCAAGCCTCTAACCTGTTCCGCCGGAGATTGACCGTTGACTCCCACCGTTAACCTGCAAAAAGTGCGAGACACCGGGGTTGATCCCGGCGACGCACCCTCCGACGCTCAAGTCAGTAATCAGAAATGATTAAGAAAGAGCGTAAATTGAGAAAATACTGATTACCTCTTAATGGAGATGGATGGAGGGTATTTATAGGCGTCTTAGGGATCAATTTAGGAATGTAATCCCCGTGATCTGATAAGGAATATTCTCCTAGTAAACAGATTAGGAATGTATTCCCTAATTCCCGGTGAAAAGATAGATGTGAATCAGGATCGTTGATTAAGATTAATCAGAAACCCTAATTCTATCTTTTCTGGACTGGGTGTGTTTCGGGTTGGGACCCGTACCCAGTTGAGGTGGATCTGTTCATGGGTTATTGGGCTTTGAATAAGGACCCAGTTCCCATTTCAGACCCGTTTATAGGTGAAATTACCGTTTTACCCCTGAGCTTTAAGATTCGAGTCCGATGTGAACGGTCCCGATTTAATCCTATTTTTAGCCATATCATATATATATATATATATATATATATATATATATATATATATATATATATATATATATATATATATATATATGGTGGCCCTTCGGTTGAGAACTAATTTGGTGAGAACTCTGTGAGAACCCAAGGGGTATACCCCCCATGAAAAATCCGAACCGGCCATCTCGTTCTACACGCCTTAGATAGTATAACATAAAGAAATCACGTCATTTCAAGTTCATTTTCCCATGATTTACATCATCACAAAATTGTATGGCTGAAAATTCTACTCCATTTGATGGATGAGCAAACGAACTTCAAATTATTTGAATTCTTTATGTTATGCTATCTAAGGCATGTAGAACGAGATGGTCGGTTTGGATTTTTCATGGGGGGTCTACTTCGTGAGTTCTCACAGAGTTCTCACCAAAATTAGTTCTCAATCGAAGGGCTCCATATATATATATATATATATATATATATATACACACACAGAGAGAACCCCTAAAACTTCCATTTTGAAGATAACTACCGTAATATAAAGCAAATTTAAAAAAAAATTAAGATAGTTTCATGAAATAAGATAAAAGTCTTGAGATAGATAATTGTAACAATTTTGGAGAAAAATTAAATTTTGTGAGAATTATGCATATTAAAAGCAAGTTGAGGGTAGCTATGAAAAATGCCAAAAAATATATAATAGTTTTAGGTAATTTACCAAATAATATCTAATGAAGACTGTGAAAAAGAAATTACTCCAATTAGTTCATAAACAAATAGAATTATTGTCATCTTCCTTTCATCGTCAAAGTCTTCAAGGTCAACTCACTGCAATCTTGTCATAGAACACTAATTTCTTTTGCAAGCAATAGCCTTTTAAAAAAATTAATTTTATGATCAAATCAGTTAGACCCATATGAATACAGAAAGCAAGTGGTCATTAATATAATGTTAGTTACCATTATGTGGAAAATAAACATATGAAATCTCCTTTATTCTAGTACTTCATATATGTACTAATATAAGCATGGAGATAAGAAAATCAGATGCATGTATTCTAGCATGTACTTCCTTTTAAACTAAAGAAAGAAGGTGCAAGTTGACACAAGTACAAACAAGTAATGTCTGACCTGCTCCAAAACAAACACAATTGTTAAAACTAACCTAAGCACTCAACATTATATTATTTGCCATCAAAGATACTACTTTCTATCAATGAATTTCAATATTGGTTTGTTGCGAGTACTTGCAGTCGCAATTGTAACTGTTTTTTAGTTGTTAACTGAGTTGCTATATTCCTTATGGTTGCAACACAAATTGCATGTAGAAAAGTAATACTTTTCTTTACTTTTTAGTTGCAACATAAAGGAATCTTGGGCCTGCAACTATTTGCAATAAAACCAGATACTTGGCCATTCAACTACACTAGTAATTTACACTTGCCATGCACGTTTTAATGATTTCAAAAAATATAAATAAAAACTCTGACGTAGGGAGGATTTGAACCGGAAACCTCATTTATATTAGTTATATATGTGCGTTGCACAAGTTGGTAGAATGACAAAATGACAAATGAAACTAAGGCCTTCTCCCATTATAATATTAGAGATGACTATAAAATTTACAAAAGACAAATGGATAAAATTACATGTTTTTGGTTCAACTGCTAATTGCTATAATTAGTGAATTTATTGCAGCACTTAAAATTTCAACAATCATGCAAACAATTGAGTCAATAAACAATATAATTAAAATCAACATTCCAACCTTATAGAGTTTGCAATCAAATGCTGATGTATAAAGAAGCAAATAATCCAACACAAGTTTAATCAAATGATTGCAACTTGAGTTTAATCAAATGGAGAATGCTCAACCATCAAAAAGAACTCTTCTCTTGCCAAGACTGCTAGTAATAACATAAGCAGTCCCTAACTAGCTTCAAGGGGTAAGAAGGCGAACCAATTTTGTACATGGTAAACTACCAAAACTAGGGAAAGAGATATGGGGCTACTTATACGAGTTTCGGCGTCGCCTCCGGAGGATGATGATGATGATGATAGTGACGATGATGAGGTTTAAGCTTCTGAATCCAATGAAGGAGGCGATTTTTGTGATCATGATGAAGCAAGTTTGGGGTAATGATATCGAGGGTCTCACCTTGAGAAAGGGCAGATTCGAACTGCTCCAAAACCTTCACAATCTGCCAAAACTCGGGCCTCTTATCTGGATGCAACGCCCAGCACTGCTCCACTAGGGCTCCCAAGGCTGGAGGACATTCAGCAGGAACAGATGGCCTCAAGTTCTGAAATTAAATACATAAGTCCATTAGATTGTGCTAAAGCAAGACATGTTTGGCTAAGAAGCTCTCTTATAGTACATGTGACAAGTTATGTTAGCCGTTTACAGTTACGTGCAAGACGATATTTTGATTTCAATTTAAGGAGTTGAGAAGTTAGCAACTAATTCTAGCAGAGCATTAGTCGTTTACAATCTCCTAGTAAATGACTACCCTCATAGTAGTTTGGTATCTAGATGCAACTTATTGTAGGGAGGAGCAAAGAACATGATGGGAACAGCAAATAAAGATATTACAAGTAGGAAACAATACCTTGTCAACCACAGCAAATGCTGCCTGAATTGGAGTCATATCATCATAAGGAATTCTTCCAGTAACCATTTCCCATAAAAGTAGTCCAAAGCTATAAACATCAACTTTCTTTCCATAAGGTTTGTGCCTAATCATCTCAGGAGCCATCCACCGGAAGGTTCCCGGGTCCTCCGCTAATGTATCACAGTATGCCTCCTCGCACGCTATCCCGAAGTCAGCAATTTTTACACAGAAGTCCTCATCAAAGAGAATATTTTCGGGTTTCAGGTCACGGTGAATAACCCCTTGTGAGTGAATATATTCCATACCCCGAGCAATATCAAGAGCAACTGATAATATTTTTTCCAGAGGGAGGGTTTTGTGCTCAAGTTTATGCAGGAATGCTCTTAAGGAACCTCCAGAGAGATATTCAGTGATGATGCAAAAGATCGGTGGATTTCTACACGCCGCTGCCAGCTGAATATTATTATACACAGATAATATAATGAGAAAAGAAGAAGAAGAAAAAAAATAATTACATGTATCAAAATCATTGCTGGTCAACATATAAGAATGATACAAATCAATACCAACCTCAGCAGAGCTTGAGAAGAGTTATGGTAAGGAACAAGACATGTAAATGAAATGTCAATTCAAAATTTGCTACCAACCATAATATGTTGAGGAATGTCCCCCCATGTTCAGAGAAGAGGTTGTATTCTCCTCATCCTCACCTAAATATTTATATACTAAAAATAGTATGAAATCATCATGGAACGCAATATAGAAGAAGAACCATAAAAATTTACCCACGTATCTCCATCTTAATTGAGTATGAATAAAATGACAACCAAATCTTTTAAGGGTAGATAAGAAATGAGCAACCAGCCACACAACAGAATCAGCAGGGAGAAATAATAACCAGGTGTGGCCTTGTCGGAAACACATTTCAAATTAATCAACATAAGTTACTACAAATAAACTTACCACAGTGCAGGAGCAAATAAATTTTGGGATTGCTACTTTACATAAATGCTTTAAATGTTCAGAACTATAAATATTATCAGTTCCTCAATTTCTATGTAAAGTTAAATTTCTTTAGATATACTGGCTAAATGTAAATAGAGAACAAGGACGGTAACAAAATCAGATCATATTTGCATCTTGAAGAAAATGATAATAAAGCAACTACAAATAGATAACAGTTTAGATAAGAGGAAGAGTACCTTTATCACATTACGGTGATACAAATGAGATAAAAGGGATACTTCCCTCCTATACTGCTTCTCCAATCGAGCAGCCATTGCTTCATTTTCGTCGTCATCAGGTTGCCTAATAATCTTCACTGCAACCGGCGCATCTTTATAAAACCCATGATATAACCTACTGTGGGCACCAGAAGCAAACCTAAGCCCGAGGTATAGCTTTGAAAGATCAACCGTCCATTCCTCTGTGTTCTCCACAGCACTAACTCTCTGACCTGCATGGTCAAAATACCTCGCCCATGTCGTATCTTTACGACTCTTGGCTTTATCAGATAATTTCATCGAAGAGAAGTGTTGAAGAGGGCTTGCTTCCGGAACAGATGGTGAAGTTAGAACACGACGATCACTGGGTTCTTTAGAGAACCAATTTACAGAGCTTTTCTTATCTAATGAACCTTTCCTCATAGGAGGTGGAGTTAAAAATCTCTTCTCACTCACCTTCGCCTTCGCTTCCACAAATGTATCTGAAAGAGTAGTCCTAGGAGGAAGCGGCGATGGAAATCTTTTCTTTGCTTTAGGAGTTTGCAGTTTCCGACTAGAAAACAAACCAGACTTATGAGAACCTCGGTCTAATTGAGCCTTGACTGAAGTCGTTGAAACCATCGGGGAACCTCCACCTTTCGGCTTCGACTTTGGTTTCGATTCTTGATCCATATCCCACAACGATGGCATACTGGAAGAGCGTGCACCAAAACCCTTCGGCTTAAGCTTTTCGCCACGATCGGTTGGCATCGAAGCCAACTTTTTTGGCTTTTCGCCGGAACCCGGTGGCAACAAGACTGGACCCATCTTAGACGAACTTTCACGGGAAGAATACGGCTTCAAATCGGTAACTTCATCAGAGTTTAGATTGAATGGAACCCTCTGCAACTTAAACGAATCAAAACGATGACATACTGTATTCGAAAACTTTGCCCTCCTAACCCAAGAACTATTCTCTTCCTCCATTGCTCCAATTCACAAACTAACACTTGTCTTGTTAACAAAGAATTCTACTACTACTACAACAACTCGAGACCCCCGAATAATCACCACATGCCAAGATCCTTTCCACAGCATCAATATGACAAATTGAGCACACCCATTCTACCCTTTGCACCATCCCCATAATGTATTCTATTAAATCACCAAACCTATTAACTAGAATTGAATACACAATCCAATAGAAGCCTTCACAGGATGAATCAACCCCTATATGAAAGAGAGAAAAAAACTAGTCCACTACCTCTCTCTCTTTAACATTAACAAACCCTGAAACAAAACAATACAAAATAACAGACCCATCAACATAATCAATCAAAAATCAAAATTTGACAAATACCCATTTCTAACATCAACCTAATATACACGAATCTCTATTTATAGGCCTTAAGGATGAAATCCAGATCTGGGTCATGAAGGAAAAAAAACACAGGAAAAAAGGTATAAATCATACCTTTGGTAGAAGAACAAAACCCACCAACCCATTTTTTCCTCTTCTTCTTAATTGAGGAAGAAGATGAGGACAATACGGTGGTGGTTTGATTGTACGGATATTGTCCCTTATTATTATTTGGTGCTATACCCTCTCTTTTTTTGGTTTTTGTTTTTGTTTTCGTTTTTGTTTTTGTTTTTCTCTCTTTTATTTAGGGAGTATATTTGGTGGAACGTATAACTGTATGGGTACAATTGTACAAATAAAAAAAAAACAATTGTACAAATCAAGGATTAGTGAATTTAATTCTTTGGATTTGTCCTTTGGTTGTTGTGTTTATTTTGTGCATCTTTGATTTGATATAGGTACTCCTTCTATTAGGGGGATTTTCCCACACAAGCTTCCCAATAAAATACTGTTTTTCTATATAAATTTGTTCGCAAATTGCTACTTCCACAAGTAAGGCCGTTCTGTGGAAATTTTTCCCAAAATGACTCTTTTTGAAAATATTTCTCAAACTGACCTATTTTTTTTTAAAAATCCAAACCGACCTGCTCTGTCTAAAAAAGTGAGTTTGGAAAAAATTTCATTGCTTTTTGAGACAACGAGTGTGAGGCTTAGGAATTCCATTTACTACCCCCGTTTCGACTTCAACACCAAGGTATTGTTCCACAAGATATACTGGCTCGAAGTCCATCGTACCGGTCACTATCTGCCCATCGACTGGAAGACCTGTAAGTACGGAGACATCCTGTAGTGTTACGCTCATCTCCCCAATCGGCAGGTGGAAGGTATGGATTTCAGGCCGTCATCTCTAAAGAAGTGCGGTAAGGAGAGGCCGATCACATTTAATTGAGCTCATCAGTCCAATACCATATAAGCCGCAGTCCCGTAGAATCTCGTGAATCCGTGGGTCCATAGGAAGTGGATAACCCCCCACCCCCCCCCCCCCCCCCCCTAAATGTACACTCCTTAGATTTGCCTTCCCACAAGGCCTTCGAACGGTGTTGTGATTGGAGAGTAAGCAGTGTAGGGTCGAGGGAACCTGGACCTCCAGGAGGAACATAAGCTGATGAAGCAGGGACTGATGAAGAAGGGCCCGCCTCATTTGGTGATGTACAAATTAAAAAAATTGTTATTAAGTATACAAAATATATAACTACATATAAACCATATACAAACTATATAGCAAAAGTTCTCAACATTTCTCAAATAATTCTACACTATATACCGACATTATCAACTGTTGCAAATTCCTATTGCAAATTCAAGCAAATTTCTCAACATTGTTCTCAACATTGTTCCTATTGTTCCTATTGCAAATTTCTATTGCAAATTCGGGCCAACAGTTCTCAACATTGTTCCTATTGCAAATTTCTATTGCACATTTCTCAACATTATCAGCATTATCAACATTATCAAATAGAACTATTCTAATCGAACTATTCTTAACATTATCAAAATTCCTATTGCAAATTTCTCAACATTTCTATTCAAATTCGCTAACAATTTCTAAATATACCGTTAACAATATCTCAACATATCTCAAAATTAATCAGAAATTAAAAATGCAAAAGTATGGGAAATATACCATTAAAGTTGGGTGATTGAAGAGGTAGATAGTGAATAGGAGGTCAAAGAAGCTCCTCCCGATTGAATGATCTCTTGGATATTGGGGTTTAGGGTTTTCAGAGCATGAAAATATGGAGTTAAGAGTGTGAGGAGAGATTGTATGTAACACCCCGAATTCCAAATAAGACCGAATTCGAGATTTCACAGGATCTTTACTTCATTTCGTACAATTTTACAAGAAAATTTATAACTTTTTTTTTACATCAGAGTCCAATACACTTGTTTACACAACGGAAAAATAAAGATTACAATAAAATAAATACAACATCTTTAAACAAAATAGTATCAGCATATCCACTTTATTGCTTCATGAACTTCCATTACCAGCATGTAAGATTGTGGGTACGTCAGTTGATTACAACTGACGAAATGTTATACACGGCTATCCTCTCTGTGTCGGAAACAGTATAACGATCTCAATACTTTAACAAACCACAAAAATTGAATGAACAATAAAGTGTCAAAAGTGATTATTCTAAACATATAAGTGTATGCCATGCCTTAATGCCTAATGCACACATTTCTTTATACTAGGATGACACTGATACACACTTGTTCGGATTCTATGCATCCCATACTACATAGGTCTGAGGGCAAGCGTCTACGTACTTCACAATAAATGGTTCGATCCCTCGCCATGAATACTACCCGGTAATAAAATAAGGTTTAGATCATTCCACGAATTTGAATCCCAGCTCCGGAGTCCACCGCTGACTGTTATCACAGATCCCACATCGTGTGAATCATCCTGCAAGTGTTCCTCTAGTCCCGGTATACGCATATACATTGGAGTACGGCAAAACAAAACTATCCACCCGATTACTCAAGATCCCGGAATCCACCACTGAATCGTCTTCATAATCCCGAATTTAAAAATAATAGTTTGTCTCCCATGGAGCAACCTCAGTCCGCCGACTTGGTCTATAGCCACGGCGATCCACTGCCGACTATATAGAGGCAACCCACTTACGTTTGCCCAAGTTCACTACATCTTCACTTATGTGCCTAGTTATTTAGTTCAAGACATGAATGTGTTATCATTCCTAGAATTAGTATTACCTCCTACCAGACTTGTTCACAAAATACGAGATCTCCCCACGGCAATATCTCAAAATCATATCTCGAATCTTTCTTTCAATATTGCCGGTAACCGAGGTCACAATAACTCTTAAATTATAATTTTCATGTACAAGAATCATGGGTATTCATGCCCTTCAATAAACATGTCTTAACTTAGATATTTTCATGTCTCTAACTTATCCACCATTTGATCTATGTCTTATTTAACATTAATCATAATTCTCTTATTCGTTCATAGTTCATTCATGAATCAACAACAATAGCAATTTTATTTGCAAATTTTAAACTCATGGAGTATCTCCAATTAATCAAATACAATCTCTTTAAGAGAAAAATAATTCACAACTTAATCAATGTTTCATCTTAGCACGAATCAATATCTCATTTTTAGCACTAATCATGTTTTACTTTTCCACTCTTAATTCTTTCCAATCAATGATTCTACTCATGCATTCATCTAATTTAAACTCATTGTCAATTTGAGTACATATAGAAATCTAGAAATTTCTCATTCAACATAAATGCATAATCTCAACAAGAAAACTAATTCTCACATCAAAGTTTTTACTTTTCTTCTAAGGATAAAAAAAGTCATGTTCTTTAAAAATAATTAATTTGAGAACAAAAAAAATCTCATCATATCTAAAATGTCTCTTTTACTTCTCAAGTATACATGGAAAAGTTTTTAAAATTATTTTTACAAATTCCCCATCACATTATATAAACACTAGAATTTTTCTTCGATTTTTTAAAGAGCTTAAAAACCCATCAAAATCTTTAAAACACAAAAAGAAGAAAAAAAAAACAATTAAAAGTCACCCATTGGATTCGATCCCGTGAGCAACCAAGCAACGACCAAAGGCACACACCGAACCAAAGAGTCCAAGTGGACTCTGTGTCTAACTTTCGCCCTGAATTGCCCTTATACCCATTCCTGGGTTTTGAATTATATTAAAACAAGACAAAAGAAAGTGGGCTTAACAAGATTCGAACCCAGGTCAATAAAGAGACCAGCGCAACGCCAAACCACACAGCCATAAGCGTCTATCGATATAAAGTCTCTTTATAGGCTTTTGTTCGAACACCTTGTTAGTCCATATTTTTATAACACTCGATTCTCTATTTCAAATCTAATCTTTTATTAGACAAAATTTTATTTCATAAAATCTGAGTTATTTTCCAACAGTAAACCACTGATTTAATAATTCATAAAAATAAAACAAACTCACAATTTTTACATTCGTTCTTTCTAGCATATTACACTTTTATAATAATATAATGAGTTTCATAACATCAACTTTCTTTTATAAAACTTTATTTACTTATCAAAGAAGTATTCTCAACATTTTCATACAAATTAAAATTTTTGTACAAAAAAACCAAATGTATTTCTAAATCAACCATGGAATATCTCAAGTGTTTCTTCATGCGAAAACTAGTATGTTTAACATATGTCGACATGTCAAAATAACAAAATTTTATCTTTCTCTTTTCTTTCTTCTTTTTAAGCATTATGTCACAATAAAAATATTCTTTAACCATTACTCATACTTATCATACGTTTGACAAACAAGAATTTGCAAATATTCTAACATGGTCCATATGATTATTTCTGTACTTCTTAATTAGCATGGTAATAATTTGTTCACTAACTTTCAACAAGATCATTGTATATTTTGCTAGCATGAATTCTACAAACATCTCATTCAACTTATATTACTCTTTAAACTAATTTAGCATGCAAATTCTACTTAGAAAGCATGAGAACACTCACCTTAATTGGAGAACGAGAACTACTAAAGATAAGGTCTCCTTCTAGCTCCTAGCTCCACAATCACTTCCTTGCTCCTAGCAATGACTTCTCCTCCTAGCAATTCCTCCAAGCAAAAGGACTCTCATTCTCTTTCTTTCTTTTCTTTCTCTTACTCTTATTTGTTTTCTTTTGGTGTGTGAAATGAGAAGAAATGGGTGCTATTTATAGATCTAGGTTATGGTCTCTTTTGCAAAATTTCATAACCTAATAAATCTCCATATTAATTCTCCATCTCTTCACTTTCTCAACTCCTCCCTCAAACTCTCCACATACTCTAACTCCCAAACTCCCAACCTTTCCTCTTCCCACTTCTACAAAAATTCAACTCCAATTCTCTCTATCTTCAAAACCGGTTTATTCAAAACCTCACCCGGTCATCCCTAGCTTGGCGCCAACAACATGCTGACCAAGTCAAATAGCATACAAGTATGCTGCTTGTGCTGTTGTGCACCGTGGGAGGCGCCCCCCCCCCCCCCCCCCCCCCATCAAACACTCACATATTCAAGATAATTACATGATATATATATATATATATTTATATATATATATATATATATATATATATATATATATATATATATATATATATATATTATTTTGAAAACTACGGGGTGTTACACACACTCCGAAATTTATTTGAAAACAAATACTCTTAAATACGTTTACCGAAAACACGTGCATCGCACGTAAAATACCGAATTACAAAAATTAATTTTATCAACGGAAAAATCTTAAACATGTAAAAAATACAGTATAAGAAAATATATTTATTAATTTTACGACGTAATTGCTACGCATGTAGAAAACACGTGCATTATACCTACAAAATTATTTAGATCAAAATGCAAAAAATGAATTTCCGTTTCATAAAATGGATTTGAATACGAAAAATAAATAATCAATACTCATAAAAATATCTCACGCAGCGATGGAAAAATACGTAGTTGATACGTGCATCGAAACACATAAAAAACACGTTAAAATATAGAGGTGGAAATATTATATTTTTGTTGACTCAAAATAGGGAAAATCAATACGGAAAATGCATAAATAGTCGGTAACCAAAATACGTAGTGAAAATACGTTACAAAATACACATGCGTAACACACAATGGCAGAATTGTAATTTCCAATTTGCGGGGTGTTACATTGTAGATGAGAGATGTGGAAGATCAAAATTGCTAAGGTGAGGATTTTTGGGTTAATTAATGAGATGAGATCGACAAAATGGGTTTGGGTTTCGGGGTTAGAAGAGGAAGCAGAAGATAGAGAGTTGAAAGATAGAGTGAGGTCGAAATTCGAGTCTGGGGTATTAAAAACCCCCAAACGACATTCACTGTCTCAAAAAGCAAGTTTTGGAAAAACCCCATCGCTTTTTGAGACAGCGAGTCTTAGCCAGGGAGAAATAAAAAAACCCAATCCTCACACTTGCTTTCTCAAAAAGGGATGAGATTTTTTCCAAACTCATTTTTTGAGATAACGAGTAGGTCGGTTTGGGCATTTTAAAAAAAAGTAGGTCAGTTTGGAAAAACTTTCAAAAAGATGGTCATTTTGGGAAAAAATTCCGTTCTGTGTGAGGTTCTGATGGCCCTCAGCACATCGGCATACTCGTAGGATTATGAAGAGCTTTGGATAGGGCCCAAATTTGAAAACGAAAGGCATGCGATGAGGGAAGCATGGTTTATTGCTATTGCCGCAACAACCTGAGTTCTTTGTCTTGACAGAAATAATTTTTACTATCGTAGGACTTGTAATAGTATTTCTAGTAATCTTACTCATATCATGCATCTTATCTCTTTTTGGGCAACAGCTGCGACGGCGGAATCAAGAGGGAGAATTGCCAGAGCTCTTTTTTTTGTGATAAAAAGATGACTAAGTCATCGCTTTATTAATTAGGAGTTAATGAAACAGGAACAGAACTACAGGTAGAGCCCGAAGGCGAACAACATAAAGTTCCGCTGCACTAAGGCAATAGCAAGAACTACTCAAAATAGATCAAAGTAACCAAACATCCATTGCAGAAAATAAAACTGCTCCTTGGGCATCCGCCCTCTGAAAAGAACTACTCAAAATACAGTGCCAGAGCTTTTGAGATGAAGGAGTATGACAATGAGAATGTGGTGATTGGTCCCACTCTGGACTGATTCAGTGCGTCTCTATGTGGTTGCATACCCTCTAGGGCGTTGTTGGAGGAACTTCTTTTATCCTGTTGTACTCACTTTGTTGTTCGTGTATGATTGGTTTGGTTAAATTTTGTTGTATCTGTCCCACCTTCTTATGCACTATGAAGGTTCTATATTTTATTTCATGCTTAGTTTTTATAATTGGGCACCATACCCTGGGTTTGCTTTATTAACTCATTATTAATGAAACAGTGTGGCTATACTCTACCTTTTCTTCAAAAAAGAAAAAAAAATCAACTTCCAAATTAGTCCCTTGAGCGATTTTGAAAGTGATCAATACAGAGCGTCAATTGCAATATCAAAGAAATTCTAATCCATCAAACTGACTTTTGAGAAACTTTTTTAAGTTGAAGTATAACATCCTCTAAAAATTGTCGTTGTACCCTTACCGTCGCTCTTATAACTTGCCTATTTAAAATATTTTCTCTAGTCACGACGGATCAGAATTTTTATAATGTTGATCAAGAGGTTAATATGAAATTAGCAATTTATGAGAAAATTGTATGAAATTTGAATATTTATGGGGGACACGTATGGGAAAACCCAATTTTGTGAAATTGTGCTTTGGTTTGGATTATGAGGCTATGAGGTACAATGGGATGCAAGTGAGTTGGGATCTGAATTAACTTTAGGAGTTTGGATCCAATTCAGAAAGGGATTCATAATGGGATATCCTAAATTCAAGGGTGGCAATTGGCCCCAACCCGACCCGGGCCAGCCTAGCTCCGATCCGATAATTAGTGGGCTTGGGCTAGTAATTCTCATTTCGAACCGGGTTCAGGCCCAAATGCTTAGGCCCAATAGGTCCGAATCAAATTTTTATAATTGCATGCATATATTTATGTATATATTATGTATATTTATACATGAGTTTTTTTAAAAGAGAATATTCATGTAAGTAGAAATGAATGTTAAAGTTTATAGATAGAGAAATTATGTCTTATATATAAAATTAAATGAAAATAGACAAATTAGATATAAATTACTCAAAAGCTTGCAGTATTTCTATTATTGTTATTTTTTTATCGTGTATTATTCTTGATATAGTTTTATTTTTTGGAAAAGTTATATATTAGAATATACATAAGTAGTTTGGGCCTAATTTTTTATGCCCAAAGAAAAGTCGTGTCGGATTCGGGCCTATATGGGTCCGGCCCAAACTCGACTCGTTGCCGGCCCTAAATTCATGTGGGTCAATATGGACATTGCCATTTGGGATGGGAAATGAAGACAAATTGAATTTATGTCAAATTGCAAATTATGAGAAGATAATTCCAATATTCCAATCATAGAATAGAAAAGTGGGGGAAATTTTAAAGTTCTTGAACAAGTCATGAAAGTTGCTCAATTGTGTCATCTTACAAGAGAATTAAAGCGAAAACGGTTTTACTTTTTCATATATTTTCTTTTGGTATGAAAGATACAAAGAGAGTATAAATCTGGGATAAAATTATAAAACACCTCAACTTTGCTCTTGTAATTAAGAAACATCCCTCATAAAACCAAAATCAATTTGTTACTGTGGTGTTTAACTAGACAAGTTCAAGTCTAAAGTGCCCATAAACCCAACCTAAAAATGTAAGATTTACAAAGTTAGAAACCAACTCAAAGTTACCAGTATTGTTAAGTTTAGAGCATCTGTAGTAGTCGTTGAATGTAAAAATATCCATATATGAATAAATGGAAATAGGAATCCAACTTTTGTTGTACTCGTGCAAAACTATTTTTTAGCTACGACGGCACATGAAGTGCCGTCGGAGAGGAAAAAATTTTTAAAAATAATAAAATTTGGACGGACGGCACTTGAAGTGCCGTCGGAGCGCGAAAATAAAAAAGAATTAATTTTCAAGAACGGACGGCGGAGAAGGAAAAAAAAAATTCAATCCATATGGACGGACGGCACATGAAGTGCCGTCCAAGAGCCATTTTCCACTTTTTTTTGACATTTTCCACTTTTTCCGTAATTACAAAAACATTTCATTAATTACAAAAAAATTTCAAAAAATTACAAAAACAATTTAAAAATTGCAAAAAAAATTAAAAAATTGCAAAAACATTTTCACAAATTGCAAAAAAAAATTAAAAAATACAAAACCCTCCGGTGCCGTCTGAGGATTTGGGGGAGCGCTGGGGTTTTTTTAATTGAAAAAAAAAAAATCAATGGACGGCACATGAAGTGCCGTCCGATGGATTTGGGGGATTTTTTAATTGAAAAAAATTATAAAAAATCAAGCGACGGCACTTCAAGTGTCGTCCCTCAAATATCGATGAAAGCAATCGACTATAACGATTTATCGATAAAATGGATATTTGGCAAACGAGTGCAGCACATTCGTTTGCCAAATATCCATTTTATCGATATTTGGCAAACGACTACAGATGCTCTTATGAATTCTAATTTTTCTAAATTATGAAAATCTGAAATACCCATTATGAGGGTTTACAAGAAATTTAGGGCCGTTCATCTCCCTCGTCTTCCAGTCTTGCTCCTCCCTACTCCTTCCTCCCTCCATCGTTTTTAAGATGCATTTTCTTTTAAATAGATGATGTCAAGCTGATACAAATATTTTTTAAATTGTAGGTTAGTTGTACAGTATATTGTATGTGTAGATTAAGTGAAAGATTTGCTGTACTGGCCCACTTTTTAAAAATATTTTGGAGTCTGACCCACTTTCAAAAATAATTAGCAATCTGATTTAGTTTTAGACGCGTCAGCATAAGCCGTTATTGAAAATAACGGCATGGGTTATTTATATGCCGTTATTTTCAATACGGCATCATTTTACATTTTTTTGCATGCCATTATTTGGAATAACGATATCAGTATATTTATCATACGAGTGTGAATCTTCTGACTTTGAAAAAATTTTAAGTGTTGAAATAACTTATAAATAATACCGGTATCCCCAAGAACGGCATTCGAATTACTGATGCCGTTATTGGAGATAACGATATCAGTTATAATAAAATGAACTGTTGCCGATAACGGCATATAAATAATCTATGCTGTTATTTTCAATAACAGTTTATGCTGACGTGTTCAAAACTGAGTCAGATCGCTTATTCTTTTTGAAAGTGGATCAGACCCCAAAATATTTTCAAAAACTGGGTCAGACCCCCCAAATATTTTCAAAAATGGGTCAGTACCATAAAAAATTCCAGATTAAGTTCCCAATGCGAAGACTTAACAAACTAACGGACAAACAACTATTAATAACTAAAACACGCCCTTAAAAAAGGGGGAGTGCATTTAACACACGCCCTTTGCTATAGAATTACGTTGATTAGTGCCGTTAGTCCCGTCGAAAGCGACGTGGCCAGTGCGGTGGGCCCCATCATTACGTAGACTTAACGAAAGTCAAACCCAAGGAATTTCATAAAAAAGAGTGTCATTGTCAACAGGTGCAACGAACATATCTCGCCGTCAAAAAAATTGGAACGGTCGTTCTGATTTTGAAGAACTTTTTATGCCAAAAAGAAACGGCGGTTAAATTTAACGGTTGGAAGAACGGTTTTTTCGAACCTTAATAGTAAGCTAGAGGTAGGGTTGGGTTAAGATTCACTACTAACAGCTTGCATTTGATAATTAGCAATAGACGGGGAGGCGTTCCTGTCGTATAGAGCTAAATTTAACCGATCGAAAATAACAAAATATTAAGATGGAAGATCATCCTTCGTTTAATATCTTTTTAATTTTTTTAATATTAAAAATTGTGCACGGAAGATCATCTTCCGTTTATCCCCAAATAAATTTGATTTAAAAAAAACAGATGGAAGATGATTTTTCGTTTGGATTTTTTTTTCCTTTTTAAAAATTTTAAATTATTAAAATAGGATGGATGGCAATTTAGTAAATAGTGAAAGATTTTTTTTGAGAAACGGAAGAAGATTTTCTGTCCCAACATTTTCTTTATTTTTTCTGAAATTTTCTATTTGTTGAAATGACATTTTTGTAATTTTTTGTTCAGAAAATATATATTAAAGAATTTGGTGGACAGAAAAAGATTTTTCATCCGTCCTCTTTTAATATTAAAAAAATTCCTAGACGGCAATTGCCAAATTTTGCTGCTATATTTAGCCATCTATTGTTCATTACTTTTCTAGAAAAATAACTTTTTAGCAAACGATAGTGGAGATGCTATGGTCAAAATATGGATTTTTTGACTTTTTAGCAAACAATAGTGGATGCTCTTGAGTGGAAGTGGGTCGTGCCTGGTTTAGTTACGCTCGCGGCGACTGAAGTTGTTTCGTGTCTGGGCCTAGGTGCAGTATGGGTCTAGATCGATAAGTTCATAGTGAAGTCAAATTGTGTCGTGTCTGAGCCTGGGTATAGTGAAAATCGAGATGGCTAAGCTCGTAATTGGTTCCGATTGAGCTTATGTTGGTCCATCTGCAGTGATTAGAAGGTTCATTCGGCATTTTTTTTGTTTTTTGTTTTTTTCTGTCGTATCTCGCAGTCTTTATACTTCATCCTTCTGTATTTTAAGCACATGCGAACTAATTTTATCTTTAGAAATTCTCATTTCTAGCCATCAGAAAATAATAATAAGTGGGTTAATTTATATTTCTCAATCATACTTTGAACCAGAATCTTATATAAAAGAAACATAATTTGCAAAAAAATGTAATTTGCCTAAATTTCTTAACTATTTACACATGTTGAGATTTAGTACCCCAGTAAGATGACTTGACACGGTCGCGCAAGAAAACATGTATAGTAGGCTTCTACTGTAAAAGTGTCATCGACGACAAACTATGAATGAAATGCTCAATGTTTGTCTAAATAGCGCATGTAATACAGATCTACATCATCGGTACACAGATAGTGGGGCTAAACTAGTACGTTGCATTGTGCCAAAACTGATATGTACATTGCAGAACTAAAAATGGTATATGTTCAGTGGATATAACTGGGTTGTGCCAGTACATACTCAGAGATGGACCGAAATCAGTGGTAACCACAATTGAGATACCTAGAGCCAAACCATTCTCAAATGATACTAGCCCTTGTGCCACAAATGATTTGTTTCACTTCCACCTCTGTCCTAATAGGCAAGTGTGAAACTACCAACCAAGCACAAATATGTTCGTTAGTTAGGTAAGATATAGTCCTCTAATTTCTAATCCATGATTGAAGAGAACAATAGGCAAGTGTGAACCTATTATCTACCTAGCATCAATAAAGCCAAGCCTTCTAAGTTAGAATCACAGATTACAGATATGTTCCATAGGTAGGTAATGATAGCATTAAGATATAGTCCTCTATTTTCTAATCCATGATTGATGCATATAATTCTGTTCACCTTTCTCCCCAACAATTTTTCTACTGGAGTTACAGGTTGCAATCTCTTGCATTATTTATAGCTCTGGTTGGCATTATATGTATTTTGTTTTTGGTTTTGTTTTTATATGTAATATATTTGGCTCCTTTACCCTAATCTTGTGAGTAACAGAGACCTTTTGATAATTCTGTGAAATCCAAGGGTTTCAGTTGTATCTTTATTTTCTTCTCTACTATGGTGATAGAGCGATTGTAATTATTTTATTTCTCATCAACGAAACAATTGTTGGCCTGTCAATATTCTACTTGGGAAAACACCTACAATATTCTCTAAGGGTCTGTTTGGAAACATTTATAAGTTGTGTGTGTTTGGCAGCTAGTGGAATAGAATTGTTTTTTTTTTTCTTTTCCATTCCCTAGTCTTGTTTGGCAAACAATGGAATAGTATAGATTACGGCATTTTAAACAACCTATATATGTTTTCAGGGAACCCATATGTTTTTAAACTTTAAACTCACCTACAGCCTCTACAGCTTCGCATTCTTGATTTTTTTGGGAGCCAACAAAGGTTTCACATGAAGATGAAGGTTAAGAAAGAAAATAAGAAGCTAATCCAACACAAGCAAGAAAGGTGCACTAATTATGTGTTCCTCAGAACATCAGACAAGTTTCTTGCTGGACTGCATCAAATTACTAAACAGTGTTTGAAGCTCCAGTATTAAACACATAAATAATTTTGTGAATGTTGTGAGCATCTCAAATCAAAACTCATCCATAGTAGAACAATAAATTGCTTCCCAACGCAGACAGAACTGTAAAAAAATTGATAAAATTAAAAATTATATGGATTACCCTTGAAATTAACATGAGTACATATATCGAGTAATCTTACAACCAAAAAGAAAGCTCTCCAACCCTTTGGGGAGAACCGTATAGGAAAAAGAGAATATACCATCTCGATCTATGTATATAAACTTGTAGAGAGATGCCTCGGTCACCACCAAAACTACCCCTATGTAATCTCCAGCAGTAAGAAGACGAAAGGCCTTTCCATTATCCTGCCTTGTACAAACTCCCATATTAACAAGTTTTCATAAGGCAGGTCCCATCGCCATCCTACTTTATTAGTACATATGCTGCCAACTCTCATGAACTAACAAGATATTTGGAGTCAACATCTAACATATTCATCACTGCAACCAAAGTAGATAAAACATCAATACCACCAACAATCCGATGGTCCATTTGTCAGCATAATATGATGCAGAGTTAGCTGCACAAAATTCAAAGTACATCCGATTGAAAAATTCCCACGCTATCAATAGATAAAATCAGTTGAAATCGGTTGAAATCTTAATTCTCCATTCCTTTACCCAGCTTTCCGAGGGGGGTGGAGTCGGATTAGAAATCGGTTGAGATCTTTCTCTAGGGAATGAAATTTAGTTGTTTCCTTTGTTTTCTTTTTCAAAACAAACAGGCTATAGAATAGGATAAGATGGGATTGTCCGCAGTATTCCATTCCTTTCCCTAGTTTTTTGGGTTCCCAAACGCGCCCTTAGTTTGGGTGCAAGTTTTGGATATCCCAAAAATACCCACCTTTTTGCTTGAATAATATTCTCATCTATGTCAAACTTTTGATTGCTTGATCCACTTAACTAACCTCCAAACTCTTCTTTTGCTTCTCTTGACAAATTCTAAACAGTCTCTCTTCTCTACAATTTTAAGCAGCTTAACAGAGGAAGTTAAGATCGTGGCCAGCCAAGATTCTTTTTGAATGTTTTGAGCAACTTGGACAGCGACATTTCATCAAGGAGTCAACAAGGGAACTTGCATTAAGCTACAATCCTAATGGCATCTCCTTCACGCCCGGTCCTACTTACGAAGCAAGTTTTATTAACACAAACTACAGAAACAAAAAATATCAAAAATATCCAACTACTCCGATCTCATGCTAAGCTAATATACAGAAACAAGATACACTGTCCCGCAGTAGTGCTAATTATACTACACTAGTAATTTGCACGTGCGATACACGTCTTAATAAATATAATTTTTTAAAATAAAAATTTAGACATAATCTGGATTTGAACTTAGAACCTCCTTTATAATAGTTATGCATTATAATAGTTATGCATGTGTATTGCACGGGTTGGTAGATTGACAAAACATTTACAAATGACACTAAGGTCTTCTCCCATTATAATATTAGAAATAGGAGTATTTCTTAAAATAGTGGGGGTATATGCTAATTTTCACATTTTAAATAGGGGCATTTGCTAAAATATTCCTTTTTTAGGAACTGCGCGTGCATCACACGGGTATGTTTGGTGGATTTAGTTTGCCGTATATTGCACGTGTTTACTCGGTTACAAAATTAGGGTTTGTTTGTTTACAACCCCAACTCTCCCATTAAAATAACTAGTATGCTGCACGTGCGATGCACGTGGAGGAAGAAGGGAAAAAAAAGGAGAAAAAAAAAGAAGGGAATGAAAGTATTTACCAAACTAATCTACATATTTACCGAACTGATCCCCATCTCTCCCATTAATATTTACCAACGTTAGTCTACGAGTGAAAAGAAAATAATTTCCAAACTGATCCACTTTCGAAAATATTTACCAAACTTGTCCACTTTCGAAAATATTTACCAAAGTAACCCAACCCGTGCGTTGCACGTGTTGGGTTACTGACTTGGGTTACTGACTAAGGGGCTCTCCCATTATAGTAGTATATAGAGATAGAGATAGATAGATAGAGATTTCCGTGTACTACTTTCTCAGAAAAGATGGTGCTCACAAATGAGAAATAAACATAAAATGCTTTTACTGATGTTAGCAGTAGAGAACAGGTCATGTATGAACAGTAAACTGGTTGCTGTATAAGCATTTAAAGAATACAGAAAGGCTTGTTCACTGGCACATTTATATGATATCATATCTACGTCTAAAACAGAGGACGCCTCATATATGTATAAAATTGAACTTAACAATGCAAAATTTCGAAACCATAAAGTATCAGTATGTAAGATAAAACAAGCTTACACTGCCGCAATGAACATAAAACTAAATTATCTTATTCAGTACAAAACTCTTAACGGAACTTAACTTCCTACTACGCTTCAATAGAAAACAGTGTACGGAATAGTTCTACTCAATGCAGGAAATAAAACAGACAATACCTTTTTCTAGTTACACTGAACTAAATGCGACTGACTACCATCCATCGACCCATTATCACTGAGTATAAGATGACCGTTTCCTACCAAAGTATGACTAGTTTTTCGCATAGTAATAGTACAGAGCTGCTATGAGCACCAGAGCCAAAACTATGGCAGGAGCAGCCCATATCCACTGTGAATGGGCTTTCTTCTTCTTGAGGACGATCTTGGGGATTTCTCCCTGCACTTTAGGTCGACCGCGATGGTTATTGCGGTGCCTAACCACGTTCTCTTTTCTTTCTTTAACTATTTCCGAGGCTGGAACTTCTGCGCTTAAATCAGCTTCTTCCGGTTCATTAACCTTTGCGTCAACTTCGGTCTCCTCAGTAGGAGGTAATGATGCACTAGCCTTCTTTTTTGCCTTCTTCTCCTTTTCCTGTGAATATTAAAAGGGGATTTCAGTTCAAAATATTCAATCACATGTTCCATCAAGTATGACTCTTATTGGTTATACTTGACTCGAATTGATTGTTACTATACTTGCTTACTGAATGCTTGCAATATTATTACAGAAAGAAATCTCCGCATGAAGGTGAATATATCCAAAGCAAATCATCCCACCATCAACGATGTGTGGAATTTGCTAGAATTTGCTATGTCTTAATTGAAGGGTCAAGAAGGAGATTTGTTAGGAGTTGGTACAAAAATCAGCTTACATACATTGTTCCATAATAATAAAAGCAGACCAAAAAAAGAGAGATTCAATGTGTGAGACTAGTCTATAATTGAAATATCCCATGCCTATCTTAGAAAATATTGGCTGTAATATCTTTCCTGAATATGTCTAATGGAAACAGAGACATATCCTAGAGACAAATAATAGACACCCTCACAGGCTCACATGCCTCCAAGAATCTACTCCAAATAACCCCACTAAATGTCTACATTTACAGATAAGAATTGTGAAGCGCTTTGGTTGTACAACAACCAACGTACTTGATATATCCTAGAAACATAGGAGGTGAGAGATTTCTAGTCTTCGTAGAATAAATGAGAGGAAGGGCACTATAATATGAATTCCACTAACAATAGTAGAGACTTATCGCAGTGTTGTAGTAGTCAACCCCTATTAGTATATTCTCCACATTTTGTCAACTAAAGTGCATGTGTTCAATATGTTTTTGGAAGGGAGGAGCCAAAGGTCTTTATACCTGCGTGATTCTGGTGCCACTACTACGGTTTGACCTACATGTTTCTGGCACCACTAATATGGTTTGCTACAGAGCCTCTGAGTCTAATATTTCCAACGTCAAATGGAATGAAGACTCTTTAGAGAAGTTCAAAAGAAATAACGATGGAAAAGGTGAAAGAGAAAACCACTTCTGTCATGATCGCTTAGTACAATTTGGTATCACATGCAAAAGAATAGTTTCAAGAAACTAACTATAAACTACGAGCAATTGACACGACCAATTTACCAAATAAGGCTAAATTACAGAAAAGACTAGTGAACAAAAAAATAAATGCAGCAAATCCCTTGATTACATTTGGAGGTTAATAGTGTTACCGGAATGTTAATGAACACTAAACAATGATTAATTTCTTCCTCCTAAAATGCCAAACTTGACCCCCAAGTGAGTTGACTCTGACCTAAAAAAGACAAGCTATGACGCCTACCCAAGGAAAAAACATGTCAGACATATGGATTGATTGACAATCAGACATATAAGACACCTTTTAAGTTGTATCTTAGAATATATCATTGATCTCTAAATTATTCCAGGTCTAGGGAAGCAGGCTATTGGATTAAAACCCCGCAGAAAAATCATCTGCACAATGGATGAAGTACACAGAAGTGCACAAAGAAAAGAATAAAAGACACGTGTGTGTGTGTGTGTGTGTGTGTGTGTGTGTGTAAGCACTAGATGAACAACGGAAACATTCACAGGGAAATAAATAAAAAGAAATATGTGTTTGTGATTAAAAACTTGCCTTGAGCTTCTTTTCAGCTTCCTTCTGAGCTCTGATTGCTGCTTTTGCTGCTGCTTTATCAGCAAGCTTCTTCTTCCTTTCCAGGGCCAACTTAGCCTTTGCGATCTCCTCTTCTCTTTTTAACTCCTTCAACTTCACAGGATCAACCTCCTCAGGTTTTGAGGCCTCCTTTTGTGGTGTTTTAATGGCAGAAGCGTCTTCACTAACCAATGTATCTTCCACCTTTTCATGCAATTCCAACTCAGCTGATTTGGTAACATCTTCTTGGATCTGGCGATTAGACTGTGCAAGGGGTTTCAGATCCTCCTTTGTTTTCTTTATGCTGCTTTTAGCTGTTACAATTTCTGGTTCAGCTGGTGCTGATGCCTCCAACAAAATTGGTTTCTCATCAGGGTTTCTGATGCGACCATCTCTGCTCAATTGCCGATAATCCAGAGAAGCCAATATCCTCTTCTCATAATCATCTCTGAAGGCTTTGTTGCTACTCCACTGAGACATAAATTCCTCCACCTAACACGCATGAAAATGCAAAGAAGCAAATGATTATTATAATGCAACATAAGGCTACACATCCATTTCACAGGTGCAATGCATGACATACCTCTCCATGAGAAAGCACTTTCAATGCTGCTATATCTTTCTTTGCAGCAAGTTCCCTTGCATTGTTCAACAGTGAACGGTTTTTAAAGTAAATGGCATTCTGAAACACATTAACTGAACACAAGTCAAAATACGCCTATTATGGTGCATTTGACCAACCATGCACTATACATTTACATATTCACACATCTATTGAACTAAGAAGTGGATTAGAAATTCTTTATACACAAACGAACTGATGTAGTGCAGACAATCAAACCAATCAGACTTCAAAAGGGTGCCACTACTACTATGAAGTTATGACCATCCAATAACTAAAACACAACAGAAGTTGAATGATTGAAAGGCTCACCATACTCTCTGAATTGGAAATTTATATATTTTGTTCAGTATAAATGTCTACCTTATAAAGGGGAACCCAACCTCAGCAAATGATGCACTTAATTGACAGTTAGAAATGTGCCAAAGAATGATGTATAAACCTAGCTGAAACTGATTCCATAGTCGGACTATCTCAAAGTCGTTTAGTATCATGCATTCAAACAAAGATAAGAAACTACAATAGGGGCCAATGTTCGTATTGATTACTGATGGTGACCAGTCAACTGAGATCTCCTGTCCAGACTACTGCAAGCAAGGCCAGTCCACTGGGATCCTACAGTCCTAGGCAAACAGTCTCCAGATTAGGTTCATAGCTGGCCATTATCATGGTCTTTTCCTCTGCTTGGTAAGAAGACTTTAGTCTAGTTTCAAGATGATCGTGCACATTATAAATCAGAATGGGTTTGGAGTCGAGTTAAGAGAAAATTTGCTAGACATTGCTTAAGGCCAAACTAATTGTGGATGTTTGTGTAGGAATCAATAGCATGGTCGTAATAAAATCAAATATCTAGATCATTAGAGTGCCCAAGTCGTCCCTTCTTTGGTATGAATTTGTTTCAGTGTCAGTTTGGTGTTACATTTCCCCCTTTGATCTTTGGCATGAAGAATAACATTGAAAATAAAAGCAAATCCACACATAGAAGCTCAGCTTACATACGCAAGCAGCATCCAACTATTTGAAATAGAACCACAAATATATTTAATAGGTCCAAAAGGTAACATGGTCATGGCCAGTAGCAAAAACTATTCCAAAAGAAGTATCTCATAAAAGTTTAGTGATTAATGTCCAATAAATTTAGTATGATGTAGACAGGTAAAAACACAATAACCAGACAGCCTTTACTCATAATGGTATAATTCCGTATAGACATTCAATGCATTTAGAGGAAAATAATAGTTACCGTCTCATCACGAGTTTTTCTCAATTGAAGAAGGGTTTCATATGCCTTGTCTTTTTTCTCAGTGGCAGAAGCCAACTCCTCCTGCAAGGAACTAATTGCATCATCAACAGCCTTCAATTTTTCCTCCAGAGATTTGATCTTGTTCCTAACAGCTTGTTTGTCCTTTCTCACTTCATCAAGATCAACACCTATTAGCTGCAAATAATATAACCAATACAGAGAGAATTTTAGCTTGGTAAAGCAAACAAACTAAAGCGACATTACAAGGAGAAGAAAGTGAACTTACTTTGACCTGATCCTGAATAGCTTCCCTGTCACCCATAGATTCCTGAATCTTTGCCCTCATAGCAGAATTAGCAATAACTTTATCCCTTGTCCCTTCAAGCAGTTTGATCTCCTTAAGCAACTGCTTTTCCTCAACCAAGGTGTTGCTTTCATGCTGTATACGATAATGCAAGCTCCGAATCTGTTTCATTACAAAGAAACAATAGATAAATACACATGTCAAGATAACAAGAGTTACATACACATGTAGAGAAATCGAAACGTCAGGTAATGAAATGAATGAAGTTTACAAGAATATCAAGCTCTTCCTCCGATGAGCACAAACCAGCACCCTTCTCCCTTGCAATAGTACTTGCACTGCGCATCTTGCCCAAAGCATCTCGAAGAGGTTCCATTTCCTTTCGTTTATCATCCAAAATATTTCGATAATTTTTATCTTCAGCAGTCAAAGGCCTCAGTTGTGAAATCAACTCTGCTCGTTCAATCTGCGAAGACAGATAGTTGGTATTAGAATTCTACTCCTTCAACTTAAGATATAACATTTAAAGGTTTATTTAATGTTGAGGACGATGAAGGAAATCAAAATACAGTATGGCATATCTTGAGAGAGAGAGAGAGAGAGAGAGAGAGAGAGACCCTTTTCATCTTTAATTCTTCAGTTATCTGAAATCGGGCTTGATTCTTTCTGTGAACATCCTTATCAGCTTGTTCAAATTTCGCTTTAAGTTTTGGGTCATCATAAGACCGATACTTGACAAGATAGAAGGTATGCTGCCTCAGTTCAGGCCACTCATCCACAGCATCCTTCGGAAAATTAGAATTGTCTACTTTATCTAATCCCTTTGCTTCTCCATTAACTCCATTGAAACCAGATATGATTGGCTCATCCTGCTTATGACTCATCTTTACTTTGTGGTCCACCTCAGGTAGAGGGGTGCTTTCCACTTCACTGATTCTCCCCTCATTTGGAGTGATAACTGCCCCCAATATCTCCATGCCCATGGTATCTGGAAGGGAAATAGTCAAAATCAGAAGAAATCCACCTTCATATTACTACGGAACCCATTTCTGAACAGATAGAAGTTTCGAAAAGAGAAATAAATATGCCGCACAAAAGCTTTCTAAGATTTGATAGCAGTGAAAAGCACTCACGCAAGAACTAGGCCACACACACATTACCTATACATAAAAAATGCATTGAAAGATCTACAAAGAAATGGCATTCAGTCAGACAGAATTAAGGACATAAATGTACATACTAAAATTGACAAAAGGACCCTACACTTAAAGTGACGCTAAAGACAGAGATTATAGCTATATTATTGAAATTAGATGATTAATGGAAACTTCACTTCAAAGCTTTAGATGTTATTTCGAGGGCCTACTACACAGATCAAGTAAAGAATGCCAACATTTCAAAATCTCCATGTGATGGACAACGCCAACAATTTCCTTTAGTGCGATACTTAAAACAAAAAATAGCATTATAAGGTGTGCATGAAAATTACACACAACCAGAAATTACCAATAGATGCATAGAGGGGTGTGTATGCGTGTATTACTATATGTGTATATATGTAAAACAAGGTGGAGGTTTTGATAAATTAAGGGGCACTCTAGGCATAGTGGATCAGATCATAGGAATCTTATGCTTTAGCTACTTTTATTGCTACGGGTAAATGGCAAGTTAATAGCAATCCTGATGCCAGAGTTTATGAGCCATAATGTAAATGAGTGTGTTTCCGTATGCGTACATATATGTCCTTACAGTATAAGCCTATGTTTTGGTGTGTTCTACATATGTATACGCAGGAGAGAGAGATGGAGAGGGAGGAGCATATCTAAAAAAAAATTAGCATACCAAGGGACTTGAATTAACATCACTAGTAATATTGGTGTATATAATAATGAATCAGAATTTAATTACAATATACATAAGATAAATCAATTGAGGATTTCTATTACTTAATTTGGGAAGAAAACTACTAATCAATATCTCGTTAGGAAATACGATGAACTAATACATAATCTTTTAATGCTAAACAACTTTTTGGTTAGGAATTTACTCTTAACAGAAGAATAATATTAATGGATAAAAAGTATATAATAAACCGAGCATAGTAAAGAAAATATATACAGCTAAAAAGATACATAAGTGAGGTTGCGCAATGTTCCTATCTGATATGGCTAAAAATGGTGTTAAATCAGAACCGTTCAAAGTGGGCACGAATCTTAAAGTCGCAGGGGCAGGATGGTAATTTCGTCCGCAGGCGGGTCCGAATTGGGTACCGGGTCTCCCCTCTTAGACCCGCTGGCCCATGAACGGATCTGGTTGGCAGAGAACGGGTCTCAACCCGTTAGGGACCAGGTCAATAGGATAGTAGCAGATCCTGGCTTGTCCCTATCTTGAGGGGATGGTTGTAACCAACCCCAGCCAACCACACCGAGAAGTAGGTATTCACCCTTATCCTGAAGAAGATCTCCTTGGCGACTATAAAAACCCCCCTACCTCCTACTATTGAAGGTGATCACACTTTGCACACTTGAGCTCTTTTCCCTTCACTTTTTCTGTGTATTGACTTGAGCATCGGAGGGTTCGTCGCCGGGATCCATCCCGGTGTCTCGAACGTTTGTGCAAGTTTAAGGGAGCACCAAGGGATCAACTGGTCAACAAGGAAGAAGAAGGGTTCTGCCTGTTCAAGTTCCTCACGAACCTACAAATCTCATCTATTGCCCCCACACCAGAATCCAGCGGCAACAGATTGGTACCGTCTGTGGGAACTTCTCGACAAAGCGATCCAAACTTCCTCCTTCCACCAAAGTCACTTCCAGCAATGCCTCCCAAAAAGAGACCTGCAAACTCCAACCATAGGACGACCCCTTCTCATCCTCCTCCTGCGCAGGGGGATCTCCTCCTCCCAATCAACCAGCCTTGCAGCTCGATCCTCTGGCTCCGCAGTCCATCCAGCAGCCTGTGGGACCCCAGGCCACAGTGGGGGAACATTCTCGACGAAGCTGCCACAAGCAACCTGTCCATCAAGTTCGAGTCTTCATCCACAATGCCGATACCGATTCCATGGCTTCCTATACTCCCCCCACTCCAAAGGATCTGCGGAACGTGATCAACAATCGGCAGACCGAGCACGGATCCGACCGCCGTACCCATCTGGATGAGAGGCGGGCCCAGGAGGCGAACCCTCGCCGCGAGCATACCCAGGATCGTTCGCCGCGCCGATCCAACCAAGGAGGGTCCAACTTTCCCTGCAGGCAAACAGAGTTGCCCCAACGTCGCTCAAGACGGAGCCGCTCCCCGGCATCCTCATCATCCTCGCCGCTCTCAAAGCCCTAGGCCTGTAGCAAGCCATCGCCGTCCTTCTCCTAATCACCACCGCCGCTCCCGAAGTTCGCGTCCTACTCCAAGTCACCCTCGTCGCTCGGTCGGTCCACCACCTACTCTGAGCCATCACCGGCGCAGCCTCAGCCCTCCTCGACATGAGGATGAGTCTCGGGGCTAGGCCAGGCAAGACCGAAGGGAGGAATCGGACTACCGCCGTCTCCATGAGATGGAGAGGCGCCTCAGCCAGCTCGACCGAGACGAAGAGCGACGGACAAGGGACCTTCGTCCAGGCAGGCCCCCGTTCTCCCGAGCCATCATGGAGGCTCCAGTTCCTGACAACTTTAAGCCTCCGCATTTCGAGACCTACACCGAAGAGTCGGACCCCGCAGATCACATTGAGTTTCAAAACTCTCATGATGATCCACCATGTATCCGACTACTTTCTTATAAGCGAGTAAGAAGTAGTTTGCATTCGGAATTGCTCCCACAACCGTTGATACACTTACAAAACATAAACGAGGCAGCAAGCACTCAAAAGAAGTCTTATATTATTTGATCAAAATTGTGACTACAAGTATCGTTCGACACACAAGCTCTACAAAAAGAAGACAACTTCTATCAAAAGCCAAAATTCACACGGGGCAACACAAAACTACCAGACTTGTCCCTAGCGTCTTCGGGGGACGGGAATGCTTCTCTTGAGCGATACACGAGGACGACGAATACTGTGCTGTCGTCGCCCCACCTCCGCCGACGTCCCCAGGCTAGCAAATCGAGAAGCATCGTCTGCCCCCGACCTAACGGTGGCCCCAACGGATGTTCCGCTCGTCAAAGCGGCCACGCCACTTTGCGCTTCTCCTGGACTTCGAGGTATAAGAGGCAAGCGAAGCGTAGGTTCACGGAGCGACATCCGTCGAGTATGCTCCCCCGAGGCACGGGGAGTGGTCCTGACAATTCTTCTCTCAGATGGTCATCACAAACGGGCATTCTCCTTCTCCAGCTCAGCAATCCGCTCCTTAAGCGAGACGTCTGTGACTTTTATCTCCAGGCGTGGCAACCGCATCATGCCCGCCCCACGAGAGGCGTCGAAGATAGTCCGTCGTAGATGAGCGACCTCGATGCTCTTTTCAGCAACCACCTTCTCTAGTTCATCCCTTTCCATAGCTGTCTGACATAGAGAGCGGCGGAGGTATGAGAGTCTCAAGCCAAGGCTGACGGCCATCGACGTACCTGCCTCCTCACCTTCGGGCTCCGCTTCATGATGCCTCTCTTCTAGCCGCTTCACTTCTATGTTGCGACGAGCAAGGATCAATTTCAAATGGCTAAGTTCAAATTCCGCTTTGCTGAGCAGCTCCTGACTTCGAACTAGCCCTAGCCTGACAACACCAAGTTCAACGCGAAGGCGAGCCACGATGCGATCCTGAGGAGAATGAAAGAAGTAAAATCTCTTAAAGTCAAGAAGCAAGCCCACAAGACAATACATTCAAGCTACAAGGCAACTCAACGACCACACACTCCAACACTTAGCCAAAAAACAAAGGAGTCTTCTTTTTCATTCAAAGATGCTCACTAGTACATTGGGCGGTGGCCAATCCGCTACAAAGCCTACTTGTGAAAACAAAAGAACAAAACAAGAGACGAAGAACAGGGGGGATCAGGGGGCCACCTCGGTGGGAGACACCTCGGCAGCGGTGTTACCCCCGCCTTCTTCTTCTTCTTCTTCTTCTTCTTCTTCTTCTTCTTCCTCCTCTTCTCCTCCTTCAGCATCCGCCGACCCCTCGGCGATCGAAGCAGCATCCTCTTCGAGGGGATCGTAAAGGCTGTACCCCGCACCGTCGAACCCGGGGACACGAACAGCTACGTGCTTCAGGGCTCGCGTGTAAGACTGCTCCATGTTGGTTCGCATGTGAGCCTTCGCCTCCTCTCTTACGGCATCCGAAGCCGCCTGCATCGCTGCCTCCCTCTCCTAAGCCGCGTCCTCGACGGCCTTCGCTGCCACCTCCCTTTCTTTAGCAACCAGCTCCTCTGCCTTATCCGCCCTATCTTTCTCCGAGGCGAGCTGTTCTTTCACGGAAGCAAGGGCAGCCTCAAGGGCTTGGATATCCGCCGCTTGGAACTCGGCCAAACGCCTCTCTGCCTCGAACATCTTTACGACCTTGGCTTGTTCGGTGCGGTCCTTGTCGCTCGCCATCTTCAGTTCCTTCTCCTGCTCGGTGATTTGCTCCAGCATATGGCAGAGTGGCAGGTCATCTGCGCAAAGTGCAGAACCATGTTAGCACTTAGAGAGAAACAAAAGTGGCGGAGTCAAAGGGAGATGGGTCGGAGCCAACTTACCGTCATCGAAGCCTTGGCAATCTCGAGGACATCGTCGCCAACCATCCCCGCCTTCGGCATAGCCCGATCCTTGGGGGTCGGCAGGTGCCGAATCGCCTGCATACAACTAATGGCGTTCCTAAGGAAGCCATCGTGCCTCATGACTCGCCAGTCGGGGACGAACAACCTCTTGTGCTCCTCGGTAAGTATACTCTCCGCCGCCGCGGTCAGTAGGGGGGGCTTCGAGCGCCAAGACCTGATCAAGCGAAGTCCCTTCGGAGGTCGTGGCGGGGGTAGTGGCAGGGGTCGGCAACTCCAGATCCAAAGTAATAACCGGGGTCACGTCGATACTCGGTGCCACTGCCACCCAGGCCTTGGGCATTTTCGCAGAAGGACCCGAAGAAGTTCTCTTCCTTTTCTTGCCATCAGGGGCCTTGTACGTCACCCCGGTTCGGTCCGAGAGCATCACCCTGAAGTCCATTCCTGGGGTCTTTGTAGAAGAAGAGATTAAAGTTTTTAGCTTATGAAATAGTTAAGACTTAAGCAAAAAAGCAAAGACAAAAATCTAAAGGCGAAGTGTACTAGGGTCGATCGGAGTGAGACCCCCACCATAGAGAACTTCCTCGGTTACCTCCTTCCACCTGAGCGGCTCCCGAGCCGTAAGCTTGGCCACGGTGTCTTCTTCCTCCGGAGTCAAGACAAGGTCGGTTTTTGCCCACTTCGGCACCTCCTCTCTCCACATGGTCAGGATCGTCCATGGAGCTTCGCCTCGAACCAAGAAGTACTTCTCCTTCCAAAATTTTATGGACTCCGGGTTCTCAATCAACTTCACCCCCTTCTTCGGCGGCAGATAATACCGGTACTCGGTTCGGCTTTTTTGATAGATGCGGTACATGCTCCGGAGAATGATGAGTCAGGGGACAATGCCTATCGCCTGGCACTGGAGGATGAAGCTGGAGACATGTCGCCACATGTTCGGCATGTATTGCACCGGACTCAGACCAAAGAACTGTACGACCTCCACGATGAACGAGTGAATGGGCAGACGCAACCCGACGAAGAAGGCGTCAAAAGGAAATATGCACGTGTCAGGAGACACCAGTGTGCACGCTCGGACACCTGAGCCCGGAAGAAGGAGCGCGAAACCCTTCGGGATCTGAAAGCTCCTTTGGATCCGGACCAGGTCCTTCTCCGTCAGCATCGAGGGAACATCATCGACCTCGGTGACCTCCCTCGCCCTGCCTTCTTCGTAGGTGGCGGACCTTCCATGAACCACCTTAGCTAGAAGCTCGGGAGTGTACTACCTCACTCCCCCGAGGTTCGACAAATGGCTCGGGAGCCGACCTAATGCCCCGACCCTACGCTCCGGTTCTACTATGGTCACCGACTTCACCAGTCTAACCACTACCTTCCCCTTGTCTACACTCTGAACCGGAGCCAGGGACCGCTCCTTTTCATGCTCCGAAGTAGAGGTCTCACTCCCCGAAGATACCCTAGACATTTCGCAAAGACTACGAAAGGGGGGATAACTTACCGTGATGTGACAAATACGGTTAGAATATCTCGCCGGAAAACCAACTCGCCTGGCCGCGACAGCTAGCAACACCGCTCGAGAGCAAAGACCTCCGCTAGTAGCGCCGCTCGAAAGTAAAAATTTCAGAAAAGTAAAAAGTGGAGAAGTGAAAAAATATGAGTGAAGGCAGATTTATAGCGCTGAGAGCGGCGCCGTTTGGGCTTCTGAGACAAGTGGGCCGAGCAAACGACAAAAGCCCAGGAAGGTATAATGACGAGAGGCCAAAGGGTGGAATCCCATGCGACGCTCTAAGGATCACAAACTGGTTAACCACTCCCACTTTCGCACCTGATCCTCATCAGACGAAGCAGATGAAGCCACGTCCCTCGGTGACCAAACACCGATCCACCGTGGCACCGAGCAGCGTATTGGAGAAAAATCACTTTCTCCTCGTGATTCATGCCTGATCCTCAATCAAACGGCTCAAATATTACCGCGTCGGCAGAAATCGTTTTGTTCTCATGATCCATGTCGTTCCCCTTGTGATTCGCACCTGATTCTCAATCAGACAACCCAGATGAAGCCACGTCCATCGGTGACCAAACACCGATCCACCGTAGCACCGAGCGGCATATTGAAGAAAAACCACTTTCTCGGGATTCGCGCCTGATCCTCATCAGACAGCCCAGATATCGCCGCGTCGGTAGAAATCATTTTGTTCTCGTGATCTACGTCGTTCCCTTCGTGATTCGCGCCTGTTTCTCAATCAGACGACCCAGATGAAGTCACGTCCTTCGGTGATCCAACACCGATCCACCATGGCACCGAGCGGCGTATTGGAGAAAAACCATTTCTCCTCGTGATTCACGTCTGATCCACATCAGACGGCCCAGATGAAGCACGTCCCTCGGTGACCAAACACCGATCCACCGTGGCACCGAGCGGCGTATTGGAGAAAAACCACTTCCTCCTCGTGATTCGTGTCTGATCCTCATCAGACGGCCCAGATGAAGCCACGTCCCTCGGTGACCAAACACCAACCCACCGTGGCACCGAGCAGCGTATTGGAGAAAACCACTTTCTCCTCATGATCCGCGTCTGATCCTCATCAGACGCTCTAAATGAAGCCACGTCCCTCGGTGGTATTACATCGGTCCACCATGGCACCGAGCGCATCATGTGGAGAAAAAATCTCCACGCATCCTACCGACCGTCCGATCCAGCTAAGATTCGAGCCGAAGCAGATGGATGCCCCAGATGAAGCCATGTCCCTCGGTGGTATTACACCGGTCCACCGTGGCACCGAGCTCATCATGTGGAGAAAAAATCTCCACGCATCCTACCGACCGTCCGATCCATCTAAGATTCTCGCCGAAGCAGATGGACGCCTCAGATGAAGCCATGTCCCCCGGTGTAAGGTCACTGATCCATCGTGACACCGACCCCAACGCGAGGGAAAAAGCGCTTCCACTCCGGGCCAGCCCTCCGATTATTCCAAAAATTGTGCCCAGGTCTGATAGAGGGCCCAGATTCGGCCACGTCATAAATGGTAATTAAATTTCTTTTTTAATTATTATTTTGAATTATTTATTTAAAAAATTGCAAAAAATGACTAAAATTCAGGAAAATTAATTAAAAATTCTAAAAAATAATTAAAAATTTGGAGGAATATTTTTGAGTCCCGGAAGAAATAATTATTGTCTAGAATGGTTAATTAGTGCTCCCAGAAAACAAATCATCGCTTTGCAAAATTGAATAAATGGTTCGAAAAAATAATATAAAAATCAGAAAAAATCACCAAAAATCCAGAGAGACCTGAGAGCAAACTTGGGTAAGTTACCAGCTCAAAAAAACACCACCGCCCCTCAGACAAGATTCGAACACTCGTTGAGAACTCCGATAAAACCCTATACGCCATTAAAACAACAAAACTACTCCCACAAGGCTGTAACACAGTCTTTGAAAGTGGGGGCTCGTGATATGGCTAAAAATGGGGTTAAATCGGAACCGTTCAAAGTGGACACGAATCTTGAAGTCGCAGGGACAGGATGGTAATTTCGTTCGCAGACGGGTCCAAATTGGGTACCGGGTCTCCCCTCTTAGACCCGTTGGCCCATAAACAGATCTGGTTGGCAGAGAACAGGACTCAACCCGTTAGGAACCAGGTCAACAGGATAGGAGCAGATCTTGGCTTGTCCCTATCTTGAGGGGATGGTTGTAACCAACCCCAGCCAGCCACACCGAGAAGTAGGGATTCACCCTTATCCTGAAGAAGATCTCCTTGACTATAAAACCCCCTACCTCTTACTATTGAAGGTGATCACACTTTGCATACTTGAGCTCTTTTCCCTTCACTTTTTTGTGTATTGACTTGAGCGTCGAAGGGTTTGTCACCGGGATCCATCCTGGTGTCTCGAACGTTTGTGCAGGTTTAAGGGAGCACCAAGGGATCAACTGGTCAACAAGAAAGAAAAAGGGCTCCGCCTATTCGAGTTCCTCATGAACCTACAAATCTCATCTATTGTCCCCACACCAGAATCCAGCGGCAACACTATCCATGAAAGAAAATTGTATGATCCCAAAAAATAACGTAACTATCAAAAGCTCTAAACTAATCTACAGTACATTCATTTGACTCAGTTTATGTTATGCTTGTTATCTTGCTTAAGCTTTTCTAGATAAGCATACTCTTTGATTAAAAAAGTGCATGTCCTAACCAAGCTTGAAAGTTACCGAGAAGCTTAATCTGTTTAAAAAAGGATCAACAAAGGAGTAACTATACCTTCGCAATTAAAGTTCACTGAAAAGAAGAATATTATTGATTTCACTTTAATATTCAGTTAAGTTTGTGAACATAACTTTTGTCAAGATTGGTTCAAGAAAGACTCTTATTCGAAACTATGCAAAAATTTAAATTAAAAAAAAACGTTTTGCCCCCTCACAATATATGACATTTGATTTGTTTCCATAATTCCATCTAAAATACTATATAGTAGGAAATTTTCTTCCATAAGCAAGGTTTGCTTATTTGAAGGTTTCAGAAAACTATACATAAATGCATTCGGTTCTTGATTTTGCATGAGATATGTTGCTTATGATACTTTAGGGTAGAAGAGAGTTTCCGTTTAAAAAGGATCCAATTAGAAGCGAAACTCAATATGAAGATCAATTTCAATCTATTAATAGTAAGCATGTGAGGTTTTCTAAGGCAACATGGTCTACACAAGATAGATAACATCCACAATTACGGAGATGCAAACTACGATTTCATGACCATTAAAATTAGATTAGATTCGAATCCTAAGCTCCATGACAATGTCGCAATCCTCGCAATATCTTTACCTCCTACATGTAACTATCTGGTTACTTACTACGAATCTAGTTTAACTGATCAAGATCATAAATTTACTCCTAATATAATAAAAAACTCTAATTGCACATCTAATACAAAAAAGTGTTCAAATCTAACAATAACAATACACAAATTACCTAAAATTAACAACACTAAAACCCTCATCTTTAAATTCTCAAACAATTCAGCTTCTCATCTATAGTTAAAAAAAATTCAATCAATCAAGAATTCTTGATCGATATCAGATCTCATGCACCCAAATTCAACTTTAATCTTCTAGATCTCAAATTCAATGAAATTCATATTAAAAAAATCCCCAAAATTCAAAGATTAGAGAGCGAGGAACCTTACATTGATCGGATCCGAGATCGAATTTGTGAAAATTGGGATAATTAATTTTTAGAAAAATTGAGAAGAGAATTATCCTCTTTGGAGGAAAAATCTCCTTTTTCTTTTTCTCTCTCTCTCTCTCTCTCTAAAATATAAGCGACGACCGAGATTTTTAGAGAGAGAAGGAGAGGGCTGCCGCCTTATATATGAAACTGGATTGGCGTTTCCACCTTGTGTCTCTTTTATTTTTGTGTGTGCACTCAAGTTTTCAACCAGGTTTTTGAACTGGGGCCCACGGAGGTATGAGAGGGGTGTTCACGTGGGTTTTTTGGGAGAGCGGTGGGGGAAATGTGGCGATCGAGTGGACACGTGGCAGTATGAGTTTACTAATTTAGTACACGTTTGAGGTATCGTGGATCTGAGGGTATGGATGTTTGTTGGGCTTTGGAGCGGGCATGGACTGGATCGAACCCGACTCGATTGTAAATGGAAAAGTGACTTTCCCTTTAAGAGCATCCACAGTCGTCTGAGATATAATATGCATATATCTTAGCAAATCAAGTGTTCTCTACAGTCGTCAAAAAGATAAAAAATACATAATTTCATAAAAAATGAAACGGATGAAACATCACATAATGTTTCATCTGTCATTTTTTTAAGTTTTTTTAAAAATAAAATAAAAAACGCGTTGGCCCCACATGAGACGAAATGTTTCGTCCCAGTGGGTAAAATGCATAATTAAGGTTTTAATTAAGTAATTAAATTACTATACTTAATTAATTAACTAATTATTCAACTAAAATTCTAATTAAAATACTAATTAAACTAATTAAGTACTAATTAAGAGGTTAAGTTTCGAAAAAAGAAATTTTTTTTCTTCGAACGAAACATCATTTAAATAATCCAGACGAAAAATGATGTTTCGTCACACATAATATGCATATTGCTATATCGCCTGCTATCTTTAGCTTTTTACTGCAACAAAAAATGAAAAAAAAATGTCAGAGTGCCTCACGAGTACAGCGTCTACGGTGACGAAATATGCATATAATGCATTTTTAGATAACGAATGTGGATGCTCTAAGAGCATCCATAGTCTTGTGCTATCTATATAATAAAACACAAGACAATTTGAAAAAAAAAAAAAAAACTATCATGTCTTCAATTGAAACAAAATCAACAGTTCAGATTCATCATGCCAAAACATATTTTCCCTATAAAAAAAAATCTCCCCCCACCCCCCCCCCCCCCCCCCCCCCCCCCCCCAAAAAAAAAAAAGCTCATGTTTTCCCCCAAAACTAAAAAACATCATTACTTTATTACTATCTCTCTTCCCTCTCTTCACTTTTTCATATTTCTCTCTTTCTCTCTTTCTCTCTCTCTCTCTCTCATTTTCTCTCTATTTACTCAGAAATTTAGATTTTCATATTTCAGGTTTATAAATTTTCAGAATTTTTATACTTTTTTTTATTGCTCATGTTACATTGAAAATAACAAATATTTCCTCAACAGTGATGGAGTTGCTTGTGTTATCTTATTTCTCAGTCACTACTTTATCTAAATAGTCGTAGCGAACTGTTTATTGTAAGTACATTGTGTTCTCGGATATTTTGATCCAAAGTTTATCAGATGATGGTTATTTATGTAGAGTTACTCCTATTTCTATTCGAGTGATCATTATTATTGCCTGCATGGAAATAATTTATTGTTAAGCTTATGACTGTACAGCTTATGGATAATGTAAGTTGAAATGCTTGTATCATTTGCTGCACCTTAGTTGCGTACCCATGATTCCGTATATTGGGAAGCGGGGCGTAACACATGGAGAAGAAGATGGGCTCAAAACATATCACCTAGACCCGGCTCATTTGCTACTTCCTACCACTGTAAGTCGACTGCATCCATATACATTTGATTGCAATGTGCTCGACCCAAGTTAGAGAGCGGAGACGGTTGAGTGCCACTTGGGGCAGTTACCTTTCAATTCACCCTCAACCTGATACTTCCTGTACAACAACTTCCTCTCTTCCAAGGATGCTTTGAACTTCTTATCGCCTCATCGTCTTCTCTTTACATCGAACCATAGTATGCAAGACATAAACCCAACAATCTCCACCTTAGATTGCATACTTATGCTTCTAATACTGTGTGACTAATCACCTCTAGACTCTTTCATTCTCCCATTGTAAACGAACCCGGTTCAATGATTTCTTCTACTAATTGAATCTATCTCCACTTTTATTTCTCTAATAGTATGCCCCCTCAAGGGCATACCCCAGTAGGCGTTAACATAGAGGCACCGCCCTCCGCATGACCTCCACCTATCCTTAGGCACTCTCCACCTCTCGACGATATTCGAATGTCGCGATCTCACTTTGATGATTATGGTTGCAGCTTACTAGATACTGCTTTAGGAATGCAGTACTTAGAAATACTTGGCCAAGATTTTACATTCCCACAACTCTTGTAGAGGTTGTGTTGAACACCCTTTCTTACCTTCATCACCTTACGACGACATTCCTAAAATTGATAGAATTCCACCTTGAGCTGTGTACCTACAGCCCCGTGCTTTTAGAGTTCCCAAAGATATCAGGTTTTGTTTCAACAAAAAAGTATGCATGATGTTTTCTAGTATGTACCCATTTTCATCTAGCGTCTGTAACTCAACTGTTCCATTACACATTACTTCACAAATCACACCAACTATGTTCTCACACAACGTTCTCCTGTGGACTTATAAGTAGAAAACATCTCTCTCTCAGAGCAAATATGAGAAGAACATTTTGAATAAAAAAAATCATCCAAAATACACATCTATAGAACTTGAGACAAGAGTACAGTCAAAATTTTCACCTGATTCGGCGATACTAGCTAAGTTAGCGCTCTTCTGATTTAACAACTTGTGGCAATCCCTCTTGTAATTCTTAATCCCTCTGCAATGATAACAATGAATCATACCCTTACGTACATTCCCGTCCACTTGAAATACCATCCATCCTTATGCATCTCATATAAGTAGATGCTGATTTCTGAGTATCACTCCTAATTTCATCATCCTCCAAGCCCTTGATCACACCTGCTACCGAAAACTTCTCCTTGACAGACTCTCAGTCTAGCATGGTGGTTATCAAATGCTTGTATAAATTTGGAAGTGAATCTATATATCAAGTTGAAAGATTTTAGATCATCTGCGTTTGTCACCATCAATTCAGATGACTTTGAATTGACTTCCTCTATTTAATCTAGAAGAGTGGTATTTTTCTTCGTTGAGTAATTCAACAGTTTTCTCTTCTAGTACATCTGATCTTGTAATGACGATTTCGAGTAGTCAGTTCTCAGTCTCACCCACAGACTCCCCACGCTTCTACACCTGACGTCGTTTGCCGATAAAATCCATATTAAACCCAATGCCTCTGAACAAATCTCTTCCATATTCTCCTAATTTATGCCAATTGGCCTCCTTTGATCTCTTCCTAGGGTTAAATCCAAGCCCTATTGAACCGATGTGTCATGCATGTCCTCCTTCTAGAGATCAAAGTGGATCTCACCGTCAAACGACTTGATCTTCGTGAAACCCAGATTTGTCATTTTCTCCAAGGAACTTTATTAACTTCTGAACTACTGAAAATTTACGATATGGAGCTCTAATACCAATTGTTAGGAATTCGCTGTTGAGTTTGACAACTAATCACTATGGACAAATCACCAAGCAATATTAGATTAAACTAAATACACAAAGCACACATTTTTCTCCTGATTTGGCGAACCCTAATTCGGGGAAAATAACCAATATATTATTCAACTAGAGGAGATACAAGAGTTACATTCACTCTCACGAAGAACATATCTATCTCTCAAGCCTCAATAGAAGATAATTTGTTGTTTACAATGGAGAAATCTCAATAAAGTATTTTTTCTCATTTGCTCTTTACACGCTCTTGTCTCTCAAAAGAGGCTGTTACAATCATATATAGAGATCTAGATAAACCCTAGGTTGTAGTCTTGATATAATAGTCGTTTGATATACACTAAAGAGAAAGCTACATAACAGGTACCATACGATCTAACCTAGAGGAAGATGGGCTCAAAAAAGGTCACCCAGACCCAGCCTGTTTGCTACTTCCAGCTGTTGTCAGTCGAATGCATCCAAACACGATCAACTGCAATGTGCTCAACCCAAGTCATAGAGCTGAAACGGTCATCTATTCTTGGAAGTTGACTGTTAATTCACCCTCAACATGATACTTCATGTACGACAAATTCTTCTTCTTCCAACGACTCTTCGAAACTCTTCTTACTTCATCATCTTCTCTTCACATGGAACCATAGTATGCAAGACATAAACCAAACAAAGTTGTCTTACATTGATTGTAAGTAGAAGCGGAATGCAAAAGCGAAATGTGTAGCCAACGTCCTTCTCACGAACAAGCCTCGTATGGTGGTGAAACCTACTAGAGGATATCACAATGCTTCAAACCGTCACAACCTAGGGATCGAAACAATTTGGTGGTTTGGAAGGAGCTCTAATGGAAGTACATGAGGAGGAAGAATTGTGGTTCTCTTTTCTAGAGTATAGAGAGTATGACTAATGTCATGTCTCATGTCATCCTTATGTCTTGGATGAGAGAAACCTAACCTCCATATCTACATAATGAGGGAGGCAAGAGCTAGATCTAATCCGATGACTATGATATATTCCAATAGATCATAGGCCTCTCCTCCATTCCAAACCGACTACCATAAAATAGATGTAAGAGTAATCTAAGTCTGAAACAAGGCACCTGGATACAATGACTTTATATAGACTTTGAAGTTTAACAAAACCTGACATTTATAAAAAAAAAGTGTAATTTGGAAGTTGATGAGGGAAAAAATCGCAGTGAATCAAGGCCACACGATTGAGACATGAATCTCGAAGTTGTTGGTGGCTAAGCCGTAATTTTATAGTGAATACAGGCCTGTATGGAGAACATGGGCTGCTTCTAGGCCCATCAGCCAAAAATAAGCCTACAAACTAGAAGTAATCTGCAGCCCAATAAGAGGAGTCCTGATTAGTCAAAAACTCTTGACCAGGTCATCAATCCAAAAGAGAGTTATCAACTAATCTTATAATCATGAGAATCAGCAGTTTAAAACACAAAATATGCTCTTTTAAGCTAGTATTTTGTAGCTAACACCTAACACATAAACACAAACTAGATATTTCAGAATCATGTAATTGTTATTTCGCCACAAAAACCTCCATAATTATTTGTTGCTGCTAATTTTGATGTGGAAGCAAACAGATGAATTTGAGAATTTTTTTGGAAACAATAAAAGCAAACCTGTGACCTTCACCAACGTGTTGACTTGTTTCTCGCTGCTGCCGCGAATCTACACAAAGTTCGATACACCGGGATAGATCCCGGTGACGAACCCTTCGACGCTCTTGTTAGTAATCAGAAAGATTAAGAAAGAGCTTTAGGTAGAAAAAGATTGATTACCCCATTATTATGGGGAAAGAGTGGTATTTATAGTCGCCTTAGGGACCTGTTTTGAGATAATGATTTATCTCTACTTCCCGGTGTTTTTAGATAAGATCTAGAGTTTAAATCATTTCATAGAGATAACTATGAATTTGAATTACTCTTTATCCATCTAGGATAGATCTGTTTATGGGTTATTGGGCTTTGAAGAAAGACCAAGTTCCCATGTCAGACCCATTTGTAGGTGAAATTACTATTTTACACTTGAGAGCTTTAAGATTCGCGCCCATATGAACGGTCTCGATTTAATCCTATTTTTAGCCATATCACAAGCCCCCCACTCCCGAAGACTGATTTTAACAGCCTTTGAGGAGTAGTTTTATTGTTTCAATGGCATACGGGATTTTATCGGAGTTCTTAAGGGAGTTGGATCTTCCTCGAGGTGTAACGGTGTCAATGGAGCTTTTAAAATACCCAAAATTGTTCTCAGATTTTTCTAGATTTTTTGTGATTTTTCCATATTTTTCTGAAATTTTTCAATTTTTAATCAATTTTTGATTTTTTTTATTCAATTTCCAAATTTAAATAATTAATTATCGAAAACTTTAATTAATTATATTTTCAAATTTTTTTTAAATTAATTTCTGAATTAATAGTTATTTTAAGAATTTTTAAATTAATTTTTTCGATTTTAATTAATTTTTTCGGTTTTTTAAAATAATTAATTCATTTAATTAAATAAATACCTGTACACATGGTGCCATCATGGACGTTGATCGCGATCAAGCACGGATCTTAAAGCAAGGCATTTTTTCTCCATTTGAGCGTCGGTGGCAGCAACGCTCGGCCGTGGTGCCGACCCCCGTGCTCCATCGGCGTGTTGACACGCGGCGGTGGCGCCGACCTCCGAGCTCCCATCAGTGCTGACGTCGGGGACCTCGTCGAAGTTCGGCGAGACATCGGTGAAAATTCCTCGAGCTGAACCTCTGTTTCGTCGAAGCCATGGTCGATGCGTTCATGGAGCTCGGTGGCGAGGAGAGGGGCTCGACGTCAGAGGAGGGTTCAACCGAGCTCGGCGAGGGAGGAGCTCGCCGAGGCTTTGGTGGAGCTCGACAGTTGAGCTTGGCAATGAGGGAGGAGTTCGACGAAGCTTCGCGATGGGTTCAGAGCTTGTGAAGGGTTTCAGCGATGAGAGGTTGGAGCTCATTGATGGGTTCGAAGCTTAGTGTTCGGAGTGCGGGGATTGGAAGAGCTCGACGAGGAAGGGGGAGCTCGATGAAGGAGGTCGACGTTCGGTGAAGGAGCTCGACGAGTGGAGCTCGGCGATGAAGGAACTCAATGGAGGAGTGAGCTCGGCAGGGTCGAGCTCGGTAGCGTGAAGTTGGAGCTCGACGGCGAGGCTTGGGGTCGAGGTCGGCCATGGATTCGGAGCTCATTGGGGCCAGGAGCTTGGCATTTGGAGCTCGATGACAAAGCCCCTTAGCTCGGCGACGAAGGGAGCTTTTTTCTCTCATTTGGGCTCCGGTTCCACGAATGCTAGGATCGAGGTTGTAACACCTCGTAATTTTCAAAAGTATAATATATATATATATATATATATATATATATATATATATATATATATATATATATATATATATAATATGCAAGATGGTTGTTTGGTTAAAATATATGAGTTGATGGCATTTCATGTAAAAATGTTGAAATTGAATAGTGGTGGTGAGGGGTCCCACGGGAGAGAAACAACAAGTTTGTGCTGTTGTTATTGCTGATGACGTCAGCAATAGAGGGGGGCCCGCCCGTTGTGAAGCTATTGCTCTCTCCTTCGGCTGACGTGGCAAAGGGGCCTACCTTGGGGCTATCTGTGTACACGCAGGTAAGTGGAGAGAGGTGAATAAATATAGTCGCATATCAGTAAGATACATGAATAAAATAATATATAAATACTATTGCATGATCAAGAGTCACCAATTCGGTTAACCACCTTTTGAGAGGCAGCATGTGATGGGCAGTTGTACTATACTATAAATAATTTATCTTCTAAATTGTATAAATTGTCCGAGCAGGAGCATGGGCGTTACAAATAGTATCAGAGCCGAATTTCTACACCGAGTGTGGGTAATAATGGGTGAGATGTATGCCTGAGATGGAGCTAGCAAATGCACGGATAAGTATGCCTGAGAGGGAGCGAGGTTGGGGACAGGTCGCCCAGGGAAGGGGACTGTACAACCCGCAGAATTGGGGTACTGTGCAGCTAGCAGAATCAGGGTATTCCACTCCAAATCGGCTAGAAAAGAGATCATGCACTAGATTATGCAGGACGCTAATTTCTAAGGGGGTGTGTGTGTAACACCCCGTAATTTTCAAAGGTATAATATATATATATATATATATATATATATATATATATATATATATATATATATATATATATATATATATATATATATATATATAATATGCAAGATGGCTGTTTGGTTAAAAATATATGAGTTGATGGCATTTCATGTAAAAATGTTGAAATTGAACAGTGGTGAGGGGTCCCATGGGAGAGAAACATCAAGTTTGTGCTGTTGTTATTGCCGATGACGTTAGAAATAGAGGGGGGCCCGCCCGTTGTGAAGCTACTGCTCTCTCCTTTGGCTGGCGTGGCATAGGGGCCCACCTTGGGGCTATCTGTGTACACGCAGGTAAGTGGAGAGAGGTGAGTAAATATAGTCCCATATCGGTAAGATACATGAATAAAATAATATATAAATACTATTGCCTATGATCAAGAGTCACCAATTCAGTTAACCACCTTTTGAGAGGCTGCCTGTGGTGGACAGTTGTACTATACTATAAATAATTTGTCTTCTAAATTGTATAAATTGTCCGAGCAGGGACAGGGGCGTTACAGAGGCGGCGAGCCTTGTGGCATTGGCGACGGAGGAAGTCGACTGTAGTGGCGAGGAGCTCGACAAAGCTCGGCGAGTGGAGCTCGGCGATGAAGGAAATCGACGAAGGAGTGAGCTCGACAGGGTCGAGCTCGGTAGTGTGAAGTTGGAGCTCGGCGGTGAGGCTTGGATTCGAGGTCGGCTATGGATTCGAAGCTCGTCGGGGCCAGGAGCTTGGCATTTGGAGCTTGACGACGAAGCCCCTGAGCTCGACGATGAAGCGAGCTTTTTTCTCTCATTTGGGCTCTGGTGCCACGAATGCTTGGAACGAGGCGGCGAGCCTCGCGACATTGGCAACGGACGACGTCGACTGCAGTGGCGAGGAGCTCGACGGAGCTCAGCGAGGAGAGCTCAACGTCGGCTCTTGTAAAGCCGAAGCTCGGCGTCGTGAGCTATGGAGGAGGTGAGCTTCGGCAGCATGAGGTCCGGAGCTCAACGACGGAGTAGACGAGAAGAGGGGTTGAGCTCGGCATGGGAAGGTCGACGTTGGAGCTACCTGTTGAAGGAGTTCGACTGTGGGAGAGCTCGACATCGAAGCTCGGAGAAGCTTCGCGAGGAAGCTCGAAATGGAGGAGAGCTCGAAATATGGGAGCTCGGAGATGGAGAAGGTCGGCGAGGGAGCTTCGGCAAAGCTTTTTCGAGGGAGCTCGACGATCTTGTCGCCCTCGAAGACCCAGAGCTTGGAAGTGTGCTTCTCGATGGAACCAACGTAGGTGTCGAGGCGAAGGAGGATGTGCTCGAGCTGGGTCTTCTTCTGGTACACTTCATCGATGGTATTCATGGCGGTGAAGGTGGCGGATATGCGTGTGGAGTTCGACGAGAGCGGCGAACTTTGGCGCGGAAGAAGCTTGGCGAGGGAGATGTTGGGTTTTTCTTTTTTTGGTTTTGGCGGGAGAAACTGAAGGAGAAGAAGAAGAGGAGGGTGAAGGAGGAGGGTTGCGGTTCGGGTCTCTAACGGGTCCAAACCCAACCCGTTAACCCTTTAGTAAACCCCCCTTTTTTGGCGAATCCAAGCCGCATATCGTGTTTGAGCATGAATTTTGAGACAAATTTTTTTTATCCAATTTGAGCTCCAGTGGAAAGAGTGCTCGGGTTACATTTCCGAACCAGGAGAGGGCTTCAACGGCTTGACACATGACCGTTGACTCAGTCAACGTTGACCGTTGACTTTTTGGTAATTTTTTCTCATTTCAAGGTCGATGGCTATAACGCTCGGTACTTATTGCCAAAGTCCAAGAGAGTTTTTTCTCGCATTTGGACATCGGTGGCAAGAGTGCTCGGCACACGTTTCCGAAGTCCAGGAGAGTGTTTTCTCGCATTTCAGGGTCAGTGGCAAGAACGCTCGACACTTGTTGCCGAAGTCCAGGAGAGTTTTTTTCCTGCATTTGGACGTCGGTGGAAAGAGTGCTCAGCACACATTGCCGAAGTCCAGGAGAGCTTTTTCTCGCTTTTGGATGTTAGTGGCAAGAGCGCTCGGCGAGAGGTGCTGAGGGCTAGGGAGGCTTCGGTGCAGCTGTATTGTAACCGACGTTCCCGGTGCTACGGAGGTCGGATTAGGGCATGTGACCCCTTTTTTCGAAGCTATCTCGAAGATCTACAAGTTCTCTTCAGAAATGAGTTGGAGAATCATCCTTCTTCAAGGTCAAGATAGTCCCGGAACATCTTTGCCTTCACGAAGTTGAGAAGAGCTTTGCATGACTCTAGAGGAGGTCCGTTCTTGGAAGCGAGTTTAGAGAGCATCTCTAGATGAGTTAGGCTCGGAACTATTTCAGAAGTAGGCCGCTCGGGAAGCGAGTTTGAGGAGCAACTCTAGGAGAGAGTTGAGCTCTCCAAACTTGATGAGAAGAAGGCCGCTCAGGAGGTGAGCGGGAGGAGCATAGTCAAGCTCTAGGAGATAGCCATTTGGGAGACAAGTTTGAGGAGCAACTCTAGAGGAGAGTTGAGCTCCGAACTCGTTGAGAAAAAAGCCGCTTGGGAGGCGAGCGGAGCAAAGAGCTTGGCTGTAGGAGAGAGCCGTTTGGGAGACAAGTTTGAGGAGCAACTCTAGGGGAGAGTTGTGCTCTGAACTCGTTGAGAAGATGTCCGCTCTGGAGGCAAGCGGAGTGAAGATCTTGGCTCTAGGAGAGAGCCATTTGGGAGACAAGTTTGAGGAGAACTCTAGGAGAGAGTTTTAGCCCTGAACTCGTTAAGAAGAGGTCCGCTCGGGAAGCGAACGGAGCGAAGAGCTTCACCAGGCTCTAGGAGAGAGCCGTTTGGGAGACAAGTTTGAGGAGCAACTCTAGGAGAGAGTTGAGCTCCAAACTTGTTGTTTAAAAGAGTTTCAACAGTTGTGGGAGCAATTTCGAATGGTGAGCTACTTCGTACTCTCTCGTTCGCAGGTTGCTAAAGCGACATCGAACCAAGCGTTGGACTCGGAACTTGTTGTTAAGAGAGTTAACGAGTTGTAGGAGCAATTCCAAATGGTGAGCTGCCCCGCACTTGCTTGTTTGCAAGCGGCTAAAGCAATATTGAACCAAGTGTTGGACTCCAAACTTGTTATTAAGAGAGTTAACAAGTTGTAGGAGCAATTCCGATTGGTGAGCTGCCCCGCACTTGCTTGTTTGCAAGCGGCTAAAGCAACGTCGAACCAAGTGTTGGACTCCATACTCGTCTTTTGAGCTTAGTAACTTGTAAGAGAAACCCTGTAGAATAAGTTGGACTTCGAACTTACCATTTAACGGGTCGTAGATGTGACCAAGAGAGATAAAAATGAGGCAAATACAATAATTTTTAATAGAAAAATGCTAAGTTTTTTTAAACAAACTAAGTGGTCGCTTCAATAGGGTGAGCCATTATTACATGCTTTTGGCCGTGTTACAAGCATCGACCTTATTGAAAACTGAACCTACTTCTATGATAGGGTGAAGGCCTCTTGCGAGGAGTTTGGTTCTCTCCCCATTGGACATCCATGGATAAGGTGGAGGATGGCCCCAGGTTTGGAATCTTGGAACTCGGCGGGCCTCTCTGTTCGCTTGTAGGCTCCTCGGGGTGGAAGATCGACCTCGTCTTTTCAGACAAACTTGGCCAGGTGTCCCCGTTGTATGAGCTCTTCGATTTCCTATTTAAGAGCCCGACAATCATCCGTGTCATACCCGTGGTCCCTATGAAAGTATCACGCTCCGCTTCCCAAAAATACGGAATACGAGTACATGACTTGGCCCAGCAAATGGCTAATGTCACCCATAAGCTGTTTATCCGATCAACTAAACAATATAATCAATACAAAATAATTGTGCAGGCAATAATAATAGTCTCATGAACAATAGTACTTAGAATGAAGCAATAAAAATATCCAAATATAATAATAATCCAACGTCTGGAAACAAATAACAATATTCGGGTCATAAGCCCAATACAAAGAAATAACAATAGTTCAATAAAATAAAAAGCAATTAGAAAGCATTAAATTTTCAGAATCTCTGTCCTCCAATTCCAGCAGGCAATTATCCATCAACACCTGTAAACACTTCATCTAAAAAGATGAGAAAAATTGCACTACAACACACGATGGATTTACCGGCGTATATTCCCCGGCGTTTTACCAGAAACGCCGGGGCAGGAAGAGACCAGGAATGGGGCATCAAACAGGATGGTTATACACCGGCGGCCTCTATAAAACGCCGGGGAATTATGATATTCACCAGCGTTTTCTATTAAAACGCCGGTGAAGGCTATATTCACCGGCATTTTAATAAACACGCCAGTGAAAGTATACAGATAAAAAAAAACTTCTCCCATTCACCGGCGTTTTTAGTTAAAACATCGGTATAGGGTCTTGGAATAAATTTCTCCCAAACCCTCTACCATTTCCTCATTCGATCGCAAAAAAAAAACCCCCCAATTTTTCCTGCTCCCTCACGCTCTCCCGCTTTCCCCAATTTTCCCAAACCCTATACGTATACTTTCCCCAAAATTTTCATTTCTCTCCTTTCCCCATCGACGTCCCCCTCTCCCGCCGTCGTCGTTTTCCCCCTCCCCCGCCGTCGCCCCTTCCCCCATCGCCGCACCTGCCCCCTTCGCTCGCCCCCCGTCCTCCATCGCGGCCCCCTGCCATCCCCCTTCTCCCAATCTCTCTCTCCCTCTCAAAAACCGCCGTCCCCCCTCCCCCAATCAACTCAAGTAAGGAATTTCAAACCCTAAAGTTTATTCTAGTATGAATTTGAGAATATGAGAATAGGTTAATTAATGACCGGTTCTTGATTAGGGTTAGGGTTAGGGTTTTGATCGGTTCTTGATTTATCGTACTAACCGAAATTGATTCTAGTCATGCTTTTGTTGTTTGTAGTTTTTAGGGGTTAGTATGGTTTTTAGATGAAGTTGTTTGAGCCCAAATGGGCAAAAAGTGATATTTTTGATGGGTTTCTTTGAATGGGATGAGGTTGTTTGAGTTGGAAAATCCCTTAGACGAGTTTTGAGGCGGACTCGCTTCAGGTCCACAGCTCCGGCCATGCTCCTTGATTCCTCCGTAAGGTATATACCCATCTAGTGCTTGGAAAATCCCTTAGACGAGTTTCAGTTGGAATGTACTTTGGTATATATGTATCGAAAATATTAATAATAAATACAACTTATTTCAATTTCTTTTTTCCCTTTTTTTTGGGTGGAACGTTTTAATTAATTTGTTCAGTAGTGAATATGCTCATACTTGTCAAAGAATTAGTAGATTTTGTTTATGTTAGCTTATGCAATTTTTACAGTGTTTCAACATCTCTACTATTATAATGGGAAAGGGCCTTAGTGTCAGCGACTGTCATTTTGAAGACAGCACGTGCAGCGCACGTGTTGACAAAATGACCCACTTTGGTAAATATTTTCGGTAGTGGGCCAGTTTGGTAAATATTTTTGGCAGTGGATCAGATTGGAAATTATTTTCTTTTGGGTAATGGCCTAACTTTGGTAAATATTTTCGAAAGTATACCAGATTGGTAAATATATTTCAAAAGTGGATCAGTTTGGAAATTATTTTCTTTTTTACCTTACTCATTATCCGTACAGTTTTTACCACGTGCACGTATGCACGTGTCTAATACTAGTTCAATATAAAGTAACTAGTTGAGATTCTTTAGTGGGTGGACTGCTAAGATACCCATGTTATTATTGCTTGACAAATCCGTTGATGAGATCTCAAATGTATATATATAGACAGAAATTGCTGCAAGTGCAAAAATACATGACTTTAGTTGGACAATGGGATATTTTTTATGTTTGGAATAATCGTTCTTTTTTTTGCATTTCCTTATAGTTTTTTGTACAACATTGTGGCACATATCTACACCCTTTCTTTTCTTGTGATATGGTGACCTATGAAGCACAATGCTTTTTTTTTGGCTTCGTACCGGTATCAAATGCGCATCGGGTGTGGGTGCTTACGTGTGCGGCTCGGGTGTGTGTCAGATACTCACGCACTTATTATTGATTATAAAAATTAAAAAATATCCGGGTGCGTTTTGGGAGCGTCCCCGTGCGCTTTGGGTGCGATTGGGGTGCATTTTTTATTTAGTAAAAAAGAAAACATTTATTTTAAGGTTAAGGGTTATTGGGTTACATATCCAATAAGCCTATTCATATTATTATATATAAAAAAAAGATAGTGATACCCAATACCCAATAGATTTTTCTTTTATGACTTACAAGTTTGTAGTCACTATAACTTTGGTGATGCTTCATTTCGTGGTAGGTTTTGGCTTGCGTATGAATGATCGATTATGAGATGCGTTTGCTTTTGTTAATAGCATTGAATTGCATATCAGTCAGTTAAAATGATAAATTCTTATTTAGTGGTAATTTTGTATTCTTTTAAGCTATTCTATATATTTTTTTTTGAATTTATTAACTTTTAAAATAAAATTTATCAAAATCTGTTATATATTTAAATTAAATGCACCCAAAAATGCACATGTATCCTACTCTTCCGAGAATTTGCGTATCCCCACACCTGTGTCGTGTCGTGTTGTGTGTCGTACCCGTACCCATGCTACATAGACGGTGACTGATGTCTTAGATGATTTATTGTGTGTCATCATCTATTGTTTCATCTTACTTACTTGTTTGATACCAGAGTGAAGCTTTGATCTTTGCTCGGCACCCTGTGGTTTTTCATACAAACTATTATTGCATTTAATATTTTTCACTTGTGTTCAGCTTGTTGAAGGTATTGAGGACACTGTGGGTCTTGGCAAGGGATCTACCAGACTTTATGCCACTATTGACCTGGAAAAAGCCAGAGTTGGTAGGACAAGAATTATTTCAGACGAACCTATTAATCCCTGCTGGTATGAGTCATTCCACATTTATTGTGCCCATTTGGCTGCTGATATTATCTTCACTGTCAAATTTGACAATGCTATTGGAGTAACTAGTAATGATTAAATCCTATCTGAGCATTTAATGATTAATCTTTACCTAATATTTTGGGGTTTTTTAGAGTGCATTTTGCAAAATTTATGAACAATCTAGCGAATTTTGAGTCAGTCAGTGGCACTCACTGACTTCATCTTATATACTGACTAATTTGGATAATATGAGAAATTTGGAGAACAAAGATGAAAATTTTGAGATGTATGAACTGAAATACTATGGCACTGAGTCACTGACTTCATCTTATGTTTACTTGTTCTCACAAATACTATGACATAAATTACTCAAGCATGATAAATATAGATCCAACCCAATATAGTTCCATATGCAACTTCAAAATGCACTCAATAGGACTACTTTTGATATACTGACTAATTTATGAGTCAGTGATTGGCAATCTACTTTTGATATACTGAGTGGCACTCACTGATTAATCTTTACCTCTTTACCTGACTAATTTTGAGTCAGTAAGTGGCACTCACTGATTGTGCTTCTCTATTTTATGAATCATCCTACTGAGTGCATTTTGCATATGGATCTATATTGATTTGGATCTATATTTATCATGCTTGGGTAATTTATGCCATAGTTTTTGTGAGAACAACTAAATATGCTTGAGTAAAAACAGTGAACAAATGGAGTTCCTTCTCATTATTTTCGAGTGAATGAGTGATGATGAGATGGATTATGCTTCTGAAGTTGCACACTATGTTTCATGATTCATTGAATAAATGAATTATAGGAGTAACTAGTGATGATTAAATCCTATCTGAGCATTTAATGATTAATCTTTACCTGACAATTTGGGGTTTTTTAGAGTGCATTTTGCAAAATTTATGAACAATCTAGTGAATTTTGAGTCAGTGAGTGGCACTCACTGACTTCATCTTATATACTGACTAATTTGGATAATATGTGAAATTTGGAGAACAAAGATGAAAATTTTGAGATGTATGAACTGAAATACTATGGCACTGAGTCACTGACTTCATCTTATGTTTACTTGTTCTCACAAATACTATGACATAAATTACTCAAGCATGATAAATATAGACCCAACCCAATATAGTTTCATATGCAACTTCAAAATGCACTTAGTATGACTACTTTTGATATACTGACTAATTTATGAGTCAGTGATTGGCAATCTACTTTTGATATACTGAGTGGCACTCACTGATTAATCTTTACCTCTTTACCGGACTAATTTTGAGTCAGTGAGTGGCACTCACTGATTATGCTTCTCTAATTTATGAACAATCCTACTGAGTTGGCACTCACTGATTATGCTTCTCTAATTTTGAGTCAGTGAGTGGCACTCACTGATATGCAGTACTTCTTTGTTGCTAAATTCGAATGACTATATTGTTGAATTGTTATGCACTGAGAACCAGCTTAATGCAGTGCTCCTATCAGAATGACTATATTCTTCATATGCAGTGCTCCTATTGTTTGTTTTAAGAACGATCAGTGTTTGATCTAATGGGTCTCTTGCATTTGGTTTTGATTATAAGAGTGCTGATATTTTTTTTTTGAAATTTTTTTTGAAATTTTTTTTGAAATTTTTTTTTAAAAAAAAAATTAGCTACACCGGCGTTTTTACAAGCGCCGGTGTAGTTTTCAGCAAGAATTTGGCAGTCTATACCGGCGTTTTAAAAACGCCAGTGTAGTTGATGGCCGAAAATGGTACCCACACATTCACCGACGTTTTTACGGCCGCCGGTGTAGTTTTAACCTACACCGGCGGCCGTAAAAAACGCCGGTGAATGTCCCTAAGCTACAACGATGCACGATTCAGCGACACTTGCACCGGCGATTTATAAAACGCCGGTGGTATCTACAGCGGCGTTTATAAACGCCGGTAAATGTATACAAAACGCCGGTAAAGACTGTTAGTCTTGTAGTGTTGCCCTTAGAGCAAGTCATGGACAACAAGTAGAGAAAGCATGGAACAATGAAATAGCGGTATAACAATGATGTCAATAGATCAATAGGAATCAATAACATGGCACGATAGTAATAATCAATAACACTTAGACAATATTACGTACAAATAGGAAAAATGATGAACAATATGTAATATCGGTGATGTGTCAATCCTTATGTCTATTAATCATTTAAATCTAACTAATGCATGTACTACTGCACCTCATACTACAGGTTCGATGCATACAATCAATTTCGTTAGACTGATTGGTGAATTCTATAGATCATATGTCGGTACGGTAATCACTGATACGATACAATAATGTTGCACATTTCATTATAATGATACACTGATACACTGATTCACGAGTTCATGGGTTCACGAGTTCACGACACGAAAGATTGGGGTGCCGTAGTCAGCGCTCCACAATCAATCGATAAGCACTGGCCGACACAGTCATTATATTATTCACTAAAGTCATTCCTTTAAACCCCATATTGTTAATTATTTAATTAATGCAACAATACCATATGCAATCTAGACATTTAATGAACGATGTTAACAATAGGGAAACAATAGGATGATAACATTGATAGAACGATAACAAAGAGATCTACTTGCAAGAGTTTCAACAAAACTTGAATTTGATACAATTAACAATTCAAGAGAACGGTGACTTTTCTGTTAGACGATGAAAACGAATACCAAGAATAACGAGATAAGGATCCCGAAGCAACAAACCCACGAACTAGCAATCCACTAATAGCATGTGCAATATACGTGCAATAACCCAAAGAGGCAATCAACACAGCACACAAAGAGACAATTCAACAGCAGCACTCAAAGAGATTGCAGCAACAGTGGTAAGGGGGCTTGGGGTCGAAGGCCTGGCATTGGTGGTTGTAGGCGCGACATCGACGAGGTACGGCGACGAGGAGCAGGCGGCGCTCAGGGGAAACGATGCTGGCGGTCGGCATCGAAACATGGAGTAGTGACAGGGTTGTTGGGTCTTGGGGTTTCGGCCGGTGTTATGAAAGGGAAAGGGGGAGGAGCAGGGGGGCTGCTGTGCTAGTGTGGTGGCGCATCGATGAGGCGAGGTGGCGCTCAGGAGTAGGTCGCCGGAGACGGGGGCAGCGCAGGGAGGGCGAACGGAGAAGGTGGGTTCAGTTGGAGAAGATGAACAGTAGAGGGCTGGAAATTTGGGCGGGAAACGGTCGGGGAGAGAGAACGAGAGGAGAGAAAGAGGAAGAGGAGAGAGAAAAAGCGGCTAGGGATTCAAAATTGTGTAATTTTTAGGGTTTGCATTATGGTTGTATTTATAGGGTACAATTAGGGTACTGCGTTAGTGAATTAGGGTCCAATAATAGCGGATTTGGGTCAAGAACAATTGGAATTGTGTTTTAGCGTTCAATTAAGAGATATATCAAAATCAATAGGGTTCAAATAAAAATACCCACAATTAAATAAAAGATAATAGGTTCAACAAGAAAAGCTCAATCAAGAAGAACGAAAATTTTTCATGAACATATTTAATCAAAAAGAAAATAATCAAGAAAGAAAAATAGGGTATTTAAAATATTCATATATACACATATATATACATTAAATCAAATAGTGAAATGCATATAAAATTGAGCATGTTCGGGCTTAAAACAAAGTAATAATAATAATAATGCTAATAAACATGATAAAAATAATAATACCGATAACAATAATAATAACAACAATAATAACAAATATTAATACTAATAAAAGTAGGAATAACAATAATAATAACAAAAATGATATGCATCAAAATAGGATTTGAGTTTAACAATTTATTAAAATTCAAAAATTAATAATATGAATAGTCGATCAATTAGGGATAGAAAACAAGTTCAAATATACCATTATTCAAAATGAATAAAATCTCAATTAGAAAACACTTTAATACAAGATCCGAAATGAATCTAGCACAAAATAAATTTAAAAAAAATTAAATTATAGAAAATATACGGAAAATACTAATTATCGGGAATGGGGGTTACAGAAAGCGGCACCACTTATCCCTGTTTCTTTTTTTGCCATGGGTATTCATTCTAGGGAGAGCGCGGAGTAGCCCTTCCTTGTCCCCTCCATAAGAAGTACTGCTGATATACTAGTATTGAAGGGGGTGAACTTCTCAAAACGATGAGCTGGGTGGCATTGGCTATTGTCGTCCCTCTGGAATTTTTGGGACCCTTCTTCGCTCATATTCTTCCTTTTGTTCCCGAAAGACGATTTCTTAAGAGGGGGGGGGGAGGGGGTTGAAAGCCTCTTCCACTCGAATGTGCTTCTCACTTCTAAGCAGGAGTTCTGAGAAGTCTCGAGGAGGCTTCTTAGCAAGGGACGGCTTGAGGTCGGCATTAGTGACGTTGTGCCCGAATGTCGCCGAGACTACTAATTGGTTGAGGGAGGCAATAGACCGGGCTTCGACGGTGAAGCACCGAACGTAATCTCTTAGGCGTTCACCTTTTTTTCGGCTGAGGGTCACCAAAGATGCACTTGTTTTCTCGGCCCGACTGCTTCTCACGAAATAAGTAAGGAAGAATCCTTCGAACTGATCGAAGGAGAAGATGGAGGCTAGGGCAAGTCGAGAGTACCATTCTCTCGCAGGCCCCTTCAGCGTGGCAGGGAAGATTTTACAACGGAGCACATTCGAAGCCTAGTGGATCATCATGAGAGTTTTAAAACTCTCGATGTGGTCGACGGGGTCCGACTCCCTATTGTATGACTCAAAGTTAGGGGGATTGAAGTTTTTCGGGACCGGGGCTTCCATATTGGTTCAGGAGAACGGAGGCCTGCTCGGGCGGAAATTCCTTGCCCGTTGTTCCTCTTCTCTGTCAAGTCGGCCAAGGTGCCTCTCCATATCGTGGAGATGGCGGTAGACCGAGTCTTCCCTTCGGTCATATCTTACCGAGCTCAGGGACTCTTTCCCATGCGAAAGGGGACTAGGAGTGCGGTGGTGATGGCTTGGGGCAGGTTGAGGACTGGGTGCCTATTGCTCATGGTTAGGAGCGATATTGAGGGCCCGCAGAATGGCTTCTTAAAAATCCTGGAACTCCGCCCTTGTGACTGGTGCCCTTCCAGCTTGGCGGTCCCTATGTGTGTGTAACACCTCGGATTTTAAAATACCTAAAATTCTTCGTTTTTATAGTTTGTAGGGGTGAGAATTATTTTTAAGCTATATTTTCTTATTATTATTTTTATATTGATATTCGTATGGATATTTGTGGTTGATTGGTGTTATTGATATGTTGGGGGCTATGAGTTGAGATTTTATGTGAAGAAATATTGTTTATTTTATTTTATAATTTTGAAGGATTATTGCGAGATAATTGCAATTTATTTTGTATTGTTTGTGCTATTAAAGAAAAGAGTTGGGGTTTACTTGAAATATTTCGGAGGTCTAGGGGTCTATTTGTAAATATCCATTTATAAAAATATTATTATTATTATAATTTTATCTCTACTACTATAATGGGAGAACACCTTAGGGGGCGTTTGGTACGCGGTAATGTATAAGGGAATCTAAGATTACCCTCTTGATTACCTGGTTTGGTAAGGCATAGGTATAGTTTTGTAAATAATTTTAAATTCTCAAGGTTATCAAAATAATTAGTTTGGAAGGATAAACATTCCCTTTGAAAAGGGTGGGATTTGTGGATTCCTCCACATAAAAACTGTGTGAGAATATTGCATACCCAAAATAACCTCCAGATCTCTAGCTTATCATATAACCCCTCTTGTAGTGATGCACTGTAGTGTGTATCAAGCAATTTCCTTCTCTAAGCCAGGAAACCAGCTCAGACCTTCTTTTATGCCTCATGAGAGCCCGGTGCATTAGATTAGACATGAAAACAGGCATGTTCTGGGACTCAAACTGCATACTGAATTTACTCAGCAAAGAATGCACTTCGAAACTATCCGCGTAGTAAACTGCAGTTGGAACAACCTTGATGGCACTTGTCACATTCTGAATCCTGCTTACAAGGTTCACGAGAGGAATATTGAAAGGTCTATTACGAGGGTAATTGAACCTATGTAAGTTATCCATAATGAAGCACAAAAGATAGAGATATGTGTCTTCAGAAGCCTTGGTCATCAGCTTGCAGCTGCAAATACATTTCCAATACCACTTACCGTCAACTGTTGAACAGTTCACACCGAGAAAATTCAGAATATGATCATGTTGAACAGTTCACACCGAGAAATAGTCCACTTACTCACTTGGTTTTTTATTTGTATATATTGAAGTACCTATGTCTCGTGCTAATAAATACATTTCATTTTTTCTTTTTGTTATGTTCATCTAACTGGTTGAAATATATTTGAATCATAGTGTAATTTTTTTTAGTAATCTATTTGTTAATTTACTAAAGTTTTATAAGATACATATCAGTATTGCTTTTGCACATGCATGCATATACATCAATTACTAAATTAGATAACTTTTATATTTATTTATTTTTAAAATAAAGTCAAAAGGGTATTTTCGGTAATGTCTACTATAGAGATGGATTGATGAGAATAAATTGTTCTATACCAAACACGGTAATAAAGTATTCCCAGGCATGTAATGTCGTATACCAAACACAGTATTACAACATTCCCGGGAATCTTCATTCCCACCCTCATATTCCTGGGAATCCACCTGATATGGCTAAAAATGGGGTTTAATCGGAACCGTCCAAATCAGGCGCGAATCTTGGGACCAGAGGGTGAAACGGTAATTTCACCCACTAAAGGACCAAAACGGATATTGGATCTGCCCTCCTAGGGCCCAATAATCCGCGAATGGATCCACCACCAAGAGGGTGCGGGTCTCAACCCGCTGCGCACCCAATCCATCAAGATAGAGTCAGGGTCCCTGATTAAACACGATCAACGGCCCTGATGGACATTTACCTTTTCACTGGGATTTGGGGATTAAATTCCTTATCTGATTACGGGGAATATACCTTATCAGATTACATTCCTAATCTGTTTACAAGGAAATTATTCCATATCAGATCACGGGGATTACATTCCTAATCTATTCCCTGAGACGCCTATAAATACCCCCCATCCATCTCCATTAAGAGGTAATCAACTCTTCACCAGTTTTTGTGCTCATTCATAGTCTTCTTAGATTACTGACTTGAGCGTCGGAGGGTGCGTCGCCGGGAACAACCCCGGTGTCTCGTACTTTTTGCAGGTGCACGGCGGGAACGACAAGCGGAACTCCGGTGGAACAGGTACCAGGTCTTTCTATTCAGTTTCCCCAAGAACCCACAAGTTCTATCTGTTTGCCCCCACACCAAATTTAGCGGCAACAGATTGGCGCCGTCTGTGGGAAACAAACGAATAGAGACCTTTCCTCCTTCCACGGAACAGGTTTTCTCCTGCCATGCCGCCACGCAAAGTTAGATCTAGGGGCTCCAACCGAGCGCCCAACCCTGACCAGCAAGAAGTCCTTCCTGATCCCGCTCAGCAACAAGGGCAACTCCCTCCTACCATAGAGGAGCCGCTCCAACGGAACCCTCCACCTCCTGATCCAAAGGGGCCTAACCCCCAGAAACAGCCTCTTCACCAAGAGAACATCTCCATCCACAACGCCTCCAGTGCTTCCATGGCCTCCCATCATCCCCGGGCCTCTGGTCGCCACAATGCCCCTCCCAAACGCCCGGAGGATGATGACCTTCGTCGCCACCTGGATGAAAAGCGGGCTTGGGGGGAAGCCTCCCGCCAGCAAGAGCGATCCCCCCGTCACCGAGAGCACAGGAGGTCCCCCACCCGAAGAGGGAGAAAGGACTCCCCCGATTATTACCGAAGAAGGCACTCCCCCGCAGGTCGGCAGCAGCCTAGGAACAATGAGGCACCCATCACCCGTGCCGAGTTCCAGCAGTTCCAAGCAATGGTACAACAGGCCCTCAACCTCCGTCAAAATCCCAACAAGCCGAGGGCCCTATCCCCTCCTCCGGTCCGAAGCCCTCGCCAACGGTCCCCCTCTCCTCGTCCTGCACCAACCAACTCCCGACGAACCCCGAGTCCTCGTCGCTCCCGAAGTAATCGCCGCCGCAGCCCTCGCTCCCCCTCGTACGAAGACGAGTCCCGTGGTCCGGCGAATTATCGTCGGAGGGATGACATCATGGACCGCCGTCTCAACGAGGTGGAAAAGCTCCTGGGTCAGATAAACCGAGAAGAGGAACTCAGGGGGAGGACCCTACGTCCTAGCCGGCCCCCGTTCTCCCGAACCATAGTGGATGCCCCTGTACCGTTCGGTTTCAAACCTCCCCAATTCGAAAATTACACCGGCGAGACCGATCCAGTTGATCACATCGAAGGCTTTAAGACTTTGATGCTCCTCCACCAAGCTTCCGATGCCCTCCTCTGCAAAACATTCCCCGCGACACTCAAAGGTCCGGCTCGAGAATGGTACTCTCGTCTCGCCCCGGCATCGATATTCTCCTTTGAACAGTTTGAAACCCTCTTCATCACCCACTTTGTCAGCAGCCGAAGGACCGAGAAAACCAGTATCTCACTATTGCACCTCCGTCAGCAAAAGGGGGAAAAACTGAGGGACTACGTGAAGAGGTTCACAGCCGAAGCTAGAACCATTGCCTCCCTCGACCAATCGGTCGCTACCGCAGCATTCCAATCCAACATTCTCAATTCCAACCTCCGCTCCTCTCTTGCCAAGAAACCCCCACATGACTTTTCCGACCTTCTCCTTCGCACCGAAAAGTACATTCGAGCCGAAGAAGCCGAGCAACAACCCAACTGGGAAGTGCCCGCCTTCGGGCTTAAAAGGAAGGGGGCAGAGGAAGAAGGAGCCAAGAAGCTCCAGAAGGATAATGCCGGCCAGCGCCGACCTCCCCCTAGATTTGAGAAGTTCACTCCCCTCAACGCTAACCTCTCGGCCATCTTCATGGAGGTCGAAAAAGACGGGGTCTTACCCCCGGCTCCCAAAATGAATACTCCCGCCAAGAGAAGAGATAAAGAGAAATGGTGCCGCTATCACTGGGACCACGGGCATGACACCAACGACTGCCGTGCTCTGAGGAACGAGATCGAAGCCCTTATCCAGAGGGGACAGCTAACGAAGTTTGTAAAAAAGGACCGAGCCGAGCTCCCTCCTCCGCCTCGGGGGGCTAACAAACGTCCGGAAAGGGAAGAGACGCCAGACTTCGAGGAAGAGCGAGTCCTCCACCTCATCCATGGGGGTCCGATGGGAGGCTCCTCGAACTCCTCCCGGAAAGCGTTTATCAGAGAGATCAATTCAGTCCGAACCACGCCTCCTCCCAAAGGCCTCGGAGTGCCAGTTACCTTCTCCGACGAAGATTTCGAGGGAGTTCGTATCCCACATTGTGACGCTCTCGTCATCAGCCTCCACATGGCAAATTTCAAAGTGGAGAGGATCTTAGTTGACAACGGCAGCTCCGTCAACATCCTATTCCTCTCCACTTTCAAAGGCCTGAAGCTCTCCAGAGACAGACTCAAGCCCGCCGGTTACACTCTCCATGGGTTCACGGGGGTTCCGGTAACTATAGAAGGGGTGATCACCCTCGATGTAACTGCCGGCCAAACCCCTACCACCAGGACGGAGCCGATGGACTTCATGGTAGTGGACGTTCCCGCCGCCTACAACGTCATTTGGGCAGGCCCGGCCTCGCGGCTCTGGAAGCAGTTCCCTCGGCATATCATCTGAAGATGAAGTTTCCCACCCGATCCGGGGTCGGAGAAGTAAGGGGAAATCAGGAGCAGGCCCAGAAATGCTACATGACTTCGACCCATGGGCCCGTCCTCTCTTTAGAGACCCTGGAGATTCCCCAAGATTCCACAAGACCGACCTCCGAGCCAGCGGACGAACTGGAGGAGGTGCTCTTCTCCGAACAAGAGCCGACCCGCAAGTTCTTCGTAAGCAAGGCCCTCCCGTCCGCCCTATACTCAGATATTGTGGAATGCATCCGAGCCAATCAAGACCTCTTCGCATGGTCCGCAGCTGACATGCCCGGTATCTCCGAAGAACTCTTAGTCCACCGCCTGAGTGTTGATCCGGGGTCCAAACCGGTTCAGCAGAAGAGGCGTAAGTTCGCCCCCGAGCGACAGCTCGCTATTAAAGAAGAGGTAGATAAATTGCTGAAGGCCCGATTCATACAGGAAGTAAACTACCCTGAATGGTTATCGAACGTAGTAATGGTGAAGAAGTCCAACGGAACATGGAGAATTTGCATTGATTTCACCGACCTCAACAAAGCCTGTCCCAAAGATCCCTTCCCTCTACCGAGCATCGACACTCTGATTGACGCAACCTCGGGGCACGAGCTTCTAAGCTTCATGGACGCTTTCTCGGGTTACAATCAGATAAGGATGTTCCCGCCGGATATCCCAAAGACGTCTTTCGTGACCGACCAAGGCCTTTATTGCTACAGGGTCATGCCATTCGGCCTAAAGAACGCAGGGGCAACATACCAGCGCCTCGTCAACAAAGTTTTTCAGGCTCAGATCGGCAGAAACATGGAAGTGTACGTCGATGACATGCTGGTGAAAAGCATCCGAGGTGTTGATCATGTGACCGACCTCCAAGAAGCATTTGATGTTTTAAGAAGGAACAATATGAGACTCAACCCGAACAAGTGCGCGTTCGGCGTCTCATCAGGCAAGTTCCTCGGCTTTATGGTTAGCCAACGAGGAATAGAGGCGAATCCGGAGAAGATCAAGGCCATACTGGACATGGCCCCCCCTAGAAATGTCAAAGAAGTTCAGAGGCTGACTGGTCGCTTAGCCGCCATAGGGTGCTTCCTGTCGAAATCCGGGGAGAAGTGCCTCCCGTTCTTCAAAGCCCTCAGGGGGGCTAAAGGATTTGAGTGGGGGCAGCAGCAACAAGACTCCTTTGACCAGCTTAAAGCCTACCTCGTCAATCCCCCTCTCCTTAGCAAACCAGTACCCGGCGAACCGCTCTACCTCTACCTCGCGGCTTCCGAACAGACGCTCAGTGCGGTCTTAGTCAGAGAAGAAGAAAGGACTCAGAAGCCCATATACTACGTCAGCAAGGTGCTCCGGGATGCCGAACTTCGGTACCCGAAAATTGAGAAAATGGCGTATGCCCTAGTAATGGCCGCGAGAAAACTTAGACCCTACTTTCAGTCTCATTCGGTGGTCGTCCTTACCGACCAGCCCCTGAAACAGATTCTTCACAAACCCGAGACTTTTGGTCGCCTCATGAAGTGGTCGATCGAGCTGAGCCAGCACGATATAACTTATCAGCCTCGGACTGCAATCAAGGCACAGGCACTGGCCGAATTCATAGTTGAAACTACAATCCCCGAGTCTGGCCAAGCAGCAAAGGGACCCCCCGTCTGGTCGGTCTACGTCGACGGGTCCTCCTGTAATGGGGGTAGCGGGGCAGGAGTCATCCTGGCAGGACCAGATGGCTTCATCCTCCAATACTCCCTCCGGATAAATTTCAAAGCCTCGAACAACGAGGCCGAATATGAAGCACTAATAGCCGGACTTCGAATGGCCCGAAATGCTGGGGCACATCGGCTACAGATTTTCAGCGACTCCCAGTTGGTTGTTAACCAGGTCCTCGGCGAGTATGAAGCCCGCGACGGTAGAATGGCTAAATACTTGTCCAAAGTAAAGAGCCTCATGGCGCTGTTCGACGAGGCTCTCATCCAAAGGATCCCTCGAGAAGAAAATGCTCAGGCTGACGCCTTATCCAAGTTAGCCTCCTCCTCCCTTCAAGGTCTGGAACAGACCGTTTTGATAGAAGTCCTCCTAAAGCCTAGCATAGAGGACGAAGCGCCAGACTCCGTTGAAGCATTGCCCGTCCTCCTCGAAGACAACTGGATGAAACCCATTGTCGAATTCCTGAGGAACGGACTCCTCCCTGAAGACCCGAGGGAAGCACGAAGAATCAGGGCCCGAGCCGAGCGTTTTACTTTACTCGAAGGCATCTTATACAAACGCTCCTTCACCCAAGCGGATGGTCGACCGTATCTAAGGTGCCTCTCCCCCGAGCAAGCCGACTATGCCCTACAGGAGCTCCATGAGGGGATCGGCGGAGCCCATTCTGGATCCAGGGCTCTGGCGCGCAAGGTATTGAACTATGGATATTACTGGCCCACTCTCCTACGGGACGCCGAACGACACGTTCGGCAGTGCAGCTCCTGCCAAAAGTATGCAGACATCCGACGCCTTCCACATGCACCGCTGACCTCCCTATCAAGTCCCGTTCCCTTCGCTATGTGGGGGATGGACTTACTGGGACCATTTCCTCCAGCCCCCGGACAGCTAAAGTTCCTAGTCGTGGCAGTCGACTATTTCTCTAAGTGGATAGAAGCAGAGCCCCTGGCTACAATCACCGAACATAGGGTCGTTCAATTCTTCTGGAAAAACGTGATTTGCCGGTTCGGTGTTCCCCGAGTCATAGTCACAGATAACGGGACACAGTTCACTGGAGCCGCCTTCCGAGCCTTGTGTGAAGACCTTTCCACACAACACCGATTCTCCTCCGTCTCCCATCCCCAATCGAATGGCCAGGCTGAGAATGCCAACCGACAGATTCTTGCGGGAATCAAGAAGAGGTTAGATAAGTGTTCCAAGGGACTATGGGTCGATCAGCTGCCGAACGTACTCTGGAATCACCGCACCACCAAGCGGACCCCAACAGGCGAGAGCCCGTTTAATCTCACCTATGGGGCCGAAGCCATCATCCCCCTAGAAGTCGGGATACCCTCTCCTCGCCTGATCGCTTATGAAGAAGAGCAGAATGCTAGAGAACTCAGAACAAGCCTAGATCTGATAGACGAAATCCGGGAGAGAGCTGCCATACGCCAGCAAGCTTACCGAAGAAGGATCGAGCGGGCATACAACAAAAGGGTCCGCCCAACGGACCTCAAAGAAGGGGATTTAGTCCTTCGGAAGCTGGCCATCTCGTTCCCCGGGCAGAAAAGCAAGCTGGCCTCGAACTGGGAGGGACCGTACAAGATCTCGAAAGTAATCCGCCCCGGTACGTACAAGCTAGAGGATCTCGAAGGCAGAGAAATTCCCCGGACTTGGAACACCGACCATCTTTTGAAATACCAAGAGAAGGCAACTACGTCTCTCCAAGTAACTCGAGATGTCGAACCGTTCCCCTCCTCTCTCTAGTCATAATTTGTCCTTTTATGCTTTCTTTTATTATTGTAATAACGGCTAGCAACTTTAGAAGCAGCCGATCATTAGATGTTAATAAATGAAGTTTCTTCATGTTTTCACTACTATTACATCCCTCTGCTTGTAACCCCTTAAACTGACAATGGTTCCGGAGTCCAACACTTGGCTCGACCCTACTCCGCAAGCTCGCTCCTAAGCGAGCTAGGGGTAGTTCGCCATTCGAAATTGCTCCTACACACCTTAAACTAACCTCACAATGGTTCCGGAGTCCAACACTTGGCTCGATTCTACTTCGCGAACTCGCTCCTAAGCGAGCTAGAAGTAGCTCGCCATTCGAAAATGCTCCCACAGCCGTTGAATGGTACGGAGTCCAACACTTGGTTCGAACCTACTCCGCAAGCTCGCTCCTAAGCGAGCTAGGGGTAGTTCGCCATTCGAAATTGCTCCTACACACCTTAAACTAACCTCACAATGGTTCCGGAGTCCAACACTTGGCTCGATTCTACTTCGCGAACTCGCTCCTAAGCGAGCTAGAAGTAGCTCGCCATTCGAAAATGCTCCCACAGCCGTTGAATGGTACGGAGTCCAACACTTGGTTCGAACCTACTCCGCAAGCTCGCTCCTAAGCGAGCTAAGGGTAGTTCGCCATTCGAAATTGCTCCTACACCCCTTAAACTGACAATGGTTCTGGAGTCCAACACTTGGCTCGATTCTACTTCGCGAACTCGCTCCTAAGCGAGCTAGAAGTAGCTCGCCATTCGAAAATACTCCCACAGCCGTTGAATGGTACGGAGTCCAACACTTGGTTCGAACCTACTCCGCAAGCTCGCTCCTAAGCGAGCTAGGGGTAGTTCGCCATTCGAAATTGCTCCTACACCCCTTAAACTGACAACGGTTCCGGAGTCCAACACTTGGCTCGATTCTACTTCGCGAACTCGCTCCTAAGCGAGCTAGAAGTAGCTCGCCATTCGAAAATGCTCCCGCAGCCGTTGAACGGTACGGAGTCCAGCACTTGGTTCGACCCTACTCCGCAAGCTCGCTCCTAAGCGAGCTAGGGGTAGTTCGCCATTCGAAATTGCTCCTACACCCCTTAAACCGACAATGGTTCCGGAGTCAGGGATAGCTCACCGTCCTAAAAAACGCTCCGACGACGTTAACCCAATCAAGCAAGTGCACAACTTGGCTCAACGTTACTTCGCGATTTCACTCGTGACCGACCTAAAAGAAGCTCGCCATTCGGAGTCCGACAGTTCAGAAGTTACCCCATGACAGACAACATTCACAGCAATAAAACACGCAAGTTCGGCAATAACGCATTTATTGATGAAACAGATGTGATACAAAGGCAAACACAAACAGGAGCACGACTCAACAAAGGGAATTTACAATACCGACTCGTCACACTTAACGAAAAGCAAAAAAAAAAGAGAGCAAAGGACTCGCGAAACCGACCACTTCAGCGCTTCTTCGGAGCTGGAGCATTCCGCTTCAAGGACACTCGAGAGTGACGACGCTTGTCCCCGGAGCGCGACCCCAAGCCGGCAAACTGGGACGTATCCTCGGCACCGCTCCTGGCAGCTACGCCGACAGATGCCTCGCTCGAGGAGATTGCCACCGAGCTCTGCGCGTCCCCCGGGCTTGGTTGGCCGATCCGCTGACGGGTCGCCATCTCATAGAAAGTAATGCCCCGCTCACTCTCAGCGCGAGTGCATGACGTGCTTCGAACGTTGATCGGCCCTGAATGTGGCTTCAGACGAGCCACTTCCGCCTCCAACTCTGAGATCCTGTCCCGCAACGAGTCGTCTTTAACGTCGACTTCGAAACGTGGGGGTATCGCGGAGTCCGACACTCCAGATCGACTAGCGACGAGGCGCCGAAGGTGGGTGACTTCGATGCTTTTATCCACCGTCGCCCTCTTGAGCGCTTCGACTTCAGCAGTCAACTCGACTCGTTCAGTCGTCAACTTGGCCACCTCGGCCGTCAGCCCTTCGCCCTCACTCCGGAGCTTCGCCTCTACGGACTGCAGATGCTGTATCTCGGAAAGCAACTCGTCCTTCTCCGCTGTTATTTTGGACAAATTATGATGAATGCACTGAACATGAATCTCATTACTGAAATCAGTGGGCAAGTGTTCACCTTCGGGTATGAGCTCGGCGATTCGGCTTTCCAAACGACGAATCTCGATATCACGCCGGCCGAGGACGAGCTGGAGATGCTTCCTCTCACTCTCGGCTCGGCGCAATCCGAGCTCGACCTCATAAAGCTTCTCCCTACACCTAGCCAGACACAGCCTCGTCGCCCCTAGGCCAGCCTCGGCTCTGACCTCTTCGTCCGGCCGGGAAAGCTCGACATCTTGGGGGATCACCATAAGCTGCAAAGAAATCGGAGCAATTAGCAAGAGCGTTGAGCGTGGCCGAAGCACCACACTTGGAAAAATTTTCATCTCTAAAAACAAAGTTTGACGGTTCGGCAAAAGAGGGGGCATAAAACAGAAATTTCCGAGCACCAACACTTGCAAAAATTTTGATTTCATTCACGTCAAAAGAAGCGGTGGCCAGTCCGCTATTAGGCATTACAAAGTTCGAAAGAAAGAAAAAAAAGAGGGCGAAAAAGAGCAGAAACAGCCAAAAACAGTAAAACGAGAGGCGGATTCAGTGCTCGACCTCTTTCCCCGGGCGACGAGGCGGAGTAGGGGTCGACTTCGCCGAAGGAGACGCCGCCGCCAGCGGAGTGGCCGTGGCGCTCGGGACCTCGCCAGTAACCCCGGCATCGGCATCACCGCCGTCCTCCTCCTCCTCCTTTTCCCCTTCGGACTCGGGGTCGAAGCCCTCGACGTGTCCGGGGAAGAGTCGCCATCCCGAGACGTCCACCCCGGGGTACGCCTCTCGCACCCGGTCGAGGGCAGTGGCGAAGGCCTTCGCCATGTTCTGCGCGAGGTACCCCTGGGCCTTCTTCAAGGTGGCGTCCTCCACCTCCTTCACAGCCGCCGCTCGCTTCGCCTCGGCCTCGACCAACTGGTTGGCCGACCCCTCCTTCTCCCGACGCAGCTCGTCCTCCAGCCTCTTCACTTCGGCCTCGAGGTGCTGGATCCTCGCAGACCGACCTTCATGCTCGACTCGGAGCTTGTCGAGCTGGTTCGACATCCGAGCCTTCTCGTTCCGAGCCTGGTCGGACTCTTGCTTCAGCTCCTTCTCGAGGGCGGTCAGCCTTTCGGTAAGGTGACCGAAGTGGACGACGATCTGCAAAGAGGAAGAACTCAGAGAGTTAGAAAAATTTTGTGATTCAAGATGAAACGAATAAAGGGAACTCGGAACTTACCGATACCGCCGAACGAGCGATCTCGATCACGTCGTCGCCTTGCCTCCCCGCGTCCATGGCGGCGCGGTCCTTCGGGGTGGCGAGATGCTTGACGGCCTGCATACTCGCCAACGAGTTCCCGAGGAACCCATCGTGCCTCCGGACCTGCCAGTCCGGAATGTGGATCCGCTTGTGCTCCTCCGTCAGGAGCTCCTCGCCCGCTACGGTTAGCGGCGGGGTCGGCATGGCGAGCGCGGCGGCAATGGGGAAATCCCCCGCAGGAGCAGTAGCCGAAGGCCCCGCCACGGTGACGACCGGTTCGTCAGCAACCTCCACCACCTGGTCGGGGGCCGCAATCCTAGGCACCTTCGGGGTCGAGGGCAGCTTCGACGCAACCCTCTTGCGCTTCCTCGGTGCCTTACTGGCGAGCCCCGCCCTGAGCGCCAACACCGCCTCGTAGTCCATAGATTCTGCATCAAAAGCAAAAAATGATTAGCACAAAAGAAGAACAAGGCAGCAAATACGGAAAAAAGAACTTGGCGAAAAGCCGCGTACTAGGATCTACGCGGCCGAGCCCTCCCCTGTAAAGAACGTCTTCCGTCAAGTCCTTCCAGTCGTACTTCGGCCGGTCGAGAAGGGTCCGCACCGCCCCTTCTTCTTCTACTGAGAGTCTCGGCAGCGCCGTCGCCCTCTTGGTCACCCCTTCTGCCCAGTTGGTGGGGATCGGCCAGGCCTCTCGACTCCGCACGACGACCCACTTCTCTCGCCAGTGCTTGATAGAGTCTGGGCAAACCACGAGCCTGCCGCCGTGCCTCGGAGTCAGATAATACCGGTACTCCGACTTGTTCCCTTGGTGGAGCCGGTATATCGTCCGAAGCACGTTCAGCTGCGGTTCGATCCCCGCGGCTTGGCAATGGAGAACGAAGCCATTAATCACTCGCCACGCGTTCGGCATGAGCTGAATAGGGCAGACCCCGTACCAGCTCACCACGGCAATTGCGAACGCGTGGAGAGGTAGCCGGGCACCGGCGATAAAGGCATCAACCGGCCAGCAACACATGGTCACTGGCAGCGGCGAATTGGCCCTAACCCCGGGGCCCGGCAGCATGATTTCGTACTCCTCCGGGATGAAAAAAGCATCCCGGATCGCCACCAACTCCTCCTCGCGCAGGATCGACGCCGCATCGTCCGCCTCCGTCGTCTCCCTCGCTTCATTCTCCTCGAAGGTCCTCTCCCTCCCATGGACGATCCGCTCGGCCTGGTCCTTCGGGAGCTCCCTGACACTATGCAGACCCGTCAACGGACCCGGTAGCTGTCCGAACTCCCCCATCCTCTTCGGGTCCACGACGATGGAATCCTTCCCGAACACCTTCCCCTTAGGTGGATTTGGAGACGATGCCTCGATGCCTTCAAGGGAGGGCTCGGACCAAGAGACTTCATCTGAGACAGAAGCTACAGACATAACTTATAAATTACCTTGAAAGGAGAGAGCTGCCGAAAAACCTCGCCTGAGTCAAACACCGGTCACCGGAAAAATTCGCCTGAAACACTAGAGAACGCCTGAGCAAATGAGAGGAGAAGTGAGAAATGAGGGGGGGGGGTAAGGATTTATAGAAGGGGGGCACTCCCCACGAGGCTAATGGGCTTGTACGACCGGCCCATCTAAACCAAGCGGCGGAGCGATCCCAATCGTCACCTCGTTAACCGCAGCGAATCATGAGATGCATTTAATGCTATCCCATCGGATGGAACCCAGAGGTCACAGCATTTAATGGGCGTCCCATCTGTCAGGGTTGTCAGAATTGTCAGAATTGTCAGACGTTCAAATGGCGCACAGAAAAGACAAACTCACATAAACGACAAGTCTGGGCGTTCGGCACCCACTGCCGAGCAATCGTGACACCGACCCTGTTATAGGGGAAAAAGTCACGTTCGGCACCCACTGCCGAGCAATCGTGACACCGACCCTGTTATAGGGGAAAAAGTCACGTTCGGCACCCACTGCCGAGCAATCGTGACACCGACCCTGTTATAGGGGAAAAAGTCACGTTCGGCACCCACCGCCGAGCAATCGTGACACCGACCCTGTTATAGGGGAAAAAGTCACGTTCGGCACCCACTGCCGAGCAATCGTGACACCGACCCTGTTATAGGGGAAAAAGTCACGTTCGGCACCCATTGCCGAGCAATCGTGACACCGACCCTGTTATAGGGGAAAAAGTCACGTCCGGCACCCACTGCCGAGCAATCGTGACACCGACCCTGTCATAAGGGAAAAAGTCACGTTCGGCACCCACTGCCGAGCATTCGTGACACCAACCCTGTTACAGGGGAAAAAGTCACGTTCGGCGCCCACTGCCGAGCAATCGTGACACCGACCCTGTTATAGGGGAAAAAGTCACGTTCGGCACCCACTGCCGAGCAATCGTGACACCGACCCTGTTATAGGGGAAAAAGTCACGTTCGGCACCGCTGCCGAGCGTTCGTGGCACCGACCCTGTTATAAGGAAAAAACAGGTTCGGCACCACTGCCGAGCATTCGTGACACCGACCCTGTTATAGGGGAAAAAGTCACGTTCGGCACCACTGCTGAGCGTTCGTGGCACCGACCCTGTTATAGGGGAAAAACAGGTTCGACACCGCTGCCGAGCGTTCGTGGCACCGACCCTCTTATAGGGAAAAAACAGGTTCGGCACCGCTGCCGAGCGTTCGTGGCACCGACCCTGTTATAGGGAAAAAACAGGTTCGGCACCGCTGCCGAGCGTTCGTGGCACCGACCCTCTTATAGGGAAAAAACAGGTTCGGCGGATCGCCGAACTCACTCCTGACGCTCGCAGCCCTGCCGAACCCACTTCCCTCTCTGGAAAAGCTCGCCGAACTGCATATGGACCTCGGCCCCTTCGCCAGCGAACTCTAGGGGGGTCTAAAGCATGATCCAAGTATACAAGACCCCCGAACGACGAATTGGTACTCCGCGAAAGTAAAAAAGACGCCCCCGCAGTAACGCCACATGACCATCAGAGTTCAGGAGCGACTCAGAGTTCAATCCGCTTGAAAAATTACCAAACTACCTCCTTCAAGATTCAAAACCTTCCGTTTGGGCCCCGATACAACTCTGCCAGCCATTAAAAACAGCTAAACTACTCCTCAAAGGCTGATCAAGCCCAACCTTTAGGAGTGGGGGGCTCGTGATATGGCTAAAAATGGGGTTTAATCGGAACCGTCCAAATCAGGCGCGAATCTTGGGACCAGAGGGTGAAACGGTAATTTCACCCACTAAAGGACCAAAACGGATATTGGATCTGCCCTCCTAGGGCCCAATAATCCGCGAATGGATCCACCACCAAGAGGGTGCGGGTCTCAACCCGCTGCGCACCCAATCCATCAAGATAGAGTCAGGGTCCCTGATTAAACACGATCAACGGCCCTGATGGACATCTACCTTTTCACTGGGATTTGGGGATTAAATTCCTTATCTGATTACGGGGAATATACCTTATCAGATTACATTCCTAATCTGTTTACAAGGAAATTATTCCATATCGGATCACGGGGATTACATTCCTAATCTATTCCCTGAGACGCCTATAAATACCCCCCATCCATCTCCATTAAGAGGTAATCAACTCTTCACCAGTTTTTGTGCTCATTCATAGTCTTCTTAGATTACTGACTTTAGCGTCGGAGGGTGCGTCGCCGGGAACAACCCCGGTGTCTCGCACTTTTTGTAGGTGCACGGCGGGAATGACAAGAGGAACTCCGGTGGAACAGGTACCAGGTCTTTCTATTCAGTTTCCCCAAGAACCCACAAGTTCTATCTGTTTGCCCCCACACCAAATTTAGCGGCAACACCACCAATTCCTGGGAATTTTTCAATCCGCGTACCAAACGCCCCCTTAGTGTAATTTATCCTCAACCCAAATATTTTCGAAAGTGGACCAGTTATGGACTAACTTTGATAAATATTTTCGAAAGTGGACCAGTTTGGTAAATATTTTCCACAGTGGATCAGTTTGGAAATTATTTTCTTATAAAACCCCCATTCTTCTTTCTCCTTCTTTCTTTCCTTCCTTTTTCCCGATCCCGACCGATAGCAGCGTCGACCCATTCGGCCATCCCTTCCCATGCTCAAATCCACTAGATTTCTTCGCCAAATTCAAATTAAATTGAGGGATAGGCTAATTGAAGGGTCCTCTACAACGTGGTAGCATCGGATTTTCGAAAGGATTTCGAAAAGGTATACCCTATTTTATTTATTCGTATAAAATTTAGTATGGTTAGTTTTATTGAGTAGGATTATGATGGTAGAGAGATTTAGAAGTGTTGGAAGTAGAAGATTTGGGAAATTAGTGGGTTGTTAGAGAAATTGCAAATTGTTAGTAAATTAGGGTTTTGGGTTTGTAAAATAGAGATATATATTTATAAGAATTATCTCTGGTATGGTGGTAAAAATTGTAGTGAGTCATTAGAATAAAATGGGGAGTAGTGATTTTGGTATAGACTCGAATTATAGAATTTCTGAAATCGGGTAGAAAACTCGATCCAAATAATTGTAGAAAATGCATGCGAGGGGGGGGGGGTAGAGTATTATGAAAGTATTAATATAAATTTAGGATGATTTTTATAGGCTTAAGCTCAATTAAATTGAGTGAAATAGACTATAGGTGAAAAGTGCACGCCGGGTGTTCGATGAAATGCCCGAGCGAGATTTAGTGAGAATTTGATGGGTTCGGAGGTGTAGTTGAGTATTATTATTATTATTAACCCTAATATGTGAGATTAGGACAAAGGGGATTAAGGAATTTAGAAAAATGTGAATTTTTCTTATTAGAAAGCCTCCGATCAATCAGGGAGTATTTGTATTAGAACCCGAATTCGAAATCTATCGATGTAGCTCACCTACATATGTCATTTGTGACGTGTGGGTGAAGACGGATTCAAATTTGGAGATCCGTAAGTTGAGTTTTGAGTTTTAAACTAATCGATCCTATAATTTCCTATTTAGGTGGAAAAAGTCGAACTTCGACTGGCTACAGGACGGACGTGGGATATCGTTTGCTCGATTCGTCAGGTGAGTATGTTGTAATTAGGTATATTCTATATTGTGGCCAAATTTCGTGGCATTTCGATATACTTGATAGAAGTTATGCTAAAAATTCAATTTTCCGAAAAATACGGATTTTTAAGGCCCGAAAATGGGATTTTGAGATATTTGATGAAATTAACTATTTTAAGTATATAAAACCTATATTATGGATTAATGTGATGTGTTGATGTAGAAAAACTAAATATATTAAATTATTTATGCGTATTTTTACCCCGTGCATGTTTTGTGCATGTTTTTGGGGTATATAGGCCGATATAGGCAATCGGGTATATGCAGAGCCTGATGTATGGGCTAGCATGCCATGGATGGATGTTATAAGATGTAATTAGACGAAATTAGTAATTGTGATCATGTTTTGAAGATCTGTGTAATTATAGTACACGTTTGTGCATGTTTTGGGGCATATAAGCCCTTATAAGTGATTTTACTTATATGAAACAGGATGTATGAGCTAGTATGCTATAATTAGATATTATAAGACTTAATTAGAGGAAATAAGTGGTTTTGGCCCCTTATGATGGGAAACCCGCATGTGTGATGTTTATTTGTAATATATATAGAGATGATTATGATGTGTGATGCAATAATTGATGAAATTAATAATTGGGTACATGTTTACGTTTTAACTATGTTTGAAATGAATTAATGGGCAATAATATGACATTTTGGTTTATATGATAAATGACTTGGTGTATGTTTATATGAGATTTAATGAAGTAGTGAATGACATGGTATTCATAATGGGTGATGCTATGGTAAATTAAATAACATGATGGTTTCTATGATAAATGACATGGTGTATGTATATATATATATGATACAACGAGATGATAATCAATATCGTGGATATCATATGTTCATCGAATGGTAAGATAAAAGGTAAGATGGTAAGTGTTAATTAAATGTGTTATCAATATACGTGACTAAAATCAAAGTGGTAGTTATTCTTGAATAAATAAGTGAAGCACTTGTGTGATAAAGTAAAATGAAAAGATGAAATGATTAATGCTAATAACAGATGATTTTGTTGACCAGTACCTACAGCAATCCTGGGGGTTTGGGCTAGACCTCCTAATACCCAAGGACCGGCTTGGGGTGCGGTGTTTTTCCCTCCTGGCTTCGGCTGGGAGGAAGTACCCAGTTTATCTGGGGTGCGGTGTTTTTCGCCCAAGCTATCGGCTTGAGGCCCGGTTTCCCTCGATGACAGCTGTCGCGAGGAAGTACCCAGTTTACCTGGGGTGCGGTATTTTTCCCTCCTGGCTATCGGCTGGGAGGAAGTACCCAGTTTATCTGGGGTGCGGTGTTTTTCCCTCGATGACAGCTGTCGCGAGGAAGTACCCAGTTTACCTGGGGTGCGGTGTTTTTCCCTCCTGGCTATCAGCTGGGAGGAAGTACCCAGTTTATCTGGGGTGCGGTGTTTTTCCCTCGATGACAGACGTCGCGAGGAAGTACCCAGTTTACCTGGGGTGCGGTGTTTTTCCCTCGATGACAGACGTCGCGAGGAAGTACCCAGTTTATCTGGGGTGCGGTGTTCCCTCGCTGGCATAGGCTGGGAGGAAGACGTAGCCTCGGACGAGTAAGACTCTGTGTGAGCATCGGTCCGCGTGTTTTACTGGGCTGTCGGCTTTCAGTATATTGGGATACTGTGGCTCACTGGTCGACAAACTAATAAAAATAATTAAGTGTAAATAAATGTAAGAGTAAAGAAAGTGAATTGTGGTAGTAAAGAAAAGGAAAAGGAATTGTGATTGTGAAAGAAAGTGGTTGTGAATGAAATGAATATGAAGAGATACGAGTTATGAGTTGTGTATGAAAAGAAATGATAATTTCAGTATGTGATTAATTTAAAATGAAAGTAAAAGAGGCATGTGTTATTATGAGCAGTATAAAGTAATTGTATTACGTATGAGATCATTAAAGTAAATACAGATTGATATGAGTATGTGTACCTTGGAATTGTGTCAAGGAACTACCTGCCCGCAATTTCTGTGGAAATTGTGGGAACTACCTGCCTTGGCATAATTCGCAGGGTGAGTGGACATAATAGTGGTAATGATTGATGAAAATGAGAAATAAAGTAAAGTGAAGATGATAAGTGATTGAAGTGATTAATAACCAAGCTATCGGCTTGAGATGTGATGTGGTATTACCCAAACTGTGTGTTTGGGGTGCGGTGATTATTACCCAAGCTATCGGCTATGGGGTGTGATATGTTGTGGCCCCAGATTGTGTTTGGGGATTAAGTGAAAATGATAATAAGATTTATTGTTTATAAGAATGAGAAATTACTAAAGTGATATAATAAGATGTGAATGAGCTATAAAACATGGTTCTGATGCAATGCGTATAAGTATTCTAATTAATGAGGTGTTAATGATGTGATGAAATGTGAGTAAATCGTATGGGCAATGAGATGTGGTAATTATGTCATAAGATATGAAGGAAGGTGGTAGTATGAGAATAGATGCATATGTTTATGATGTGATACTTTTATAACATAATAAAATAAATACCTGTATTATGAGATTGAGTATGAAAATGGTTATTAAAGAAAGTATGATGTGATATGAGTTTGTGTACCTTGGAAGTGTGTCGGGGAACTACTCGCCTGCTATTTCCGTGGAAATAGTGGGAACTACCTGCCTCGGCACAACTTCCAGGATGAATGTGTGTGTTGATGACATAATATAAGTAAACGAAACGCATGGTTAAATAGAGTTGGAGAAATGATGTAATAACATCATGTAGTTATATTAATATAAATAGTGAAATGCTGATATGACGATAAGTGTAGAAAGATGAATATTCGTATTATGCGAATGTAAGATAAATATATATATATATATATATATATATATATATATATATATATATATATACGAGGTTGATGTGAAGTGTATTATGAAATGTGGGAAATTATGGATAATTAAATAGTGAATGCAGGTTTGGCAGAGAAATTGATATGTCATTGTAGTGACGATGTTGTGGTATTCAAGATTCAGGTTGCCTTATTTTAATTTGGCATTCGTAAGTTTAATTTATTTTCTTTATACTATTTTAATTTTTTATTTGATTAATAACTATACTCACACCAGAAATGGCTAACCCCTTAGTGTTTGGGGGGTTAGGGGAGTCTGAGGACTACCCTAGGTCCCCCACTGTTGCAGGTTCTCATCAGTGCAGAGGTGAGACGTGGAGTAGTAGTATAACGTTTTATTTTAAAAATTTGTATTATTTAGTTATAGGAATAGTGAAATTTATGATTTAAATTGTATTATGAGGGTATAAGCCTGTATATGACGATAATGAGTATAGTGTGAGGTGGTGTGGTATGTTGGTGACCCGTACCCATCTCGTCGTGGAGTACCAGGCTCTGGGGTAAGTTTTACAATGATTTTTCTAAGATTTTACCTCGTTTTTCAAAGGAATTCATAATTTTTAATTGATATTTGATAATCCGTTATGAGTTTGGCCCCCAGAGCATTATATTATATTGCCTGTGTGTATCTGCTCATTTTGGCCTGGGGAGCCCATGAAAATATTATGTGGTTTGTGAGCTACGGAATTTTGAGCAGAATTCCGTAAGCTTTTTGTGTTACGGGGCAAAATTTACAAGGGAGACTCTGTCAAAATTTTTCCTAAAATATAACTTTCTTAGTTCATGATCAAAGTGATATAGAAATTGAAAGAATTGTATTTGGAGACTTAGTTTGGAGAAAAAAAAAATAAAAAAATTGGGGTGTTACAGTGTGGCTCGACTTACTGGAGTATGACTTCTCAGCCGACGACGTGGAGGGGACTCTCTTCGCCTCCTCGGGGGAGGGAATCTTCTGGTCCTCAGTTTGCGGGGGGTCCGGACTCTCGAGACCCCTGGGTGCTAAGGTTGATGGACTCCCTCAAGGGCTCGTCATCCATTCAAGCGAGTTCGGAGGTCGACTCCCTATTGGCGGTTGACAATCACTTGACAGAGATCCTGCTCGGGAGGGCTTTGAGAAGCCATAAATTCAGTTAAAGGATTGTAGACCGCGACATGGTCATGAAGCGGATGTTGCTTTGGACGACTCCGACGAGAGCCCCCCTGAGCAGCCCTCCGAGATCCGGGAGGGGCCTGTTGAGGAGGAGGCTGTTGAGGAAGAACGTCTTGTACTGGAGGAGGAGGAGGAGGAAGAGGAGTGGCTCTTCGACTGGAGGCCGCTGCCTTCCCCTTCTCTTTCGGATGCATAGTTTGAAACTACATCTGCTGATGAAGTAGGGTTGGATTGCTTTTTCGTTTCCCGCAGACGAAGCCAATCTGTTGCAGCTAATTTTGGTGTGGGAGCAAACAGATTAATTTGTGGATTCTTTTGGAAACAATAAAAGCAAACCTGTTGACCTTCACCAATGTATTGACTTATTTCTCACTGCTGCTGCGAATCTGCACAAAGTTCAATACACCGAGATGGATCCCGACGACGAACCCTCCGACACTCTTGTCAGTAATCAGAAAGATTAAGAAAGAGCTTTAGGTAGAAAAAGATTGATTACCCAGTTATTGTAGGGGGGGGGGGGGTATTTATACTCGCCTTAGGGACCTATTATGAGATAAGGATTAATCTCTACTTTCCGATGTTTTTGGATAAGACCTAGAGTTTAAATCGTTTCATGGAGATATCCATGAATTTGAATTACTTTTTATCCATCTGGGTTGGTTTTTAACGAGTTGCTACCCATACCCAGTAGGAAAGATCCATTTATGGGTTATTGGGCTTTGAAGAAAGTCCCAGTTCCCATTTCAAACCCGTTTGTAGGTGAAATTACCATTTTACCCATGAGAGCTTTAAGATTCGTGCCCGATTTGAACGGTCCCGATTTAATGCTATTTTTAGCCATATCATTATTCTAGGTTCTGACTTAAGCGTTGTAGGGTCTTTCCACTACAACATATAGGATATTTGATAGCATTCATAAAATGCTATAGTAGACCTACGATACCTATCAAAAACCCCGCTATAATAACTCTATAGCGTTTGCGAAACGCTAAAACGCTATAGAATCTATAGCGTTTCGCAAACGCTGTAGAGTTTCGTCAAACACTATAGATTCTATAGCGTTTCGTCAAAACGCTATAGAATCTATGGCGTTGTTAAACGCTATAGAATCTATAGCGTTCGGCAAACGCTATAGAATCTATAGCGTTGTTAAAACGCTATATAGAATCTATAGCATTCGGCAAACGTTATAGAATCTATAATGTTTATAGGCAAATGCTATAGAATTTTTAGCGTTTCGGCAATGCTATTAGTGTTAGAGCATTTTGTAAAAATGCTATCGTTAGACAATCCAGTAATAGAATCAAACAAACAACATTTTTAAAATGCTATCATTTTGATATTTGTGGTTTTTTACAGCATTTTAGAATGCTATTTCGTTTTAACTGTATACAAAAAAAAAATCTACGGATACAAATAAAAATCGATTTATCGAAAATGTCAATACACCATTAAAACTATAAAAGTTTTGCAAATTTGTGTACAAATATATAAAAACATACCAACATAGAAATATCTACACAATAAACTTATACAAAAGTTCATCCAATAAACTTAAAACTGACGACAAAAAATTCTTGAGTGCCTAACATCAACACAACTCGCACTCTTCGTTTCATCCACGACGTCTCCAATCTGCAAATGTAGAAGAAAAAATGTCAAACATAAGATTCATGTGTCTAATGTTGGAGCATGCTACTAACATATGTTACTAAACTAGTTTATTGCTATGGCCATACTCACAAGTTGGTTGTTGCAATACTTTAGGAACTGTAACATGTAGAAACAGTATGGAAACCAGTCTAGTTCCGTACTGCCTTTCTGTGGACCAATACATCAGGCTAAAATGGACAAGAAATTCATGAGAATCAGTCCTTACACATGTTCACGGTATGAACCATATTGTGGAAAATGAAAATGAAGTGAAGCAGGAGAGAAGGCCTTAAGCATTAGGGACTTTAGCAACAAAAAGTGCTTAGGATAATTTAATAATGATTAATAAAATTGCAATATATATTATATATTATGAAAAATCATGTACAAGTGAGTGGTAATAAGATAAGCAATGTGCAATGCATAAGATAATACAGGCAGCACCAAACTGAAAATGAAGTGGGAGAGGATTGAGACCAATTGGTTGAGATGGTTCTATATGTGAAAAAGAGTAAAGGAACCAGTCAAAAAGCGTAATAGTTTGAAGCTACTGGAGCAAAGACTAGAGGTGGACCTAACTCAACTTGAATTGAAGTACTTAAGGACATGATAGGCGTTACTTAATAGAGAAGATGCCCCTAGCCAAATGGAAGAAAAGGATTAATGTCGCCAATCACACAGGTTAGGCATTTTCTTACAGATCAATGACTTTCTTACATATTCTTGGGTGAGAGTTGATGAGGTAAATGACATGGAATGGTTAGCCCTCAAGCTTCATTTTCAGAACCTTTAGTTTTGTTTATGGAAAAGAAGAGAAGATTGTAGGAGATACCAGTAAATATGGGGAGTTATGAAAACCAAACAAGTTGTGGTAGTTCTCAGCAGTACGGGTGGAGGTTTACAGTAGAGAATTACTTGTAACAACATCTTGATGATTAAGCAAATAAGAAAGCTATTCCTAAATAAGTAGCATGAGATTTAAACATTCAAATGGTACGCAAACGACCTCAACTAAGAGTTAGTTAATAATATGCAAGTACTTATTAACCTACTCGACAATGTGAAAACAATAACTGAAAAAAAAATTGAACTTGTGCATGTAAATTGTTTTAGTGTATGTTGTACATGTTTCAAACAGATATATGGATATTCATTTTACAAGTAGTTAAAAAGGTAGAGAGATATATTATTTTTAACGACGCTAAATAGCCAAGCATGCAAGGACTTTAACTTATACCAAAAGAAAAATTGACCACACATCATGGATTGTTTATAGATCTTTGAATTAAAAAGTGAAGGAAGGGACTAAAATGAATATAAGACCTAGAGCTTGATGGTAGAACCTGAAAGGAAACGAGCAGAAATATTGTTAAGATGGAAACAGTAAAAGAATGCAGTCGTAAAATAGATGATGAAACTATCAATATATCTAACTGCATCAACAAAATAGCAAAAAGGGAAAATGAATGAAATAGATGGTTGAGAGCGTTGGTGAGGAATGAAGAATTTTAAAAAGTGGCTAAAGTAAAGAAGGAATCATATACAGATGAGTAGCATGTGGCTTCTGAATGATTACTGTGTTCTGAATGAGCATGGATTCTGAATGATTACTATGTTCTTTTAGATCCATCTCACATCCTGTTCAGGTACATTGCTACCATTGAGAAAATATTTCAAGAGAACAAAAGGATTGAAGATTCCTACTCTAGATTTAGTGGATGCTAACTGTTACAGTAAGGTGAAAGTTACTCACCACTAGGATCAACTGTTCGCATATTTTCAGGGTCTCTTCCAATCTGAGATTCTCCAATTCCCTGGAGTAGCACATGGAATCTATCAGTATATTTCTAATCGAAAGAGAGTTTCGGAATTATCAATTTAGGGCGTTATCTGATACAAAATTTAAAGAAGATAAAATGAAATATACCCTGACAGATTTTGTTCTAATATGAGATTCTCCAATTCCCTGAAGTAGCACAGGAAACTATTAGTCTATTTCTAATAGAAAGAGAGTTTCGGTATTATCAATTTAAGTAATTATTTGATACAAATGTAAAAAAGATAAAATTAAATATACCCTGAAAAATTTTGTAGGAATGGGAGCTTTAACATCGGATTCACTTCCAGATGAACTACCAGAATCAGATTCTGCACCACAATCACAAGTTTAGAACCATTCTTAAAGTGACAATATCATAATAACATGAATGCAACAAAACAAAAACAAAAAAAATATTACAAAAAAATAAATTTAAAAAATAAAATCTAAAACAAAACAGAGAAAGTAACAACACCAAGCTAAGCATGCACATGCTCAGGCCTTTTAGCAATCAAATGTACAGCACTAGATATATAAAGGATTGGATCATGTGGTGCAGATGTACAGATGAGTAGCATGTGGTTGGTGCGTGCCCATTTGACCATAGTCACACGTGCAGTGCACCTCCAATAACCTGTGCTCTACGAATTTACTTAAATTCAATTTAGTAATATCTTGGAGCCATGAAAAAACATTAGGACATCATTTACCCCTAAAGAAAAATAATTTAACTCGTATTTACATGAAAATCGACATCTAGAATTAGAGAAGTATACGTGAAATGCATGGGAGAACATCTCAACCAAATCACTACCTGATCTGAATCATGCTCATAACACGGTATCAATCAGTCAAAAAGTCTAGGACAAATCTACTTCACAGTGCACAAAGTTCTAATACAATTTCATATCACATTATAACAAACTACCCAATAGAAATTAACAATAATCTATGCCATGTTTTAAAACAGAGGTAAGTTGAAATAACCATAGATACGAGGAGGTATCCAAGATACCTCTTGTTGCCCTAACTTTTGTGTGTTTCGAAAATGGGAGTCCTTTTTTGAGTTGAGAGACCTACAGGTATATTAACTTTTGGGGCCCAAAGTTCATACTTGGATATACCACAAGTCCAGTTTAACCTAATTTACTTTCTACACCTCTGTTCTCTCTAGAAATTTGCATTCAAATACAGTGTAAAATATATGTACCTAAAAAACCCACCTAAAGAAGTACTTACATGAATTTTGTAATTGGAGGAAGGGATGGGGTACCTATAGGTTGCATAGTTCTACCTCCACTGAATAGGTAACCTCATTGTGTATTGAAACAGTACTTTAAAGAGACCAAGACAAGTGCTTACAGATCATATTACTACATTAAAATTAAGCGATCATATTACTACGTAGGTGCTTAGATCATTTCATTACATATATAAGTTAGTTGAATAATAGACAAACTTATAAACACTTATAATGCTGCAGAAAAGTAAAAGAATGATAATAGTCACTGCTGCAAAACATCAAGAACCAAGAACTGCAGGAATACTGATATTTAAGGGATGAACAATATATAAGAAGTGATCCATAGATAAAGTGAGAGCTGAAGAAATTTTATACCTAGAAAAATCTCCTTCAACCTCTGAACTCCCAATCTAGAAAAGGTCCAAAATATTCGATTAATATTGTACAGTATGCCAACCCTACATGCTGAGTTCAGTTTCATAACAGATTAAATTTCAATATCACTTCAATAACAAAAATTATGAGTATACCTATATATCAAACAATTATGAGTTGTTAAGAGCGTCACCGTGAACACAAAGAAAAGTCTAAACTTGAACCCAACGTAAAATTCTTCTTGCAAGCTTGATCATACCTATCAGGTCACAACACACACAAAAATTTATCAAAGCAAACCCAAAATAACATATGCAATAATAATTAATTGAAAAGTGCTGCAAACATGGGAATTCTATTTTTACACTAAACTTGCGCAACGACTTACCACATAATAAGAAAATTAATATCTAGTCCCTTGGAGCCAACATTGAATAATTAATATCTAGTCCCTTGGAGCCAACAATAAGAAAAGTATTAACATATGAGAAGAAAATGTACCTTAACTTCTTTCTTCTCCATGTCTAGATCTAAGAAAATATCTCAGAAGTGTATACAAAACCCGATGTCAGTAGCAAAGATGCTGTCCTAGTATCTGCAACCAAACATTAAACAATAATACACATGGTTTCCTTAGACAAGAAACTATGTAAAACTAAACTGATACCAAATGTTAAATAGTATAATGTGATGAAATTTACATTCATCGGAAAGCATGAGAACTGAAACAAATTATTGAACATATCTAGTAGCTTGCTTAAGAAGAACAGAAGTCCTATTTGAAATGTCTTCTTTCCACCTCTATCATATCTCTCATGTGGGACGAAACCAAACCTCGTAACTTATATTAAGTGATGTAATGTATAACACACAAACTTCGGCTTTTAAACACCTTATCAAGGGAAACTGGTTTTGACCTCTACATGCTCTGTTAGATTACCACCATTGGCCCTCTCCGGCTCTCCCTAATCAATTTTAAGAAAGCAACTGTGAGAAAGGTAACTTAAAAAAAACTAAAGTCACACATGTACAACAAGGATATTCTTGTTATTCTCGAATTTCTGACTTGAAAAAAAAATCTCGATAGTTTAATGTTTACTTCAAATTATTGGTTGAGATGTTGCAACTGATCTCTTTCATAGTCGACTGACATAGCTTTTTGCTAGAGACATAGTCACTTGTTCCAGTACATTGCAGATTTATAATGAGATCATTGGAGAGACCAAAACATATGACAAAGGTGAATTATAACAAGTTATTTACCTAATATTTTACATTCATATGCTGAAGAGTTTCTTCCAAGAACTTATCAAACGAGGCATTCCAGCTACTGTGCTTGATCAAATCCTAAAAGTTTGACTTCTTGAATTTCTCTGTAGAGAAGATAAGTTGTCAGAGCTGTTGATAAGGCCATCACAGTAGATGCTTCTTCCATTGGGTATGGAAGAATTACAACAATTTGTTGGGGAAAAGAGCGAGCTACCTCAACACAGCGACACTGCAGAAGGAGCGTGGGAGGATGTGGATTTTGTCTAGATCTAAGCAATTAATATCACTTCAATAGCTCAGAGGATGTGTATTTGAGAGGGGTGAAAGGGAGAAAGGTGTACGGCTTAGCTGTGAAAGGGCTTAGATGTGGATTCGAGAGCGGACAGCGGAAGGAGCGTGGGAGGTGGAGGCGGAGAGCGCGAGCAGCGGGAGGAGCGTGGAGGAGGAGACGGCGATGGGGGAAGGAGCGACGACGGTGGAAGTGCACGGGGACGGGGACGGCGGCGCCGAAGGGGCAGGTAGCGGCGATGGGGGAAGGAGGAGGAAAATCATTTTTGGTTTTTGGGGATGATTGTGAATTTGGGATGGAAACCCTAATTGGGATCGTAGGATAATTGAAGAAAAATAAGAGAAGGAGGAGGAGGAGAAAATGAACTGGTTTGAGAATGATTTGGATTTTAATTAGAATTTTCTTTTTTACCCTTACCACTTAAGTTTATTTACAGATATTATAGCGTTTCTAAAACGCTGTAAAAAATACAGCATTTCAAAAACGCTGTCGTAGCTAAGAATAAATTTTAAAATTAATCAAAGATAGCATTTTATTCAGAAATGCTATTATTGATCACTTTCAATAGCATTTACACTTAAAGCTATAATAAATCCGCTATAGAAAACCATATATGTTGTAGTGTTCGCCAGAAAACACCCCGATGTTTAGACTTTTGTTGGTTTCTTGGAGCGATCTTGCCTATTCAAATAAAATCCAAGCGTCCACAATCGTCAGAAAATTAGATTAATGAGTGGTTAACAATGATTAATTCTAATCAAAGTAGATGTTAGATCTTGATAATTTTCTTTTTAAGAGTTCACAATATATGTTTGCTCCGACACAGAAAATAGCAGCAATAGATATGTGCCGTCTGTGAAAAATTACAATCTAACTAATCGATCATATTTCCTCGGTAAAAATAATTTTTCCAGCTATGGTTCCAATTGCAAAGGAAAGGCTGCGGCTTCAAGCCGACATATCAACTCTCTTCCTCCCCCTCCTCCTCGTACGGGGGACCCCTTTCCCACTTCTACACCCGATATGGCACAAGATTTTTTCCCACAAAGAGGAGAGAATGATGTTACACAATAAGTGGATCCATGAATAATTTTCCTCTCCTAAGTTTCAAAGAAGATGCTTGGGTTTAAAAGTAAGTCAGAATCAACGATTGAGTCTGACAATCATTTTCCATACTTTTGAATATTTTGATGACTAAAGCAATAGGTGACTTCAATAGGACTTTTGTACAACGTGAGATCGATACATTCGTATTTTTCTTTCATGAGTGTGGATTATGAATTTCTGACATCTTGAGTAAAGGATTTTTTCCCCTTAGTTTTATTTGTTTACTTTTTTTTTATTTTTTTGTGATTTATGACTTATGAGTTTAGGTCTTGGAAAAGTGGATGGTTGGGTTGAATAATATGTTAAAGCTTATTTACTTTTCTCTTAAATTATAAAAGAAAAGATAGAAGAGGAAGAGGAAGTCATAAATATCTTCGTAGCAAACTATCATTCATTTCTCTATTACAAGGGCATTAACAAATACCGGATTCGCGGTTACATTATTAACACATGATTTAGAAATAAAGATAGAGATAACTCGAATAATGAACTGAGTATACATAGGAAACTCCGTCATTTATTATTTCTCGCATGGGTACGTACATACTGCATGCACAACAGAAAGCATTTCCCTCATTTGAAAGTTGCATGTTGTCGTGAACAACCTTTTCTAACTGACAAATTGGATCTCCTTCTTCAATCTCTCTAACAATTTGCTAGCATCCAGGGGATTGTTAGGCTGCTTCACCTACCAATACCATCACAGCAAAAGTGACAGTAAGCATGCATGTATATATACAAATCTTAAATAAAAAGAATTCACGCATACAAACTTAATTAATTTACGTATCAATTAATACATACTGCATGTATAATGTGAAAGGCCTGATCACCAGCAACCGAGAAGTTGGCATTGACGATCTCAGCTCCTTCGTTCTGACACACACGAATAGCCTCGTTGAACACAAACAGATCGCCTGGACTACTACTCATAACCACCTCCAATCCCTCACCCGAATCCTGAACCTCTATCTGAGGCAGTTTCAGCCCACCTCGACTACTTGATCCTTCACCATGATTTCCTAGTAGTTGCTTCTTCTTCTCCTTTATCCCCTCCACCTTCTCCTCCAGCGCTTTTATGTAGTTCGCTGCATCGTCCAATCGATCTGGTAGTGATCCTTTTGCCCTTGTGTCCTGCAAAAATAAAAATAAAAATAAAAATAATGTTAATTTAACATGTGTATGCACATATATATAGGACTTACTATTTATAAACTGGAAAGACCTGCTACTATATAGCTAGGCTAAAACTTAATTCAGCTGGTTTAATTGAATAATCCACAACACAGCACTTCATCAACAAAGAGTGTCAACTGCTGGTAAATCTCTATTACAAACAATTCCTTCTACTTTTACCAACATTTTGATTCGCATGTTGGCAAAAGTGTACTTTGTTGTAGTGTGTACCCGCTTCAACAAAAGAGCAAATAGTCGAGATGGTTACCCCTGCAGTGGTCGTAACGAGAGGGGGATCAGGTAGAAGAGAGTGAAGCTCAGAGTAGAGTTGCTTCATCACAATCCTCCTGTTCTTCTCCACTGTCTTCCTCAATGGCTTCTCTGAATTCTCCATGTCTCTTCTCTTATTTTTTTGGTGAGTTTTGCGTCTTTCACTCCCCAGCTATCTATATCTATATATATTATATAATAAGAGAGAGGAGACAGGAGACAGGAGACAGGAGACAGGAGACAGGGTAATTATTCTACGTTGATGCGCATTTTAGTTTATTGTATGGTATGCATTTGATGCAAAACGACTTGAGGTTGACTTTGAAGTTAAAGTAACTGTGCCGTAGTAAGAGCATATGTAGTCATTTGCCAAATATTGATAAAATGAATATTTGGCTGAGAAACGTGCTGCACTCATATGTCAAATATCCATTTTATCGATAAATCGCTACAGTCGTGTGCCATAAATGAGAATCGATCTGAGAAATATCCATATTTGAGCGACGGTACTTCGAGTGCCGTCCCACCCAAAAAATAATTTTTTTCCCGTCGGACGGCACTTGAAGTGCCGTCCCTTGATTTTTTTTTTAAAAAAAAATTAAAAAACATCCCAAATCCCATCGGACGGCACATGAAGTGCCGTCCTTTGAAAAAAAAAGAAATTCCAGCCCAAATTCCTCGGACGGCACATGAAGTGCCGTCCGGAGGTTTTTGTAATTTTCAATTTTTTTTACAATTTTTGAAAATGTTTTTGCAATTTTTAAATTTTTTTTGCAATTTCTGAAATGTTTTTTAATTTTTTCGTAATTTCTGAAATGTTTTTGTAATTTTTTATTTACGAAACTTTCCGATTATGTCGGACGGCACATGAAGTGCCGTCCAGAGTTTTTTGCAATTTTTTTATTTATTTATGCAATTTTTGAAATGTTTTTGTAAATTCTAAAATGTTTTTGTAATTTTTTCGTAATTTCTGAAATGTTTTTTTAATTTTTTATATTTTTTTTGTAAATTTTTTTTGCATTCCGAGGACGAATTTTTTAATGTGTCGGACGGCACTTCGAGTGCTATCCCTCGCTTCGGCTTTAATTTAAAATTTTTTTTCCTCCGACGGCACTTCGTCGCTTATTATTTTACGATAGAAAGCTAAAAAATAGCTTTTAACGAGTGCTGCAAAAGTTCGATTCTTATCTCCATTTATCCATATATCCATATTTTCATCTTCAACGACTACAGATGCTCTAAGGCATGCAAATTTATTAGTCGTGGTATCTAAAATAAGTCTGTATTGACCAATACGCGTTAAAATGTACTGCAAAAATCAAAGTACCCCCAACTTTTTTTCTGGGTACAAAATGTTCATAAATATAAATATAAATATATATATATATATATATATATATATATATATATATATATATATATATATATATAGAGTATACCCGTTTATCCATTAACTTTATCCATTCCGATAACTTTGAATTATTAAAGAGCATTTCTATTCTTACCATTTTATATCGTAATATTTTTTTCATTTCTCTCATTTCTTCATTCTCAAACATTAAATAAAACAAAATCTCAATCTCATTAATCTCATTATTCCCAGTATATATATATTGTTTCGGTACTGCAATTGCGCTTCTATTTGTTGGACATTTACCTTGAAGCATGTGTGTTATGTTGAGCTAATCTGTTAATTCATGAGGTTTTGTTTGTGCATGATATTATTCAATACCTTTTATATTGTATTTACTAGAAAGTTGTAATGGTCTTAAGATGAAATTTACTACCTTTTCTATTCTCTGGTCTTGGATATTTGTGTTCTCTAAAAGATTTTGCATTTCTTTCACAAGTGAAAAGCACAATCTGTTATTATCATTCAGAATTGCTATAAAAAACAAATGTGGAATAATTGAAAAGCACATTTATCCAAAAAAAAAACAATTGAAAAGCACAATCTGTTTTGAGAAGATGATGAGATTGCTTTAGTTTTTGTTTAATGTTTAAGAATGAAGTAATGAGAGAAAGGAAAAAGAGATTGAGATATGAAAGGGTAAGGATAAAAATGTAATTTAATAATTAAAAGTTAACAGAATGGGTTAAGTTAACGGATGAATGAGTATAATGTATTTTTTCAAAAATTGTATGAACGTTTTGTATTTCGGCCAAATGTTGGGGATTACTTTGGTTTTTGCCCTAAAATGTCTTCATTTTAAGAACTTTTGGGAAATTTTGATACCATGTGGAAAATGCTAATTGTATAACCTTCATAACTAATTAGAACGAGTTCTTAAAACAGTTTAGAAGATTGGAGATTTGAAGTGTGTATACCATAGTCCATGAGCGGATCCACGGAGGTGGGGCATGCTACAGCCCCCCCACCCACCCCCCACCCCAAACAACAACAACATTTGGTATTTCTTTGTATTTTTAATTTTTTATTTTTTTGTGGTATATTAGTGTGGGATGTATGCTTCAGCCCCCCAAATATTAACATTTGGTATTTCTTTGTATTTTTAATTTTTTATTTTTTTGTGGTATATTAGTGTGGGATGTATGCTTCAGCCCCCCAAATATTTTTTAAAGCCCACCCTAAATATTTTTTAAAGCTCACTCCATATATATTTGAGCCGTCTATTTATTTTTTTGGGCCCAAGCCCAACTCTATTCTATCTAATATCTATAATTAACAACTTTACTTCTCTAGTATTTATAACAACTTTATATACATTTTGCATGTTACCTTGTGTGAATTTTTTGCTCCAATCCCCTCACTTTTCAATTATGGATCCGTCCCTGCCAAAGTTAAAGGGGTTAATATAAAATATGAACCAAATTAGGGGTTTTGACTAAAAATTTTCCATTGTATTACGGCTACGATCCATTAATTGAACGTAGTACGACTATGATCATGACTGCACAGGTCTACGGATTTAGCCGCAAAAACAACAACCATTTGTTAATTTAATCACGTGGGACATGAAGTCTCCCTTCATAGCCCAAACAAGTTCTGCTGATTTCTGCAGATTTTTTGCTTTGAATTCAGCTTCAATTCTCATGCATTTTGATAGCTACAATAATAAAATTGAAGGCAGCTACTAGTTACAATGAAGTTGTACCTATCATAGCGTGTTCACAACTGTTACAATACTAAGGGGTGACCACAATTAGAGATATGCTATTGTGAATTTGCTGTTGGGGAATGTGAACAAACACATCCGTGACATAGCAGAACTAATTAGAGCAATGAGGATGACAAAGTAGATGAGCTTGAACAACCAAACAAATAGATCTACCAATCCAATACAAACACAACGAGAATTTATTCCGGTTAGCTTTCGCTTAATACGGAGAAAAATATAGGGAGATATAATATTCAACTAGAATAAATTGTAAGGAGTTAATGATTCACTCAATATAACGAATTAAACACACTTACCAAGAATTATCTCTCTTAAGTCCCTCTTTGCAATCTAGAAAATATCAATAAAGTGCTCTACCACTCATATTGGAGGCTATTATAATATATAGAAAAAGAATAGAGAGAACACTAGGTTAATCTTAATTCTCATTCGTCTGATATATGATGTAAAAGAAGTAACTAAATGTGAACCGTACGATCTGATTTGGAGTTGAAGATTGAGCTAAAACGACCAAACAAATCGAGGCCCAATAATGCAGCACCGCGATCGGTCGACGGCAACCACAAGTGCCGTCGACTGTCCCCATCTCTGTAAATCCTTGTACAGTGGTCGGTCAGGTGTGCGGTCGATCGCAACCATGGACGGTCGATTACAGCTCTGCCTGCATCTGTTTTAATTGTTTCCATCTTTGACTCTCTTCGAGTGCCTCGACCTACGTGCTTCATCATATCTTCTTCTAATATGAACCACGAGTATACAAAATATAATCCTAACATTTGCGAGTTGTTAATTGCCGGAGAGACCAATTTGCTAGTTGTTGCCTGTGTGGTAGATATGTGGTGTGTTGACCTTAAGTTTGGTGTGCACAAAACATACCATTGACAACTAATACTTTCACTTGAGATTTTCATAATTTACAGAAAAAAGAAAATCAAAATAAAGATGAAAAATGATTTGCATTCAAGCCAAAGAGGCATGTATCAAAGAATATTACAATCATCAAAGAATATAAGCATGTGTCTCAAATCTCAAGAAAGTTAGCAAAAATAGTTTATTTATTTCTATTTATGAGAGAATATAATATGTAAAATATCGTTGATTGAAGAATTAATTTTGGAAAGAATATAAAGTAGATTCGCCAAATAAAAATTGAATATGCAAGATAGCAGTCGACCGTACGATATGTCGGTCGACCGTAACAACAGTCGACTACCCATCTAGTTCAAAAAGTGAGTCAGTTGACCAGTCACCCTTCGACTTTTAGTTGAAGAGTGAACGATCAACTGCTTAATAAAGCGTTCGACTGTCCACGTGCATTTTTGACTATTTCAGAAATATCTTTTCGTTTTTGGAAAGATATGTTTCCTTGCTCTATTAATAAAGACGAATTTAATGAGTATTCTTTATCCTTTGTAATCATATTTCTTCTGAACTAATCATTCTATCAACGATCCGAGTGTCAGAGCTTTTATTATTTTCTTCAGTCAATATCGTTATAGATCATAGAAGTTTTTTTTTCTTCCACTTCGGTGAGTTTAGCGGGACTTATTTCTAGAAGCCCTGTGGGTATAATAGGTCTCTTGGCCTGAATTCCAAGAATCACTGTAGAAGGGTTTAAAATATAGTAAAACGCTTATGGCAGAGAATTACTACAAGTAGGTAGTGTGGACTTTGACCTGGGGGTCGAACCACATTATATCGTTGTGTCCTATATGCTTGCTTTGTTTGTTTTCTCTAACTCTATCTTCTTACTTTACGTATTTTATTTAAGTTTTTAATTTCCGCACAATCACCCTATTCACCCCCCAGGGTAATTTACAGTGGTATCAGTGCGAGGTGCTCATTAAGAGTCTAAAATCTTGAGCAAAAGGTCTAATGGCCAAAATTTCTCATCTCGAAAACTTGTACACATCAGATTCGTTCATTTCCAATGGAACAAGTCTAACACGTTCACTTTATTTTGATGGAAAATGCTATGATATTTGGAAAGTTCGTTTATCTCATTTCTTGTAGATGCTTGGAAAAGAACTGTGGAATGTTTGCGTGAACAAGATTAATATTCCTGTCAGCGATGGAAAAAAAACATTTACAAAAGCGAAACTTTCCCTAAAGACTACTAACTCCAAAGCTATGACTGCATTGTATGCAGGACTAAACAACGATGAACTAATGCGATGTGGGCAAAATTGCAAAACTGCATATGAAATCTGGAATAATATGTTGAAACATCATGAAGGAACCGCAACTAAGGTAAATGCCAAAGTTACTTTATGTTTCTATAGTTTGATGTTTTTTGTATGCTTCCAGTAGAGACCTTAGATCAAATGCTAGCCCACTTTGATATTATCGTACATGAACTTGAGAGCCTAGGTAAGAGGTTAGATGATGACCGAAAGGTCGGAAAACCCATAAGCTTTCTCACACCTGAATGAGATATCAAGGCTGCTGCAATGAAGGAGACGCTTGAAGAGAAAGGTTTCGACTACTACACATTTCAAGAGAAATTGAAGACGTATGAGATGGATATGGCCGAAACAAAGAGGGATCGATAGAATATTGGGATTATACCCAAAACTGAAGAGAAGACTATTGCCTTGAAAGCAACAACCTCAGGTTCAGAGTCAGATCATGAAGAATCTGACGAAGAAATTGCGCCGTTGACAAAAAGATTCAAAAAGTACATAAACAAAAATTTGGCAGATCTTAAGGAAGAAAAGACGAAGAAGACACATGCTACAAATGCAAGAAATCATGACACATCCGTGCAAACTATCATTTCTTCCAAGATAGAGATCAAGCTTATTACTCCAATTCAGAACGCAAAAAGAAAGTATTAAAGGCAATTTGGCTAGATTCAGACTTCAGTGATAGAGAGCAAGAACACAACGACTTTGGATTCATGCCTCTTGGAGATGGTGATGTGCAGTCACCACTCCAAGAAGAGGTAATCGAAGAACCCACCTATGATGATCTAGTTGACATGTGTAATGACTTTATAGATTATGCAAAGAAATTAAGTCGTGAGTTAAGACAATATAAGCAAATGTCTAATGAATCATATGACTCTTGCATTACTAAAAACCAAAGTGGAAAAATAAAAATTCCTTGATTATTGATAAATTTGAGTCATTTAGGAAAGATCATGATGTGTTGATAAAACAAAATGAATGTTTGAAATAACAGATTCAAAAATCTCTGGCAATACATAATGAAAGCCTAAAGAAAATCCATGAAAAATCTGCTCATATTGCTAAACTTATTGACGATCTAAATGAATGCAAAAGAAAATTTGATGAGGTAGTGGAAGGTTATAAAGAAGCATCCGAACATAACATGGTATTTGATGCTACTCTAGATACTCTGCGTTGGAACACCAAAGGTGATGAGAAAACTAGAAAAAAGACTTTGTAATAGAATAATTGAGCTCGAAAAAATGGTTGAAAAATATGAAGAGCCAGTTATCTTATGATAAAGAATTCAAGGTCCTATCATGATAATCGGGGACTCGGTTACATTGAGTCAATACAACGTCAAAATTCTAAGCAATCATATCATACACATATGCATAGCAACTAAAATTGCTACAAACTAGGGGTGGGCATCGGTCGGTATCCGACCGAATATGGACCATCCACCACCGATCCAAAGAAGATCGGTTTTTTAATTTTCTCATCCGCAACCAATCCGAACCTTAATTGGATCGGTTTCCATCCAAGTCGATTAAGCTCGGTTTGGCGTGCTACTTTTCACCTTCAACATCATTCATAATTTTGTTGAAATTTAAAAGATCAACTTCAATCAAACTTAAGAAACAACCTGTTATTTGTTATTCAGAAATGAATTTAAAATGAAGATTCATAAAACCACACGTTGTTAATGAATTTTATACTAATTGTTTGAGATGATGACGTTTAAATGAGGGAGATAAACTTCTTTTTCACTTGCATACTTCTGTAATCTTAGTTTATTATCATAAAAGAAATATCAGTAACCATAGCTAATTGAATTTCAGGTGCAATAAAAAAGATTTAGAAAATAATTTCTGCTTGACTTGATTAAAGTAACTACTAAATGTTACATCAACTTTATGATTCTTTTAAGTTGGGTCACACTGTAAATCAAGCATTTCTCAACAACATAACATATAGGATTATGGAGAACCAAAATATAGGTAGAACAACTGCTCGGTTTGTATTAAAGAAATTAAAAAAGACTGTTTGTAATTCAAGAAAAATGAGAAATGACTATTTGTATATTCAAGAAATTAAAGGAGAACTATATTTTTTATGGACTTATGCATAGAGGTATGGTCGGTTCGGTTTCATCGGTTATTTGAAAGCCTCATCCAACAACCGAACCGGTCCAATTGGTTATTGAAGATCAAGAACCAATCCAATCCAAATCCCCAATTGGTTCAGTTAAAAACTGGTCGGTTCGGGTTGGATTGGTTCGGATTGGTCGATTCGGATAATAGTTGTCCACCCCCACTACAAACCAACACAGAACTATGCACATGTGCATAATCCAAGGCATAACCGCATTGCATGTCCCTACTGTTGTAAATTAGGACACATATCCTATAATTGCTAATTATAAAAAAATACAAATTTCGTTTGGGTAAATAAGAATGCAAATGCAGGAACAACGTCTACTTGGATACATACTAACTTTAATGTAGGTGCATCAACGCTTTCAAATTAAAAGATCGTAGATACCTTGATTGTGGATGCTCGAAACTCATGACTAGTTACAACAGCATAATTTGCGTCTCTATCAAGGAAAAAAGAGAAGGACATTGGTTCTTCTGATGAGGACAACATAGGCTAAACTATAAACGATAAACCAATTTTGATTTATTTTTACATTATGAATGATAAACTTTTCGTTAGTAATCTAAAACATTGTTCATTCCTCTATAAAATGCATGCACTAGAATATCGTTACTTCTGTTTACTTCATGTCAATAAATTGAGTAATATTTATAAATGTCTCAGCAGTAATATGTGTCACGACCCGCTTCCTAAAGAGAGAATACGGATATGTGACTAAGTCTAGCAAATGATTTTCATCATCCATAAGCTGTCAGGATTTTTACAACATTTCACAGGAATAACATGAAGTAAACACGGAGAAGTCAACCACGCATTCACAAATAAATCAGTATACCAACAGAGTTTACTTGAAACAAAGCTTAATAAATCTCAAATAAACCAGATCTGAAAAAGTTAATAATTCTGGGTCACATTGTCCAATACAAAATAATCCAAGCAACAGATACATTTATTTAAAATAAGCAACGTGAAATAAAAGTAATAGTAGTAAGGACTCAAACATCTAAAATCTCATATCACCTACTCCATCTGGCAACTGGTCACTATGATCTGTAATTTAACAAATTGCAGGAAGAGGAAAAAGAAAACAAAATGTCCGTAAATGCAAGTTACGGGCCGCTTGTAGTGCAGGCACAAGTACAGAAAAAGATAAACAAAGATAGAGTAACAGCAGAAATAAATATAGTATGGAATAGATATGTCAGCATAACAGAATGTCTAACATGAATCAGAAAAACAAATTAGATATCATGATAAATTAACAGAGTACAAGTAACATGTGTCAAGTATCAGATGGTATGCAAACAGATATACAGATGACAGATTTCAGATACAGGTAAATAGGTAACAGATGTCATGTTATTACAGGTCTTGTATTTTGGTTCTATCTAGGTAGCACTTCATGCATCCCAACCTTTTACCACATGGTTGCTACATTCAAACAAATTACGTTTAGATTTCGTAGTGGACTGTATAGGGCCGTGTACTCAGGTATCAGACAGGCAGATAACAGATGCAGATACAGACAGATAGAACCCATGGGTTCTCTTCTGAGTACACCTTCCTATAGGGAAGTGTGCAATCAGGTAATCAGATAAACAGAGTCGTGTATCATGTAGTCATGAACACGTAACAGATAACAGATAATCATGTGGGAAACACGGGTCCCCTTCCATGTATACATTTCTATATTTTCCACCACTAGATCTTTTCCTTAACCCTGACTTGATTATTTGTTATTGTAACCCCTATTTCCGGTTGTACGAATTTTTCTTGTTTTTTTTTGTAGTGTTCTCTTTTCTATTTTAATGTATTTTAGATCTTGGGCTTGTTGTGGGCCTCTATTGCAATTTATTATTCTAGTATTATTATTGTTATCTTTTGTTAGCCCAATCCATTTGTAAGCCCATACTATTCTCTACCCAAACCCAAGCCCTTTGTCTTCCTCCTAGCCGCCGCTTGCCACCTTCGAGCTCGTGCCCTCCGTCCTCGCCTCAACCTCCCCCATTGCCGAACCCACTTTGCTGAACCCCCGTCCAAGCTCGTCCTCACTGTCGTCTAAGCCCCGAGCATGAGTCGCCGTCGTTCCCCTGTTTTTGAGCGAGAACAGAGCTTTGAAGACCGCTGTTGCTCTCGGTGTTGCGTCACTTCCTGACCGCAGCACTGCCGTCGCCGCCTCGCCGCTGTCGAGCACCCCGCCACAGTGCCACGCCATCACCGCCAGCTGCTGAGTTATCCGGCTCTCTCTCTCTCTCTCTCTCTCTCTCTCGAAGATAGGTGATTGTTCGAAACCGGTGTTTGGTGTTTGTGTGTAGAAGATCCGACTTCTGTGTTTGCTATTGTGTGGGTGTTTTGCTGTTGGATCTTCTGCGTGTGCGTGTGTTTTTGTTTGCTGTTCGGTCTTCGAGTTGCCGTTTGGTATTTTGCACGTGTCTCGCTCGTGTTCTCGTGGATTGCCGTCCGGGATTCTGATCCCATTATTACTTTTTGCATATTCGAATCTCTCACACAAAAGGTAAGTCCACTTGAACTCGGTTTATTTTTCTAATTCAAGATTTTGATCTCCTCCGCAAGTAGTTCCACTTCGATTATCTTAATATTGCTTTGTATACTTTCCGTTGGGGAAATCTAGGGTTTACACGAGCTAACCCAAAGTATCCTTGACTCGTGCCAATATCCATTGATTCAAATCCAAACTTACATGCACACACGACATGAACAAATTGACTAGAACTTGCATATGAGAAATATACCATGATATGAATACATGTTAATTGATTGAGATCTCAAGAAATAAATCGTGACATTATAATCTTGCCTTATATACAGTAGAATTTCAACTCCACTTGGTGTACATTAATGATAATGCATTGCATGATAACAAGAACATGTTGATTATTCACTTTGACAAATACATATAATGATTTTTGTTATGTTTTGCTGCCTATTTTGTTTTGTACTGAGGTTTCGACTCTATTAAAATAGGAATCAACCAAAACAATATAAAAGAGAGTTGTAGCCTAATGAATCTACTTTCTAGACCAATTGACGAATCTTGATTCCGATCTGTGGGCTGTGAGATATCGCAGTTTTAGTCACTGCTGGTCTGTACTTTTCAGATCGCAATTTAATATAACATCGCACAACTTTCAGTTGAAACACCATCATAACAGTAATATAATGACTTGAAACTCTCCAGAAACTTAGTAGACATGTTTAGGATCCATTCCTAATTTTTGTAGATTTTTATATTGATTTTATGCCTAGTTTTCAGCCATTAAACTTTGACCATAAATTGTTTCCAGAGCAGTTAACCTGTAAAGATTAGGATGTTTGACCTAGTTACAGTCAAAATTAATAAAAAATTTCTGAACATAAATTGTAGCACCGGATGTCTAGTTCACTTTTCCTTTTTGCGAAATTGAATTCTGAGTTGTGATTTATGAGTTACTGCTGTGTTAGTGCTGTTGTGTCTGTTCTTTTCAGATTTACATTATTTGTAGTGTATCATGCATTGTATCATTTTGTTGCACCTCTATCATTGCTTTGACACTCTGATATATACAATTGCATTACCATGAATGAAATAATATAATGTTAAACAAGCCGGGGTAATTAGGGTTGACTTAGTAGTGAATAATCTCAGAAAATGTACTCGGTAAGGCCTTATCGTTATATCGTATTGTCATGGAAGGAGTAGTATCGATTGTGAATTATTGATTGTTAATTGTAAATTAATGTTATCGATACCGAGTACACGCTCTGTAGATCCCACCACTCTGTCTAAAATGAACATTGTTTTGCGTGCACCGAACTTGTGTATGGGACGCAGTAGTACGTGCACTAGATAGGAAAAACAACATACTAATAAACCTAAGTTGACACATGTACACTTGACCATTGCTTATGGACATTAATATTGTTTTTGGACTTTGATCTTGCTTCATACTCTTTGATGTATCGTGTTCCCTTACTCTTTGATTTTCACTACTTGCTATCCATACTTGCTCTAAGGACATTTTTTTTACACTCTAGTTGATCCAGCTACAAGTGAACAAGGAGATTTGCCCGGAGGCATTGGAGAGCAATTCTTCTAGGTTGGAGCAGGAGCTGCCTTAGAATAAATTATCTCCTTCTATGTTTTTCTTTATCACATTGTTATCCATTTGTTTGAACTTTGTATCCCGGACTTGTAGACCTGAAACCGTTGTTTATTTCCTCAATTATTGGTTATTATGTTGAACTATTGAATGCTTAATTTCAGTTGTTGTTTATGTAATTATATTTATCTGCGTGGTTGTGATTAATCATTTTTCATATTGTTGAGTTAAGACTGGTACAGCTCATGGATGATGTTAATATCATTCGCTGGGCCTTCGTCACGGACTCGTATTCCCATATTTTGGGAAGCGGGACGTGACAGTTATTATTATCAGACAGGCATGTATGTGTCACCAAACAGGACAAGGATAACATGACATAAACAAGTAACAGGTTCATATTGAAAGATAAACATATACAAATGAAAGACAACTCATAAAAGGGTAGAACAACGAAAATTCTAGTTCAGAGCAGTAAGACAGTACCGCACTAAATCTGAAATTTCCGTTGCTACAAATGTGTAAATCTGGATCCGTCAGAAAATCTAGAAAATAAACTCTCAGCTGAATCTAGAAAATATATATAAGTCATATGGTATTTCACAAAAATAAGTCCCAAAACAAGATTTTGTCTAGAAAACATGTTCGCCAAAAATCAGAAGTTTGTATTCATAAACAGGAAAACGGCATAAAAACTTACTGATTAAATCCAAGAAAAATTTGGAATATTTCCTAGTATGTTCAGTAACATAAAATAAAGTTTCATAATTTTCCAACATACATAGTATACTCAATTAAAATCAGAAAGCATCAAGATACAGTCGTTTTGTAAATCTGGAATCATAAACATATCAGTACTAAAACAGTAATAGATTACAAAATTTAAATCAAAATCCAGATCCATAAAAAGGGTGATAAAATAGATACAGTAGGCTACAATTCATATTCACAAAGTTTTTATAAACAATAAATAGAATCAGGTTGAAATTAAGGTTATTTATGGAACAATGTGAAATTTCTGCAAGTATAGTGGTTGTTTGCAAGCAGAGAATAGTGTATTAAAGTTATCAATTAAATCAGAAAAAATTAAGGGTCGGGTAACACGAGAACAGATTAATCCTTCATGCACAAAATCAACTAGATCATATGAAACACATCCAAATCATAACAAAACGTGAAATAGGGTATACTAGATGTCCAAAAAATATGGTATAAGGTGTTTAACAGATCTACATCAGGATATACTACCAGTAACACGCCAAACAATGCAAGATTCACACATCATATTACGGTTCACCACCAACATACATATTTGCAACAGAGATTAATTAGATCTAAGTTAAATTTCATGTCGTGTGTGTAATTAGAGACGACTACGTACGGACGGACCAATATATAGAGACAAGATATAACAGGGATTTTGCACAAGAATTGTCTCTAGAACACAACTACACTACAGGCGGTATTTAGTGCTTGTATTTACAATAGAAATTAATACAAGTTACTTGCCTTACAGTTGACGATGAAAATGGTGCAAGGAGCAAGAATAACGGAACGGATTCCTGGGAAACGATCTCAACCCACCGAACGAACGAACGAACGAACGAACGATCAACACACGCACACAAGAGAGAGGGAGTTGGGATGCACTGCGTCGAGAGAGAGACGAAGGACAGCGGGCGGATTCGCTGCAGCACCGCGACAGGAGCACGGGGGGAGCAGCGCTAGGTTGCTGCGTCGCTGTGATCGGAAGGGAACGACACATAGAGGGGTAGGCACCGTCGCGGTCTGGTGTTGCTGTCGAGGTGTAGTCGCGACCGGAAGGGGGAGCACAGGGAGGCACATCGGGGATGTAGGGTGGCGCTGAGGTGATCGGGGAACAGGATGAGGAGGTCGGGAGTGGGTGCAGAGGTTAGGGTTGATCGGGAGATGGGTAGGAGATGAGTAAAGCAGCTGAAGGAGGGTTTTGGGGAAGATATACATGAGTATATATACAAATGAGAGTATTAGGGTTAGATGAGAGGGGCTAGCGGGTTTTAATGGGTAGTGGATCCAAGATCCAATAGGGATTTAATAGAATAGGGTTTTATCTAGGGTTTAATAGATTTATCAAAAAAAATAGAATAGGAACAAAAAATGAATAAATAAAATAGGGCATGAACAATTAAAATAATGGGGATAAAAAATAATGGCCGGATCAAACAGAGATGAAATAATATGAGAAAATTGAATCAAGAAGATCAAATAAAGGCGAAAATCAAATAGAAGAATATATATTGGTAATGAAGATCAAGTACATGGCCAAAAAGAGATACAATATGAATAAAAGCTCAAAAGAAAAAAAATAATAATCCAAAAGTACATAAAATGAAAAACAGGGGTTACAAATCCTACCCACCTAACAAAAACAATTTTGTCCTCGAAATTCAAACAAGAAGTACATACGATAAACCTGAAAAGGAAAGAAGAACAAAAAAAAACTACTCAAATAGATGACGAAACTTCTGCTGAATCTCCTCCTCCAACTCGCAAGTCAACTCACCTGGCGAGTGAGGATTCCAAGAAACACGAACCAGCTTGATGAGCTTGTTCTTAAGCACTTTCTCCCGCCGATCCAAAATAGCAACTGGCGGAATCTCACAAGTCAAATTCGGCCGAACGGTCAACTCAGAATAGTCGATCACGTGACTCTCAAAGCGAATATATCTCCTGAGTTGTGAGACATGGAAAACATTGTGCACTCCTGATAAAGCTGGCGGCAATGCAAGACGATAGGCCACCTTACCTACTCGCTCCACAATGTCAAAGGTCCAATAAACCTAGGGCTGAGCTTGCTCCCACCATCAAACCGAATGACACCTCGCCAAGGCGATACCTTTAGGAAAATATGGTCACCAACCTCAAACTCCAAAGCTCTCCGATGGACATCAGCCCATCGCCTCTGCCTATACTGAGCTTCTTGCAAGTTCTTCCTGATCCGAGTCACCACATCAACTGTCCTGGTGATCAACTCCAGACCCAACAACTTCCTTTCACCAATGTCGTCCCAGCACACTGGTGATCTGCACTTCCGTCCATAAAGTGCCTCGAACGGTGCAGCTTTTAGACTATCCTGAAAGCTGTTATTGTACGAGAACTCTACGAGATGCGAATGGTCCTCCCATGATCCACCGAACTGCAGCATACAGGACCTCAACATGTCCTCAAGAGTCTGGATGGTCCTATCTGACTGTCCATCTGTCTGGGGATGAAAAGTTGTACTGTACTTCATTTTACTCCCTAAACTACTCTGAAGACTCTCCCAGAATTGAGACCTGAATCTCATATCCCTATCGGATATAATACTGACTGGAACCCCATGAAGTCTGACGATCTCTTACATGTACTTCTCGGCTAGGCTCTCAGTAGACTGTCTGACTAGGAAGGGGATGAAGTGAGCACTCTTCTTCAGTCAATCGACAATCACCCAAATTGCATTGGGTCCTTCAGGACTCCTAGGCAAAGCGGTCACAAAATCCATAATGATGTGTTCCCACTTTCACTCTAGAATGGAAAGCAGTTGAAGAAGTTCGACGGTCCTCTGATGCTCTGTCTTAACCTGCTGGCAAATCAAACACTGAGATACAAACTGAGCCACAACCCTCTTCATACCATACCAACAGAAATGAAGCTTCAAGTCCCAATACATCTTAGTACCTCCAGGATGAATAGAATACGATGACTGGTGGTGTAACCCCTATTTTCCGTTATCTGTATTTTGGGTGTATTTTCTTTTTCAGTGTATTATCTGGGTTTGGGTCCTTTATAAAAATTTTCGGTTTCATAAATTCATTTTATTTCAAAAATATTTTGTATCTCCTGTTAAAATCCGTTCTTTTCATTAATTGTACTTATTGTTATTTTCAAATGAGTCTTACATTATAATACAAATCCTATTATTTGTGTTATTATTATTATTATTATTATTATTATTATTATTATTATTATTATTATTATTATTCTTCTTCTTCTTCTTCTTCTTCTTCTTCTTCTTCTTCTTCTTCTTCTGAAGTACAACCCAAGTACATTATTTGTATATGACTACTCTAATTGTTTGTGAAAAAATAAATATTAATCTAATTGTATTTTTTAAATTTATTTTATTGAACCCTATTATTCTTGTTATGATTATTATTATTATTTTTTCTGCTATTATTATTATTTTTATTTTTACTACTAGTAGTATTATTATTTTTTATTGTATTACCTTTTAATTTTATATTAAAAAAATCATATTTAATTTTTCCCTATGGGATTTTACCCAAGACCCATTTAAATACCCAAACCCGTTTACCCTACCCAATCCCTATATCCTATAACACCCCTAATCCTATATCCTAACCTGTTTACCTATAGCCACACCCGTTAACTGTCAGCCCTAAACCCTAATATTATATATATATATATAACCCATATGCTTATACCTGTTCATCTATCCGTAACCCTAGCAGCTCTAACCCATTACCCCTGATCTCTTCCGACCTGTCCCCTGTGCTTCCCCTGCCTCCTCTCGACGTCGCATCCGCTTACGACCGTCGCCAGCCCTCCTGCTCCTCCCCCTGAGCTCCAGTCGACAACTTGCAGGCCAGTCGCGATGCAGCCCTCGCTCCCGACCGCGTGCCCTCTCTGTGCGCTGCTTGACCTCGACAGCTGGTGCACGCCCTCGTCCCGGTGCATCCGCCTCCTGCACCGCCCCCTGCATCCTTGTGCTGTGCCCTCCCTCCGACATACAACAATAGTGCCGCCGCCCTTCGTCGGAGTCAAGTTAGCAACCCCCGGTCCTTGTGTCCCCTGTGGTGATCACACAGTGTGTTGATCACTTTGGTTGTCGACCGTCCGATCTTTTCTTGATCATCACGATCCATGATGATCATCTTCTTGATTCTTTGAATCTTGTCCGTTCGATCGAGTTCATCATCTTCTTCATCATCCTCGATCCCAGCCATTGATCTCTTAATCTCTTGATCTCAGCCATCCGATTGTGTTCGTGATCTCGATCGTCTTCATCTTGTTTGTGATCATCTCGTTCGTGATCGTTGGTATCGTGTTCGCGCCCGGGAATTCGTTTCCGTTATTCTTGCTTTTTGCTCTATTTTCGTCGTCTCTCAGGCAAGTAACTTGTATTCTTTTCTTTATGTAATACAAGTACTAAATACCGTCTGTAGTGTAGTTGTATTCTAGAGACAATTCTTGTGTGAAACCCCTGTGATATCTTGTCTCTATTGTGTTGACCCGTCCGTAGTTTCCTCATGACACACATGACATAAAATAACTTAGGGATGACCACTTTTTGTTGCATACATGCATGTTGTTCATGACTTGTTGTATGATATCGTGTGTTTGGTTGTGTTAGTTGTAGTATACTCATTGTAGACTTGTAAAATACCCTATATCATGTTGCTTAGGCATCTAGTATACACTATTTCACGTTTGGTTATGTTTTGGATGAGTTTCATATGAACTAGTTGATTTTGTGCATGAAGAATATTTTCTGTTATACCGGTTCCCCATTTTGTTTAGTATTTTAGACCCTATTAAGGTCAGTATATGAAAATATTTTGTGAATATTAATTAGAGAGAATTCTTTCTACTTTCTATATTTTCTGACAGATCTCAGTTTCGATTTATGAGTTTCGAGTTATAACTATTTTACTACAGATGTGTTTAAAATTCCAGATCCAGTTTTATATGAATTCTGTATGGTAATCAAATTTTCTACTGATGTTAAAGATATTTTGACCCAATATTTTTCTGGTTACAACTAAAACTGATTGGGATTAACCCCTAATTTTTGAGGATTTAATTGATAACTTTTATACACTATTCTATGCTTGCAAACAACTACTATACATGCAAAATTTTCATACTGTTCATTAAAGATACATAATTTCGACATGATTCTATTTGCTTTCTATAAAAAAATTTTGAATATGAATTATATCCTACTGTATCTATTTTATCACCCTTTTGACGGATCTGGATTTCGATTTATATTTTGTGAGATATTACTGTTTTCGTACTGCAATGTTTAAAATTTCAGATTTACAAATTTGCTGTGTCTTGCTATTTTCTGATTTTACTTGATTATTCTATTTATGTTGGAAAATTATGAAACTTTATTTTCTGATACTAAACATACTAGGGAATACCCCATATTTTTCTTGGATTTAATTAGTAAGTTTTGATGCCGTTTTCCTGTTTATGAATACAAACTCCTGATTTCTTGCTGAACATATTTTCTGGATTCAAATCTGTTTTAAGACTTGTTTTTGTGAAATACTATATGATATATATATATATTTGCTGGATTCGTGGGGATTCTATTTTTCAGATTCGCTGACGGATCTAGGTTTGCATGTTTGTGGCAACGGAAATCCCAGATTTAGTGCAGTACTGTCTTGCAGTCCTGAACAAGAATTCTCGTTGTCCTAATCTTTATGAATTCTTTTACCTGTACTTATTTATCCTCCAACCTGAACCTGTTACATGTTCATACCATGTTATTCTTGCTATGTTTTGTGCATGCACATGTCTGTTTGATAATAATAATAAGAAACTAAGCCGGGGGTTAAAGGGAAGATCTAATAGTAGAAAATATAAAAACGTGTACTCAGAAGATGATTCATAGATCCTACTTGGTTATTTGGAGCTTGTTATTTGGTTATTTGGAGCTTGACACGTGATTACTTGACACTTGCACACTTGACACTTGGAGCTTGATATCTGGTTACTTGGAGCTTGATACTTGATTACTTGGAGCTTGTCCCTGAGTAAACTGTCCTCTATGATCCACTATGAAATCTAAAATGCAATTTGTTTGAATGTAGCAACCATGTGGTAAAAACCTGGGATGCATGAAGTGCTACCTAGATAGTAATAAATACAAGACTTGAACATGATCACTTGATACTTGCTACTTGCTACTTGCTACTTGTTACTTGTACATGATACTTGTTACTTGACACTTGTTACTTGTTTACATGATACATGTTTTACTTGACACTTGTTACATGTCACTTGTACATATTCATCTTGCCATGCTAGTTGTTCTACTTTGTTATCATGTCTATTCCATGCTATGTTTGCTTCTGCTGTTACCCCATATTTGTTTATTTTTCCCTGTACGTGTGCCTGCACTACAAGCGGCCCGTAACTTGCATTGACGGGAGCTTTGTTTTCTTTTCTCTTCCTGCAATTTATTAAATTGCAGATTTTGGTGATCAGTTGCCCGATGGAGTAGGTGATCTGAGATTTTAGATGCTGGAGTTTTGCAATTATTATTTCCTGTTGCTTATTTGAATAATGTATCTGTTACTTGGATTATTTTGTATTGGGCTTTGTGTCCCAGACTTGTGTTTTGTTCCAGACATGATTATTTGAAATTCAGTATTCTTGTTTTTTGTTTCAAGTAATCTTGTTGGCTATATTAATTCAGTTATGCATGCATGGTTGACTTCTCTTACTTCCTATTCTGATATTCATGTGAAATGTTGTAAAGATCCTGACAGCATATGAATGATGAAAATCATTCGCTGGACTTAGTCACGTATCCGTATTCCGTATTCTTTTTTTGGGAAGTGGGGCGTGACAGGTGGGCTTCCTCAGGCAACCTCTGACGAACTTCATCCTTCGGGACACACTACCTCGACCCAAAACGAAGCGATCCTATAACCCCCCAAATTCCAAATACGACCAAATTTGAAGTTTCACAGGATCTTTACACTTCACTTCGTACAATTTTACAAGGAAATTTGAACTTTTTATAATACAACAAAGTTCTTTACAATTTTTACACAGCGGAAGGTAAAATGGAGTATAATAATTAAAAATTATATAATTGCAATATCTTTAACTTTTAAATAAATCAACAGCAGCATATCAACTTTATATCTTCATGAATAATCCAATTCTTGTATATAAAACAGTGGGCACGTCAGTTGCTTACAACCGACGAAAATGTTATACACGACTATCTTCTCTATGCCGAAATTATAACGATCTTAATACTTTAAAAAATTACAAACTTGAATGCAAATAAAGTGTTGAATGTGACTACTCTGAATATGTAAGTGTATGCAATGCCTTAATGCCTAATGCAGATATTTTATACTAAGATGACACTAATGCATACTTATTCGGATTCTATGCATCCCATACTACATAGGTCCGAGGGCAAGCACCTACGTACTCCACATTAAAGGGTTCGATACCTTGCCATGAAAACTACCCAGTAATAAAAGCAAGGTTTAGATATTTCACGAGTACGGATCCTAGTCCCGGAGTACACCGCCTGACTGTTATACAGACTCCTCGTCGTGTGAACATCCCACAAGTGCCCCTCTAGCCCCGGTATACGTATATACACTGGAGTATGGCAAACTATCCGCCTGACTACGCATAGTCCCAGATTTAAAATAAAAGCTCGTCTTCATCGAAGCAACCTCAGTCCTGAAGTACACCGCTCGACCGGGTCTATAGTCCCGGAGTACACCGCCCGACTATATAGAGTGCCCCACTTACGTTTACCCAAGTTTTACTACATCTTCTCTTATGTGCCTGGTTCTCAAGTTCAAGACATGAATAAATTATCATACCTAGAGTTAGTTTTACCCCCCTACCGGACTTAATCACAATTACCGAGATAGCTCCATAGCCATATCTCAAAATATAACTCAAATCTTTTAATTCAACAATGCCGATACCCGAGGTCTCACTAAACTCTAGATTACAAACTTTCATGTACAAGAATCCATAGGTACTAATACCCTCCAATAATCATGTATTAAACTCAATGTATTCTTATCTTCAATTTATTCACAATTTAATCAATGTCTTATCTTAACATCATTCATGATTCATTTATTCATTCACAAAACAATATTTCTTTTTATAAACATAAATCCATCTACTTAAAAAATCTCTTTAGTAATTCAATCACATGTAATACGTCTTAAACCACATCAAGTATTTCTTAAATCAAATAAGTGTATAATCTATTCAAGAGAAATCAATTCACATAACAATATTTTACTCTTCTTCTAAGAATAGTTGCCATACTCTTAAATAAATAAATTTGAAGTCATCAACTCATCTTTTTATCTCAATTTCACTTTTAAGTTCTCAAAATATACATGAAAAATTTCAAAACTATTTTGAATAAATTCTATATCATTTTATAGGAATATTAGAATTTCCCCCCAAATTTTAATTGCATGGGAACTCATTTAAAAACCGAAAAAAATGTGGCGCTGATAGGTTTCAAACCCAGGCACCCCGACCACACAGTGACAGCCTTAAGGCTCACCCACTAACCAAGAAGTCCAAGAGACTTCTCTGTCATAATGACAGATCAAAATCCCCAAATACCGACTCTCGAGTTTTGGATTTAATTAAACGAAAACAAAATAAAAGGGGTCTAACAAGTTTCGAACCCAGGACTCCCCGCATGCTACAGTACCGACTTATGGTGCACCGACTGACCAAGAAGTCCAAGTGCGATTACTTATCTCAAATTATACTTTTATGCTTTTGTTTAACTGGCACAGTAACTAGTTTATTTCACAAACTCAAATATATGATCGATCTAATCGTTTTAATGGACTGTAATTATCTCATATAAACGGAGTTTTCTTAACAACAGTATCCCACGAATTCTCCACTGATATTTTATACATTATATCTATATTTTTGAATTCAGTTTCTCTCATTAGTGAATATGAATTGCATTTCTTTGATTTAATCAAAATAGCAAATTTTTAAAATCATGTAATATTCGATCACTCCTTTCTTCCAAATTATATATAAAATCATGTAATATTCGATCACTCCTTTCTTCAAAGGTCGGACAAAAACTTAAGTGATCTCTTACAACTAATTAAATGAATTTTTGTGTATCAATTTAACTTCACAACATTTCATTTTAACTATAAGGGGAGTCTCAACAATTTTCATACAATTATATATTTCGACATTTGTAAATTAACATGCATATTTGTTCATGGCAAAAACTCATTGTTTCTTTTTCTCATTTCTACTAACATGATGACAATTAGTTTCTTAATCATAACAAAATTTCTTCAATTCTTGGTACAACACAATAACATGGATTTGTTCTACATTTATCATATCAAATTTATCTATACTACTCATTTAACATACTAGTATGCATTTCCTACATTTAGAAAGCACAAGATCACCCACCTTTTATAAAGAACTTGCAAACAAGATGATCAGACACAATTTCTAGGGACTCCAAGCTCCAACAAGCAACTCCTAGTCCTTCTCCTCCTAGCAAGAGCACTCCAACAAGCCTCCAATGGAACAAGAACACTCTTTAACTCTCTTTCTTTTTCTTCTCTATATTTCTTTTGTTTTGGTGTGAAATGAGAAGAAAAAGATGGGTATTTATAGGACAAAATGAGGGGCTAAAATGTAATTTCATCCACCTAAATAATTACCCACTTAATTATCCACTCTCCCACTTTCTCCAACTCTTCACCTCTCCTAACTCCCGGCCTCTCCTCTTCCAAACCGGCCCCCCACTCTCTCTCCTAAGCACGTGCACATGTTGTGCACTAGTGCACACACACACACAAAATTAAATACAATTCCTATAATTCTAATATGTATATTAAAAGTTGTTACATGTCATGTGTGAGTACATGCACAACTAAAATGAGATTTAATTAGAAAGGCTTGTCTTGTGGGCTTGTTTTTAATTAATTTAATTAATTAGTCTAGTGGGCTAGAATCTATTCTTAGGTACATGAGTTTAATAAAAGGCTAAAAAGACTCATGCATGCTAAAATAGTAAATAAGAGTAAGAAAAATGAAGATGGAAAAATTAGCACGTGCATCTTACATGCAAACAATGAAAAATGTATTTTTAATTAAAATAAAAATACGGGATGTTACAGATCCATCAGCATGAATAACCATATCCGTTCGGGAACCAGCCTCAACTTTTGCTCTGAAACTCTGCAACTGCTCATCACTTGCCCGCGCCTCTTTGATCTGATCAACAAGAGACGAATGAAGCTGAAGCACAAAACAACTCCGATCAGAACTCGGCAACAACACATCCAAATCCAACCTCCGCATCTGATCAATCAAATCTCTCTGCTGAGTCAGGAACATAGCGGCCGGTCTCATACTTAAAGCATCTGGCACCAAGTTTACTCTACTAGGATGGTATTGTAAACTGATGTCATAATCGGCCATAAGTTCCCACCAACGCCTTTGCCTCATGTTCAACTCCTTATGGGTGAAGACGTACTTGAGACTTTTATGGTCTGTGAAAATCTCTACTCGGTCCCCAAGTAAATAGTGTCTCCACAGCTTCAAAGCAAAGATCCCTTCCGCTAACTCCAAGTCATGAGTCGAATAGTTCTTCTCATGCGGCCTCAAATGCCTCGATGCATAAGCAATGACTCGGCCCTTTTGTATCAGAACTGCTCCAAGACCCTTACCAGAAGCGTCACAGTGAACTACAAATCCGCCTGAACCATCTGGAATAGTCAACACTGGCACCGACGTCATTCTGCTCTTCAACTCAGCAAAAGCCTCATTGCAAGCCTCAGACCAACAAAATTTCTGATCCTTCCCAGTTAGCATAATCAATGGTCCTGCTATCTTCGAAAAATCTTAGACGAACTTCTGATAATAACCAGCTAGACCAAGGAAATTTCTTGCCTCTGAAACTGACTTGGGAACTGGCTAATCCTTCACAGCTTCAACCTTGGATGGATCCACTAAAATAACATTGCCTGAGATTATGTGCCCCAAGAAGGTAACTCTGTCGAGCCAAAACTCACACTTGCTGAGTTTTCCATAGAGCTGATTATCCCTCAAAGTCTACAGAACCAACCTAAGATGCTCAGCATGATCCTCTCGGTTCCGAGAATACACCAGAATGTCATCAATGAAGACCACCACAAATCTGTCCAGGAACTAGAAAAAGACCATGTTCATAAGACTCATAAATACAGCTAGCGCATTCGTGACCCTGAACGGCATCACAAGATACTCATAGTGCCCATATCTGGTCTTAAATGCAGTTTTCTGTACATCAGTCGCCTTCACTTTGATCCGATAATACCCAGAATGAAGATCCAACTTTGAGAAAACAGCTGCTCCGCTCAACTGATCAAATAAGTCATCGATCCTGGGCAACGAATAGCGGTTCTTCACAGTAACACTATTCAGTTCCCGATAATCGATGCACAGTTGACGACTACCATCCTTCTTATTGACAAAAAAGACTAGAGCACCCCACGGCAAAATAGTGGGTCTCGATGAACTCCAAATCAAGCAACTTCTGAATCTGCACCTTAGACTTTGCTAACTCAACCGGTGCCATCCTGTAGGAACTCTTTGATATCGGAGCCGTACCAGACTGAACTTCAATACCGAACTCCACATCCCTATCAGGGGGTAAGCCAGAAAACTCCTCTGGAAAAACATTCAGGAATTCCCGCACAACTAGAGGCGCAGCCTCACAGCCTGAATGCAATTTCATCGCACAAACCTCCTGATCAACTGCAGTCTTAGCTCGGCCAAGGGGCATCTTCCCGACATGGAACTCAAACTCTGCGTAACCTGGGATCCGGAATACAGCTTTCTTGGCACGACAATCAATAATGGAGTGGGATTCACCCAACTAATCCATACCGAGAATGACGTCGAATCCTGAATTCCCAATTACAATCAGGTCAGCCTTGAAATCTGCACCACCAATAACCACGAGACACTGCCTGCACTCCCAGGAACAAATGAAAACACCGCCGCCTATCACAATGTTCCAAGCCTTAGACATAAAGCTGCACTCCAACTGATGGCGAGCTACAAAATGAGAGGAGACGAAGGAATGAGTTACCCCGGAATCAAAGAGAACATGAGCAGGGAAAGAGCAAACAAGGACAACACCTAAGACAGGATCAAAAGCGAGAGAAAAATGATTGATGATCAAGGGTGAGGAAAAACACAATGCAGAAAGATAATATGAAGGAATAATGCAAGACAAATGAAAGAAGGAAAAAGGAAAAAAACAAAAACAACAAAATTCAAAAATATACCTGCAACAACACCCTCTGCTGTCTCAGCATCAGCAGCTGTTAGGTTGAAAGCCTGACCTCTCCTGGGGACAGCGGTCCTGTGACCGACAATCTGGCGCTGCGGGAGAAGCGGTGGCCTGGCTGGACCACAAGCTGGAGCTACCTGCTGAACTGGACCCCCGGATGGAAGAGCCATCCGCTGCTGCGGGCAACCCCGCACTGAATGGTCAGTAGCGCCACATTTGAAGCATCGGCGGTTGGCATGCCAGCAGTTCCTGCGATCATGCCTAACCAACTGGCAGAAGTCGAAAAAACTAACCCTCTGGGAACCAGCAGAAGAGTAAGGAGCTGCCTTTACAGGATAGGCTGGGACAGACCTCCAAATTGGCCCACCAGAAGGCCTAGCAACAACAGAGTGCGGAACAGTCCACTGGGGAGGAGTCAACCCGCGACGAGCCTGCTCTTGAGCTCGAGCTGCTTCAAGAGCCTCAGCATAAGTACGTAAGCGAAGCGAGACAAGCTGCACCCGAATATCTTGCTCAAGTCCCAGCATGAATCTACGAGCCATGTCCTCTTCGTACGCCACAAGAATGGCTGCGAAGCGGCTAAGTCTGGTAAATTCTGCTGCATACTCATCCACAGACCTGGAGCCCTGTTTTTCAAGGAAGTCGCATGTTACAACATTGCATGGACAATATGTGACAAAATTCCAATAATAGAATAGTGACCAACCTGTTTCAGAGCCAGAAACTGTTGCTCCACTTCAACTTGAGTGTTGCTAGGGAAGATCTTATCCAAAAAACTCCTAGTGAACGTGGCCCAAGAAATCGGCCGTTCGAGCCTTTCGGACTCGGACCTCCACCAAATGTGGGCCAGATCCACCTGCTGGATGGCTACCACATCCACTCTATCAGCATCGACAACTCTTGCTGCCAAAAGTAACTGCTCAGTCCGGATCAGCCACTGTTCGGCCTCCAAAGGCGTCTCAGTACCGAAAAATCTGTCAGGATACAGCCTCATGAAATCTGTGACTGACCCAGATGAGAAGGTAAAGTGGCATGCATAGGCACAGCGGGAGGTAGAACCCAGACAGCTTCCAAAGCAGCCATCACAAAGTCACCGTGGTTTTGCTAGATATTGATCAACCATTCTAACACCTTGGTAACGGCCTCAAGCCCGGGCTGATCTTCCTGAGGGCGGGAAGTGGAACCTCTACGAGCCATGGTCTGCACAAAGATAAAAAAAATCAGCACCCAGATCAAAGTTGATTAAAATTTATTCATGTATGCATGGTCTGTGGACTGTTGAGCCAATCCTTGATCGAGCAAAATTTGACTGATATATCAGTTAAACTAATACATTAGCCAAACCTGGGCTCTGATATCACTAAAAATCTTGTCACGCCTCACTTTCCAAAAAGTGAATATGGAATATCAATACGTGACTAAGTCCAGCGAATGATTATCATTATCCATAAGCTGTCAGGATCTTTACAACATTTCACAGGAATAACAGGAAGTAAACAAAGAGAAGTCAACTACGCAGGCACAAATAAATCAGTATACCAACAGAGTTTACTTGAAACAAAGCTTAATAAATCTCAAATAAACCAGATCTGAACAAGTCAATAATTCCGGGTCACATTTTCCAATACAAAATAATCCAAGTAACAGATACATTTATTCAAAATAAGCAACAGGAAATAAAAATAATAGTAGCAAGGACTCTAGCATCTAAAATCTCAGATCACCTACTTCATCAGGAAACTGGTCACCATGATCTGCAATTTAACAAATTGCAGGAAGATGAAAAAGAAAACAAAACGTCTGTCAATACAAGTTACGGGTCGCTTGTAGTGCAGGCACAAGTACAGGAAAAGATAAACAAATATAGAGTAACAGCGGAAACAAACATAGCATGGAATAGATATGTCAGCATAACAGAATGTCTAACATGAATCAGAAAAATAGGACCAGATATCATGATGAAGTAACAGAGTACAGGTAACATGTGTCAAATGTCAGATGGTATGCAAACAGATATACAGATGACAGATGTCAGATAACAGATACAAGTAAACAGGTAACAGATTTGTTATTACAGGTCTTGTATTTTAGTTCTATCTAGGTAGAACTTCATGCGTCCCAACCTTTTACCACATGGTTTCTACATTCAAACAAATTACGTTTAGATTTCGTAGTGGACTGTGTAGGGTCGTATACTCAGGTATCAGACAGACAGATAACAGAGGTAGCTACAGACAGATAGAACTTACGGGTTCTCTTCTGAGTACACCTTCCTATAGGAAAGTGTGCAGTCAGCTAATCATATAAACAGTTTCGTGTATCATGTAGTCATGAACACATAACAGATAACAGATAATCATGTAGGAAACATGGGCCCCCTTTCAAGTACACATTTCTATATTTTCCACCACTAGATTTTCCCCTTAACCCCAACTTGATTATTTGTTATTATTATCAGATAGGCATGTATGTGTCACCAAAAAGGACAAGGATAACATGGCATAAACAAGTAACAGGTTCAGATTGAAAGATAAACATGTACACATGAAAGACAACTCATAAAAGAGTAGAACAACGAAAATTCTAGTTCAGAACAGCAAAACAGTACTGCTGTCATGTCCCGCTTCCCAAAAATACGGAATACGAGTGCGTGACGAAGCCCAGCGAATGATTTTAACATCATCCATAAGCTGTAGGATCGACTCAGTATCACAACAAGGATATAGCAAGATATATATATACAACCAAGCATGCATGAAATATTTAATAAACAACAGAAAACAATTGAACAAATAATAATATCCAAATAGTTTTCAAGTTTGGATCAAGACAAAACTCGAAAACATAAGCCCGTTACAAGTTTTATGTAGCAAAAAATAAATAACACAAAGAAAACAAATAATTTAAGCATGTCCTTTTTCCAATTGAAGCCTACAATCTCTGCTCACCAATTCCAGCAGGCAACACGTCTCCAAAGTCTATTTAATATAAATAAAAGGAGAAAATGGAGAAAACAAGAGAAATACCCTTAGTGCAAGTTAGAGCCACAAACAGTAAAAACGGGTACAAGAAATATGGAACAAAATTTGGAATCAAGAATATAATAGAGATATAACAAGTAGTGTGGATTCAAGAAAATTAGCTATCAAAATGGACAACCCAAGTGATCAGGTTGGGTAACAAATACTAATAGTGGAGTAAGTGGCAAGTGAACATGTAAGGATATCCAACATCAAGTGACAAGTGTCAAGTACAAGTGTCAAGTAACACGTCTCAAGTCTAATGTCAAGTTGTCAAGTACAAGTATCGAGTTGAAAGTGTCAAGTTTTATATTCAAGTATCAAGTCTCATGTATCATGCCGTCAAGTATCAAGTAAGCATGTATCAAGTTCAAGTTTCATGTTCAAGTCTTGTAGTTGTTACTGTCTAGGTAGCACTTCATGTGCCATCCTTTTATCACATGGTTGCTACAGTCACTGCAATATCGTTTAGGCCTAGTAATGGATTTTATAGGACGGCGTACTCAGGTATCAAGTATCAAGCAAGCATGGTTCATGAATTGGAAAATAAATAACAAGTTCACGAAACAAGTTCGCGAATCCACTGACAAGTTCAAGAACCACACAGTGGGTTCAAGAATCAAACAAGTTCATGAGCCAAGTAATGGCTCCATGAATCGATCAAGATGCAACAAGTTCATGAACCAGTATTAGGAAACACGGATCCCCTTCCGAGTACACTTACCTATATTGTCCACTACTATGGTCTTTCCCTTAAACCCCGGCTTATTATTTATTATTATCATCAAGACAACATGAAAATGTGCAAAATAAGTCAAGTAAACATAATCAAGAATATGGAACAAGTCTAGGCTAGATAGGCTACAAGTTCAAGGGTCTAAACAAATTAAAATATCAAGAACAACGAAAATCTCAAATCTGGACAGCACAATGTTGTTGTACCAAAACTGCGATTCCCGTTGCTACGAGATAGCAAAAGTGGATCCGTCAGAAGATCTAGAAACTAGACTCTTGCCCGGTTCCAACGCATATAATTAGGGTACATAAAAGTTGTGGTAACATGTGTCAAAACAGCAAACTATACTGCTTTTGTGCTCAGCCAGAATTTGTGAATCTAAGTTTATACATGTGAAATAGTATTGAAACATTGTTAATTAATTCTGAAAAAATTTGGGGATGTTCTCTAGGGTGTCCAGCAATAGAATGTAAAATTTCAAGGCAACTACTTACTGGTAGCATAGTTAAAATAATTTGTAACCTAAAGAAGTGCAGCAGTTTTGTGAATCTGCGACTGCCGACACAGCAGCAGTAAAACTGCAATATCTCCTAGACCGTAACTTGGAATTAGAAAATTCTGGAGTATATCGACATCTAGAAATTTAGAGATACATTTCATGTTCAGGTCTCAAGTTTAGATTTTGATTTTAAAGGGGTCGAAACAGCAAGTAAAGTTCAGGACAGCAACAAGTGTGACTGTTTTTCATATATAAGTTGCATGATAATTGATTATTATGAGCCTAGATTAATGTGTGATACAAATACGGATGTAGTGGTTATCAAATTAGCAAGAAACAAATATTTCTCAACTCAAAGATTGCAAGATTATCACATACATGATACAACACACATCTGCAAGACTAGGGTTTCTTAGTTTCATGTGCTCAAGTGACTAGGAGATAAATGAGTCAAACTAGTTGTAAATATAACAATGAAATTGCTGTGACTTAAGATTATGGAATCGAAGATGAATAATTCAAGATCAACAAATGATAAGGCAAGAAGGAGTCACAACTACAATCTATTTGCGGTATTTTCAATTAAATGCTTGTACTAGGACAATAAATTGTACAAGGAGAATACTTGGCTGAACGATGGTGAATCCGAACATGAACAAAGACGGGATGAGAATCCCAAGAGGCGAAGCACGAGCACGGACACACGCACGCACGTACGAGACACGTTCAAACACCTACACAACGGATCTACTCTGGATCTGCTCTGGGCGCCAAAAAGCAAGCACCGATCAGATCAGAAAGATTGGATCTGATCTTGATGAGATCTAACGGCCCAGATCAAATCACCACCCACTGCTTCTTCTTCCCTCCTTCTTCTTGATCGATAGACAGGGAGAGAGAGAGGGCAGCGATGTCGGCGGAGGCTGGTTGGTGTTGCAGGCGACGGCGACGTCGAGAGGGATGACAACGCAGGTGGCGACGGTAGTGACGGGGTAGCGCGGTGGAGCCTGGCGGCGGCTGCTCTGTTTTTGGGTTCGAAACAGGGGAGGAATCAAGGTGGGTTCGGGGTGTTTCGGTTGATGATGGCGGAGGTCGTGGGTGAGGAGGTGATGGCGAATGCGATGGTGATGGAGGTCGGAGCAATGGAGTTCCGGTGACGAAGCTAATGGGAATGGCGGTGGCAAGGTTGGATGGGTTTCGGGAGTTGGGTTCTGCGAGGAAGGCGATGGTGGTTGGTAATGGGGTTGACGAGGGGAGTGGTGATGAAGTGGTGGTTCTGTGGTGGTTGCGGGGATGAGGAAGGCGATGATGATGGAGATTTGGGTTTTGATGAAATGGAGGAAGAAGGATACGAGAGGAAGGAGAAGGCAGCTGGGGGGGGGGGGGGGGGGGGTTGGGTTAAAACAGTAAAGTAATTAGGGTTAGGGTTAATAGAGATTAGGGTTTAAATAGGAAGGGTTTGGGTTATTGGGTATTTGGGTAGCGGGTAGATAATCCAATAGGAGAAATGGGTAATGGATTTATTAAAGGTTATTAGGATCTAATGAAAAGATTCAATAGAATAGATAAAATAAAAAAATTAGGATTATATAACAAAATATATTTGTACTACAGTATGGAAATCATTTGAAATGACTACAAATACAATTAACGATAGAAATGGATTTTTAAATTAAAGATCAAGGGTAATAATATTAATAGTAAAAATACTAATAACAGTACTGATAACAAGAATAATAAAAATGATAATAATAATAATAATGATAATTTTGGTAAAGATATCAATAGGATTTGAGATAAACAAGTTTATAAAAATCCAAATAGCAATAAAATAAGATACAAATCACCAACCACTTAGAAAATAAACAATATAGTCAGAATATACTATTATTCGAAGTAAATATAATTTCCGGTTCAAAAAGATTTTAATAGAAGACCCAAGTCGAGTTTAAAACAATAACAAATTTATAAATAATTAAAATACGAAAAATATTCTGAAAATATGTATTTACGGAAATAGGGGTTACAACTGCACTAAATCTGAAATTTCCGTTGCTACAAATGTGCAAATCCAGACCCGTTAGAAAATCTGAAAAATAAACTCTCGGTCAAATTCAAAAAATATATATGTCATATGGTATTTCACATAAACAAGTCTCAAAACAAGATTTTATCCAAAAAACATGTTTAGCCAAAAATCAGAAGTTTGTAATCATAAACAGGAAAATGACATAAAAACTTACTGATTAAATCCAAGAAAAATCTAGGGTATTTCCTAGTATGTTTAGTAATAGAAAATAAAGTTTCATAATTTTCCAACATAGATAGTATACTCAATTAAAATAAGAAAGCAGCAAGATACAGCAGTTTTGTAAATCTGGAATAATAAACATAGCAGTACTAAAACAGCAATAGATTACAAAATATAAATCAAAATTCAGATCCGTAAAAAGGGTGATAAAATAGATACATTAGGCTACAATTCATATTCAAAAAGTTTTTATAAACAACAAAAAGAATCAGGTTGAAATTAAGGTTCTTTACGGAACAACGTGAAATTTCTACAAGTATAGTGGTTGTTTGCAAGTATAGAATAATGCATAAAAGTTATCAATTAAATCCAAAAAAATTATGAATTAATCAAAGTCAAGTCTAGTTGTACTTAGCAAAATATTGGATCAAAATATTATATTTAACATCAGTATAAAAATAGATTACCATACGGAATTCATATAAAACAAAATCTGAAATTTTCTATACATCTGTAGTAAAACAACAATAACTTGCAACTCATAAATCGAAATTGAGATCTGTCAGAAATTATGGAAAGTAGACAGAATTCTGTATAATTTATATTCACAAATAATTTTCATATACTGACCTTAATAGGGTTTAAAATACTGAACAAAAACGGGGTAACAACAAGAACAGATTAATCCTTTGTGCACAAAATCAACTAGATCATATGAAACACATCCAAATTATAACAAAACGTGAAATAGGGTATACTAGATGCCCAAAAAAATATGATATAGGGTGTTTAACAGATCTACATCAGGATATACTACCAGTAACACGCCAAACAATGCAAGATTCACACATCATATTACGGTTCACCACCAACATATACATATTTGCAACAGAGATTAATTAGATCTAAGTTAAATTTCATGTCGTGTGTGTAACTAGAGACGACTACATACGGACGGACCAAAACATAGGGACAAGATATAACAGGGGTTTTGCACAAGAGTTGTCTCCAGAACACAGCTACACTACTGGTGGCATTTAGTACTTGTATTTGCAACAGAAATTAATACAAGTTACTTGCCTTATAGTCGACGATGAAAACGGTGCAAGGAGCAAGAATAACGGGAACGGATTCCCGGGCAACGATCTCAACCCAACCAACCAACGAACGAACGAACGATCAACACACGCAGACAAGAGAAAGGGAGTCGGGATGCACTGTGTCGAGAGAGAGACGGCCGACAGCGGGCGAAGTCGCTGCTGCTCGCTGCAGCATCGCGACAGGAGCACGGGGGGAGCGGCACTGGGTTGCTGCGTCGTTGCGATTGGAAGGGAGCGACACACAGGGGGGTAGGCACCGTCGCGATCTGGTGTTGCTGTCGAGGTGTAGTCGTGACCAGAAGGGGGAGCACAGGGAGGTGCTTCGGGGATGTAGGGCGGCGCTGAGGTGATCGGGGAACGGGATGAGGAGGTCGGGAGTGGGTGGAGAGGGTAGGGTTGATCGAGAGATGGGTAGGAGATGAGTAAAGCGGCTGAAGTAGGGTTTTGGGGAAGATATACATGAGTATATATGCAAATGAGAGTATTAGGGTTACATGAGAGGGGCTAATGGGTTAGGATATATAGTAACGGGTTTTAATGGGTAGTGGATCCAAGATCCAATAGGGTTTTATCTAGGGTTTAATAGACCCATCAAGAAAATAGAATATGAACAAAAAATGAATAAATAAAATAGGGCATGAACAATTAAAATAATGGGGATAAAAAAGAATAGCCCGATTAAGCAGAAATGAAATAATATGAGACAATTGAATCAAGAAGATCAAATAAAGGCAAAAATCAAATAGATGAATATATATTGGTAATGAAGATCAAGTACATGGCCAAAAAGAGATACAATATGAATAAAAGCTGAAAAGAAAAAGAAAAAGAAAATCCAAAAGTACGTAAAATAAAAAACAGGGGTTACAAATCCTAGCCACATAACATGAACAATTTTGTCCTCGAAATTCAAACAAGAAGTACATACGGTAACCAAAAAAAAAAAAAAAAAAAAAAAAAACTACTCAAATAAATGAGGAAACTTCTGCTTAGTCTCCTCCTCCAACTCCCAAGTCGACTTACCCGGTGAGTGAGGATTCCAAGAAACACGAACCAGCTTGATGAGTTTGTTCTTAAGCACTTTCTCCCGCCGATCCAAAATAGCAACTGCAGAATCTCACAAGTCAAATCCGGCTGAACGATCAACTCAGAATAGTTGATCACGTGGCTCTCAAAGCGAATATATTTCCTGAGTTGTGAGACATGAAAAACATCGTGCACTCTTGATAAAGCTGGCGGCAATGCAAGACGATAAGCCACCTTACCTACTCGCTCCACAATGTCTAACGGTCCAATAAACCTAGGGCTGAGCTTGCCCCCACCATCAAACCGAATGACACCTCGCCAAGGCGATACCTTTAGGAAAACATGGTCACCAACCTTAAACTCCAAAGCTCTCCGATGGACATCAGCCCATCACCTCTGCCTATTCTGAGCTGCTTGCAAGTGCTTCCTAAATACCCTCTCTCCTCCTTCCCTCAGCCTCCTCGAAACCCTACCCCTCTTTCCTCCAAATCCATCAATCCCTCTTCATCTTTCAAAAATTTTACCCCCAAATTTGGTGAAGTTCTCTGTCGTCACTTGCTCTCTATGGCTTCCAAATATTAATCGTCTAAATCCAGGGGTAAGAGTTGTTACCTCTAAAAGTTTTGTAAGAGATGGTATATTGTTTATAAGTTCAAATTGTGCTGATCTTTAATTTAGTTCTCCTCTGCAGTTGTATCTAGTCGCCCGATCGTTTTAGGATCATTAGGGAGTCAATTTAGTAGGATGGTTAGAATTCTGATAGATTTTGGGTGGGAAGATTATCTCACCACTGCCAGTACAGACTCTGAAGCTTTAACTCGACAATTCTTTGCAAATCCAGACAGTCGTAAGGACGACGATCTAACCCTCTCATCGATCTTTCTTGGAAAACATGTTAAAGTTACTCCCGATTACCTTCGCTTTTAGTATAACATTCCCGAGGGTGAATTAGAATCCTATAACCTTTATATCAAATCTCTTGAATATAAAGCGAGTCATGACGAAGCTACCGTCAAATCATTAATTATTATACCTGATTCTCTCATCGTTGCTCGCCCTTCCCCTACCGATTTCACGGATGACTCCTGTGTTCTAAAAAAAAATGTCAATGCTAATATTCGCCCTAAAGGAAATGATAAAACCGCAATTAGAGTCGATCAATCATTCCTAATGTTTCTCATCTTGAGTGAATACAAATTTGACCTCGCCACCTTCCTTATTCACACTATGAATCAAGCTACTTCTCGTAATCGTTCTCTTCCCTTTAGCTCTCTCATCTTCAACTTGGCTATTGATTTTCATATTACCGTTGGAAATTACCTTCTTAGCAAAGCCCCATTGCCGATCATTCCTCAACAAATGGGTTTTGACGTCCTGTTTGGTCAACAGGCTCATCGCCGCCAAGCCCAAATTGATCACTAAGCTGAACAAGAACAACAACCACAACAAGAACCCTCTTCATCCTCCTCTCGTCGCAAGAATGCTACTCCTCCATCCACATCATCTATTTTTATGACTCGTGCTCAATTCGTTACTCATCAAAGGTAAGGATACAAGTACTATGTCAACACCATTGAATTCATATAAGACAAAGAGGACTGGGAACATCCTCCCCCTCCTTCCGATGACTAGGTAACTGATGAGAATGGTGAAAATGATGATGAAGACGACGACGACGATGTGGAATAGTTTTAATGTTTATGACGTATGGAGTCTATTTTGTATGCTTAAATGTAGCTCATCTTTTGAAGTTTATTTTGTAACATCTCTATTATGAAAATGAATGTAATCTCTTGCAATGATCATCATGTTAACTTGCATCTCTTTGATGATTCTTTGAATGCATTACCTCTTCGACTGTCATCTCCCTGAAGAAATCTCTTTGAAAGTTCATATATGAGTGATAAATCTTGTACTTATCTATGCCTAGCTAAAAATATTGATTTGAGCATATCGATTGGTCAAACGACTAGCTGTTTTCTTTATCAGGATCTATTATGATTTTTCAGACGGTCGACCGCCCTGTTGACCTTGCCATTTTCTGTCATATTGTGCCTTACACGATTTTGTTTCCTTTCTCCCTCAATATTCTTTTGGTGTGTTCCAAAAAGGGGGGAAATTTTAGAATTTAATTTATGTTTACATCTCTCACCTATGCATAGAATTTCACTTAAATTGAACATATGAAAATCTACATATTTTGCAAAACCTTCTCAACTCCATGCATTATACATTCATGCACCATGACTACACATTTATTTTCAAGCATATTTTATTTTATACACCATGACCACACATTTATTAAATTCTTATGCACATGTAGTTAGGAGGGGTATAGGATTAAGGAGGAGCACTTGAATTTTTTAAATATATTTTTTAAATTCTCAGGTATGTTTTGTTCATACCAAAATGAAAAATTTGTTGACATTAAGTTTTATGTGCACAAAATATATCATTAACAACTAATACTTTCAGTTCAGATTTACAGGATTTACAGGAAATGAAAATCAAAATCAAAATCCAAAATGATTTGCATGTATCAAAGAATATTGCAATCATCAAAGAATAGAAACATGTATCTCAAATATCAAGAAAGCCTACAAAAAAGTTTATTTATTTCTATTTATGAGAGGATATAATATGTAATGTATCGTTGATTGAAGAATTAGTTTTGGAAAGAATATAAAGTTGATTCGCCAAATAAAAGTTGAATCTGTACGATAGCAGTCGATCGTACGATATGTCGGTTGACCGTAACAATAGTCGACTACCCATCTAGTTCAAAAAGTGAGTCAGTCAACCGGTCACCCTTCGACTTTTAGTTGAAGAGTGAACAGTCGACTGCTCAATAAAGCGGTCGACCATCTACGTAGAGATGGCATCCGGGTCGGGTCAACCCGCGACCCATTCAACTCGACTGGACCCGCCTTGGCCCGGTTCGGGTTCGGGTCGGACCCGCTATCCCAATTGAGTCAATCCGGGTCAAAAAAATCCCAATACCAACCTGCTAAACCCTGCCTGTCAACCCGCAAACCCGTTCAAACCTGCCCGAACCCGGCCCGTGAACTCGCAGGTTTGTAGATTCGACCCATTTGGATATTTTTTTTGATTTTTTAAATCTTTTTTTGTGTGTGCCAAATATATGTATGTATATGTATACATATACTGAAAAATATATGTATATATGCATATAGATATACTCAAAAATTTATCAAAAAATTATAAAAAAGAGTGTGGACAATATAATTAATTGATTACTACACACTACTCAATTAGACAACCTCCACCCTAGCTATTTATAGCCAACTCCACCTCCTTACTTCTCTCATCTCACCAATGTGGGACTAAATTTTTTTATAGTTTAAAATCCAAATATATGTAGTCCCACATTGGTGAGATGAGAGAAGTGAGAATATAGAGTTGGCTATAAATAGCTAGAGGTGGGGTGGACTAATTGAGTAGTGAGTTATAAATAGCTAGTGAACAATTAATTTTGTTGTTCACACCCATTTAATATAAAATATACAATTTTATATTTTTTGGAGTTAAAAAAAATTTGTTGGGCCAACTCGTGACCAGGCCCGGCCCGGGTCGGGTTGAACCCATATGGGTTTGCGAGTCATGCGAGTCGAGAATTTGATGTTTGAATTCTGCCCGACCCGGCCCGGCCCAGATATTCACCCAACCCGACCCGGACCTGCCCGTTACCTGGGCTAGCCCGCCGGGTTGGGGCTCGAACCGGCCCACCCGACCCGAATGCCATCCCTACATCCACGTATAGTTTTGACTGTTTCGGGAATATATTTTTATTTTTGGAAAGATACGTTTCCTTGCTATATAAATAGATCCCTTGCAGTCATATTTCTTCTGAACTAATCATTCAATCAACGATCTGAGTGTGAGAGTTTTTATTGTTTTCTTCAGTCAAGATTGTTATAGATCTTGAGAGTTTTTCTTTTCTGCCACTTCGGTGAGTTTAGAGAGACTTGTTTGTAGAAGCCATGTAAGTGTAATAGGTCACTCGGCCTGAATTCCGAGAATCACTGTATAAGGGTTTAAAGGATAGTTCAACGCTTGTGGTGGAGAATTGCTACAAGTAGGTAGTGTGGACGTATATCTGGGGGTCGAACCACGTTATATCGCTGTGTCCTGTGTGCTTGCTCTATTCACTTTCTCTAACTCTATCTTCTTACTTTACACATTTTATTTAAATTTTTTTAATTTTCGCACAATTATCTTATTCACTCCACTAGGGTGATTTACATAGTGGTGCCTGAAGAAGTAAATGCGATGTTGAAAAGGAAACATTCTATGATTGTAGACATCAATTTTAACTTCGACACCAGAGTTAACTATAGTTTACTATTACATGTTTTTGGATTTTTCGGCTAAAAGGAATGGTTCATTCTTGCAGTTTCGTTGTTCTCTTTTAGTGAAACATTGATGTGGCTTGGCCACTTTGTATTTTTAAAAAAAGAAGAAAAGGAATTGTAAACTCCTCCGCCCTTTCTGCAACTTAGAGTTAGTGTATGACAAGGTGTTTCTAAACAATCACCAGATTTTATTTTATTTTATTTTATTTTATTTTATTTTATTTTATTTTTTTGAGTAATGCTACATCTATTACTAATGCTACTACATTTTTCTTTATTATTTCAGGTGACACAGTTCAATAGATGGGGAAAGAGAAAGAGTAGGTGGGAAAACTCTCCAATAGAGAATATCTATGCCTCGAACCCGATATCTCAACTTAGCCACAATTTTGTATTACACTATTGTATTATCAAAGACATTGCTCAATAATGATAATTGAGTTTTTGATTACTTTTTTCTTTTATTTTCTTTTTAGAACAAGGTCGTAGCTATATCCACGCACTGGGTTCTTCAACCCCCCTTCAAATCATGATTTGAATCTTTTGATCCAATTTGTGGTGGACTCTCAATTTAGGTCTCTTAAAGTAGCTATCTGTATAAGGTTTTTCTTATTTCTTCAAAGAGCACTACAAAACAAAATGTCTATTTCGAGGTATCTATCCCGGTATTTGGGTAGAAATGCCGGGACAAACATGTATTTTTAAAAAAGAAATCAAAAACACCCCTCTATGCCGACGTGTAATAAAAACATCAGGATATATTGGGGCTATCTCGGCGTTTTGTACATAAAACCCCAGGATAGCCTCGTAAAATTTGACAACTTCCCCCCAATTTTTTTCTCGAAAAAACCCCAGCCCCTAAATTCCTGCCCACCACATTATCTCGCAGTTGTTGTGCCCCTCCTTCCCCTGCCGTCGTCCCCTGTCCCCTATCGCCGTGCCCCATTTCCTCTCTCTATCTCTCTTTCTCTCACTCACAAACCCTAGCCTCCAAATCCTCTAGCAGTCCCCCCCCCCTCTAATTTTCTCACCGTTTTTTTGAGCCCGATGCAGGTCCATCTCTATCTAGATTTTGTTGTTTGGAAAAATTAGGGTTAGAGTTTGCTTAATTTGTGGGATTTTTTTTCTTTATGTTATGCTAATTATAGTTTTTGTTTGGTTATCTATCTCATCTGTAAATCCCTCTATGTTATCATTTTTAAAATTTTCTTTTTTTCAACAATTTCCGGTTCAATTTTCGATAAAAAATGAGGGAGTGCATCTTGATTCACATCGGCTTGGTCGGGATCCAGGTTGGAAACGCCAGTTGGGAACTATACCACCTCGAACATGGCATTCAGGTATAGATCCATGCTTCGTTTTGTTTCGTTTATTCCAATGCCATTGGTAAATCTGTGATTTTGTGTTGATAGAAGTGTAGATATACGGTTATATGCGAGATATGGTTAGTTGAAGAACTGATTTTAAGGATGTTTTTTTTATTTTGGTTGTAGATCTGTGGATTTGAGCTGAAAGAATGATAAATCTCATTGTTTGAATGCTTGATTTCTGGCTACTTTTTTTAGATCTGCTTAATTTTTGAAAATGAAAGAGAGAGGTCTTTTAACATTGATTAAAAAAGGTTATGCAGTAAATTTGTTTATTAGCTCCGGATATGAGTGCTGCTTTTAGAATTAAAAAGTTCTTCAGTTATTGATCATGTCTTAGGATCTTTTCTTTTGTTATTTGTAGATCCGTCTTTTTGAGCGAAAATCTTGATGAATCTATGTTTAAAATGTCGGATTATTATTAAAAACAAAAACAGATCTAACATTGTAATTTTGTTTAAGAAAATGTTCACATTGTGATAAGAGATTAATGGATGACTAGTGGTTTCATATTCCATGATCTTCTATCTATTTCAATTTTTACTGTTGCTTATGTTAATTATAGTCTTTTCCAAGTTATCCTTGTTTTTCCTTTGTTTCCATCTCTCCTTTTGTTTCATGTCGGTTCTGTAGTTAGCAGCAAATAGAGAGCTTGATTTGCTAAGCATTCTAAGAGTTTGAAGTTTATCAATGTTAAAATGTATTATAATGATGTTTCGTGCTATCTTATAACTTTATTGTGAAATGAAATTCTTGATGTTATGGTATATCTTCTCCACAACGTTAGTTATCTTAATTGTCGGTATAGGTTGTATTAAATTAAAAGTTACTTATATATTATTTTAAAAAAAAATTGAAAATTTTAATTAATTTTTTTTAATTTTTTATAAATAAAAATATCTTATTCCGGCGTTTTTGGCCAAAAATACTGGGAAAAGGCCATTTAAAAATTTTTTAAAAAACTTATCCTGGCGTTTTTTTTACCAAAAATACCGGTATAGGTTATTTATTTCTTTTGTTAAATAAACGCTCTATCCTAGCGTTTTTTAATAAAAGTTGGGATAAACGTGATCTATAGCGGCATTTATAAAAACGTAGGGATAGACCCCCAATCTGTCCCGATGCTGGCTATAACGGCATTTCAGGCGCCGATTCTGAAAATTCCGCTACTATATCCCGGCGTTTTTAAATTCCGCTACTATCTATCCCGGCGTTTAAAAACGTCGGGATAAGTCCAAAAAACGACGAGATGTTCGTTGCATTTAGTAGTGGGGGTTTTTACATATCCACACATGATATCCTTGCTACTTCCATATCCCCATCCAATATCTTTATATTTCCATCTTACAACCTTAAATCAATATACAGGTTCCAACAACACACCTTATGTTTAAAAGATTGTTTTGTCTTTTTTTTTTCTCCTTCAATTCTCTTATTCTCCATCAAACCAAAGAGAACCCTAGCAACCCTTTCCAATTTCTTCAAATATCTTGCAAAAATATATTGTACTAACTATTAAATTTCAAATTTCCTCAAATTCTTATCAACAAATAAATCTTGAATTCTTATTTCCCTCAAATCTTTTGTGGCCGTGAAACTTTGAAGGATACGAAGTTGGGTTATGATATTTATTAAAAGAGAGAACATTCATTGAAAGAGAGATGAAGAAAACGTATTCAATTAGGATTTTATTATAGAGAGATGAGACATTAGTTGATGTATTGAAGATATTAGTAAAGGAATTGAAGAAGATGATGAAGAGAAAAGAAGATATTTAAATATAGAAGATGATTAAGGAGGGGTTAGTTTTTTTTCTCTCCATATGAATAGAGCCAACTGGCTCAGGCCTATATATATATATATATAAGAAAACTTCGTGTGCAGATATGGAACAACATCTAAGGGGAATTGGAAATAGAAACAACATAACATAGACACAACATCACCTTACCCCATTCTCAAAACAAGAACATAACAGATAGAAAATATAACATCACAGCCCAAACACAGGAAGACAACCAGTACATAGAAAGAAACAACAACAAAAGACATAAAAGATACGAACAAGCAGCCAAAGAAGAACAAAAGACAGGTGGGCAGCAACTGAAGACAACATAGTAGAGAGCCGATAGGAGCATTTAGACTCCATCCTCCACTTACATAAAAAGCTCAGAAATGCAAAACATACACTCAAAACAGCTCAAAACAACGAGCAGAAAAAGCAAGCAAGCTTTAAAGAAAAGAACCACCATTGGAGGCTACGAAGCTGCCTCGATCATCACTGCACAAAAGATGCATGAAATTAGAACAGTAAAAGCACGCAAAGAATTATTATTAATACCTTGAAAAATGAGTGACTCAACAAAATCATCAAGAGCTAATAACTTAAGATGATCAAGATTAGAAGAGAAAAGGATATTTGACCAAAGATGAGAGAAATAGAGGAGGTCTTCAATCAACTTATCAATAGAAAGAATTTTATAAGTAAAGATTCTGTCAGGCCCGGCCCAAGGAACAAGCAACTAAAGCCCTTGCTTTAGGCCTCCATTTTTTCTTTTTTATTCTACTGATAGTGTCTCCCGCCTATTCACCTTCCTTAGTTGTCTACTTGTCTGTCTCTTTGGTTTCTAAAAATGGCTCTTTGATTTCCAAAAGGCCTCTTAATAAATTTCTATAATTAATATCCCCCAAATCCCAATTCAGCAGCCACATCTCACATCTCTCTCTGATCTCTCTCTCCGAATTTCTCTCTATCTCTCCACGACTGAGACGACCTCTCCTCCGATCGCTGACGCTCCCACTCCCAGCCTGGTAGCCTCCCTCAACGACTCCACTTCCCTCGCCCAGTCGGCGCCACCGCGGCTCCGCCTCGCTTCCCCTGCTCCGCTCGAGTGCAGCCAGTAAGGCCCACAAGTCCGATCGCTCCCAGCCTGGCAGCCTCCCTCAACGACTCCACTTTCCTTGCTCAGTCGGCGCCACCGCGGCTCCGCCTCGCTTCCCCCGCTCCGCTCAAGTGCAGCCAGTAAGGCCCACAACCTGCGACCAGACCACAATTCGCTAGGCGCTCGAGTGCAGTGACTACAGTCGCCAGTCTATCCCAGTTGAGTGTCGCCAGTCGCTTCCAGTTTCTGCGCCTGAGCGCCTCCGCCTCGCTTCCCCCGGCCCCCGCAGCCCTGGCTCCGCTCGACTGCAGCCACAGTGACGACTAGGTTGTATTGTTCTAACTCCTCTGTAACTCTATTTAATTTGAATTCTATATATCTAATTTTCTATAGTGTTAATTTTCATTGTTAATTTATTTAGTGTTAATTTTTATTGTTAATTTATTTAGTGTTATTTTTTAGTGTTAATTTAGTGACGCCTTTATTTATTGTTAATATTTATTGTTTATATATATATATATATATATATATATATATATATATATAAATGTCAACTAGGAAATTTGAATCAGGTTATACGAAACTTTTAAAAAACAAGAGTTGAAGCTTTAATTGAATCACAAAAAGGTGCTTTTGATAAATTTATTAAAACAAACAAAAAAAATAATGAATTAGTTAATGAACAAGTTAACAATGTAGACACAAGTGAAAATAGAGTAGAAATGTTAGTTGATGAACAAGTTACTAATGAAAATGAAAAGTGAAATTGATTACAATAATATAATAAATGATTTTGCATCTCAAAAATCCCGAAAGATAACATTTTAATAAAATATATTAATTTTAACAAAATGTTATTATGAACTTTTAAAAGGCCTCATTTTGGAGTTCGCTTTAGGTCTCAATAAGTGTTGGGCCGGCCCTGAATTCTGTTATTGCGTTCCAACCAAATTTTCCAAATCATATACATCATAGAGGCGGGGTTATTTAGGAATTAAAATATGTTTATATTAGGTTTGGACTCAACAAGATGAATATTCAAAATATATTCTCCATAATTATTGGAAAAATTAATATTAGGTGGTTTTCAGGAATCACTACAAGGATGTTGGATAGCAATATGGAAATATGAAGAATTATGATAGGAATATGGAAATAGCAAATATTTGGAGTGTGGATATGAATAAATCTCTTCTTCAAAATAAACACATTTACTCATTAACTTATCAATTTCTCTTCAAAATCTCATCAATTCGTTATGGAGTCTGATTGGATTATCAGTTTCACTCCTATATTTAGAAATGCAACTAACTAATAATTTGTGTTTTGATTTTTCTCTACTGTGATCCCATGCCTGTACCAAGAACTTTGAGCCAAAACTATTACAAACTTGGTAATATTGCACTCACCCAACACATGCCGACACTCTTAACAAATAATAAGGGATTGGTACATGCGAAACTTCGAGTCCCTACCCTCTTGCTCACAACAAGAAGCATATCACTAGAGTAGTAGGGCACTTGCATACCACTAAGAGCATCCACAGTCGTTTTCTATAATTCCCATTTTCCCAAATTTTAGCAAACGAATAGAAAAATAGCGCTGCAGTCGTTTCTCATATTCCCATATTTTGGCAAAGCTTCTATTTCCATTTCTCAAATATGAGAAACGAACTGAGTTTTCTCAAATTATAAAGGACGGGGTATGATACCCCGTCTCTTCGTTATAATAATTTTTTAAAAGAGGACGGACGGTGAATGATACCCCGTCCGGGGTATCAAACCCCGTCTCTCTAATTAACCCAATTTTTTTTTTTTAAAGTGTTCAAACGGGGAATGATACCCCGTCCGGGGTATCAAACCCCGTCCCACACTTTGACCCAAATTCTTTTTTTTTAAAAAATCCCCTCAGAAACTCATGTCTTGTCTTGAGTTAAGAATGATGATTAGTCAAAATTGGGAATCTCTCTGATGCATTATTGAAAGCTAGTCAAAAAAAATCCCCTCAGCCAGTTTTTTTTTTTTTTTTAAATTGTTCAAACGGGGAATGATACCCCGTCCGGGGTATCAAACCCCGTCCCACACTTTAGCCAGTTTTTTTTTTTTTTTTTTTTTTTTTTTTTGGAGAGACGGGGAATGATTCCCCGTCCTACGCCATTTTAAAATTAAAAAACTAGGGACGGTGAATCATATCCCGTCTCTAACGAATATGAGAAAAATTTAGCAAACGACGACTGCAAGCACTTCGTCCATTTGCTATTACTGTAGCTGCCATTTTATGAGAAATGAGAAAAACGACTGTGGATGCTCTAAGTTGTGCACATCTTTGCAATGAATTCAACTTTAATTCTTATGGATTTGATAGCTACAATAACAAAATTACTAAATTTAAAAAGATATCTCTCAACTGATAAAACAACCCTCAAATTATGTTTCTTGAGAAAACACCTACCTCAAAATGTTTTTCTAAAAAAACACCCCCTCAACATGCGGGCTTAAGGAGTTTTTTTTTCAAGCATCAATAACAGGTCAAGAGTATTTTTTACATCACAATTAAAAGTTCACAAGTGTTTTTTATCATTAATATACTTCTGAATCCTGATCAAACGAAATTTTGCTGTACCAAACCAAGAAAAAAGTAGAAGGGTATTTTTATTAAAAAAATAAAGTTGAGGTTTATTTTATATGAGGTCCTCATACTTGTGTTTTTCTCTTACTTTCATCACATCTTCACTATGTGTCTAATTCTTAGACAATTAAATCATGAATAAAATTAATACTCTAGAATTAGCGTCATCTCTACATCGGTCTTTAAAAATCAATCATTTACCATGACCCAATCTTGGTCTTCTATCATCACATTTCTCTTTCAAATATTTCATTTATGCTGATGTAAGGACTTATCTAAACTCTAGTGAAACTCGTTTCATGTTCATCAAAAGATAGTTCATATTCATAAATTACATATTTCATCATATTTCTTTTACTTCATTTTCTATGCACATTTGCATAGTTTTAAACAACCATCTCATATTTCATCTTACTCAATGTCTCCATGTCAAAAAATCTCATTTTAGATCTCTTACGAAAATTCCTTATATTCAAAAAAACTCATTTTCTTTAATTTATCAAAATCACATTCTAAGAAAGTTTATCCATTTCTTATTCTCAAAAATTACTTCTAATTCCCCTTATAATAAGTCAAATATTGTAGAAATAATTTTCACAAAGTCAGTATTTTTTTAAGAATTCTAATATTTTTTCTCAATTTTTTATACACTAAAAACTACTAAAAAAAATCAAAATAGAAGAAAAAAAATTAAAATTCCCAAAACAGTGGCCAAAGGCCGGATTCAAACCTAGGCCAAACCCCCCGCCGATGAACAGTAACCAACCCAAATCACACCCGAGAACCAGTAAGTCCAAGGCTGCTAACTGTTATATATAGAACTTAAATTATACTTAGGGTCTGGCTCTCGGATTTAATTTAAAATTGAACTTTCAGAAAAAACAGAGTCTCTTAAAAGACTCGATCCTAGACCAAAAGCTCCGCTCAGCAACAGTAACGCACCCAAAACGTACCCGAAGACCAGTAGGTCTGAGTGACTAACCGATATAGAGTCGGATTAAAATACTTTTGTATTAGATTGTACTGTATCTAGTTCTTCCTTTAATAAACTCGATTTTTCTCAATCAGTTTGTTTTTATAAATATCTATATCTTCTCCAGAATATTTTTCTTTAAAAAAACAGTAACTTATATTTCCTTAGATTGTCAAAATTTCATTTTAAAACACATAATAGACTATTTCTTTTTAGTTCTTTAAAAAAGTGGATCATGAATACATTTTCGACATAGAAAGGATTTCTTTTTAGAAGAATCTTTTATTAACATATTCCCCTTTCATTCATAATGTGTTCATACAATTTTTCATCTTTAACAAAGCTCTTAAATTAGTCTTAGGTTTACAAAACTAATCTTTCCTTATGTTTCAAGGAGACAACATAGATGATAATCTAGTGAATATGACATTTTTCATAAATGAAATTTAAACACACTTATTGCAACTAATCCACTTGTCCCAGAATCCATAGACATTATTTTGCATTCTACAATTCATTCATAAGAGCAATTTTTTTCACATATTGCATTCTACAACTCATTCATAAGCACAATTTTCATATAAACATGTTTCATCAATTCATATGTATTCTAGCATGCAAATATACTAACAAAGCATCATAATAAATCTTAATTAACACAATTCAATTCATTTACTAACTTTTCATGTGGGTAAACTAGAGTTCTTTTCCTACTAGTCTTTTCAAACAAGTACCAAGCAACTTTTTCTACTTGTTTCTAACATATTGATAATTTAAAATCCTAGCTTGGTATCTATATTAGAAGTTTGAGAAATTGCCCACCTTATTGAAGAAACAAATAGAAACACCTAAGAAACTCCTTGAACGCACGAATGGCTCCCTTCTCCTCTTAGTTTGTGCCACGAAACTTGAGCCTTCTCCTCCTTGCTAGTGTGAAACCCGAGACCTCCTCCTTGATGCTATTTTCCGGCCTCCAATGTTGCAAGAGCACACCAACACACAACCTCTCAATCTTTTTCTCACACAACTCTTTCTTTTCCTCACAATTTATTTCTTTTGTTTTCTCTGATCTTTGAAATATTCTTAATACAAGTAATGAAGAAGACAAGGGGGGGTATTTATACACAACTCAAGCTCAAATGGAGGGTTAAGATGAGTTTAGATGAGAGGGTAGGATGCATTTGGGAGTTAGAAGAACTACCCATGATTAAATAACCACTCCTCCACTCCACCTCTCCCACTCTATGAACAAATCCGGCCACACTATCTCATTCAAAACCACGTGCTTGTGCAATGCATGTGTCACACTATGCATACTACAAATTAGTTTGTACATTAAATTGTTAATTTATTTACTACTAGATCAAGTCTACACTACAAATTGTATTAATTATTATTAAAATTACCTAGTGGGCCAATTAGGTGGGCTAAAGACCATGAGCTCTTTAATTAAATTAATTAATTTATTTAAGTGGACTAGAATAAGACTATTAGGTCTAGAGATTAAAATAGGCTTTAATTTAAAAGTGAAGAAATTTTTATTCATGAAATGAGAATATTTTTTAAAGTTAAAATACACATATTAAATTGCACGTGCAAAAAGCGTGAAAATAAAAGAAAACTTTATATTGATTAATCGAAAAATTTAGGATGTTCCACCTTTAGATGACCACTCTTAGATATACAAGTGTCAATTGTTTGCTTTATGATTAAGTCTGTGGATGTACCTCTGAGAGCGATGTCCAAGCAATGCACCAGAGAGATCCATATCTAGTTCCATACTCGTGTGGAAACTCCCATCAAAGTCACCATAAAACTCAATCTGAGAGACATGAAATTGCACAACAAATTCAGCTCTATGGAAACTAAGTTCACTTGCACATGACAAACTAATAAAGTGAGAACAATGTCTAGTATTGCTGTCAAGAAGATGAAGTGACCCACTGACCCGGAAGAGGAAAGAGAGATAGAATTTTTTTTTTTTTGAAGAAGATGAAGTGGCGCAGGAAGAAAGGAGAGAGAGAGAGAGCTGCTGCATCTGTATTCGGCCCCTCGCTAATATTAATTACAAACTCATTAATTCATTATATTAATTACAAACTCATTAATCCATTATACTTTAAAAAAATTTGGGCCCCTCTCTAGAGTTGGGCCCTGGGCGATCGCCGAGCCAGTCCTGGGCCAAGGCTGGCCCTGGTAGTGGAGCATGATTTCATTACAGTTAGTGAAGGTAAATATTGAGTTTAGTAGTTTATTTAAGGTGGATGTTCGTGACAATTGTATAGGGGGCAGTTATAGTCTTTAGTTTTGTACTTACTCTCTTGTTCAAAAATAAAGAAAGTAAGAAAAAAGTTCCAAGTGATGAGGGGATCACCTAAAAGCTATTGATCAAGTTCTTCAACCGGGTACATAGCCTAATTATAAATTATAAATATATATATTAAGTTAATAGATCTACCACTCCTCTTTTTCTTTATTTTAAAATAAATAAAGGAGAGCAAAAGCGTGAATGTGCCTTTGTGGTAGATATGGGGGACAACCTTGCCGAAGAAGTGATTGGAAACATTCTATGAATGTTAGACATCAGGACAATGGACTTGTGTTCGCACACTTTTACTCATGGGACTAATTTTGTGGGCATCGTATAGAAATACCCACAAATTTAAACATTCTGCCCTTCCTTTGTGGTAGATATGGGGGACAACCTTGCCGAAGAAGTGATTGGAGACATTCTATGAATGTAGACATCAGGATAATGGACTTGTGTTCGCACACTTTTACTCATGGGACTAATTTTGTAAACATTCTGCCCTTCAACTAACTCTCATGGGACTAATTTTGTAAACATTCTGCCCTTCAACTAACTCTCTCTCTCTCTCTCTTCATTTCTTGTTTTCTACTTTCTCTCCCCATTTATTTTCTGTTTCATTGTCTCTCGTTTTTATAAATGATTAATGACTGATATTTTGTTTTGGTTTGGTTGTGTTCTCTGGTGATTAGAGTCGAAAGTGGACCTTTGGTGCAGAAAATGGACCATTTGTTAGGGATTTCTATCCAAAACCTCCTCTTAACATCTTATTGGGTTATTTGATGCAATCAACGTAAACTATCAAGCAGGTATGAAATCATACCAAACACACCAAAACACACACAATTTTGTCCCGCTTGGAGCTTTCGCCTTAATCCGAGGGAGAAGAAATCCAAAATGATATTTAACTAGAGAAAATACAAGAATATGTATAATTCTCATCACGACCTCCTCTCAAGTCTCACCAGCAAGTACTAGTTGTTTACAATTAGAGAATCACTCAATCTCACATTCAATGAAGTACTCTCTCTCTCTCTTGGCTCTCAATAGAGGCCAATAACAACAATATATATAGATCTACAGAAACCCTAGTTTGATATCTTGATACAATAGTCTTTGTATATTTCTGAAGAGATAACCCTACGATAAGATCCGTAAGATCGGACTTGAAGAGCAAGTTGGGCTTCTCATGAATCACCAAGTTCCGACCCAAATAATTCATTAGCGTCGCGTTCGGTCGACCGCACCACAAGGTCGGTCGACCATCCCCCTCTCGGGAACTTCTGCAAAGTTGGGCGGTCGACCGCACCCCATGTATGGTCGACCGCAACTCCTGCTGCTACTGCTGCTGACTGTTTCTCTTGCTTCCACTCTGTCTCCGATCGTCTCGATTTCTCCATCGTGTCATCGTCTTCTTATCCAACATAGTGTGCAAGACATAAACCAACACCATTGGTGCAAAGGCTGTTGGGTGGTGGCAGGAGTCGGTTTATGCTTTCTCTGTATCATCTGGGTCTTGCAAGGAAGTACAAAGAGTAAAGATGGTCTGAAGAAAACAAGTTTATTGAATTTACTTGATATATATATATATATATATATATATATAAAGTTTTTTCTTTATATTGATCTATATATTCTGTTGGCCCATATCGATCACTATTGAAAATAGTAATTCAAATCTAGTTTAACTAGATAAGGATTAAAATTTTTTTTGGATTTAATTAAGAGTTTGTTAGTTTTGAAGTCTACATTAAAGTTTGGTTAACTATAGGATAACTATGGTTTTTTATCTCTAATCTCTAATATTATAATGTGAGAGTTGGGGTTTGTCATTTGTATACAACCTATAATTTGTAAACATTCAACCATCTAATCTCAATCATTCATTTTTAAGCGGGAGCTATATTAACCATTCATTACTCAACTGTTGTTAGTTTCCATAATAACCTCAAAGTTCAAACTTATTTATAATATTATTATTTACAAAAGTGTCACTTATATAAAATAAAAGTTTGTGCCACTAGGGGTAATTTGTAAAGAATATGTATTGAGTAAAGGAAGGTCTCAGGGTCGAGGCCCGATCATGTCTTATTATTTACTATATAAATAAAATTAATTAGAACATGCATCACACGTGAAAATTACTAGTAATAATTAATTAGTTTCATAAAATTTTGAATTAAAGTTAAATTTTAAGTTGGTGGCGATGTGCTACTTATATAAAAACTAGCATAAATTATGTAATTAAATTAAAATATATTAATAAGACAGAGTTTATGAAAGTTAATAAAGTTTGATTTCACGGCTTCATATTAAATATTAGTTTTATAAAAGTTTGAATTAAAGTTAAATTCTAAGTCGGTGGTGATGTGCTACTTATATAAAGACTAGCATAAGTTTTGTAATTAAATTAAAATATATTAATAAGACAGAGTTTATGAAAGTTAATAAAGTTTGATTTCATGACTTCATATTAAATAGTCTATTGCTCCATATTTTGTATTTTGATAGATCGTCAGAAAAAATAGATATTGAAAAAAAATACCAACAGTGGTATCAGAGTGGGAATAATCGTCAGAGGTACAAAATCTAAGCTAGAAGATCAGAGCCAGAAGACTGCGGATCGGTGCGCAAAAGTCAGAGTAAGAAGATTGTGTGATTGTTGCAATAGTTATAGAAAACGTGGTTGGAGAAATTGAATTTATCAAATTACTTAAGTTGGAGCGTTATGACAAAATGCTATCTCGAAATTCATTGTTTATGCGGAGCAGTTTATGAAGATGAAGATATGTATTGGAAGTACTCCAAAGGATTGAAGAAAAGATAAATAGAACAACGTGTATTAGAAATCCTCTGAGGAATGGTTCAGTCTGAAGTTTTAAAGTTAGTTGAAGTGTTGAAGTCTCCAACAGAAATTTGGGAGAACACGAGTAGCTTGCAAGAAACAATAAAGGTATGATTATTCTGTATACCGATATCTACGATATTAATTTTAAATATGAATATGATGATGATAAGGAAAAAAGTTATCAATGTGAAGATTATGAGTTTGAAGGAGATAAAACTAATGAAAAAGTTATAGTTGTTGCAATGTGACGAAATGTTAGATAGTTGAAGGAGATGAAGTAAAGAAAGTACTAGAAAAAGATGAAAATTTTGAAAGAAATGATTAAAAAAGAAAAGGTAGAAGACGAAAAGGACATAGAAGAGATAAAGTATGAAAATTTAGTGTATGAAGAAGATATGAAATAAGAAGTAGTACAGATGGAAGAAAATGAGACACAAGTAGTAGAGGCAGAAGAAGATGAGGAACATGAAGTACCAGAGACAGAAGAAGTTGTTGCACAAGAAGCAAACCAATTAGATTGGAAGAACGAAGACAATGAAGTTGTAGTTATTCCATTTTCATAAGATAGTGAGAAAAGAGAAGAACATGTTCCAGTTAGTCATAAAATCCTATACCAGTCGCCACATTCAGCCAGTGCTACCTCATTAACGACATTGACTACAAATCATGATCTAGTTGTGTTTGAAGAAGCACGACAACAGAAAAGTGGAAGAAAGTCATGGATGCAGATCCTGAAGTTATAGAGAATAATAATACATGGGAAGTCATGAGTGCAAAAATTGAACTTGTAGAGAAATACATGAAAGTTAATTAAAATTGTAAGAGAGTACAAAGTCACAATTGCAGGTGTGAAGTAGAAATTCAAGTAGAAGCAAGATGGTTGGGCTGATCGTCATAAAGAAAGAATCAAGGTCAAGGGCTACAAAAGAAAGAATATGATTGATTATCATGGGGAGTTTGTTCTAGTTTCAATGGTGGAATTAGCTGCTAAAAGTCAATGGAAGATTCATCGGTTGAATGTGAAGTCCGATTTTGTCAAAAGATGTGCAAACATGAAGAAGCTATTTTTCTTGGAGGGGAGAGTAAAAGTTTTTACTTCAAGAGAGATGGTGATAGAGATGATAGCATACAAAGTGGAAGATTACAAAGCTTTCACTTCAACAGATATGACGATGGAGTTGGTAGCATATCAAATCAAAGCTATGATGACAACAAAAGCACTTCCTGGTCGATTTATCAACATTAGATCTAATGCCATATCATGGAAATTAAAGATACTATGTTAGCATTTTCGATAGCAAAAACAAATTCTATTTTCTTGGTTTTTTGCAAGTTATAAAGCTATATGGTTGCAAGAAATTTTTGAAGAACTAAAGCATTGTCAAGATGATGACATTAAATTATTTTGGGACAATAGTTTGGCAATTTCTTTAATGAAAAGTTCAGTGTTTCATGAAAGGATCAAGTATGTTAAAGTTTTTTATCACTTCATTAGAGATTTCGTCAAAAGACAAAGAGATCAAGTTGTTCAACATTAAAGGAGAAGATCAAGCTACAGATAAAGCCCTTGATGAAGGATATGCTCAACAAGTTGCGAAGATTGCTTGAGATGTGCTCGCTAGAAGATTTGAATTAAGGGAGGATACTGAAAATAGTAATTCAAATCTAGTTTAACTTGATAAGGATTAAAAAGGAGTTTTAATTTAATTAAAAGTTTGTTAGTTTTAAAGTCTAAGTTAAAGTCTGGTTAGTTAGGATATTTATGGTTTTTGATAATCATCAGTTAGTTTTATAAGAGTTTGAATTAGAGTCAAATTTTATGTTGGTGGTGATGTGCTGCCTCTATAAAGGCTAGCATGAGTTATATATTTAAGTAGAAGAAGATTAATAAGAAAGAGTATATGAATGTTAATAAAGTTTGATTTCATGGCTTCATATTAAGTAGTCTATTGCTCCAACTCTAATACTATAATGCGAGAACATGAATTATGTAATTTGTAGACAAACTGTAATTTATATTAACTATCCATTTACTCAAATATTGCCAGTTACCTAATACCCTCAAAGTTCAAATTTATTTACTACGTAATTATTTACAAAAATGTCACTCATATAAAATAATAATTGATGCCACTAAGAGAGAGTTTGGTACGTGGGAATGTGTAAAAAAATCTCAGATTCACCCTTAGATTACCTTGTTTGGTATGTGACAAACATAGTTTTGGAAGGAATGATGGATTCCTAAGGGAAACAAAATCCTTTATTGGGAAGGATTTCCATTCTCCCCAAAAGCTATGAGATTTGAGGATTATGTGATTTCCATAACATAAAATAACCCAAAAAAACTAGAATAAAAAAATGTCCTCCCCCCCCCCCCCCCCAAAAAAAAATCATGGGATTTGAGAATTCTCATGAGATTTTCATAAAAAACAATAAAAAAACTAAAAAAACTAGAATAAGAAAATACAATAATAAATGATTTCCCCGGATGCAGTGTACTACCAAACATTATATTGCAACATTCACGGGAATCTTCATTTCCATCCTCACATTTTCGGAATTCTTTCAATCCTGAGAATCTTCCAATCTTTATACCAAACACCTCATAAGGGTAATTTGTAAAGTGTATGGTAAGGGTTTGAGATGAGTAAAGAAATGTCTTAAGCTCGAGGCCAAACTACATTGTAGTTTGTATTTCTTTTAAAAATAAAACATGAAGACGTGCATCGCACGTGCAAATTCCTAGTATTTTGTAGTTTGATAGATCAGAAAAAATATGTATTTTGAGAAGTACCAACGATCACTTATTACCTTGTATATATATGTTGGATCTAGAGAGTTCTTTTTTTAAAAAAAATGTTTGATGATTTACTTGTATTATATTATGCATATTTGGATGTTTGAGGATGAATTTTTCGGCTCATGTGTGTCATATTTCAGATTTGGCAGATTGAATGCCTCTGTTAATCTTTTTCTAATTGGATCTGATGTGGAAAAGATAGCGTGGCGCAATCAGGGCCCTCAGATCTCCTCAGATCCCACTTTCCTATGATCATCAGGTCAAACAAACCCAACGGGCTCCAACCAGTTCAGGCCCATAGGCAAACGGATCCGACCCGGCCCGTTTGGATCTCAGACATGTTTACCCTTGCCTACAAATACCAGAACCCCTCATCACTTTCAAAGGTAATAAATATTTCCCCACCCGAATCCTAGCTACTGTTGCTTTCTCAGTGACTGACTAGATCGTCGGAGGGCCTGTCGCCGGAACTTCTCCAGTGTTTCGAGGCAATGTGCAGGTACAAGAGGCCGAGTCGAGCCTCAAAGATCCTCTCCGAGCTACTTCATCCGAGCCGAGCTACTAGATCCGAGCCGAGCACCCGGCCTCTACCTCTCTCCTGCTACTCCTGAGCCGGTCCCACAGCCCAGGATCAGATCAATGCTAGTACCGTGTCTTACGCTTCCCAAATTACAAGAACTCACACATGTTGCCCCCACACTCCAAAAACAAACAGCATCAGGTTGGCGCCATCTATGGAAAACTTTAGGTACTGACACCAGTCTGATCCCAGCCAGGGACTTCATCTTGAGTCCGATCTCTTTCATGGCTCCCAAAGCAAGGAGGGCTGTCATCTCCGGACGTCATCCTGTTCCTCCTCCCCATCACAGCGGCATGGATGCCCAGTGATCTAATCAACCACGGGTCAATGATGCAGCCGGACCCGGACCAGGCGCTTCTCACTCAGTCGCAACTAACTTGCGGCGCTTCATCCAAAATCGGCAGGCCAGTCGAACCAGGGGAGGGGCCGCTTCCAACTCGGTCCCGAACCAAGGCAGGCAGCCGACCCCAGAACGGGAGCCGGGACACAGCAGCTCGCCCCGGGGACCTCAATCATCGCGTGACCCGGTGGGGCAAGCCCCAATCACGATGGCCGAGTTTTAGAATTTTAGGGATGAGGTCCTCCAGGAAATCCGAGGCGGTCCTAGGACCGAGGCGCGCAACGACTCCATTCCTTATCCAGAAGCTCGGGGCGGCGAATCCCACGGATTGACCCGGCCGCTTGAATAAGAAGACACCGTCCTTCGACACCTCCGAGAGATGGAGAATCGCCTTTCCCATCTTGGCGAGGGCGTGTCGATGCCATGCCATGGTTATAGGCTGACCCGACCTCCATTTTCCACTTATATCTTGGAAACTGAAATCCCCAGAAATTTCAGGCCTCCCCAATTCGAGACATACAACGGCGAGGGTGATCCTGCTGATCACATGGAAGGGTTCAAAACCCTCATGCTGATTCACAGTGCCTCGGATCCACTTCTGTGACGCGCTTTCCATGCCAGGCTGCGTGGCCCGACTCGAAAATGGTTCTCGAAGCTCCTCCCCAGTTTGGTCTTCTTGTTCGACTAGTTAGAAGCTAATTTTCTAGCCCACTTCGTCACCAGCAGGAAGGTCAAAAAGACGAGCGCATCCCTTCTGGACCTTAGACAGAAGGAAAGGGAGTCACTCCGTGAGTTCGTTCGGAGGTTCACCACCGAGGCGAGATCCATCTCCTCTCTCGACATGGGCGTCGCCTCCGCAGCTTTTCGACACAATGTTTTCCACAGCCAGCTCAAAGTCTCCTTGGCCAAAAAACCACCCATCGACTTCCTCGACCTGGTCAACAAGGTCGAGAAGTACATTCGGGCAGAAGAGGCCCTACACCCTGAGGGCACCAAAGAAGCAACAACCAAAGGGAAGCGCAAGGCAGATGATGCTGAGCCCGTCAAGAAGGTCGCGAAAGAAGCGACCAGTCTAAAAAGAATTCATCCGGTCCCCCGTTTTGAACGGTATACACCGCTGGCCTAGAACGTGTCGGTAATCCTGATGGAGATCGAGGATAAAAGGAATGTCCGACTCCCTCCCCGACCGAGCAACAACAAGAAGTTGGATCAGAGATTTTACTGCCGCTTCCACCGAGATAATGGGCACGAGACGGACAATTGCTGGGCCCTCAAAGACAAGATCGAGGCCCTCATTCAGCGAGGGTACATGAGGGAGTTCACCCAGGATAACCCAAGAGATCGGAGGGATCCGAGGAATCTGAGGCTTTCGCCTCCTCCTAGAACGATCAACCGGCAACCCGAACAGGACCCCGAGCTCGAGGAGACCGGAGGGCAGGCCATCCTACACTGCGTCCACGGTGGACCCATGGGTGGGGAATCCAATACTTTCCGTAAAGCTTCGTCCGAGAGGTTAACTCTGTTCGAGACCATCCCTCCCCCCAGATTCAGCAGCGGCCTGTCTCCTTCTTCGGAGAAAACCTGGAGGGAGTCCGGCTCCTGCATTGCGATGCCTTTGTCATCAGCCTCGTCATGGAAAATTTTGAAGTCCGCCGAATTCTCGTGGACAACGGAAGCTCAGTCAACATCCTCTTCCTGGAAGCATTTGAGAACCTCAAGCTCCCCCGAGATATGCTAAAGTCGGCCGGGTACAGCCTGCACGGGTTCTCGGGCGTCCTAATGCAAATTGAAGGAATCTTGATGCTGGATGTAATAGTCGGCACGACCCTCATCATACGGACCGAATCAATGGACTTCATGGTGGTCAACGTCAAGGTGGCATACAATGCCATCCTCGGTCCACCCGGCCTCTGCTCGTTTCAGGCCGTTCCCATGACCTACCACTTGAAGTTGAAGTTCCCCATTGACCTCGGGGTCAGCATTGTCAGAGGGAATCAGGAGTCTGCACGTTCGTGCTACAGGACCGCGGTCAGGGGCGGGGTGTTCCCCTTGACGCAGTCGAGTTTCTGCCTGAAAGAAGCCAACAAGAGTCAGAACCTGTGGACGAATTGGAGGAGGTCTCATTCGAAGCAGAACACAAGTCTAACTGGTTCTGTGTGAGCCGCACCATTTCCCCTGACCTGAAGCCAGGTCTAATTGATTGCGTCTGCCGCAATATCAACCTCTTCGCTTGGACCCCATCCAACATGCCTGGGATTTTCGAAGACCTGATCATGCATAGGCTAAGCGTCGTCCTACGCTCCAAGCCGATCCATCAGAAGCGACACAAGTTCGCCCCGCAGAGGCAACAGGTACTAAAGGTGGAGGTGGAAAAACTGTTGTCCGCCCGGTTCATTCAAGAGGTCAGCTATCCCGAGTGGCTGGCTAACGTCGTAATGGTGAAGAAAGCCAGTGGAAGCTGGAGGATCTGCACAGACTTTACGGACCAGAACAGGGCGTGCCCCAAAGATCCTTTTCCCTTCTCGACCATCGATGCTCTAATCGACGCAACGTCGGGTCATGAGCTACTAACCTTCATGGATGCTTTTTCAGGCTATAATCAAATCCGGTTGTTCCTTCAGGACATCGCCAAAACTTCCTTTGTCACCGACCAGGGTCTTTACTGTTACCGGGTAATGCTCTTCGGGCTTAAGAACACCGGGACCACCTACCAGAGACATGTCAACCGAGTTTTCAAAGATCACATCGGTCATAACATGGAGGTATACTACGACGACATGCTCTTCAAAAGCCGATGAGAGCAGGACCATGTTGCCGACCTCGAGGAAGCCTTTGGCGTCCTTCGGTCCCACAACATGAGGCTCAATCCTGCCAAGTGTGCCTTCGGCATCTCCTCAGGAAAATTTCTCGTGTTCGTCATTAGCCAACGGGGCATAGAGGCAAATCCCGAGAAGGTCCAGGCCATAATCGACATGGCCCCTCCTAGAAACATTAAGGAGGTTTAACGGTTCACGGGAAGACTGGCGGCCATTGGCCGCTTCCTCTCCAAGTTTGGAGAGAAGTTCCTCCCCTTCTTCAAGGCTCTATGGGGAGCAAAATGCTTCGAATGGGGCAACCCCCAGCAATAGGCATTCGACTAGTTAAAATCCTATCACGTCAACCCCTCACTTCTAAGCAAACCCGAACCGGGCGAATCCCTCTTACTATACCTCTCAGCCTTCGAAAACACACTCAGTGCCGTGCTCGTCCGGGAAGATGACGGAGTTCAGAAGCCTCTCTACTATGTGAGGAAAGTTCTGCTCTCGCCGAGACCCGATACGCAAAGATGGAGAAGGTTGCCTACGCCCTGGTCATGGCCGCGCGAATACGCCGTCCTTATTTTCAGGTCCATTCGATCTAGTTCCTTACGGACCAGTCTCTCAAGGTCTTCCTCCACAATCCCGAGAGTTCCAGCTGCTTAGTCAAGTGGTCGATCGAACTGAGCTAGTACGACATCAGCTACCAACCCAGGATAGCCATTAAGGGACAGGCACTTGTCGAATTCATCACGTTGTGCACTATTTCCAAGCCATCCGACGTCCAAGAGGTAGATCCGGTTTGGGAAGTTTATGTCGACGGCTCATCTGGCGAGGTGGGAAGCAGCGCGGGCATCATCCTTAAAGGTCCAAACAACCTCATTCTCCAGTATTTTCTTTTCCTGAACTTCTCAGCCTCTAACAACGAGGCAAAATATAAGGCTATGATCGCAGGACTCACCTTGGCGCACAAGATCGGGGCCAGGCAAATCAGGGCCTTTACCGACTCCTAGCTCGTGGTCAACCAGATCACCGAGGAGTATGAGGCTCGTGATGCTCAGATGTTCTGATACTTAGCAGTAGTCCAACATCTCTTGACGTCCTTTGACTTCTCCTCAGTGGAAAGGACCCCTAGGGAGCAAAATGCCTAGGCTGATTCCTTGTCAAAACTTGCCTCATCATCCTTCGAAGGCCTTGACCACACTGTCCTAATCGAAGTCCTCCTCAAACCCATCATCGACCTCCCCGAAGCCTTCTACCTCACCACCGAACATCCATCAGAAAACAGGATGACTCTCATCCAGAAGTTCTTGGCGGAGGGCGAGCCTCCTCAAGATCGTGTCGAGGCGAGAAGGACCAGGTTCCGTTCAGAAAGGTTCATCATAATCAACGAGAAACTCTTCAAGTGCTCGTACATAACAACGAATGGAAGACCCTACCTTCCCTGCCTGGCCCCCTATGAGGCCAAGTACGCTCTGCAGGAACTGCATGAAGAAATTGGGGGTGTCACATGGGGAGCAGGTCGCTCGCCAGAAAAGCCCAAAACCACGGGTACTACTGGCCGACCATGTTACAAGATGCCCAAGACCTCGTCAAAGGATGCGGCCCCTGCCAAAGATTCTCCTCGGTGAAAAGGTTTCCACAAAACAAACTTCTCTCCCTGGTCAGTACGACCCCCTTTACTATGTGGGGAATGGATTTGGTCGGCCCTTTTCCAAAAGCGACGGGCCAAAGGAAGTTCCTGGTGGTGGCCATCGACTACTTCACCAAATGGATCGAGGTAGAGCTCTTGGCCACGATCACAGAACACCAAACTCAGCAATTTTTATGAAAGCACATCATCTGTTGGTTCAGGATCCCACAGGTACTCATCACAGACAATGGGACCCAATTCGCAGGCAAGAACTTTCGGAAGTTCTGCGAAGAGATCGGTGTCCAGCAATGCTTCTCATCAATATGTCATCCTCAGTCAAATGGCCAGGCCGAAAAACGAACAGTCAAATCCTTGACGGCCTCAAGAAGCGGTTGGATAATTCATCCAAGGGGTTGTGGGTCGACGAGTTGCCAAGCGTACTCTGGGCGCACCGGACGACGAAGAGAATCCCCGCGGGTGAGTCACCATTCAACCTAATCTACGGCACAGAGGCGACTCCCTTCGTCCAAGATCATGGCCTTCGACGAGGAGAACTCTAGGGACCTCAGAGCCAACTTGGATCTAAACGACGAGGTCAGGGGAAAATCCTTCGTAAGGAGCATATACCAACAGCGGATCGAGAGATTTTATAACAAGAAGGTACGCCCTACCGACATCAATCAAGGTGACCTCGTGCTCAGAAAGCTATCGGTATCTGATTCCGACAAAAAGAGAAAGCTGACCCCCAACTGGGAGGGCCCATATAAGGTCTCTGAAGTAATACGCCCCAGCACGTACCGACTCGCAGACTTGGGGGGCAGAATAGTGAAGAGGCTGTGGAACGCGGAGCACCTTATCAAGTTCCTCGAAGGGGAGGACTAATCTCCTTTTGTAACCAAAACTCACCATGTGTCCCTCCTTTTTGTGTAAATAAATGTGTAATCTTTATTTCTACCGTTCTTTCTTCATTTTTGTGCCCATTTCGGTGCTTTCGGCACACCCCAGCTTTCTCAAGCTGTATGGGTTTTTCACAAGCATGGGAGCTCGACATTCGGCATTGACCTCGAGCAAAGCCCTAGCTGTCTCAAGTTGTATGACTAGACGCTCGGCAATGACCTCGAATCGCACCTTAGCTTTTCTCACAAGCATGGGGGCTCGACATTGCAATGACCTCAAGCCACACCCTTATATGGGGGCTTGACATTCGGCATTCAGAACGGAGCAACACTCTCAAGCACAGGGGTAGCATTCTCAAGGCTAAGTCGCTTGAGCTCGACGCTCTGTGCCGACCCCCTGAGCCTCGAAGCTCGGCATTGATCTCGAGCACATGGGTAGCTTTCTTAAAGCTAAGTCACCTGAGCTCGACGCTCTGTGCCGACCCCCTAAGCCTTGAAGCTCATCATTGATCTCGAGCACAGGGGTAGCTTACTCAAGCCAAGGCACCTGAGCTCGAATAGGAGGTCTGTTCAACCTCCCTAGCTCTAAACACCCGGCTCGTGCCACAGGCCGAGCGGGGCCACTGAAGGAAGGTCCGTAAACCTATCATTTTAAAAAAAAAAGGAGGGGGAGGGGGGAATCGAAAGATTCGTTTTTATTGAGAAACACCTTGGTAGGCCACGGTACAATAAAGTTATTCAAACGACTATCACCTCAGCCTAAACTCTCCTCAGAGCCTTTCTGGGCTAACACAGGCTAATTCAAACCCCGCCGAGTGGCTTGGCTCCCCGGTATGGCCACCAGAATCCCTAGGAGCTGCCAAAGTAGATACACCAGCCACAGAACTTTGAGCGTCGCCCGGCCTCACATATTCCAATTGCCGAACTGGCGATGGCTTACCGCCTGGGGGGCCCCCACCCTCCAAGGAGACCGATCTGGCTCCCGAAAGCCCCAACATCGTCTTATAACATTGAATCTCGATCTCGTTCTCCACAATGACCTCACTAAGGAACGAATCTGAGGTAGGCCCCTGAACCGAGACACTTGACATGGAAAACCCAATGCCAACACTCCCAGGTCGCGGTCGACTATCGCCTTCTTCAAATGAGCCGCCTCCACACTCAGCTCCTTCGACTTGTTTCGGAAGTAGTGGAAAGCTACATCGTGATCACGAGCTTCCTTCCGGTCAAGGCTAGACTCCAATACTTTAATCTTGCTGCGAAACCATGTCACCTCGGAGCGCCGAGGATTCGACTCGAGGAGGGAGGCCGATATCTGACAGAGGTGAAACAAAAATTATTCCGAGGCTAATAGTTCCTAACTTCTAATCTAAAAAATACTACAAGTTAGAAGGATCGGTCTGGCAAAGAAGATAATTCCAAAATCAAAACGAAAGTCAAAGTTAAAACACTTGGCCAAACAAAAACTCTTTGTTATAAATTAGAACGCTTTACAAAATATTGTGGTGGCCAGTCCGCCTTTGGCAAATACAATTTCAAGGGAAAAAAAGACAAAAAAAGACTAATTATTGCCAACCTCTCCCATGACGTCAGCAGCGAAGACAGGGTTGACAACCGGACCGACGATCGGATCGGCTCCGGCAGCTCCGCCTCCAATCTCCCCTTCGACTTAAACATCGCCCCCGGGGGTCTTCGGCAGCTCGGGGATCTCCATATCGTAGTCGAAACCCGCCAGGTCCAGGGTTGGGTAGAAGTGTTTGACATGGCCCAGCGCCCGGTCATACACCTCATTCTGGGCCTCAAGGACCAAGTCTTGGGCCTTCAAAGTGAGCATCCCTTTCCCCACTTTGAACGCCTTCTTCAGTGCGGCCTCCTTCCACAGCCCCTCGTCAGCCATCGAGGCCAGGTCGGCCTTCAGGGCCTTCTCTTGCTTCTGGGAAGCGTCCAAAGCCAGCTTGAGATCCTTCATCTCACGCTGGAAGCGGTTTGCACGGTTTCTTTCATGCCTCAGATCCTGGTCGTTGAGCCTCATCACCTGAGAGCCAGACAAACAGGTCTGCAGCCGAAGTAAAATAATTAGCAAGTGGAGCAAAAACAAAAATACTTGGTATCACCCACAAAACTTACCTGCACGCTCGCCTGAGCCCGCCTCATGTAGGCCGACTCAAAAGTGTCAGCACTCATGCTCTGCCGATCGCGAGGCGTGGCCATCTTGTCCACGAATTCAACAGCAATGGGACCCTCCGTCAAGGTGTCCCCCTTTCGAATGGCCCTATCGGGGGCCCATGGCTAAAGCCCCTCTTCCTCGATCATAGTCTGGGCATCGGTGCGAAGAGGGGAACACCAACCTGCACGACCTCCGTCACCTTCAAGGCACTAGATCTCGGAACGACCGAGGTCTCTTGGTTCTGGTTGGACCGCACCCTCTTAGCCCTAGGCTCCAGATGACCCTCGGGAGGTGCTTGGGAAGAGCCCCCCGCTTGCTTTCCCTTCTCGACCTGCTCTGCCTTTTGTCTCTTCAGTGCGAGCCTCCTCTCCTTAATTGATTCTTCATCCATCTCTGCACGAAAGCCCATTAAAAACCGATGAGCAAAAAAGAAAATTACAAAGAAATGAACAAACGAAAAACATACGAGACAGGGCGGGGCTAAGTCCGACGTGGGCCATGTGTGTTTCTGTCACCTTCGGCCAACTAATGCTGTTACTCTTCCAAAGATGCTCGACATATGCCCACTCCTCAGTCGAAAGGTCGTCCTTCTTAGGGCCCTTGAAGTTAGGCTTGTAGAAGTTCCACCTTGTCGGGATCTCCCATGGTTCTTCGCTCCTTACCACGAAGTACTTCTTCTTCCACTTCTTTATCGAGTCAAGGTGGCCATGCACGACCTTCCCCCCACTCCGAGGCGACACGTAGTAAATCCCTTCGAATTCGCCGGACGAGCTCACGCCTAATATGGCTCGGAAGACGTTTAGCCTCAGCGGCACCTTCCTCTCCTCGCACAGCAAGACGAAGCTCACCATCTGCTTCCATGAGTTAGGACCATACTGCATTGGGCATCGGGCATAACGAGGCCCAATTTAGTATCTCTTGGATGAACAGGTGGATAGGTAGCCTCAGTCCCGAAGAAAATGCATCCATGGGGAAGATGCAGTACCATGGGGCCAAGGGATTGGTAGGAGGAAGGCCGACATTGGGAACCATTAACTCAAACTCCTTCCCGATGAAGTAGCTCGCGCGAATCAGCGGCAGGTTGTCTTCTTTCAACACAGTTGGATTACCGTCCATCTTAATCTTCACGCGACTCGCCGAGGAAGGCTGTACCCCATAGCGGACCAAGTCCTCAACGTCGTCCGGATACGTCCTGATCGATAATGGCTGCAAAAGAAAGGGGACTTCTAGCCTACAAGGAGCGATCGTCTCGTCAGGGCTACTGGGCATGGTCCACTTCCTCTTCTTCTGAACCTTGGAAGCTTTTTCAGGCAAAGGGGTTACCAGGGGCTCCGGGACGGAGGCCCTCGACGAAGAATCCATCCCCTCGACTGGACCCTCCTCGACACCGGCTCCTTCGGCAGTTTGCACCTCTTCATCTTCATCATTGACGTCCTCGACCTGATGCTCCCCCTCATCCGAATCACTGCTCTCCACCATGAACGACTTTCGAGTGCGGAGCGGCTGCACAACGTAGACGTTCTCGTCTCTTTCCCAAGAAGAAGAATCCGACAGGCCCGTGCGAGTGTCGCTGCCAGGGGTAAAGGCTGAAGAGCCAGACTAAGCCCTATACATATTAAAAGTACTAACCTGATTGAAGTCTGATGAAAGATCTCCAGAAATCTAGTCGACGGCGATGGAAAACTTTTAGAGAGAAGCTCTGGGATCTAGAGAGAGAGCGAAAGTAAGAAATGAGGGAGAGGGCTTGGGGTGTATATACAGAGAACTTGCGACTCCTCGATTCTCATAACAACGACTCCTCGATTCTTGCAAAAACGGCTCTTCAAAATCCGCAAAATGGCTCCTAGAATTTCATGAAGATGATGTTAGTAAGACACGCGTCACACAGGGGTAGCTTTCTCAAAGCTAAATCACTTAAGCTCGATGCTCGGTAGTGATCTTGAGCACAGGGGTAGCTTTCTCAAAGCTAAGTTGCTTGATCATGATGCTCTGTGCCGACCCCCTAAGCCTCGACGCTTGAAAGTGATCTCGAGCACAGGGATAGCTTTCTCAAAGCTAAGTCACTCGTGCTCGACGCTCTTTACCGACCCCCTAAGCATCGACGCGCAGAAGTGGTCTCGAGCACAGGGATAGCTTTCTCAAAGCTAAGTCGTTTGAGCTCGATTCTCTGTGCCGACCCCATAAGCCTCGACGCTCGTGCCGACCTAAGCCTCGACGCTCGGCAGTCATCTCGATCACGGGGGTACTTTCTCAAAGATGGCAACTAAGATCAACGCTCTGTGCCGACCCCCTAAGCCTCGATGCTCGGCAGTGATCTTGAGCACAGGGGTAGCTTTCTCAAAGCTAAGTCGCCTGAGCTCAACGCTCTGTGCCGACCCCATAATCCTCGATGCTCGGCAGTGATCTCGAGCAAAAGGGTAGATTTCTAAAAGCTAAGTCGCCTGAGCTCGACGTTCTGTGCCGACCCCCTAAACCTCGACGTTCGGCAGTCATCTTAAGCACGAGGGTAGCTTTCTCAAAGCTGGAAACTAAGCTCAATGCTCTGTGCCGACCCCCTAAGCCTCGATGCTCGGTAGTGATCTCGAGCACAAGGTTAGCTTTCTCAAAGCTAAGTTTCCTGAGCTCGACGCTCTGTATCAACCCCGTAAGCCTCGACACTCGGTAGTGATCTCGAGCACAGGGGTAGCTTTCTCAAAGCTAAGTCGCTTGAGCTTAACTCTCTGTGCCGACCCCCTAAGCCTCGACGCTTGGCAGTGATCTCGAGCATAGGGGTAGCTTTCTCAAAGCTAAGTTGCCTGAGCTCGATGCTCTGTGCTGACCCCCTAAGCCTCGACACTCGGCAGTCATCTCGAGCACGGGGGTAGCTTTCTCAAAGCTAGCAACTAAGATCAATGCACTGTGCCGATCCCTAAGCCTCGACGCTCGGCAGTCATCTCGAGCACAGGGGTACCTTTCTCAAAGCTGGCAACTGAGCTCGATGCTCGGTACCGACCCCCTAAGCCTCGACGCTCAGCAGTCATCTCGAGCATGGGGGTAGCTGTTTCAAAGCTGGCACCTGAGCTCGATGCTCCGAGCCGATCCCCTAAGCCTCGACGCTCGGAAGTGATCTCGAGCACAGGGGTAGCTTTCTCAAAACTAAGTCGCCTGAGCTCAATGCTGTGTCGTCCCCCTATACCTCGGCGCTCGACAGTTATCTCGAGCACATGGATAGCTTTCTCAAAGCTAAGTCACTTGAGCTCGACGCTCTGTGCCGACCCCCTAAACCTCGACGCTCGGCCATGATCTCGAGCACATGGGTAGCTGTCTCAAGCTATGGCAACTATGCTCAACGCTCCGAGTCGACCCCTTGAGCTCGACGCTCGGAAGTGATCTCGAGCACAGAGGTAGCTTCCTAAAAAGCCATGACAACCGAGCTCAACGATCTCTCTCAACCACTCCGAGCCGACCCCCTAGCCTCGATGCTTGGCAAAATCACCAGTGCTTGGTCGTCGGCACTCGGTAGTAGCACCTAGTGCTCGGCAGCCAGGACTCGGTTCGGCTCGGCGTTGACCCTAAAACCCCGCCAAAAAACTCTTTTTCGCTTTTTTCCATTGAGTCAGACTACTCCTCCACAACTGGTTTTACACAACCCTGCAGGAGTGAGGGGCTTGTGATGTGGAATAGATGGTGTGGCACAATCAGGGTCCTCAGATCTCCTCAGATCCCGCTTTTCTACGATCATCAGGTCAAACAAACCTAACGGGCTCCAACCAGTTTAGGCCCATGGGCAAACGGGTCCAACCCGGCCCGTTAGGATCTCAGATCTGTTTACCCTTACCTATAAATACTAGATCCCCTCTTCACTTTCAAAGGTAATAAATATTTTTCCACCTGAACCCTAGCTACTGTTGCTTTCTTAGTGACTGACTAGATCGTCGGAGGGCCTGTCGCCGGGACTTCTCCCGGTGTTTCTAGGCAGTGTGCAGGTACAAGAGACCGAGCCGAGCCTCAAAGATCCTCTCCAAGCTACTTCATCCGAGCCGAGCTACTAGATCCTAGCCGAGCACCCGGCCTCTACCTCTCTCCTGCTACTCCCGAATCGGTCCCACAGACCAGGATCGGATCAACGCCAGTACTGCATCTTCCGCTTCACAAATTACAAGAACTCACATCTGTTGACCCCACACCCCAAAAACAAACCGCATCAGGATCAATAAAAAGATAAAAAAAAGAAAATTGTTTCATACTTGAGTTACATGGTTGGGATTGACGTACGTTCCAGCTTACTTGTTTTTTGTTATATGTTTTTTTTTTTGAAGTAAAAGGTGGAATAAAGCCACCCTGTTTCATTAATAAGGAGTTAATAAAACAACCCCGGCGTACCGGGGGGAAAACAAAAGTACAATAAAACAACAATGCAGTAGAAAAAGAAAGAAAACAACCAAACTCCCCCAACAAACCTTGGGGGGTGGGTCTAACTACCCAAACATCACACCACCAACTAGCACCGTAGGACCCGGCAGCATCTCTGGTATGACTGGTGTAGCCAGTCCCTCAGTCAAGCGTCGGCCCGAACTCAATCTCCTTGTCGTCAAACTCCTCAACCTGGAAAACCTTGGTGATCCTTCCTCGTGCTCCCGTTGCCGCAGCTGTGGCCCAAAAAGAGATTAGATATATAATGTGAGTAAGATTACCAGAAATACTATTACATGAAGCACGAAAATAAAAATTATTTCTGTCAAGCCATAACACCCAAGTAGTTGCCGCAATGGTAATGTACCAAGCATCCTTCATCTCATGGTGAATTGAGGCAAATTTGGGGTCAATCCACAGATCCTCATATTCGCAGGGGTAGTCACTTGTTCCTAAGGCTCTGAGAACCTCAACCATAGTAGCCTTACTTCTCGGACAATGAATGAATAGATGATTAAGATCTTCCACATGTACCTCACAGAAACCACAGTTAGTCGCCACTTGTGGTTGCCTTTTGGCTAGATTTTGCCTAGTAAGGATGGCATTATTCAGAACTAGCCATAGGAACACTCTGACTTTAAGTGGGGTTTTTGCCTTGGACAACACCTGTGCCCAGCTGGGTCTGCATCCTCAAAAGTGGATCCGGTGATACAGAGATCTAACCGAGAAAGCACCCTTGCTCTCTAGTCCCCATCTCAGCTGGTCTGGTCCTTGGACACACTTTGCGCCTGTCCTAGTGATGTGTGCTTGCATGTCAAGCAACTGCTGGCGAAGGTCTGGGGGCAGCGTTCCTCGGAACGCCGGTCTCCAACTCCCCCTTTTCCACCCCTCAGCAACGGACATGTTCGGACGACTTAACCTCTCAAACAACTCTGGGAACGTGTCCTTCAGGATATGGTCATCACACCACCTATCCCACCAGAATCTGGTGGACCGTCCATTACCGATACTCGACGTAACTGCTGAATTGAAGGGGCCACTCGCCTTGGCAATTCCTTTCCAGAGTTGCGACACTTTAGCCCCTACTCGGAAGCCCAGGCTTCTCGTGCCTTTACCCCTTAGGTAGGGTTGAATGAAGTCCTACCAACCTTCCCCGCTGTTGTGGAAGACCTTCCACCACCATTTTCCCAGCAGGGCTAGGTTCATGTCTCTGAGGTCGTTGATACCTAATCCACCGTGCCTCTTTTTCATGCAAGCGATACTCCATTTGATTAGGTGGTAATCTCCTTTATTCGAGTCTGGCCCCTTCCAGAGGAATCGTTTTCGGATCCGGTCAATCCTTTGGATCACCCATTTTGGAAGCTCAAAGAAGGACATGTAGTACATAGGCAGGTTAGATAGCACTGAGTTGATGAGTACCACCCTGCCCCCGAGCGACAACGATTTTCCTTTCCATCCAGCCAGTCTGTCCTCCACCCTGTCTATGATGAGCAACCAGTCTGCCTTAGATAATTTTCCTGGTCTGAGAGGTAGTCCTAGATATTTGATGGGGAAGCCCGTCGTCATACAGTTGAAAATAGCAGCATGTTCCCCTGCTTCCTCATCTGATAGAGAGATTGGGGTCAGCGCACTTTTGTGAAAATTTATCCTAAGGCCTGACCAGGCCTCGAAACAGTATAAGGTCCCTTTAAAGCAGACTGATTCTTGCCTGGACCCATTCCCAAAAAGTAGGGTATCATCTGCGTACTGCAGGATAGAGCACCCTTTGTTTGACGCAGACCTGGCCACCGGCGTGATCCACCCTTTTTCCTGGCAGTTTTCCAGCATACCCTTCAGTACATCCGCTACAATAGTGAACAGGAGAGGTGATAGCGGGTCCCCTTGTCTGAGCCCCTTCCTACAGGGGAACGGCTTCCCCGCCAGCCCATTAACTGAAATGGCCGTTTTGCTAGATTGCAAGCACTGCCTAATCCAGCAGATCCATCTACTCCCGAAGCCCCTTCCCCTGAGCGCTTCCAGTAAGCACTCCCAATCGACCGAGTCATAAGCTTTCTCAAAGTCCAGCTTAAGGAGGAAATTTTTAGAATTGGTCGTGTGACAGCGGTGAATAACTTGTTCCGCCGTGGCCACGCAGTCTAAAATATTTCTGCCCTTAATGAAGCCCGATTGGGATTTCTTGATAAGGGCGTCCATAATACCCCCCAGGCAGATAGCCAGGATTTTCGAAATAATCTTCGCCGAATAATTAATGAGGCTGATTGGTCTAAAATTGCCAACTTTCATCGATTCCTCTCGTTTGGGTATCAGGACGACTTCCGCAAAATTAAACATACCCAATCTGAGATTGTTGTTAAAAAAGTCGTCCAGAATTGCCATATAGTCTCCTTTAATTTCTTCCCAGAAAACTTGGAAGAACATCATAGGGAAGCCGTCTGGCCCTGGCGCCTTGTCAGCTCCCATGTGACTGATGGCCTCTTTAACCTCCTCCTCCGAGAAAGGAGACTCCAGGCAGTCTAGCGATGGCGAGGACTCGATCTGGTAACTCCGCCAGAAATCATCCCTTAGTGGGATCCGGAAGTCATTCTTCTTACCCAGCAGGTTCTTGTAGTATCCTTGGAAGGTTGTGAAAATCGCGAGTTCATCTTGCACTGTTCCAGAGTCCGTTTCTAAGGATAGGATCAGATTGGACCTGCGTCTCGTACTTGTCACTCGGTGGAAGAAAGCCGTGTTCGCGTCTCCCTCTTTGAGCTACGAAATCTAGACCTTCGTTGCCATTTGATTTCTTCCAGTTTATAGAGATTGGCTATGTTCCCTCTTAGCTCAAGCAGTTTGTTCCGTTCCTCCTGTGATAGGTCTCTCGATTCCTCCGTTCTTTCAAGTTCATCAATTTCTTCCAAGAAGACATCTTTTGCACGCCAGATGGTTGAGAACCTAGATCGGTTCCATCTACGTAGGCGCCTTCTCAATCTCCGGATTCTCTCACACCATCGCCCCGCGGCATCAGAACTAGTAACTGGAAGCGCCCAATTTTCCATAACCATGTGGTGAAATCCCTGGATCTCCAGCCAGGCCTTCTCAAATCTAAATCTCCTATGCCTTTGGGCTCCCTGGACACCAGTGTCCAGAAGAATCGGAGTATGATCTGAAGTGGGTCGCGGGATCGTTCTGGCCGTTGCTGAGGGGAACTGGGCCTCCCAGTCCATCGATACTAGAACCATATCCAGTTTAGCCATAATCGGAACAGACTGCATGTTAGACCAAGTAAATAGTCTATCGTTAATAGGGATATCAATCAACTCTAGATCCGTGATCACCCTATTGGACTCTGCTCTGTGACTATCACTAGAACCTCTTCCCTTGTGCTCAAAAGCAAACCTGGTAATATTGAAGTCCCCCCCGACAATCCAGGGCCCCGGCCAACAGAGTCGAATATTGATTAGCTCTTGCCAAAAGGCGTCACGTTCTGAGGCCACATTCGGCCCATAAACGACAGTGATAGTATTCAAAAACTTATCAGATCGTCGTTCCATCCGAATCGATAGGGAGAAAGTACCAATATAAACCTCGGAGCAGGCGAGCAGGTCCGAGTTGAAGCCAATGGCAATTCCCCCTGAGGCTCCCGCGAATGGGCGAATTACCCACTCCTTGATTCTATTACCCCCTAATCTCTTGAGTTTGGGCCCAAGTACAAGCTTGGTCTCCTGCAGCCCAACCACTTCTGCCTTGGACTTAGTGATAACGTCCCTAACCATATCTCTTTTGCCCTTATCCCCCAGATCCCGGACATTCCAGAACAGCGTATTCATTGGGGAACCATGTCCGAGGTCACTGTGAGTGGGGGACTCAGTCGGGTTTCGCCCTTAGAGATCGTATATCCCCTGGAATTGGCTTCAGGTTCCTTAAGAACACTAGAAATAGCCCGCTCTGTTTCCCAACCCCTAATTTTGTTGAGAAGTAAAGCGTTGCGTTCTTTATCACACACTTTCAAATCACAAGTCATAGCTAAAAGGAAAACGTCTGAGTCTGACATGAAATTTAAAATATTTGCAAGAAAAATTTTTGTACCACCATTGTCGTGCTTAGCCGCTTTGGCAGCCGCGGCAATCTCCAGAAAGTCATCCAAGGACTCCGTATGAGCCCTCTTGGGTGACCGTTGTACCCTAAAACCAGCCGACCTGCGAGACGATCCAGTACAGAATCTTGGGCCCGACTCTGGTAGGGTGGACAGCACCATCTCTGGCGACACCTCCTTTTGTGTATCAGCAATAAATTCTAAGTCCTCTGATTCCTCATCTGTGAAGTCAAAATCAACGTCAAGGTTGAGGCGCTCGTCACAATCACTTTCTAATTGCTGCTCTCCTATTGCAGACTCCTCATTGGGCCCGCAAACTTGTGATGCAATAGCAGTGTCTGTACTCATCAAAACGGTACCCTCAACGGGCCCGCTCCCTGTTGGACAAATAGTCAGAGTACCTGATTGTTTTGAAAAACACATTTTAGTAGCAGTAGATTGCCTAGTGGACCCCTCTTTGGGCCCACCAATGCCTATAAAAGAGTGAGAAAGAGTCAAACTCTCCGCAGAGCTGTTGTAGTGCGTTAACGTGCACCGGGGGACCATCAGACCGCTTGGCTCGTTAAGAGCGCAAGCAGCCTTTAAGGGGGCAGCGGTAACGCTAACCCCAATGCCATGTGGCAAAGTGTGGTTGGGTGCTTGATCGGTGGGCTCAGACCTCGATACGAACGCTACATCTGTCGAAAACCCCAGCACTTTCCCAAAACTTCCCTTTCCGTCTTCAACCTCTCTTTGTTTTTCTTGGCTCTCATATGCTCCAAAATCCTAGCTTTCTTCCCCAAATCACCTTTCTGAAAAGCAACCTCTTTGCCACCTACTCCCTCTGAGCCAGCCACGAGCTCTGTTGGGTTCTTTTTGCTGGAGCTGTGCAGCTCTTCGCGCTGCTCTCCCCAGAGTTTGCTCAGACAGTTGTCGCTCTTGCCTCAACAAAACCTCTTTTTCCCCGCCTTTATCACCTCCAAACCACCTCTTTTCCACCCACTCTTTGGTCGACAAGGTTTGTGCACCTGTGGCCTTCCCCAGACTGCGAGACTTCACCACCAACTCCTGTCGTCTAGCCTGCATGTTGGCGCAGACTGGAGCTTTTCCCTGAGCGGATTCTCTGGCCCCTGGCCCTCCCCTCTGAGCAGCTGCGCGCCCCTTGTAACGCCCCAAAAAAAAATTTTTGACTCCAAACTCAATTCTTCCAATTTCTATATTACATTAAACATAAACTAAGAAAGTTATATTTCAAGAAAAATTTCGGCAAAGTTTCGCCTGTAAATTTTGTCCCGAAACACAAATAGCTTACGGAATTCTGCTCAAAATTCCGTAGCTCACAATACAGACAATAATCTCACGGGCTCCCCAGGCCAAAATAAGCAGAAACACACAGGCAATATAATATAATGCTCTGGGGGGCAAACTCATAACGGATTATCATATATCAAATAAAAACTATAAATTTATTTGAAAAATGAGGTAAAAATTTAGAAAAATCTTTGTAAAACCTACCACAGAGCCCGGTACTCCACAACGAGATGGGTACGGGTCACAAACATACCATACCACCCCACACGATACTCCGCATCATCAGATACATGCATATACATTCAGATTACAATTTAAATCATAAATTCAACTATTCATAAAGCTAATTAGTACAAAAATATTAAAATAAAACTTCACCCTACAATCTGCGCCTCACCTCTGCACTGATGAGAACCTGTAACAGTAGAAGATCTAGGATAGTCCTCGGACTCCCCTAACTCCCCAAACACTAAGGGGTTAGCCATTTCTGGTGTGAGTATAATTTACTAAACTCATAATTCAATTAAATTATAAAAAGAAAATAACATAAACTTACGAATATCAATATAAGAGATTCAACCTTAAATTCGCACAGAAAATGCCATACATACGAATCTATATCAAGGTATTCGGCCAAACAGTATCCATCTGTATAAATCCATAACTTCACTATATGCATCATATTAACATGTAACTGTGTATATATATAAATATATATACACACAACTCCTTCAGTTCACACTCAATCACATAGCAACATATTAATTCACACTCCATTACTTTTCATTTTGATCTCTCCAACGCTAATACTCTATCTTTTCACAATGTCCATCACATCATCATTTCTTTATTTACATAGATAGTCACATAAGGTCACTACCTCCTTTTCTTCATACTATTCAACCACGTATTTCATTAATCATTCATTTTCATTTATACACACGACTCATATTCTTTCCTACTTATCCTATAACATTACTTCACATTCATTCCACTACCAATCATCTTATACAGTTTCATCGTATATCCTCACATGCATTCATGTTAATCGCATAACCTTCCCCATGCTTAGTCTCATAATAACACATTCACCCCACGTATCATCACATTATAATTTACCCTTTACTTTCTTTTCATTCCAATTTCATCCTATAGCTTATTTTCACCCTCATCCTACGAATTACTTTACTTTTACTTCCAACTCACCATACACTAGCATATCAACAACTCACTCATTCATCCTGAAAATTATGCCTAGGCAGGTAGTTCCCACTATTTCCTCCGAAATAGCAGGCGGGTAGTTCCTAGTCACAATTTCAAGGCACACCAACTTATAACACAGCATACTTTCTTTAATAATCATTTTCATAACCAACCTCATAATACAGGTATTTATCTTATTGTATTATATCATGAATCACACCATAAACATATGCATCTCTTCTCATAATATCATATTAATTCATGTCTTATACTCAAAACATAACACCTCAGTACATGTGGCAATTTACTTGCATTTCATCACAGCATTATCATATCACTTATAACACAAAATGCCATTAACTTCACTTTCATTCTTATCACAATATACTCCATACCCCAAACATAGTTTGGGCAATCACATATCACACCCCAAAGCCGATAGCTTGGGTAATACTCACCGCACCCCAAACACATAGTCTAGATAATATCACATCACATCTCAAGCCAAATGTCAATATATATACATATATATCTCCCGTAGTATATTCACATCTCCCATAATATAAATAATCTCCGTAATATATCATATCATCAATATCTTTATATATATATACATACATTCTTTCAATACACCTATACACCTTTATATTTTTCCCTTTTCAGTGCCCACACAACTGACCTCCTCGTACAACACAGGGATCTCTGTGCCTCCCATCCCGTACATTTCAATCCCGCTAACCCACCACATCACCCAGATCCAGGTGTCCTAAGCATCTACCATTTGTGGGCTGGATTGAAAGTACGGTTGCGCGCTTGTCCAACCAAGACTAAAGCCAAAAGGCTAGTCAAAAGTAAAATATAACACGCAGATCGATGCTCACACAGAGTCTTACACGTCCGAGGCTACGTCTTCCTCCTAGCCCTATACCAGCGAGGAAAACTCCTGATCCCCAAATATAATTTGGGGCAATATATAACTCCTGATCCCCAAATATAAAATTTGGGGCAATATAAATATAACACCTGTTCCTGGGTGTATCCCGGGCCTGTGAGATCTAGCCCAAATCTCGGGAGATTGTGCGGCACTGCAATATTTAATTCTCCTTTATATACATATACATATCTCCTTTATTATATACTCCTTCACAATATAACTCCTGTTCCCCAAATATAAAATTTGGGGCAAATATTAATATATATATATATATATATATATATATATATAACTCCTGTTCCCCAAATATAATTTGGGGCAATATATAACTCCTTTATAAGATATCTCCATATATTCATTTATAATTTATCTTCTTTATAATATTTCTCCATATATATATCTCTCCTTTATAATATAACTCCATAAATAAATATATCTCCTTTTATAACATTTCTCCAGACATATATATATATATATATATATATATATATATATATATACACACACAAATGTAGCTCCTTTCTATAACATAACCAGAAAGCATATAAACTCCATGAAATTTATAAGCATACACAAGCCTTTCTATATATATATATATATATATATATATATATATATATATATATATATATATATATATATATACACACACAAATGTAGCTCCTTTCTATAACATAACCAGAAAGCATATAAACTCCATGAAATTTATAAGCATACACAAGCCATTAATCTCACTGATATCATATAAAATTTTCATTTCCCACCCCCACATCACACACACACCATATCCATTTCGCATCATAATATTACATAAAATTTTCAATTTATCACCCGCATACCACACCTACACCATATCATCATTTCATCATGTTATCACATCTCATTGTCATATCATATTTTACATATCATATATATCTACACACACCATACTTTTCATCATATCACATTAGTCATGAGATCACACGTCACACATACACCTACATTCACATACAAATATCTGATCATTACACCCCGTATCATAGAGATATCTATCTACAACCATCAACACACTCTCATACATATATACTAATTTCTTACACCTCATAATTTACTCCGTATCATACTTATGTACTTTTCTATATTCAATCTACTTCACACGTCACACACCAATCCATATTTTAAAATTTTCATAGCACATTATGCAAATGAAATAAAAAGATCATACTCACATAGCATCCCGCGAAGACTCGAAGCACCCCGCCACGCATCCGAAATCGCTAACATCACCTATTACCAAATTTCAAAGCAATTTTAGGCTCAAAACATCCAAATCAACAACAGAAAATAATAACACTACTTCTAATATCACTCAGGCATTTTATTGAACGCCTGGAATGCACATGTGCGTTGCACGCGTTATTCGAAGTCCTACGAGATTTTTATTTCTCAACAATTACTAAAATCATCTCCAAATTATTCTAATAGCTTAACAAGAATTTCTACTCCTATGAAAAAGACAAATTTTCATATATTTACTTCCTTTTTATAACCCAAAACCCTAGTCTATTAGCAACTTGTGAAATCTCCGATAATCTGCTAACAATCTCTGCTTGCCACAAAAACCCTAATCACACGACCGTCATCCCAACTCTCACCTCAAGACTCTCAATCAGCACTTCATCCAAACCCTTGTGTAACCTAATCATAAACATTGTGTACACAAATTATATAACAAGTAAGCAAAACCCTAGCTTTCTCCTTCCACAACCATCAAAATTACAAAATGATTCAATTCTCACCAAAACCCTAACACACAGATTTTTCACCCCCAAATCTCCTTAATATTCTCAATCAGCTCTGACCCAAATCCTTGCCGAACCTAACCATAACCATTTCCTACCCATATCATATAACAAACAAGCACAACCCTAGCTTTACCTTCCACAACCACCAAGATCACAAATTGGCGATCAAATTACTCAAAATCAGGATCAAAACGTAGAATACCTCGAGAAGATGCGTGCTTGGAACTATCTCGCCCAAGATGGCGGCGATCTTTGGCGGCTGGCGTGGAGATCGAAGGATTTGCAAATGGCGGGATCCGACATTGGAATTGGAATGAATGAAACCCTAATTTTTGGGATAAATGGGTTTTTTTTTTTTCTTTCTTTCTTTGGCCGAGAGTGGGAAGGAAGGGGAGGGGGTCAACGGGTGAGGAAGAGAAGGAAAGAGTGGAAAAATAAATGAAATGGAAAATTTACAATAAACCCTTTTTTGACTTTCCAATTACTTTTATGCCCTTAAAGTTCATCTTTTCAAAATAAACTCCATTAAAACCCACTCCACCATATAAATAAATAAAGAATATATATATGTACACATATTTATATATATATATATACAAATATAATTGCATAGTTGTATATAATAATAACAATAACAATAATATCTACTCACAATAATAGAAATACTAACAACTAATTTGAAATTATAAAATAGAGGAGTTAAAGTAGAGGTGTTACACCCCTCCAACCTGGACGAGTCAAGCTGGTCCTCTGGTCTATCCACTGAGTTGGGGGTCCCACTGGACTTCTGACCAGTGGATTTGACAGAGTGATAACAGCTTCGACCTTCATTGGACGGAGACATCTCCGTCGTTGCATGTTTGCTCCGCTCTAACCCCTTCGCTGCCTTGATGAAATCCCGGTGAGCCCTCTCTACCTCGTGCGATCCATCTAACGTGAGGGGCTTAGAAGGCGATAACACTTGTTTGTAAGATCTGGAATCTCTGATGGAGTTTGAGTGTTTGGGGGAGGTGATACTTGCCAATTCCTTGTGAGATTCTTCTCTCTGGTCTAGCACAAATCGTACCAGATACGAATCCTCGAAAGAATACACTTTCGCGAATCTTGGCATCAAAGTGATATCAGCGCTCCTGATTAGAGCTCTAGCCGAGATAATCTCAAAGCGGCGAACTGTTTTTTCATCTAATTCAACCACAGTCCCAAACTCCACTACGATCTCTTGAATTGCTTCCTTCTTCCAAAAATATAGTGGAATGTTATGGATCCAAATCTAGTACGCCTCACCTTGTGGGAGCTCCGCTCCGAAGTGCGGTGTCCAAGCGCTGAACTCAATTTGAAAGAACCCAAAGTCGACGACCCCGATACTCACCACCTCCTCGACTTTATCTGGCGTAGGGAAGGATACCAGAAACTGTAAATGGCAAAGTTTCTTAGCTACCCAATCCCCATGGGCTCTCAACGACCACTTGTCGGTGAGGGCCTGCATGAGATGTGCCTCCGACGGTCTACCGGCTCTCACCTTGGCAACGACACACCACTGCCGAAGCCATCGCTCTTCGCTTTTAACAATTTCGAGACTGTTAGACAAACGCACCACGGCGGGGCTATTGGGTGATCTACCCCGGTTCACTTGACGTTCTTCCTCACTGTTGGTTTCTATCACATTGGTACAATCGTAGGATAAATGACCCCATTTCAAACATCTGATGCAGCGAACCTCCTTGGTGCATTCGTTTCTGAAATGGCCAAGGTCCCCGCAATTGAAACACGGAGTTGGCTTCCTTTTGCCCTTCCGCTGCTTCTTCTTGTGGTGCCCCTGTGCATTGTCAAGGTATAATGGCCCTTCTTGTGCTTTGTTTTTCTTTCCCTTAACCAGGACCCATTTCCCCTCTCCTTCCTCACCCCCGGAATTTCTTTCCCCAGTAATCCCGACTCGCGTTGCCCCTAGGGTAAGCTTGTCGCAGGATTTCGGGGCAGGGAACTCTTGTGGTGCAGGGTCGGAGAGCAGTCGGTTGGTGTGGTTTGGTTGGTTGGTTGTGGTTGAATGGAAAGAATTTTTATGGGTTATTTGGATGCTGTGATGGTGTGGGGGATGAGAAGAACTATGATTTTGATGTGGTGGGGAAAGATGTGGACGGGGGAAATGTTGAACCGATGGTTTGGTGATTGGCATTGTGTTGGGGTTTGTTGGTTGGAAGTGCCGGTTGTAAGACTTGGTCTCTGAAACTCTATGATGATGGTCCCTGGCTTGCTGGTGGTGACGTGGCTATAATGGTGGGGTCCTTTGCCGCCTATATTGGCCGGGCGGGGGACCCCATCGTTGGGCCCTCCCCCCGTAATGCCCCTCATGTTGGTGGTGATTATCGTAGCGGTGATGATCGTGGCTCCTCCCTTCACGACGTAGTTGTGCACGTTGGTGTACACTCGTCGGGGATCGAGCACGACTGAGCTCACGATCACCCTCCCCATGGGGGACCATCTGAATGGGAGGAATCACATCGGCAGGTTGAGACTTAGTCTGTGCTTGTACTGGGGTTGCTGCTGCTGTGGTCTGCTCCTGGTGTGCCGCCATGGCGGTAGCAGCAGTTGATATCGCCGGTGGGTGGCGGACCCCTTCGTTGGGCCCACACCCATTGAGCTCAAGTAGCGAAAGGAAGTTGGAGGACATCCTGGTGATATCTTTTCAGTGTCTGATGGTATGGAGAAGGTTGACTGAGGCCGCAGTGTTGAGAGTACTTGGGGATAGGCTGCTGAGTGTCTGGAATGGCAACGATGGGTTCAGGGAAGAAGGACAGGGGAGAGGGAGAGGGAGAGAGGCGGTGAGGAAGAGGAGAGGGGTTGGTAGGAGCTCATTTTTTTGACGGTTTGTTCTGTGTGTTTGTGGAATGTGTGTTTTTTTTTCTTTGTTCTTACTTGTTTTTGTTATATGTTCTTACTTGTTTTTTGTTATATGTTCTTAGTTCTTTTGTTCCTCTTTTCTGTTATATGGTTATGCATTATTGACGCATACATTAATACTTTACAAAGTATATGGAGTCACGATTCTTTATTATCTAAGGCATATAGAAGAGTGATACATGTGCCTCCATCTCCTCTTTTCTGTTATATGGTTATGCATTATTGACGCATACATTAATACTTTACAAAGTATATGGAGTCACGATTCTTTATTATCTAAGGCATATAGAAGAGTGATACATGTGCCTCCATCTCCATTCCAAGATATACTAAGCTATAATCATTTTATTTATGTTCATTTATACATAACTATAGAAGTGTACTTATCGCATTATCGCATATAAGTGGTAAGTTAGCTGTATATAAATTTTAAGATGATTTGTATTTAGTTCTACAGAAATTAATCATTTTAGTTACATATGCTCATTTTTTGGAACTTGGTTTTTCTTATAATTGTCTTATCAAGCTAGCCCTTCAATTTAATGCGTATGTTTTTATAGTACTCGAGGTTGCTTCTCTGTTTAATCATTTTGTTGCTGCTTATTTTAGTGTGGAAGCAAATAGACAGTGAGTTAATATTTAGTGGAAACTATTAAAAATCGGACATTTGATATTTGCCGTAAAATACAGTTAGAGCTCTTGAGATTGAATTGAAGTGTTGATTGAATCTGGATCCGATGGTTGCCGATGCGGCCAATGGACCTGCAAAAAGTCTGAAACACAGGGAGTTGGCTCCGACGACAGACCATCCGACGCTCAAGTCAGATTCAGAGAGTGAAAGAGAGTTTGAGAGAGAAACTGTTGATTACCTTCTGATTGTGGAGAGGGGGAGGATATTTATAGGCCTGAGAAACATATCAAGAAATCGATATGAATTTGTTTTCTGCCGTTTGAATTTTCCTTCAAGAGATAAACTCTCGTTTGGGAATAAGAGATCTGACTAACAACATGATTCATTGGTTGGGTCTTTCTTAGTGGGTATAATTTGTCCCTTTTTATGAGTTTAAAAGAGGCTCATATCTTGTAGAGGAGTCTAGAAAAGGTTCGGCCCTGTTGAAGAGGCCCATTATAATTAATTTATCTGTAGAAGGTTAAAAATCTGTGTTGAAGGCCCTGACTTGTTGTAATTTTTACCATTATCACATTTCAGTTTAATTCTATGAATATTGCCTTGTCAATCTCATGATTGTGATGAGTTATCAGTCACCACAACAACTATCAACAAAACCTTCTCCTAAATTTTGGGGGAGGCCACAGAGATCCATTTCCTCCATTCATCTCTTTTAATGGTCAATGTTCAGAATATATTCATCTGTTATGTTAATTTAGATTGTTTAGATTTGTTTGGCGACTTTGTATTTTTCTTGATAGTCCAATGATTTCGCATTTGTCCATGTAAGATTTCTAAATATCATCTTCATATGTGTTTGTAGCAGTGCCGGACGTGAAATTTTGAGACCTGAGACAAACGCCAAAAATGGTACCCTTAAAACCTCATGTAGAGTAGATGGAGAGCAATTTCAACAACGGAAGACCGAAAGGGGGAGAGAATTTTGAGTTTTGACAACGACTGAACATTTAGATATCCTACGAAAATACTTGATTGCATTTTGACGTTTAGATATCCTAGAAAAATAAAATATGTTTATGTGGACTAAAATGATTTCAATGAGTACCTTTAGACTTTGTTCAAAATTGGGCTTATGTACATTAAAAGGAGAGAAAAAAAATTAGTGCACCCCAAAATTTTGGGCCTGAGGTAGCCGCATCTTGGCCAATATATCAGGTCCGGGCCTGGTTTTTAGGAAGCTATTGGAATGTTCAGAAGCGCTGGAACGACTCGATTTGCCGGAGAAACTTCTTTATTTTATCCATTTCTATGTTTTAGGAAGTAGACCTGTATATGCAAATTGAATATTTTGTTGAGAATATGATACTTTTTAATGGTCTTTTCTTTGAGGATATGAAACTGGGTGGAAACTATACATTTTGTATTATTATTGGAGTTAACCTTATGATAGTATTGTAGCCTCTGTACGTACTATTGGTTATATACTTATATTGATACTTAAATTGAGAAATATGATGAACACATTTTGTTGGAAATCCTCAATATATTATGGGATATTCATTTTTCATTTCGCTGGTAATAGTTTCTATCAATGGCGTGAAGCCGTGGTCATTGGTATAACTAACGAGTAGATTGCACATTACAAAAACCTTTTTCTCACAATAAATTTTCATGTAAATGCATTTTCCAATGGAGACGTATGTGGAAAATTTTCTAAGGAAATTGATTTATGGCCACGGATTTTGACCATGGGGAGATGTATGTGAGTACAAGTTAGTACCCACTGAAGGGCACTCTCCATGAAATCTTCTATGGGCAGTGAGTATTAGCAACGTCAATTGTTAAGATAAATTAGAGAGAGATGAAAACAATACATCAATATTGTTTAGTGTGTCTGTCCACGGCTAAATCGTTGGAAGTGGGATCTACCCACAAATATGCTAGTTCTGTTGGATATATAGATATAGTCTCAATATAATAGAATATTATTGTGTATAATGTTCTATGGGGCAACACGTGCTTTGCACGTATTATCTGTTTAATTGTTGGACCGGGTTGACTGAGCATAAAGCCCAGTACCCTAAATCCAGTTCATCTCATATATAAGCTGGTCTAGAGGTAGTGCTCTATGATATTCCAATACTGATAAGTAGGATATGATATCTTAAGCGGCTATGAGATAAACCCTAACCCTAATTACTCATCTTAATCTAACAATCTTAAGATATTAGAAAATTAATTCCAAGATTAGAGAGAGAGGTCGTCAAAATCACCGTCCGTCGGGATCTCGTCGTCGTCGTCGCCAACTGCCGCCATCGCTGGCATCGACTCTCGCCTCCGCAGCCGTCGCTGGTGCCGCCAGTACTGCCGCACGCCTCGACCCTTTAAATCGGGTCAACCTCGACCTATCTTCCTCTCCTCTGACCCGATCCCGCCATGGCATCGGAGATCGAGGTGGTGGAGTAGCTGCAGCTGCCGCCGTTGGGAGTTGCCGCCGCCCCTAACGCCGGGGTCGCGTTTGCCGTTGCCGGAGTTTGCCGAACCCAGCCATCGATGCTGCCTCTTCCTCCACTTTCTTCTCCATTGATCTGTGAGATTGAAGGAGAAGAAAGAGAAAAGTTAGATCCATTTTTTGATTGGATTTCATTGGTGCTTGGTGTTTGAACTATTGGACAAGATCCAAATCGATCCAAATGAATGTTTCTTACTGGCTATTGGCTTGATGTTTGGTGTTCGGATCCGCACATCAGATCCAATCCAACAGCTGCTCTATTAGTTGGAGATTGTTGTTTGGTGTCTAGACTATTGGAGCAGATTCAGATTTAGATCCAGTCAACAGTTGCTCCATTGGTTGGAGATTGTTGCTTGGTGTTTGGACTGTTGGAGCAGATCAAGTCAACAGTTGCTCTATTGGTTGGAGATTGTTGTTTGGTGTTTGGACTGTTAGATCAAAACTAGATCTAGTCAAAAGGAATCAGATCTGGATCTAACCAGTGGAGACACACATTGGGTATTGTTTTGTATTCCGTGTTTGGGGAGAAGACTGGATCTACTGAAGTGTATTTCCAATTCAGATCTAAATTAAAGATAAGTTCTTCACCAAATTTAAATTGTTATTTAATTATTTGTTTGAATTTTGTTGCTAAGTACTAAAGTTCAAAACCGTATTAAGCATTGTTTAATTAAATACAAATTTGAATAACTGTTTTAGCTACGTGCTAAAGATCAAATATTTATTTTGATAAATTATATGCTTTGACTATAAAATTGAATCTCCAATTAAATTGCTGTGAATTAGATTGTGTTAATAATTTGTTTAATTGGCTAATCTTTAACGATTTGATGAATGTAGGAACTTCAAAGTTACTTATAAATTGTGTGTATTGGAGACGATGGATCTGCATCACGGTATGATAAGTCTGCACTACGTAGGCTTCTCCATCGAATTTGGAAAATACTTCTAACTTGAAGTATTGGTATGATCTACTCTAATATTTCTTAGTATTTTCATGTGATGAATGTGTTAATATTTTGTGCGTTTGATCATATGATTGAGAGTTTAGTTCATAGTTATTCTCGCTTTGGAAAACTAGCATGTTTAGGGTTGTTAAGTGTTTTATCATACTATGTGTATAGATATTTTGACAAATCCATTGACTGTAGTTTGTGTGAGATTATATATTTGCTTCTCTCATCAAAATAAATAAATGATGTATAAGATCTGTAACAAATGTCTGTAACTTAGGTAAGAGCATTTTGTAATGCAGCATATGACTCCATTAGTTACGTTTTGTTCTTTCTCGTTCATTGTATTGTGTGTGCAAAATTGAATTATAAAATATTGGTCATTATCTCGTTTAGCGTTTCGAAGATGATGAAGAACGAATAAAGGAAAATACAGCTCAATGTGTTTGAGCAAGTTGACATTATTAGAATCACTAGAGAAAGCAAACAATTTTGTAAAATGTGATAGAGTAATTTTGTTTTAACTCTTATAATGTGCATATATTGTCAATCGCATGTATAAGTTGAGTTTAACAAATGAGACAATTAATAATAATAGTTCTAAGTGTGTATTGTTCCTAAACATAGCAAATTGGCTAGGATTTGAGAACTATGTATTAAATTGTTTGTTCTTGTTAAAACTCATAACTCTGCTAAATGACACTCCATTAAATATGACAAATATAAAAGTTGTGCTCAGATTATGATCACTAGAAAATCATTTAGTATGGTCTCTAGGAGCACACAACTTCTCGAGTCAATACATTCTGATATTTGTGATCTCAGTAGTTTTGTGACTAGATGATACGATAATTGGTCAGAAGTATTTAATCACATATGTAGATGATTATTGAATGTTTGTCATACATATATGGAGGATGTAACACTGGCTATTGTGATAAATTAAAATCTAGTTAAATGCTAAAAATCAAGAGTTCAGTGTTGATGGAGTGGTGAATATGTTTAATAATTTTAGAGTAATTTGCATTTGGCATAATCTCTAGTGCACTATATTTACCATTGTCAAACAGTATTTATAAAGTTAGAATTAAACACTCAGTGAAATGTTGAATTCTATTTTATTGACTGTTAGTTTGACTTTGAGTAATTATGAGTGATGTTACATTATCAATCATATTTCTAATTTGTTACCATACTCTAAGTTACTTACACCTTGTAGATTAACGGTATAAAAACACAAATAATTTTGTCAAAGTGAAAAATGTGGTATGAGACATTTGTTAAAGTACACGATCCTAGAAGGCCTAAAGTAGGACCTATAACAAATATTTGTGTATACTTAGAAAGTGCAGAATGTGGTTCTATAGACAGTTTTGGATCTATCTAATTTGGGTTAGTAGAATCTGGACTTGCAAAGTTCTTTGACGATGTGTTCATCAAAGACAAATCTATGAAATTATCAGTCCTACTGTCACAGTCAATGATTCACAGTTTGAATTAAGAACCAGTCCTACTGACACTTAAACTTGAATGACAAATGAGCTAAAAAGAGTCTTTAGTAGACAATGGGATGATTTTGTGTCATACAATAATACATTAAATTAGTTGATCTGCTGAAATGGGCTAAAACTATAGTAAGTAAGTGGGTTTTTGTAGAAGAAACTTAATTTTGACTGTTCAGTAGCAATTTTAATCCACTTCTAATAGCTAACAAATTGACTGAGAAAAATGGAGTAGATTTATTTGATGTCTACTCATATGTTTGTCATATGGCTACAATAAGTATTCTTCTTACCCTTACATCTATTGAAATTTTTTTTATTCATAAAGGATATTTAAACAGTTTTGTACTGGAAAATTTTGAACTAATATGTTTAGTGAACAAGATTTACAATTTAGTAAAATTATCGTATGTTTTGAAACATGTAATATAGCTAACGTATAAATATTTTAACAAATTTCTCAAAGACCCTAGTATATGAATTAAGTAATTCAGATCAATGCCTTTAATTTTGTGGTGTGTCAAATATAATGGCTATTATTTACTTGGTTTTATTGACATACTTGTTGATTGAAAGTGACATCTATATTATAAATGGAGTTAAATTGTGCTATCCAAATAAATTTAGCATGAAACACCTAAGTGTTGTGGGCACCATATTATGTATAAGGGTGAGTTTTGGTTGGCAAGGGATAACCCTTAGTCAAACTCGATAAATCAATAACGTGTTTCAAAAGTGGGGATATAGTGATTGAAAGTGTGCTTTAAAACACCTTATGATTATGATAAAAAGGTTGACACCTAATGATGGTGCAACTATGTGATATGTTGAAAGTCTCATGTATACAAAGATCTGCACTAAAAAGACATAGCCTTTGAGGTAGGTATGATCTGCAGACTCACTAATAATTCCATACACATTTGAGTGCCCTTAAGAGGCTAATGAGATACTTGAGTGGTACTCAAGAGTTTGCTTTGTGTTACTCAAAGTTTAGTGAAAGTCGACAACTAGTAGATATGTGTTCACACTAGTAGGAGAAGAAAAATTATGGAGATTAATAGGCAAACAAGCGTTGCGTTCTCATCCAAGAAATCAGACCTCTATGTGTTATCCTCTGCAAGAGAAGAGCCTGAGTGGATTGAATGGCTTATTGCTAATCATCCATTTGAGAAGTTTAATGTAAATTCTCTAATTCTGTTATGCGACTATCAAGCTATAATGCACTGTAGCTCATAACTCACTCTATAATAGTAAGAGGAGTATATTAAGGCTGAAAGAAGCCTAGTTGAACTTTCCCATAGATAAAGTGCAATTGGGACAAGTATGGCTAATGCTCTTGCTAAGAGACTTGAAAGTAATCTAATTATCAAAACTGTGGGGGAAATGGAGTGAAAAGCTATTGAGTCAAAGCTTTAACATCCAAGTTGTTTTGAGATTTAGAATCCAATTAGAGCCATAGAGAAGTTCAAACTGAAGCATCAATTTTAGGCAGTTGGCATGTTTTAGATAATTTGAAAAGTTCTATGTAAATTCTATTAATATATAATTTCATTCCAATTTTGAAGATGCTATATATTTTCATAACTCATTATTCCAAAGAAAGCATGAAAACTTGTCGATGTGTTTCCGATGTTTAGAATGGTTGTTATATCATTCCAATTCTGATGATATAACTCTTTTATGGATTCAGGTTTCATTCCAATTTTGATAATTCAGAATTAACCATAATTGATTTGACTGTTCTATCATTCCAATATGAAGCATAGTATAGTTCTTGTGTAGAAACTATAATAGTTCTTGTTCTTTATTTTATTAAAGAAACTTAATTGTGATGCTTGCGTTACATTTTGCTAAGCTATCGTTGAATTGTACTAAGTTCTTTAGTAGAACCAGATACTTTATGAAATTTGCTAGAATTCTTAGAGATGTGTCTCTTGATATTCTTGTTTTCAATAAGCTAGCAAAGATGGAGGAGTTAAATCTGTCAACATAGATTTCAGAATAATGATTTGCTCAAAATGGAGGAGTAAACATAATGCAGTTTGCAAGAATATAGTTTTGGTTTATTTATCGAAAGAATAAATTTGTCACTTGCTTGATAAAACTTCTGTTGAGTTTAAGACTCTTGTGTTCATGAGCTTAAAACTCATATTTTGTTCTTGAAGTTTATTTGCTTTGGTTGATTTTGAAACTATGACAGTTTCTCTAGTTGGTTTAGTCATTGTGAACTATTCTGTTTTGATATGATCTTTGAACTATTTGATTATTTTGGTTTAGTCCCATTTGAACTATTCGAGTTATAATTGATTTAGTCTGTGAACGATGTTATTTTCGTGAGCCAATGATTTAATGGGGCATTGCCTAATATATTGAGAATATAGAAGGAGATTTGTATAATGTTCTATGGGGCAACATGTGCTTTGCACGTGTTATCTGTTTAATTGTTGGACCGGATTGAGTGGGCATGAAGCCCAGTACCCTAAACTCAGTTCATCTCATATAAAAGCTGGTCTAGAGGTAGTACTCTGTGATATTCCAATACTGATAAGAATGATATAATATCTTAAGCGGTTATGAGATAAACCCTAACCCTAATTACTCATCTTAATCTAACAAGTTCTCCCAACATATTTGTTTTCCCTGGAAAAAGTCACTTTTCCTGTATTGATAAGTTTTAACTTGGGAACCGAAGTTAATTGTAGTTTTGTGTTACTATGATTTTTGTTTTTTGATTTTTGACAAAAGAGGAATAGTTCATTCTTGTGGTTTCGTTATTTCCTGTCAGTGGGACTTCGTTGTGGGTTAGCAAATTTTTATTTTTATTTTTTAAAAAAAAACAAGAAATGTTATCTTTTACTTCTACCGATGTAACAGTATGATTTATAGGAAAACATCCTTATTCCATGGGCATACTTGTTGAAAAATAATCTATGTGGGCTCACATATGTGACTAAATGTATAATTGCTATTCTAAAGTCTAATCCAAATTAAAGTGATCTAATCAAGATTAAGTAATGGGTTAAAAGTATATAATTTAAAGTGTGATATAACACGTGTAGAGACCGTAAAGTAAATTTCTTATTTTGTGATGGGCAAAATTGGAAATCAATAATTATCAATTAGGGTTATGGTCCCCTATATATACGCATTTTCTTATTCCATCTGTAATCCCATCAATAGAAGAATAGAGATGGTCTCTCATAGAAGTGTGTATCATATAGGAAGATCCAAACCCTCTGCGCAATCTCCATCAATGGCTTCAGGTTAGTGCTTCCGCTTTTAATGTACTTCTTCTTTTGATTTAGCAAAGATCAATAGTTCCATGATTTAGGATTTTATATTAAAGCACTTTTGTAACATGATTAAGATCTAGATTCATATAAATATGTTTTAGGTTGTTATTAATATTTTATGCATGTTCTTAAGTGTATATAAAATTTTAACAATTGGTATCAGAGCCAGTCTTTGCTGAATTAATTGAAGAAATTTAGGGTTTTTTGTTTAAAGAATTTTAGGGCTTCTTGTTTAAAGAAACTTAAGAAATTTAGGGTTTCTTTTGATCTTATTTTTCTTGGTATTTGATCTTCCTATTTAAGAAATTCAATTAATGTTTTTAATTGATGAAGTAATTGGATCAATTGCTTCAGATCCAAAAAAAAAGTTTCTAAACGGTAAGCATCGAATTATGGTTTTGGATCTTTTGTTTAAATCCTATTGTCCATTTTTCTTGCCCATCACATCTATGGCTTCAGATAATGTAAGTAGACACACAAATTTTTGATGTGATGTCTTATAAAATTGGTTTATAATGTTGAAATGCATGCATGGAGGGGAGGGTCCCACGGTCATGTGAGGCAGTTTTGCTGCCTTGAAATGTTGATAATCGTGGTTTTAGTTTTTGATAATCAATGGTTTTAGATATGAACCAATCACAATCAGTGGCTTTAGATATGAATCAGTAAGGATATGGTAAGGTGTAATGATCATGTTTTAGTTAAAGAATCATTAGTTAAAGAGTCATTAGTTGAAGATATAATGATTCTGCTTATAAATTTGGATGGAGGTGGGCCCGGTTGGATTTATTTGGATGGATGAGATCCAATTTTCATTCTGATATTCAACTAGGTGGGAATACATATAGTATAATGATAATTTTTGTGAGGTACAACTTTACCCTACACTTCGGTTCTTTGAGTTCAGTAGGATTTAATACTCTGTTGTTCCTTCCTTTTTTTGGTTATATATATATTTTTTGGTTAGGATTTTGATGTTGTTCAATTATCTGTTATGGTTTTAATTAATTTGATATTATCAAATCAGTAGATAGATATGGTTCAGTTATGGTTTTGTTATCTTTTTAAATAGATATTATCTTGACATTACCCATCTACAAATAAAGTAAAATTATGATATTAAGGAAAAGATAAAATTTTGAGAAACAGTTAAATTCAAATTTTGGTTTTGGTTTTGGTTTTTCTTATGAATGTCTAATATTTTGAATAGTTTAATTGAAACAAAATGTTGCCAAAGTGACCTCTTTTGTGTAGATTAATTTATTTAAAATATCAAGATGATTGTGTATTTGTAATTCATGCGTTTATTAACTGACCCAAAGGTAAGTTGATATTTGGCCGAATTTCATACACATCTGTGGTAATAAATATGTGACAATTATAAGGTATTCCATGTGAACAATAAGTCAGTCCAAAGAATGACTTATTATTTGACAGGATTTATTGTCAATATTTGATTACTACAACAAGAGTACCTCTTACAGTTAATGTTACTGTCCAAAGACTTGATATTAACATTGTGCCTGGTATCTTGAGATGGGATTAACCATTATTTGAATTTATTGTTTTATATGGATTCTCATGTGAGCTTATTTTGTTTGTTTAATTTTTGTTCTATATTCAGCTAGTTTATCATCTGCTGCCTCAGTAACTGCTAACATCAATTTTGTTCCCATGCTAATGGGACAAATTTCAAAGATTAGAAAAGGACTATTAAGTATATGGTAAGGAGTATAATAGTTCATTTCACCTGACTTGATTCCCTCTGGGGAGAAGCATTAAAGACAGCAGCTTACATTCTCAATAGAGTACCACCTAAAGCAGCTGCAAAAATACCTTATGAGCTTTGGACAGGTCGAAAGCCTAGTCTAAAACACTTTCACATTTAGGAATGTCCAGCTGACTCCAAAACAGTGAGCAGCTACTTTATTGGTTATTCTGAACAATCTAGGGACTATAAGTTTTATGATCCCACACTTAGGAATATTTTTTAGACAGGAACTGCAATATTTTTTGAGGAAGTTGAGTTTGGGGGAGAAATAAGATTAGGGACATTGCTTTTGAGGAGGAATTGGATTCAAATACAAATCCAATTCCTACTCTCACTTTTGACAATATTCAGGTTCACATACCTATTATTGATCAAGAAGTGAATCCGGAACCTCAACAAGACAATGTTGAACAACCCCCCATTCAAAATAAGATAATTGTTCCAGAAGAACAAACTCAACAACCTCAAGAACCAGTGCCATTAAGGAGATCCACGAGAAAAAGGAGGAATGCTATTCCGGATGATTATATTGTATTTCTCCAAGAACATGAGGATGACAATGGAATGATGGAAGATGATCCAATCACATTTTATCATGCCATGAAAGGTTGCAACTCTCAAAAGTGGATGAATGCCATGAATGTGGAGTATAAGTCTGTGCAAGACAATAAAATTTGGGAACTTGTTTCATTACCAGAAGGTGCAAAACAATTGGTTGTAAATGGATATTTAAAACCAAGAGGAATGCAAATGGTAATGTGGATAGGTATAAGGCATGTCTTGTAGTTAAAGGCTATACTCAGAAAGAAGGCATTGATTTTACAGAGACTTTCTCTCCAGTTTCATCGAAAGACTCATTTAGGACAATTATGGCAATTGTTGCTCATCTTGATCTTGAGCTACATCAGATGGATGTGAAGACGACATTTTTCAATGGCGAAATTGATGAGATAATTTATATGGTGCAACCAGAAAACTTTGTGTCGGAAAATCCAAAGAATATGGTTTGCAAATTGACAAAATCCATCTATGGACTCAAGCAGGTTTTCGTCAATGGTACCACAAGTTTCATCAAGTAATTATCTCATTTGGTTTTGAGATGAATGTAGTTGATGATTGTGTGTATCACAAGTTCAGTGGGAGACATATTGCTTACCACTAATGATATAGATTTATTGCATGAAACTGAAAGGTTTCTGTCCAAACATTTTGAGATGAAGGATCTTGGGGATGCCTCTTTTGTATTAGGAATTCAGATACACCGAGATCGTTCTCGATGTACTCTTGGATTATCACAAAAGAGATATATCGATAAAGTACTCAAAAAGTTTGGCATGCAAGATTGTAGACCAGGGGATACCCCTGTTGTTAAAGAAGACAAATTTAGTCTCAATCAATGTCCTAAAAGTAACCTTGAAATTCATGAAATACAAAAGGTCCCCTATACATCAGCTATTGGGAGTCTAATGTATGCTCAAGTATGTACGCATCCGAATATTGCGTACATTATTGGGATGTTAGGCATGTATTTAAGAAAACCTGGTATGGACCATTGGATCGCAGCCAAGAGGGTCATGAGGTATCTTCAGAAAACAAAAAACTACATGCTCACATATAGGAAATCAGATCATTTGGAGGTCATAAGGTATTCTGATTCTGATTTTACTAAGGTGCCAAGATAGCAAAAGTCTACATCAGGCTATATTTACCTGTTAACTGGAGGAGCTATATCCTGAAAAAGTGCCAAACAAACACTTATAGTTTCTTCCACTATGGCAGTAGAGTATGTAGCATGCAATGAGGCATCAAATTATGGAATATGGCTGTGGAATTTTGTCACTGGGCTGCACATTTTGAAAAATATAGAAAAACCACTCAAGTTATATTGTGACAATAAGTCAGCATTGATGTATTCCAACAACAACAGGAGTTCGACAAAGTCGAAACATATTGACATAAAGTTCCTAGTTGTGAAAGAAAGAGTGCAAAGTGGACAGATGTCCATAGAGCACATTGGGACAAACTCCATAATAGCGGATCCACTCACAAAGGGATTACCACCCAAGGTCTTTTATGAGCATACTGCTCATATGAGTGTTGTATTATTTGAGGATATCATAATTTAATGGGAGTTTGTATTTTATTTGCATTATGTTTGGGTGAGACATTTATACATTTGGTTATTTTCTGATCAGAAATAAAGAATTCAGTTTTCTCACTCATTTGTCATATTTTGGTTCTGACCTCACTTGAGTTTTAAAGAGGACCAGTTGGAAATAGGCATGTGTATAGATCACATTGCATGAAATTTCCATGCTACACATTCACACTTGATCTATGTCATTTGATTATGTCGATATATGTGACCACTGATGAATTTAGTTACGATAAATGTAACGAAAATTGCTTTGATCCTATATTTACATGATTAATGGACGAGATTGTTTGGCTATGCTTTTGGATGATAGCAAAATTTTGAGCTCATAAAGTATGTACATTTATAAGGAGTAACATATGTGGCCCAATTGGGAGATTGTTGGAAAATAATCTATGTGGGCTCACATATGTGACTAAATGTATAATTGCTATTCTAAAGTCTAACCCAAATTAAAGTGATCTAATCAAGATTAAGTAATGGGTTAAAAGTATATAATTTAAAATGTGATATAACACGTGTAGAGACCGTAAAGTAAATTTCTTATTTTGTGATGGACAAAATTGGAAATCAATAATTATCAATTAGAGTTATGGTCCCCTATATATACGCATCTTCTTATTCCATCTGTAATCCCATCAACAGAAGAATAGAGACGGCCTCTCATAAAAGTGCATATCATATAGGAAGATCCAAACCCTCTGTGCAATCTCCATCAATGGCTTCAGGTTAGTGCTTCCGCTTTTAATGTTCTTTTTCTTTTGATTTAGCAAAGATCAATAGTACCATGATTTAGAATTTTACATTAAAGCACTTTTGTAACATGATTAAAATCTAGATTCATATAAACATGTTTTAGGTTGTTATTAATGTTTTATGCATGTTCTTAAGTGTATATAAAATTTCAACAATACCTACAAGTCATATTCCCCAAGAGAAGAGGTAATGAAAATGGCACTGAAATATTCGTGCAAGGGATCGACACTGTCTTTCAGGAAAAATTCAAAGGGATTTCTATGCCCAATTGGGCATATGTTCTTTTTCTTTGTTTTGTGGGGGAAGGTCTAAGTTAACCCTTTTGTTTTAAAGGTGTTCTTTTGCTTTTGCATCTGCTTAAGAATTTTTTAAATTTTTATGCAGATTTTTTTTTATATGCATTTGCATCTGCATATGAATAATGCATGGACACTGACTTTCAGGAAAAAAATACAGTGAGATTTTTTATGACCAATGCTTCAGTGATGTTTTTTTTTAAATTTAGCATAAGAAAAATGATAAAATTCTTAATGCAGTGCTAATTGAGCCTTTTTTTATTGGTGCTGAACGGAGTAACAGCCCAATTGGGCCTGGCCTAGTCAGGCTATTAACAATTATGGGCTTTAGTGCAGGCTAGGATTTTCTCTCAAAGGTCCAAACAATTTTCTTCTCAACCAATCTTCAATCCTTTTGGGCCAAAAGGCCCAAAACTCTTTGTTCCCTTTTTTTTGGGCGATTTTTTCATATATTTATCCCAGGGAAAAGAAGAAAAAAAAAAATCCACTACAATATAATTTGAACATACCAGATGTTATCAAAAGCAAAGAAGAATGTCAGTATTAAAAAATAAAATAAAATAAAATCCTGATCTGGTTTAAACATGCATGAAAATTTAGATTTAAGCGACAATAATAATTTTTAAAAGCTAAACATGCATAAAACTGCTTTCAAATCTTTAGAAAAACTTTTTAAGCTCTCCAAAAGCCATATGAAGTAGAGCCTTAATAATTTAGTAATTTATAACTTTGTACACATTTATAGTTCCATTAGGCGAGCTATTCTTTTTCGAGTAATGCTAGAGCCACTACCAATTTCATTATATTTCTCTTCACTACCTTAGGTGGCACACTCTAATAGGTAGAGGAAGATAGAGTAGGTGGGAGAACTCTCCAATAGGAGTATGCCACCTAAGATAGTGAAGAGAATGGTAGTGAAATTGGTAGTGGCTGAAGCATTACTCTTCTTTTTCCCCCGAGCTGCTTTATGTGGCTTTTTTCTTTCTTTTATTTGAATCATTCCGTAGCTACACACACTCAGTTACTCTCAATAAGATTAATAAATGGGAATCTAACTCTTAGAGGGGGTTAGCGGGCAGAAATTTTGAAACGTTTGATTTCAAAGATAAATCATAATGATTTCACGTTGCATACATTGTTATAGTGACTATTAAATACACTCCTAATATGCGGTACAAATTGCTCAACATAAATTTAGAGTAATTTATATTAATTATTTTATTATTATAGAAGTATAAAAATTATTATGTTTATCACTTTATCATGATTTGACAATCATATTGTTAGAGGTGTGATTTTAAATAAATGATGTGATATAAATGATGTGATGCCATTTATAGTATGGCTGGAATTTTTTTTGACGGGTAAAAGGGAAGATAAGGTCCAACCTCGCATTAGCATATATCTATATAATAAAACACAAAGAAAGCTATCAAAGTGGTTCAACTTCAATCTCCCCAAAATCAAAAGCCCAGATCTAATTTCACAAAACACATTTCCAGACCCTCCAAAAGATTCCGCCAAAAACTCAAATTCAAATCCCCCACCAAAAACTTCTTCTTTATTTATTTAATTATTTCTCTCTCTCTCTCTCTCTCTCTCTGGAAAAATTAAAAAAATAAAAATTTATTTTAAAAAATAAAAAAAATTAAAAACTAAAAAATTAAAAACTTTTAAAATAATTCAAAAAAAAATCAAAAACTTATAAAAATTATATAAAATTATTTTAAAATTTTTAAAAATTTAATAACTTAAAAATTTTAAAAATTTCAAAACAATAAACATTTTTAATTTTTTTTAAAAAAAAATTTAAAATTCTGAAAAATGTCGAAAATTTTAAAAATTTTAAAAATTTTAAAAAAGTTTAAAAAATAAAAAAAATGAAAATTGAAAATTTGAAAATTTGAAAATTTGAAAATCTCAAAGCAAATCCAAATCCAATACCGAACTCCAATCAAGAGGTCGTCGCCGATATCTGATCCGCTGATGATTCCGTATCGGTGACTCCTCTCCACCAAATCGAGCGCAAATATCAAGCGACTCCGTATTGGCGACTCCCCTCCACCGAAAGCCTCTATATGCGATTCGACGACTCTAATTTTATCTCATTAACTGAATTCTCATTCTAATTTTTAATTTTGTGTGTGCAGGGGATTACTCAGTTTTTTACTGACTCGAATTTTATATGTATAAGATCTAAGTTCAGAGGGGTATGATTGTTTTATTTTTGGGTTTAAATTTTTTTAATTTGGTGATTTATTTGATGAGTTTTTTATTGGTTTTGATTTAAGGTGTAGGCAAGTGAGATGGATTATTTGGTGACCTCAATTTGGGTTTCCAAACCATAGCAGGACTTATAAGCTGACCAGCAACCTAAAATAAATTGACAAATATGCAACATTAATTTCTTTACTACATGAGAAAATACTATCGTGAATTGTTCCCTTCACTGGTTATTAGAAACCATAGATAACATAACATATAAGAACTTTTAGTGTATGTTTGGATATATAGGATTGGGATGACTGGAGTTTACCACTGAAGGGTGCAAACTCTTCACTCAAGAAAGACATTTAAAGTGAATTTGTTATTTATCCATTTTGATTTTTTTTGTAAAGGTGTAATGAGGAGACAAAGTGGAGATAAAAGAAATGATTAGCTTGGATTAGAGTTTTGAGAACTTCATGTATATCATTTTGGTTGAAATAATAATAAGAGGTATTTCAAACTGAGTCTTAGACAAACAAATGTTTAGATTATTAGTATTGTAGATATCTTCACACCTGCACTTGCGTTACCATTGTATTTAGACATGCTCATAGTGGTTATGGGAATAGAGTAAGTTCTATAAAACCTATATGATAATGTCCTTGCATAACTATTACAAGCATCTAAAAGTGATGCTGAAGTTAAAAAAACTTTATGCAGTGTTTCTAATAAACTATATGCATTCCAGGTAAGTTCAAGCTAATGATCAAGAAGGCGATGGTTGAGCTTAAATGTAGATATACTGCTTCCTCATATAATATGTTTGCTACTTCAATTAATTTGTTGGACCTTCAAAACTATTTTATATAATCAAACCAAGTGCACCTTTCCGAAGACGTGCCGTAGGCACGTGTCAACGAGCAAACTTAGTTTATAAATAAAAGAGTTAGGGTTACATAATAATAGAGAGTATAGTTGAAATTTAAAGTCGAGGCAAGTAAGATTCAATAACTTATCGTACTTGTAAAATCATGTTTGACTAACACCCTGTTGAAATGTAGTAAGTACTAATATGTATATTCTGTTTCCTAATCTATAGGAAACAAACTTTCCAAATCTATCACCCCTCAATCTTCGCTCAATCTCCTTTATTCTCTTCCAAGAATGTAATCCTTATATATAGAGGTACATTGTAAAGAATAAAGAATAAGAAGAATAATAATGAGTTTCTCCCAAATCTGTTTTCAATATGGTATCAGAGCCTAACAACATCTAGGCTAGTTGAAGAAGAAGAAGAGACAGAGGCAGTCGGATCTGATGCCTCCATCCAGATTCGATCCCGACCAAACCCCGATCCCCAAACCTCCTCGTCGACCCGATCCTAGTCGACCCCGATCCCTCAGCCCCGTCATCCTCTTCCGTCTCCGATCAACCTCAACACCCCCAGCCTTTCCCCGTTCTCCAGTGACCCCCCTGTCCTCCTCCTTTCCTGTCGCGTCGACATCCGGCGATGCCACCCCGAGCGCCGCCGTCGCCGAGATCCCCGCCACCATCTCGTCAATCCACCTCCGCTGCTCTCCCCTTTCGTCGACGCCAGACCCAAACCCCAGTGCTCCTCCCTTTCCTGCTCGACCTCGCCGCCGTTCACCTCCAGTCCCGTCGTCGACCTCCAATCGGCCACTGCCAGCCGCCAACGATGTCATGCCACCATCGGTCGAGCCACCCGTGCTGTGATTGCTTCTCTCTTCACTGTTGTTGCCGCTATCTTTTATTGTACAGTTGCTGTTTGGTGGTTGGGATTCGATGTGTGTGTTTGCTGTTCGGGTAGGGAGCTGTGGAGTTTGTGTTTGCTGTTTTGTGAAGAAGGGGAGGGATTGATCCAGTGTTGGATTGTTGCTGTTTTGTTGTTTGTTGAAGACTTGAAGCTGTTCTTGGCCAAGTTGTGTCGTTTGCTATTGGTTGCTGAAGATCAGATCTGTTGTTTTCTTGTGCCGCTACTATGGGACAAACTGATGGAGCTGAGAAGAGTATTAGACTCGTTTCTACTCTAGTTACAGCTGCAGGTAATAATGGTAAGGTATTTAATATTTCTGCCTCTGTTATGAATAATGCATGGATAATTAATTCGGGTGCTACCGATCATATGACTTTTGATTCTAGACAAGTTCAAAATTTTCAACCATCCACCAAATCAACTGTGTGCACCGTCAATGGTGATCATGCCACTATTACTGGCGAGGGTACCATACATCTCACAAACAACCTAACCTTAGATACTATCCTAGTTGTGCCATCCTTGAATTTTAACCTATTATCTGTTACTCAAATAACTACTGCCTTGCATTGTATTGCAGTCTTTTGGCCTTCACATTGTGTGTTTAAGGATATTCAGGCTCGCAAGACGATTTGTTATGGGGTTAGACACGGGAAACACTATTATCTGGATTTAGAATCTGAATGTTCGAGCAAGTTGACTCAAGCTTTAAGTATGGAAGGATCCGAATATGAGAAGAAAAAATCAGATATTTGGCTATGGCGTCAACGTCTAGGGCATGCTTCTTTTGGTTATTTGAAGAAATTATTTTCAATTTTATTTTTGAAGTTGGATATTTCTACCTTTCGGTGTGATGTGTGTGAACTCGCAAAAGGTCACCGTATCTCTTTTCCTCTAAGTCCAAGTAGAAGCTCCCTTCCTTTTATGATTATTCATTTTGATGTTTGGGGTCCATCCAAAACCACTATATTTGGAGAAGCCAAATGGTTTGTAATATTTATTGATGACTATACTCGAATGACCTGGATTTATTTGATGAAGTCGAAAAGTGAAGTTAGTGGCTAATTTCAGAAATTTCACAAGCATGTTATGATTCAGTATAAATCACAGATTTAAGTTCTTAGGAGTGATAATGACAGAGAATACTTGAGTTCGAATCTGCAACAATATTTGGAGGAACACGGAATTGTTCACCAAACTACATGCTCATATACACCTCAACAGAATGAGGTTGCAGAAAGAAGAAATAGACACTTGCTCGAGGTAGTCCGTGCTTCTCTCATCAATGAAAATATGCCACTCATCTATTGGGGGAAAGCCCTTGCTTCTGCTGCATACCTAATCAACCGAGTTCCCTCTAGTATCCTAAACTTCCTCACACCATTTCAAACATTAACTGAAGCCGTGAATGCACCAAAAGTCGTCAACTTGCCATCTCGTGTGTTGCATTTGTTCATCTTTATCAACATGAATGTAATAAGTTAACTCCTCAAGCTGTCCGCTGTGTTTTCGTGGGATATGCACAGGATAAGAAAGGGTATCAGTGCTATCACCCACCAACTCAAATGATGTTTGTGACTATGGATGTTGTGTTTCATAAAGATGAGATGTATTTTTCTTCTTCTACGACTGAACTTTAGGGGGAGTACCGAAGTGAAGTTCAGACTCTTGGGTATGATGAAGGGGTTAGTAAAGTTTAGACTCTTGGGTATGATGAAGTGATTACCAGCTAGAACGAACAACTAGATACAAATAATGGCGAACACTTGAATGAAGACCTAGCAAGGGAGGAAGACCCTCATGAAGAAGTGAAACCAAGGAAAGAAGACCCTCTTGAAGAAGGCCTTCTTGAAGAATTGCAACTAGTACTGAATTTCAGTGAGAGTGAACCGTCAGAACCCCAAAACCAACCGTCATCGTTGTCCGAAGCTCCTAGAAGAGAACTCTCGCACCGTACTAGTAGAGGTATTCCAAAACCCACTTATGAACCTGATCCCACTAGTAATGTCAAATATGTCATAAGTAATTATGTATCCACTCACCACTTGTCAGAATCAAATATATCATTTGTAAATCAATTATCTACTGTATCAATTCCTAATAGTGTGCAGGAAGTTCTTACTGATCTAAGGTGAAAAGCAGCTATGGATGAGGAGATGAAGTCCTTGAAAAAAAAATAAGACTTGGGAGATAGTCGAGCTGCCAGTAGGAAGAAAGCCAGTTGGATGCAGATAGATTTATACGGTGAAGTATATGTCTGATGGTTCAATAGAGCGATACAAAGCAAGACTGGTTGTTAAAGGATACACTCTGTAACACCCCGCAAAATTGAAATTTACAATTTTGCCCCTAGGTGTTACGCACGTATATTTTGTAATGTGTTTCACTACATATTTTGGATTCGTAATATTTATACATTTTCCGTATTGATTTCAGTCAACTAAAATATAATATTTCAATCCCTGGGATTTACGTGCTTTTTACGTGTTTTGATGCACGTGTTTCCACCACTACGTATAATATTTTCTATAGGTTTAAATTATTTATTTTTATGTATTTAAATATATTTTATAAAACGAAAATTTATTTTTTTCCCTTGTTTTGATTAAAATGCATTTTTCGACTTTCTGCACGTATAATGCACGTGCTTTCTATGAGTAGTGATTTCATCATGAAATATATATAAATTAGTAAATATAATTTTGGTTATATTGTTTTCGATTATATTTAATAATTTTTATCAATAAAATTAATTTTTCGCATTTTGATATTTTATGTGCGATGCACGTGTTTCCTACGCACGTAGTAATTACGTCATAGAATGTATAAATTAATAAATAATTTTTCTTATATTGTATTTAACATTTTTTTTCGTTGATAAAGTCAATTTTCGTATTCCGATATTTTACGTGCGATGCACGTGTTTCGGTACGCGCGTTTGATCGTATTCGTTTTCAAGATAAATTTTTGGAGTGTTTGTTTTTATTTTATTTATGCATAATATATTCTTGATTTGGGTAAACTATCATATATGAATGATATGGTATTGGCTGATGGTGTATTTGGTTAAGTAAAATGGTGTAAATGGTTTAATAGGACTTATTTGGTAAATGAATGGTTATGGAATGGTGGGGGTCCCACCCGTGAAGAAGCCACACAGCAAAAGACCTTGCTGTGCTTGACTTAGTCAAAGCCACAAGTGGATGTGGCATTTGACATGGGGTCCCACGTTGGTTAAGAAGCAGCAAAAGCATTTCTGCTTGCTTGTTGGGCTCATGGGTACACGTGCATATGCACATTTGTGCATTGGCCGGTTGGGGATTTGAAGGGTTGACCGGGATTGAGTGAGTGGGAGGTTTTGAATTGAATATGAGAGTGAATGAGAGTTAGTGTGAGAGAAGTGGGGAGGTGAAGAGATGGGAGTTTTAGGAGTTGAGAAATGAAAAGATGGATAATTAAAAAGAGAATTAAAATTAGAAGTTATTAGGTGGGAGATTTTGCAATATAGTCCCTAGCATTATCCTATAAATAGCAACTCATTTCTCATTCTTTTTCACACCAAAAATAAAATAAATAAGAGAAAGAGAAGAATAAAAGAAAGAGAGAAAAGAGTTTGTACTTGGTGGCCATTGCTAGGAGGAGAAGATCTAGGAGAACATTGGATCTAGAAGTGGGCCGGTGCTCTTTCCTTCATTAGTCAAGTTTCAATTGAGGTGGGTGACCCCATACTTTCTAATTTAGAATAATGCATGCTAAGTAATAAATAATGAGTAGTATGGAATTTCTTATATGATTTATACTATGGTATGAGTTGAGAATGATAAGTAGTTCATGTATGATTAATAAATTAAATCATGTTAGGGATTAATGAGAAAAAGGAATTGATTGATTATTTATCATACATTAGCATGCTATTTAATGAATAGTATAAGTTTAATATGATAATTAGAAAATAAATTCATGCTTTTGTGTATGTTAAATTGTAGAAATATTATTATTGATTAAGAAACAAAACATTGTCATGTTGCTTAGAAATGAGAACAAAAAGTAAGGAGAAACTTTCATTAGCTTGTTAATGTGCAAATGTAGAAACTAGTAATTATGAGATTATTGGAAGAGATTTCATTATGGTTAAAAAGAAAATTTTCTTTTAGTAAAGTGGATGGTTTCTTACTTTCTAGTTGTAGAAATACCATGCTAGAAATTATAAATTAGTTTTGTGAAAATTCATATAGAATTTTGGAAAGAATTATTGTATTGGTAATAATTATCCATAACAAATGTTTTTAATAAATTTATTAGCATAAGGGCTAATATTATAATTATATTAAACATGGTACATCATTTACGATATGCAATAATTTAGTTTAAATTCCGGGATGTTCATGTTTATTTAGTACTTTGCAATATGGTTCATAATTATTTTAACATATGGGTACATATACATTATTTCAAACCAATTGATACCTTCAGGAATATTATATTATAAGCATGTATATGATTATAATAACTAGTATCATACACGTGCACACGTGCACGGGGGGATAATGGAAGGGATAATGAAAAGGGTAAAAAGAAAATAATTTCCGAAACTGATCCACCGTGGAAAATATTTACCCGACTGGTCCACTTTTGAAAATATTTACCAAAGTTAGTCCACAACTGGTTCACTTTCGAAAATATTTGGCCTATGTACCCAAGCAAACTGTAGCAAACTAGTTGTTCGGCTACTTGTGCATTGTATAATGTAGTCTTCATATTTACTACAAGGTTTATATGTTTTAAGAAGAAATGTAAAGTATTACTTTCGTGAAGTGATTTTCTTGAAGAGAATTTTACTCTTATTTGTTCGAAAAATATTCTAAGTAAAGTGAGACATTATAATGGCTTGATTTTATTATGAAATCTCATGTGATAGAATTGTGTTCTTAAAAGAAATCATTCCTTTGCTTATAAAGAATGTGAACGGATGACTAGATAATGAATAATGATGAGACTATGATTACTTGTGATTAAGTTGAAAGAAGAAATTATATAAGTTTAAGACATGATTACTAAAGGGTATGTGTACCCATGTTTCTTGTACATGAAAGATTATGATTAAGAATTAGTAAGACTTCGGTTACCGGTAATTTTGAAAGAAAGAATTGATATGATTTTGAGATAATGCCGTCGGGCGATCTCGTATTTTGTGAATAAATCCGGTATGAGGTAAAACTGATTCTAGGGTGATAACATATTCATGTCTTGAACTAAAAATAATTAGGCACTTAAGTGAAGATGTAATAAACTTGTGCAAACGTAAATGGGTGCTTCTATATAGTCGGCGGTGGATCTCCGTGGCTATAGACCCAGTTGGTGGACTGTGCTTGCTCCGTAGGAGATGGACTGTATTTTATCCAAGACTTAGGGTAGTCGGCGGATGTTTACCATACTCCAAAGAATATGTATATACCGGGGCTGGAGGGGCATTTACGGAATTATTCTCACGATATAATAGCCAGGGAGGCTGGGATCCGTTATTTTAGCCAGGGAGGCTGAGATCCGTATCTGTGAAATAACTCTAAAACTTGTTTTATTACTGGGTAGTCTTATGGCGAGGGATCGAACCCTTCAATGTGGAGTACGTAGGCGCTTGCCCTCAGACCTATGTAGTATGGGATGCATAGAATCTGAACAAGTGTGCATTAGTGTCATCCTAGTATAGAAATGTGTGCATTAGGCATTAAGGCATGACATACACTTATGTTTAGAATAATCACCTTTGACACTTTACTTGTTCATTCAATCCTTTTTTTTGTGATTTGTTAAAGTATGAGATCATTATACTATTCCCAGCATAGAGAGGATAGCCGTGTATAACATTTCGTCAGTTCTAAGTAACTGACGTGCCCACAGATTGACATGCAGGTAATGGACTATTCATGGAGTTATAAAGTGGATATGCTGTTGCTGTTTAGAAGTTAAAGATGTTGCAAATGATGTTAAAGTTATACTAGTTGTTTTTCATTGATTGTAATCTTTTAGTCTTCCGCTGTGTAAAAACCAAGTGTAAAGGAACTCTGATGTATTGTGAATGAAAAGTTTTAATTTCCTTGTAAAATTGTACGAAGTGAAGTAAAGATCCTGTGAAATCTCGAATTTATCCTTATTTAAAATTCGGGGTGTTACACACTCAAACGTATGGAATTGATTATGAAGATACATTCGCACCTGTGGCAAAATTCAATACTGTTCGAGTCCTACTGTCACTTGCTGCAAATCTTGACTGCCGTTGGAGCAATTTGATATGAAGAATGCATTTTTGAATGAGGAATTGACAGAAGAGGTTTATATGGATCTTCCATCAGGGTCGAACAGACCAGTCCAACACAACAATAAAGTATGTCGTTTGAATAAAGCATTGTATGAACTTAAGCAGTCGCCAATAGCTTGTTTTGGGTGATTTACAAAATCAATGAGGACATTTAGATACTATCAGAGTAATTCAAATCATACTCTATTCCTAAAAAGGAAAGAAGGTAAAATTACTGATCTCATTATTTATGTGGATGATATGATAGTAACTAGTGATGATCCCGAGGAGAGGAAGGCATTAAAGAATTACTTGTCACAAGAGTTCGAAATGAAAGATCTTGGCTTTTTGAGATACTTCCTTAGTATTGAAGTTTCTCGCTTAAGAAAGGAGATATTTTTATATCAAAGAAAGTATGTTCTTGATTTATTAAAGGAGACTGGAATGTCTGCTTGTCAGCCGATTAGTACACCGTTAGAAGAAGGACTGAAACTGTGCAACGAAGCCGATCATGTACCTTGTGATAAGAAAAGATATCAGAGATTGGTTGGATGGCTGATGTATCTTGCACATACACGGCCAGATTTGTCATATACTTTAAGTATTGTAAGTCAGTTTATGCATGCACATCGGGAACAACATATGGATACGGTGATGAGAATTATGAGCTATATTAAGTCTGCTCTAGGAAAAATGGTCTTATTTGCGAAACATGGTCACTTGAAGGTTGAGGCATATACTGATGCTGATTGGGCATAATCTATAATTGATAGGTGCTCCACTTCAGGATACTTCACCTTTATTGGAGAAAATTTAGTTACATGGAGGAGCAAGAAGCAAAATGTTGTTGCGCGCATTAGTGCAGAGGCTGAGTATCGCGGAGTAACTTTATATATAGCGGAAGCTTTATAGCTGAAACTCTTATTGCAGGACTTAAGCTGTGGTCTGAATGAACCTATGATGGTGTATTGCGACAGTCAAGCAGCATGTGATATTGCCGTCAATCCAGTTCAACATGATAGGACGAAACATGTAGAGGTGGATAGATTCTTCATCAAGGAGAAATTGATGAGAAAGTCATTGAGATATCTAAAGTGAAGTCAAAAGATCAACTCGCAGATATCCTGACCAAGGCAGTATCGAGTCGGCTCTTCTTGAAATTTGTTGACAAGTTAGGCATATTAAATGTGAGACCCCGTATTATAGTATAATATACTAGTATGGTATATATATATATATATATATATATATATATATATATATATATATATATATATATATACTAGTAGAAAAGAAAAAGAAGGAATTAGTGACGTGGAGAAAAGAAAGGAAAGAAAGTGAGTTGGCATTAAATGATGGCCTATAGATGATCCTATGGGATTGGATAGTGTGATGAGCCTATGGGATTTCCTATGGGGTTAAGGAAGGAAGGATTAAATGAGTGGGGTAGGAATTGACCGGTTGACTATGGGATTCGAAGTCCCATACTGGATGGGATAAAGGAAGAATATAAGTGTATATTAGGAAAATGCCAATGATTAGGGTACCAAATAGTTAACCACCCTTTTGAGGTAGCCTGTGGTGGGCGTGGCTAGAATTTAGTTAATTGTGTGCGTACGGGCTGAGTGCGGGGCGTTACAGATGGTATCAGAGCCAACTTTCGACATCGAATGTAGGACTTGTATATAGAAAATGCTGGGACGCAATATATGTGTATGAGATGCGTAAGACCCTGGGAGAGCAGCGATTAGGAGATAAGTCTACATTCGACTAGAAAGGCGATCCTGTACTAGATTGCACGTCCCGTATTCAGCGAGGACGCTGAATTTTTAAGAGGGGGTGAATGTGAGATCCTGTATTATAGTATAATATACTAGTATGGTATATATATATATATAGTATATATATACTAGTAGAAAAGAAAAAGAAGGAATTAGTGAAGTGGAGAAAAGAAAGGAAAGAAAGTGAGTTGGCATTAAATGATGGCCTATAGATGATCCTATGGAATTGGATAGTGTGATGAGCCTATGGGATTTCCTATGGGGCTAAGGAAGGAAGGAATTGACCGGTTGACTATGGGATTCAAAGTCCCATACCGGATGGGATAAAGGAAGAATATAAGTGTATATTAGGAAAATGCCAATGATTAGGGTACCAAATGGTTAACCACCCTTTTGAGACAGCCTGTGGTGGGCGGGACTAGAATTTAGTTAATTGTGTGCGTATGAGCTGAGTGCGGGGCGTTACATTAAATATCTGTGCACCAACTTGAGGGAAGTGTTAAAATGTAGTAAGTACTAATATGTATATTCTGTTTTCTAATCTATAGGAAACAGATTTCCCAAATCTCTCACCCCTCAATCTTCTCTCATTCTCCTTTCTTCTTCTCTTAGAGGTATATTGTAAAGAATAAAGAATAAGAGTAATAATAATGATTTTCTCCCAAATCTGTTTTCAACACACCCGACTTTAAAATCGTATTTTGAAATTATTCCCCACTAACACCTAACTTTGAAAATATCACGATTCTCAATGTATGATTTCAAAATCTTCTCAAACTAACACTCCCTTACTCGCTAGCAAAGAGTGCACTAGACTCTAACAGTCAAAGCAAGCTACTGGTTAAATGTTACCTTTTTTTTGGGGGGGGGGGGGGGGGGTTGAATAAACCTCCTCTATTTTTTTGGTGAATAGTTAAATGTTACCATTAACTGAGTGATGAAAGTTAGAGCCGATAATACGGTAATTTTCAGTCATATTCTTGTCGGCTTACACCCAAACAAAACTAATGAAGTCAGATTTCCGAAAATTCTTTGCCAATAAATAGACATTTTGTGTCCCTTCACAAGTAAGAAATACTGTCATTTGTATTGTAGTAAACAATTATAATTTTTCTTTTTGAGGATAAACCAATTATAATGATTGTATATTGTATATCATATAAATTTTTGGTATATTATGCTTTATAGTATGCTATCAAAAAAAAATGCTTGATAGTATGCTATCAGTGAGTATCTCTAATTATTCTAATTGTGAAGTAGATTGTGAAGCAACCCATTTTATAACATTAACAATCCCAACTGGATTTTTGGCTTATCCTATGGCTATGACATTGTTTTTTTTTTAAGGAAAAGGTGGAATAATGGCTATGACATTGTTGTCAAATAGGATTTTCTCTTTCATTAATCTTTATATAATCTCCATAAAAAATCATATATAGGTAATCACGCATGGTTCGAGTTAAATCAGTTGTTTGATTTTTTGTGTAGCTGTATTGCTTTTTCGTTATTATCATTTTACGAAATTAAAATTATATATTGTAGTTTTTGGTTAAAATAGAAAAAAAACTAATTTTCTAACCTGATGAAATTTTTTGGACTCAAAACTGGTAAACAACACTATATATATATCATTAGTAAAAAATAGCGGATTAAGAGTCCTGAAACATGTTTTGTGGTTATGTAATTGATGTTATATTCTCCTAGTTTTTTCCTGCCTAAGAGCATCTACAGTCGTTTTCTATATCTGCCATTTTGCCATATTATAGCAAACGATGCGCTGCAATCGTTTCTCATTTTGCCATTTTTTGGCAAACGTTCTATTCTCATTTCTCAAATATGAGAAACGAAATGAACTTTCTCAAATTATAAAGGACGGGGTATGATACCCCGTTTCTCCGATTTAATAATTTTTTAATCGATTGAGACGGAAGATCATATCCCGTCTCAATAATTTTCATTTTTTTTAAAAAAAATAGGTCGGACGGGGATACATACCCCGGACGGGGTATGATACCCCGTCTCTATCCATTAAAAAATATTTTTTTTAATAATTCCCTGAGTATAGTGGGTAAATAACCCACTTTTCAAAAATATTTAGCCAAATACTCCTCTTCCAAAACTATTTAGCCAACTACCTCTTTAATTAAATAACCAAAAAGCAAAATTTTATATAAAACCCCACTCGAGAAATTATAAACTATAATACACCTTAACCTTAGAAAAGCTGGATAATTCACAAAAAATAGAGAAACTTAAATTAAAATTTTTTTCAAAATTCAAGATTAGATACGTTGATAAAAGATTAGTGGAAAATAAGCATATTGCCAGTAAAGAAATATCAGAATACCTATTACTAACAATAAAAATAACTAATCAACTGCCTAAAGAGATACAAAAACAAATAGCATACAAAGTACTAGATTACAGAAACGAAGAAGCAAGTTGGTATTACCAACACTTACTAGCAGACAAAATAGTAGGACATGGAGCCAAAAATTTATTTTAACATACAAGACTTGGAAGAAGATTACAACGATCCTGAAATGTTTATTGATATAAGAAAAGATTTAAGAATCAGAAATAAAAATATAAAAGAATTAGGAAGATATATGACAAACTACCCAGAAGAAGAATTGGGCATAACAGAAGAAGATATGAAAGAACTAGAAGCCATAACAAAGCTTAATATAAATATCTTGAAAATAGAAGATTTAATGGCAAATCCTAATTCAGAGGAAGTGCAAGAAGCCTTGAAAAATCTAGATATAACAAACGAAGAAATAAAAATGGACCAAGAAAAAATTATTGAAAAACCTTCAGAAATTCCAAGTAACATGTATGAAATCTTAAGACCACTACCCAGCAGAAAACCATACCAATTACCATGGAAATGGCAAAATACAAAAAGAAGAATGCAAATAGGAAAAGCTAAAGAAAAAGAAACACCAAAATATGAACCAACAGAACACTTCGAAAAAGGAATAGCAGGAAATGGAGAATAGTAGATTGCGTAAAAGACGTAGATAGAACAATTGAAAAATAGGTAAAAGCATCACTAATAGTAGGATTTAGGCAAAACCTTAACGGGAATGCATTTGAGAAATTTATAGAAGCCACCTTTATGGGAGTAGTAGCAAAATGGTGGAATGGACTAGAGGAAGAAGAGAGAAATATTATAAGAAAATCAAGACCAATTGATGATAGAGGAACTGAAGAAAGCTCAGCACAACGAACCTTAGGTTTAAAAGAAATAATTACAAATTACGAAAAAGCAATAAGAACCGAATTCAGTGTATACGATAAAGGAGAAAAACATACTATATATAAAAGAATCAAGCAAGATGGAGACTAAGTAACTTAGAAATATGCGACATGTGCCATTTTGACAACTATGCTTGTGAATTCCGATAATATTATCAAGATAGTTATTATACAAAAGAAGAACGGAGTCCGATTTTAGACTCATTCTTCCTAAAATTACCTGATCCATAGAGCATAAACATATATAGTGCATACATAAATGAGAAAGTGAAACCTGAAGTAGACACTTTAGGGTATAGAACGCAATTTGTAAAAGACTATAGGGACAAAGTATGCCAAAAGGCCAGGGCAACAATGAAATATTACAGAACATATAAACAAAGAATTTGCTGTGAAGATGCAAGACCGAACCATTGGGGATGCAATAATAACTATAGATACAATAACTATAAATACACAAAGAAGAATAATCACAAATTCCCAAAATATCAACCAAAATATAGGAAAACTTTTAAGAGATATAGAAAACCTTTTAAAAAATACTTTAGAAAAATGAATAAAAATAAAAATAGACAATATACGAAAAATCCAAAAAATGTAATTATTACATATGTGGGGAGGTAGGACATATATCACCAAATTGTCCTAAAAGAATGAAAAAAGAAAATGTAAAATACGTAGAAAAAATTGAAGAAATGAATAACATAAATTACGAACCCATAGAATATGATGAAGAATGGTCAGAAATAAGTGAAGATGAAGAAATAATGGTAATAGAAGAAGATAGTGGAAGTAGTGAAGGTGAAACAGAAGAATGTGAAATATACATGTTGACTGATCTGACAGAAATAGGAGAACCCTCCGAAAGAGAAGAAAACAATGAAGAATTAAGAGAAAGAATGTGCTTTGACATACAAAAGTACGATAAAATAAGAGAGACCAAATTAGATATAAATCCAAAAGAAATCTTTAAACTACCAATATTTGAAAGGAAGAAAAGCACCATAGTAATAGCCAGGAATAATGAACAACCTATAGACATTGAAGCACAAGGCAAAACCATAATCCCATTAATAACAGAAAGAATAATAAGACAAGAGATGGAAAAGATAAACGAAAAAACCAGAAAAACATTAAGACACATACATTTAGGAGCTGTACAAATAATAATAAAAGCCTATTTTAAGGAAGGAATAAATACACCCCTCCAAATATATCTAATGGATGATAGGATAATATCAAGTACACAAGACGCCTTAATAGGAATAGTGCAAGGAAACCTAATGTACCAAAAGATAAAGTTCACAATAAAACCTAATTTCTCTATAAGCATGACAGAAGAAAATAAAGATAAAAGTCTAGTCATGTATCATAAGTTATCAGGTATAGAAATGATAGAAAAAAGCAAGTTATGAGCATACAAATAAGAAATATTTACGCTTTCACTAGTAAGCACGAAGTAAAGAATAGAAATACAGACAATTTTAAAATAGAGCCGCTATTCAGCGAAATCATAAGATACAAACCAGCTAGAGAAAACCCTGAAATAACCATAACAAATTATATAGAATTCGACTTTAATAAAGCAAAAGAAACCGAAAAAGGAAAAGCACCACAAATAATGTTCGGAAAGAGGTCACTATCAATAAGAAATAAATAACAAGCATTAGAACTAATACCAATAATAAATACATTAGAACACCAAAATAATAACCAATTTAAAATAGAAATAGAATATTATGACAACGGAAAATGGAATAAACAAATAGCCTTAGTTGACACAGGAGCTACAAATTCACATATTAAACAAACAAATATAAAAATTACTGAATTGATAACATTAGATAACCCATATTATTACTTAGATTATTACAATAATAGACATCCAATTATACATAAAATCATACTATCACTAAGGATAAATGGTAGAAAGGAAATGTTGTTACACTTACATGTAGACCCAGAACAACATGTTAATGATATGTTATTAGGAACTGACTTCCTTACATCAGTACAACCTTACTCAATTCAAGAAGAAAAAATTATAATAACAGTAAACAATGAAAGCATGGTAATAAATAGGATATCGGACAAATGAATCCATTAAGGACAACAAAAAACACATTATATATACTAACAGAATTTGTTTACGAAGGTTACAAAGCAAGAAATTATCACATTCTATTAGACATCGGAGCAGGTACTAGTTTATGCCGCGAAAATATACTACCAAAATGGAAACAAGATGGTTTTAATAAAAAAGCCATAACCGGAATAACTGGACAAACAATCATAATGGACAAATATCAACAAAATGTTAGTGTACAAATAGGAAGTTACATACTAAAAATACCCATAGTATACCAGTTTGACGATATGAATAATGACGTACTCTTAGGAAATGACTTTTTCCAACAATACTATCCCATAACTATATCACATAAATCAATTGTATTTACAACACCTTGCGGACACCAAGCAATAGCAATTAGAATAACACAACCATATTCCAGAACTGACCTACCACACATCAGAGTTTCTTCAACCCAGCGTGGTGAATATCAATACTTACCAAATAAAACTAGAATACAACAAGTTCAAATAACTACTACAAAAGAAATTTTACAAAAACAATTAGAAGATCTGTGCGGGGAAGATCCCTTGGCAAAATGGAACTTAAGTAAACCTACGGCGCATATAAAGTTAATAGATAAAAACAAAATAATTAAAATTAGACCAATAAGACATACTCCAACAGACCTAGAAGAATTCAAAATACACATAAAAGAATTAGTGGAAAATAATTATATAAGGAAATCACAAAGTCCTCATTCATCACCAGCATTCATAGTAAAAAAATATCCAGAAGAAAAAAGAGGTAAATCTTGAATGGTAGTAAATTACAAGGACTTAAATAAAAATACTAAGAGATTTGGATATCCACTACCAGATATGCAAATACTACTTAACACAGTAAGAACAGAAAAATATATTCAAAATTTGACTGCAAATCAGGATTTTATCATGTAAAATTAACAGAAGATTCAAAACCTTTAACGGCATTTAGCACACCTCAAGGATTTTATGAATGGAATGTATTACCATTCGGTTATAAAAATAGCCCAGGAATATTTCAAGAATATATGGATAAAATTTTTGAAAGATACAACAATTTCATATTAGTATATGTAGATGATATTCTAATATGGTCAGAAAATGAAGAACAACATAAAGAACATCTACTAAAATTCATAGAAATAGTGAACGATGCAGGCATTATACTATCAAAAAAGAAGATGGAATTATTCAAAACTGAGATAGAATTCTTAGGAACAAAATTATCACATGAAGGAATAGAATTACAACCACATATAGCAGAAAAAATAAAGACTTTTCCTAATGTTTTGAAAGAAAAAAGAGAAGTGCAAGCTATAATAGGATTACTAAATCAAACAAGAGGTTACATACCAAATTTATCAGCAAAAACAAATTGGTTGCAACAAAAACTCAAAAAGTCTAAGAAATGGGAATGGACCCCGGAGGATGAAGAGAAACTTAAAATATTAAAACAACAAACTTCAGAATTACCAAAGCTAAGACTACCGGTTAAAGAATGTTCTTGGATAACAGAAACTGATGCATGTGAAACTAATTGGGGAGCGGTATTGAAATTCATTGAAATAGGAGAAAGTGAAGAAAAATTAGCTAGATATACTAGTGGTTCTTTCACACAAACCCAACAAAATTACCACATAAACGAAAAAGAACTACTAGCAATCTTAAAAGCTATAAAAAAGTTTGAATTATTCATAATACATACAAAATTTACGGTAAGAACAGATAATACACAAGCAAAAAGTTGGATCAATAAAATAATAGAGCCAACCATAGCAAATAAAAGATTGATTAGATGGCAGATGGAGTTAGCACATTACGATTTCTTAATAGAAAACATAAAAGGAAAATTTAATATTTTAGCCGATTTCTTATCAAGAAATTAACTATTTTCACTTGCTGCAGAATGGAAACCCGAGTTCAGCAAATAGAACAAAATATAGTCTACCTAAGGAGACAGCAGAGCAATTAAAAGGAGCATTTAACCAGTTACAACTACAAATATGTGGACTCCAGAGTCTGTTCTATCAGCATATAAGCCAGCATGTAACCACAGAAAATATGGCGGATGAAAAATGAGTGAGATAGGTGAGCCTTCTCAGTCAACAAAAGAAGAAGCAATTACATCTTCAAATAAAACCACATACAAGGAGACACTTCTTACTGAGAAAGATCGTATCAAAGTATCAAAGAAAATATTATTTTTACAATATATTCAGAAGCTATGCCAAGTAACTGAAGTAAACCAATTCATCAGAACCATATCTCAGCAGCACATGAACAAGGCCATTATCCTACCAGGAGCTAATCCGAGAACAACTAGGGCACTATTCGAAAGAGGACTTATTCATTGTATTTACCCATCCAGTGAATGTGAAGAACTAATCCACCTACCAAGAGAAATTTACAAGGCAGCTAAAAGTTATTTTGGGCTCACGAAGGCCTCAAAAATATATGTTAGAATGTATTCAGCCATCCCAGAGTATCTAAATGAGGAGGAAGAATTCCCAGCGGAACATGTTATAAAAATAGGGATGACCACCCAAATAATCTATGGAGCATCAAACATTGTACCATTTAAAGCTGAAGAATTTGAGAAACTAATCCCAGAAAGAAGAGCAATGGGCTTTAGGAACATGTACTGTGAATTAAAGACATAAAACAAAGAGATAGCAATATATGGATCTATGACAGCCCAGATCCAGATAAGATAATAATGTACAGTATAGTAAAAATCAAACAGCCACAAGATAAACATGAGCTGTCTGACAGCTGGTACCAGATACTATCTACTAGAGCAATGACAATGACAGCAGAGACAGCTGTACATTACTGTAGCCTGATGAAGATGGAACACCAACATAAATGTGCAGCATGTGAAAATGTCTGCCAAGAGGAATCTCTTTTCCTGGAATAGGTCGAAAATGTAATCAGAGCATTTATTGTAACATGACGTAAACACTGATGTAAGAAAAGCAATAATTGTATCTGTGATGTAAGCAATGATGTAAGGAGGATAATAATTGTATCTGGTGTAAAGTCATCCCTTCGTCTATAAAAGGGAAGGCAGGGTAAGGGAGAGGGCAGATGATTTTGGGAGAAAAAAATTCCTCATAATCTTAGTGAGTCTGTTTGTAACAAGCTTGGAGTAAATAAAATATCTTTTATGAGTTCATCTATCAGCCTCCGTAGAAAATAAGGCATGAACAACTAAATTTCTTTCCCCTAGAGAGAGTTTTGTAAGGCTCTGCCTAAATAATCTAGCAGAAAGACTCATTTGCTACCTTCTATAGTTAGACTTTTGTGGTTGTCTGTACCGAAGTGCTACTAGTTGTTCTAGACGTATCTCTTGGATAAAGCTCTATTGAGGGCATAGTAATCTTGAGATGGGAAGAACGTAAAAGGAGCACAGAAATCGGGGTGCATACCGGGGGGTATTTTATCCACTGGTAGCAACTGGTACAAAACAGATCAAAAAAGTTTGACTAGGTCGGAAGCATGATGGGCCGTTTTGTTTTGACTTTTAGGTATCCTTAGAAATCTCTCTCTGCTCTTTATTTCATAATTCCTTATTATTCAGAAGCAATGGATAATAATTTCGGTATTGCCTCACCAATTTTTGAATTAATGGTTAATTACCAAGGAAGTGACAGAATGCTAGTTTTTGATGTGTATTATCCTCATAGACAAATAAGCATGGATGATTACTACGAATTCAAATTATTCTTTTTTAGCATTCAACGAGTAATAATTATAATGATAAACCAAATAATTCCTGAAGAAACTAGTAATATAAATGTTGAAATAATTGACGACCTAACTTATCACGAAAGATCTTTGTTATTTTATGAAAATGGTGTATTTAGTAGTTATGTTTGGAGTCCTACGACTGCATACAGACAATTTCTAGAAGAACATGAACAGAATGGAGGAGAAAATAGACATATAGAAGAACTCGAAGAACCCCCATATGATAGTAATAGTGAAGGATATGAGACAGAATCAGAATATATAAGAGAACTTGACGACGATGACAATGATATTCCTATCATTCCTGACTACTTTTTCAGAATTGACAATATACATTACTTCAACGAATATTATTTTACAAACTTTGATCTTTATTTCAACTCTTTAGACTTTCAAAAGTTTTTGATACTCTCTTCCTTTTAATTTTCAGGTCTCCAGGAGCTTACGCGCTACTCACACCTACTACTTAAGTGATCCCACGCACCCACCAAAGTGGTATCAGAGCAACCAGGTTAAAGTAAGTAAATTTAATTTAATTTTAAGAATTTTCCGTATATTTATTAAACATTTATAAGGTAGAAAGTAGAAAAACTAAAATCTAATAATAAAAATAAAAATTATCCTAAAACCCAAAAACTTTTAGTTTTTGTAGAAAGGTCACACATCCTATAAAAATTATTATAGGAAGAATACTATAGAAATCTAATTAAAGAAAAGGGTATTTCACTAATTATTTTTAAAACAAGGGTATTTTTCAAAAAGGAGGTTAACAAGCCAAATAACTCTAATTCCCTAGGACGAGGAATGATACCCCGGCCGGGGTATCAAACCCCGTCCGTGAAGCTTCTGGGCATTTAATGCTTCTTGGGGAATTAATCCTGATTGGTAGGTTTAGAGTAGTAATTAGGTTTAATTAGTTAATTAATTAGGTTTAGTTATTATTATATTATTTAATTTAGTTAATTAATATAGTTTAATAGTTAATAAGTAATTAATCTTTTTTTAATTTATTTTAAACGATGAGACGGTATATGTTACCCGTCGCTCGCTTTTTTCTAAAAAATGAAAAACAATATAGTAAACGACCACTGCAGCGATCGATGGCATTTGCTATTACTGTAGCTGTCATTTTATAGCATATGAGAAAAACGATTGTGAATGCTCTAAAAGATTAGATTGGATAGTTGACAAAGTCAATGGTCCGGTTTCTTTTAAGTCAAGCTTACTTGTAGTTTTGCACATATATATGGAAATAAAAGCACATGAAGAAAGTTGAAGTATTGGATTTTTGAATGAATTAATGACGTTTGGTTTGTTTGATGTGATTTGATTTGATTTAGGTTGGAAACAGAGACTAATTGCTGTTTTGTTTTCTGGCTTTGATTAGGCTCCATTTTGCGTGGATGACAACTTGTTAGGCGAAATTGTCATCTAGCAACTAAATACATCTCTAATCTCTAATATTATAATAGGAGAAGACCTTATTGTCATTTGTAAATATTTTGTCAATCTATCAACTCGTGTAATATACACGCATAACTATTGTAAATGAGATTTTAAGTTCAAATCCATCCAGACTATGCCTAAGTTTTTATTTTAAAAAATATATTTATTAAGACGTGCATCGCATGTGTAAATTACTAGTTGGGCATTTAATGCCAGATCGAGCTATGCATGGTTGATCGGATCCAATTCAGCACAGACATTCTGTACAAACTTTATACATTCGAATTGAAATCATTTCCTAACATCAGAATGAAAGCAGTAGAAGCTACAACAGTCTAACTCCTACAGTTTCTCTTCGCTTCACGAAGCTCTCCCCGTAGTTCCTCCACTTCCTCCTTCAGTACATCGGTCATGTTTTTTCTCTTCTCGAGTTCCCATACACGATGACTGAGAACAGCAAAATCATTCTTGCGCTTCGCCAACTGAGCCTCTAATAGTTCGACTCTCTCTTGCAGAGTCTCAACCTGCCTCTGAAGAGACAAAACAAGACCGCTCGGAACTGGTTCTTCTTCGTCAGAAGAGTCATCAGATGAGTCCGGAGGTGGGGTGATCTCTCGGGACTCGGGCCGTTCCTTTCCGTCAGAATCTGCTTGTCCTGGGTAGTACTCTTCATCGGAATCTGCTTGTCCAGGATAATAATCTTTCTCTATGATATGCCAATTGTCGTCTCCAGCAGGGTCAAGTGATCAGCCATCTTAGAAATAGAGAGGAAGAAGCATGAATCATAGAGCAACACAAATGTAAGTAACTTACATTTAAATCTCTAGACTTAACACACACTCTAATGTCCACTTCTAGGGTGTCGTTCCTTATAAATTTGTACTAGTGTGAAGTGTGGCTCTGATACCACTCTGTAACACCCCGAATTCCAAATACAACTGAATTCGAGATTCCACAGGATCTTTATGCTTCTTTCGTACAATTTTACAAGGAATTTAAAACTTTTCACTTTACATCAGAGTTACATGGAATCTTTATACTTTACATTTCACAGCGGAAGCAAATTACAACATTATTATATAAAAGTACAATAATATTTGAATAATCTCTAAGCATCAGTTCTCCTTTAATCTTTATCAGACCATTTTTCCTGCATACAAAACTGTGGGTACGTCAGTTTATTCAGCCGACGGAAATTATATACGGCCATCCTCTCTATGCCGAAAACAGTATAACGATTCTCATTTCTTAACAAAATCACAAACTTGTTCACAAAACAAAGCTAAAGGGACTATCCTATTGATGTCGTGTCGTGCTGTGCACTTAGTCCTTAATGCAGTTATTATGTTATATGACACTAATGCGCACTTGTTCGGTAGCTATGCATCCCATACTATATAGGTCCGAGGGTAAGCCCTTAATCATACTTCATCTTATAGGGTTCAATCCCTCACCATGACTTAAACTACTACGGTAACTACGGTAAGTATCCTAGATGTCTTATGATCTACGAGCCCATGTCCAGGCAGTCTGGAGGAGAATCTCACGCACTGACATGACACATCAAGCAGGCAGACTATGGACAATTCAGCCTCCGCCATGGAACAATAACACCACCCGTAGCCGCCAAAACACCCCACAAGCGTCACCACCAGGACGATAATTCTGGAGTAGTGCTCACGCCATGTCATGACGCATCAAGCAGGCAGTCTGTGAATCACTCTCACACCGCCAATCCGATGGCCCTCATACTCGTGTTTTTCTCTTACTTTCATCACATCTTCACTATGTATCTAGTCCTTAGTTTATTAGAATTATAAACGAAATCAATTCTCTAGAGTTAGCCTTTCCACTATACCGGTCTTAATTCTTTATTCAACATGATCCAAATCTTGGTCTTTTCATTTCAAATTTCATTTCAATTTACTTCTTTTCCATTGCCGGTATGAGGCTTAGCTATACTCTAATTCTCAATTTCAATTCACAATTACACAAGAATCAAGTATTTCAAACTCATAAGTTCATTTTTCATGATTACATCAGGATTTCATTGTCATGTTCATAGCATTCATAATCGTAAAACCTTTCATAATTTCAACAGAACAATTCACTTCAATTCATTTACAATTTCATGCAAGGACAAATAAAATTTTCTTTTCTAAATTGTCACATCCAATCTTCATTCATCTCTTTCAAACAGTATATACATTTATTTTTATCACAAAGCAAAAATTAGAATCTGAGATGTTAAAAAAGAGTCTGGACAGTCGGCTCAAAACATAGCCAGTCGACTGTTCAGCAAAAGAAAAATATTCAAGAAAATGTTCGGAATAGTCGACTGCTACACATGACCAGTCGGCTGTTCTGCAGTGTTTAAACTCTAAAATACAAATTGCGGGGCAGTCGACTGTTACTCAGACCAGTCGGCTGTTCTGCAAGGTTTTAAACTCGACGAATTTTTATAATCAGGTCAGTCGACTACTACCTATATTCGGTCGACTGATCAGTATTAAAATTTTTAGTATAGAAACATTTCACAACATTTTAGTTAAACTACAATATGTTCATTTATCAACACGAACATGCAACTTTATTCGACTACCATCACCACAAGCATGGTTTGCTAACTAATGAAGGGGTTCTTACGAATAGAATTTTCCACACAACCATGACTTCAAAGAAAACGTATTTTCCCATAATCATCATTTTTCTACAGAGATAAACATTTATCCCAATTCAGTATGCTAGATTAAAATAACATAACATTAATCATACCACTTCCTTAAGTTCCCCTATTCATTTCATACAATTATACTTGTGTTCTATTTTCATTTTAATCATAATATTAACGAGGAGCAATATAATGGCATTCATTTATTCTTGCATAATTAGCACAAAACCTAGCATGGTCTCTAATTTAGAAGTCATGAGAAACACCCACCTTTTTGAAGAAACAAAGAGAAATCCCTTAGAGCTTCCTAGATTACGATGCACGCCTCCTCCTCCTTGCTCCTTGCCAAAATCGAAGCTTCAAGTTGGGGTTGAATAGCCGGCCTCCAAGGGAACACTCACACTAGAAGCTACTCAAATCTTTTTCTCACTCTAATCTTTTCTCTCTTTAACAAATTTTCTATTGTACTAAGATGAGAAGAAGCTATGGGGTATTTATACATAATTTTGAAGTAGATTGGAGGGCTAGGATTCAATGGATGGTGATAGAATGGAGGGTCAGGATGAGAGTAGGAGTTATAGTAACTGCCCACACACTAGGTAACCACCCATGTACACAAACCACTCCTATGCACAATCCGGCTCTACTTTGTGTGCAATGCACACTACGTGCTCCGCACGTGCCACCTAGTACCCTTAATTAAAAGTTTGTACAATTTTAATAAATTAAATTGTTCACATTTTGTCTCCTCATGACAAGTGTGGCCATTTAATTAATTTATTAAATTGGTGGGCTTAGGTTGTGGGCCAAACAACAAAATAGTAATAAATTAAAGTGGGCTAAAACAATTAATTAGTGTTTTAGGCTTTTTTTAGAAAATTAAGATTTTTAGGAAAATAAAGGAAAGGAAAAATAATTGTTCATACTATTAAAAGAGATAAAAATAAATAAATAATATACATATGAAACTTTCACGTGCACAACACATGAAAGTCAATATTTTATTAAAAAGAAAATTTAGGGTATTACGAATTCACCCTCAACATGATACTTCATGTACGAAAAATTCTTCTTCTTCCAATGACTCTTCGAAACTCTTCTTACTTCATCATCTTCTCTTCACATGGAACCATAGTATGCAAGACATAAACAAAACAAAGTTGTCTTACATTGATTGTAAGTAGAAGCGGAATGCGAAAGTGAAATGTGTAGCCAACGTCCTTCTCACGAAAAAGCCTCGTATGGTGGTGACTCCTACTAGAGGATATCACAATGCTTCAAACCGTCACAACCTAGGGACCGAAACAATTTGGTGGTTTGGAAGGAGCTCTAATGGAAGTACAGGAGGAGGAAGAATTGTGGTTCTCTTTTCTAGAGTATAGAGAGTATGACTAATGTCATGTCTCATGTCATCCTTATGTCTTGGATGAGAGAAACCTAACCTCCATATCTACATAATGAGGGAGGCAAGAGCTAGATCTAATCCGATGACTATGATATATTCCAATAGATCATAGGCCTCTCCTCCATTCCAAACCGACTAACATAAAATAGATGTAAGAGTAATCTAAGTCTGAAACAAGACACCTGGATACAATGACTTTATATAGACTTTGAAGTTTAACAAAACCTGACATTTATAAAAAAAAGTGTAATTTGGAAGTTGATGAGGGAAAAAATCGCAGTGAATCAAGGCCACACGATTGAGACATGAATCTCAAAGTTGTTGGCGGCGAAGCCGTAATTTTATAGTGAATACAGGCCTGTATGGAGAACATGGACTGCTTCTAGGCCCATCGGCCAAAAATAAGCCTACAAACTAGAAGTAATCTGCAGCCCAATAAGAGGAGTCCTGATTAGTCAAAAACTCTTGACCAGGTCATCAATCTAAAAGAGAGTTATCAACTAATCTTATCTAATAATCATGAGAATCAGCAGTTTAAAACACAAAATATGCTCTTTTAAGCTAGTATTTTGTAGCTAACACCTAACATATAAACACAAACTAGATATTTCAGAATCATGTAATTGTTATTTTGCCACAAAAAACTCCATAATTATTTGTTGCCGCTAATTTTGTTGTGGGAGCAAACAGATGAATTTGAGAATTCTTTTGGAAACAATAAAAGCAAACCTGTGACCTTCACCAACGTGTTGACTTGTTTCTCACTGCTACTGCGAATCTGCATAAAGTTCGATACACCAGGATAGATCCCGGCGACGAACTCTTCGACGCTCTTGTTAGTAATCAGAAAGATTAAGAAAGAGCTTTAGGTAGAAAAAGATTGATTACCCCATTATTGTGGGAGAAGAGTGGTATTTATAGTCACCTTAGGGACCTGTTTTGAGATAATGATTTATCTCTACTTTTCGGTATTTTTGGATAAGATCTAGAGTTTAAATCGTTTCATAGAGATAACTATGAATTTGAATTACTCTTTATCCATCTGGGTTGGTTTGTAACGGGTCGCTACCCATACCCAGTAGGATAGATCCGTTTATGGGTTATTGGGATTTGAAGATCCAGTTCCCTTTTCAGACCCATTTGTAGGTGAAATTACTATTTTACACCTGAGAGCTTTAAGATTCGCGCCCGATATGAACGGTCCCGATTTAATCCTATTTTTAGCCATATCACAAGCCCCCCACTCCCGAAGACTGATTTTAACAGCCTTTGAGGAGTAGTTTTATTGTTTCAATGGCGTACGAGATTTTATCGGAGTTCTTAAGGGAGTTGGATCTTGCTCGAGGTGTAACGGTGTCAATGTGAGCTTTTAAAATACCCAAAATTATTCTCAGATGTTTCTGAATTTTTTTGTGATTTTTCCAGATTTTTCTGAAATTTTTTCAATTTTTAATCATTTTTTGAATTTTTTATTCAATTTCTAAATTTAAATAATTAATTATCGAAAACTTCAATTAATTATTCTAATTTAATAATTATATTTTCAGAATTTTTAAAAATTAATTTCTGAATTAATAATTATTTTTAGAATTTTTTAATTAATTTTTTCGATTTTGATTAACTTTTTCGGTTTTTTAAAAATAATTAATTCATTTAATTAAATAAATACTAGTACATGTGGTGCCATCATGGACGTTGATCACGATCAAGCACGGATCTTAAAGCAAGGCGTTTTTTCTCCATTTGAGCATCGGTGGCAGCAATGCTCGGCCGCGTTGCTGACCCCCGTGCTCCATCGGTGTGTTGACACGTGGCGGTGGCGCCGACCTCCGAGCTCCCATCGGTGCTGACATCGAGGACCTCGTCGAAGTTCGGCGAGACATCGGCGAAACTTCCCCGAGCTGAACCTCTGTTTCATCGAAGCCATAGTCAATGCGTTCATGGAGCTCGGTGGCGAGGAGAGGGGCTCGACGTCAGAGGAGGGTTCAACCGAGCTCGGCGAGGGAGGAGCTCGTCGAGGCTTTGGTGGAGCTCGACAGTTGAGCTTGGCAATGAGGGAGGAGTTCGACGAAGCTTCGCGATGGGTTCGGAGCTTGTGAAGGGTTTCAGCGACGAGAGGTTGGAGCTCAGTGATGGGTTCGAAGCTTAGTGTTCGGCGTGCGGGGATTGGAAGAGCTCGACGAGGAAGGGGAGCTCGATGAAGGAGGTCGACGTTCAGCGAAGGAGCTCGACGAGTGGAGCTCGGCGATGAAGGAACTCAACGGAGTAGTGAGCTCGGCAGGGTTGAGCTCGGTAACGTGAAGTTGGAGCTCGATGGCGAGGCATGGGGTCGAGGTCGGCTATCAATTCGGAGCTCGTCGGGGCTAGGAGCTTGGCATTTGGAGCTCGACGACAAAGCCCCTGAGCTCGGCGACGAAGGGAGCTTTTTTCTCTCATTTGGGCTCCGGTGCCACGAATGCTCGGATCGAGGCTGTAACACCCCATAATTTTCAAAAGTATAATATATATATATATATATATATATATATATATATATATATATATATATATATATATATATATATAATATGCAAGCAAGATGGTTGTTTGGTTAAAATATATGAGTTGATGGCATTTCATGTAAAAATGTTTAAATTGAATAGTGGTGGTGGGGGGTCCCACGGGAGAGAAACAACAAGTTTGTGCTGTTGTTATTGCTGATGACGTCTACAATAGAGGGGGGGCCCGCCCGTTGTGAAGCTACTGCTCTCTCCTTCGGCTGACGTGGCAAAGGGGCCCACCTTGGGGCTATCTATGTACACGCAGGTAAGTGGAGAGAGGTGAGTAAATATAGTCTCATATCGGTAAGATACATGAATAAAATAATATATAAATACTATTGCCTATGATCAAGAGTCACCAATTCGGTTAACCACCTTTTGAGAGGCAGCCTGTGATGGGCAGTTGTACTATACTATAAATAATTTATCTTCTAAATTGTATAAATTGTCCGAGCAGGGGCATGGGCATTACAAATGGTATCAGAGCTGAATTTCGACACCGAGTGTAGGTAAGAGTGGGTGAGATGTATGCCTAAGATGGAGCTAGCAGATGTACGGATAAGTATGCCTGAGAGGGAGCGAGGTTGGGGACAAGTCGCCCAGGTAAGGGGACTGTACAACTCGCAGAATCGGGGTACTGTGCAGCTAGCAGAATCAAGGTACTCCACTCCAAATCGGCTAGAAAGGAGATCCTGCACTAGATTATGCATGCCCCGTGCTCAGCGAGGACGCTAATTTCTAAGGGGAGGGGGGTGTGTAACACCCCGTAATTTTCAAAGGTATAATATATATATATATATATATATATATATATATATATATATATATATATATATATATATATATATATATATATATATATATATGCAAGATGGCTGTTTGGTTAAAAATATATGAGTTGATGGCATTTCATGTAACAATGTTGAAATTGAACAGTAGTGAGGGGTCCCACGAGAGAGAAACATCAAGTTTGTGCTGTTGTTATTGCTGATGACGTCAGCAATAGAGGGGGGGCCCGCCCATTGTGAAGCTACTGCTCTCTCCTTCGGCTGGCGTGGCATAGGGGCCCACCTTGGGGCTATCTGTGTACACGCAGGTAAGTGGAGAGTGGTGAGTAAATATAGTCCCATATCGGTAAGATACATGAATAAAATAATATATAAATACTATTGCCTATGATCAAGAGTCACCAATTCAGTTAACCACCTTTTGAGAGGCGGCCTGTGGTGGGTAGTTGTACTATACTATAAATAATTTGTCTTCTAAATTGTATAAATTGTCCGAGCAGGGACAGGGGCGTTACAGAGGCGACGAGCCTCGCGACATTGGCGACGGAGGACGTCGACTGTAGTGGCGAGGAGCTCGACAAAGCTCGGCGAGTGGATCTCGGCGATGAAGGAAATCGACGAAGGAGTGAGCTCAACAGGGTCGAGCTCGGTAGTGTGAAGTTGGAGCTCGACGGCGAGGCCTGGATTCGAGGTCGGCTATGGATTCGGAGCTCGTCGGGGCCAGGAGCTTGGCATTTGGAGCTTGACGACGAAGCCCCTGAGCTCGGTGATGAAGCGAGCTTTTTTCTCTCATTTGGGTTCCGGTGCCACGAATGCTTGGAACGAGGTGGCGAGCCTCGCAGCATTGGCAACAGACGACGTCAACTGCAGTGGCAAGGAGCTCGATGGGGCTCAGCGAGGAGAGCTCAACGTCGGCTCTTGTAAAGCCGGAGCTCGGCGTCGTGAGCTATGGAGGAGGTGAGCTTCGGCAGCATGAGGTCCAGAGCTCAACGATGGAGAAGACGAGAAGAGGGGTCGAGCTCGGCATGGGGAGGTCGACGTTGGAGCTACTTATTGAAGGAGCTCGACTGTGGGGGAGCTCAACATCGAAGCTCGGAGAAGCTTCGCGAGGAAGCTCGAAATGGAGGAGAGCTTGAAATATGGGAGCTCAGAGATGGAGAAGGTCGGCGAGGGAGCTTCGGCAGAGCTCTTTCGAGGGAGCTCGACGATCTTGTCGCCCTCGAAGACCCAGAGCTTGGAGGTGTGCTTCTTGATGGAACCAACGTAGGTGTCGAGGCGAAGGAGGATGTGCTCGAGCTGGGTCTTCTTTTGGTACACTTCATCAATGGTATTCATGGCGGTGAAGGTGGCGGATATGCGTGTGGAGTTCGACGAGAGCGGCGAACTTTGGCACGGAAGAAGCTTGGCGAGGGAGATGTTGGGTTTTTCTTTTTTTTGGTTTTTGGCGGGAGAAACTGAAGGAGAAGAAGAAGAGGAGGGTGAAGGAGGAGGGTTGCGGTTCGGGTCTCTAACGGGTCCAAACCCAACCCGTTAACCCTTTAGTAAACCCTCCCTTTTTTTGGCGAATCCAAGCCGCAGACGAGGCAAATTTTTTTTAAAATCCAATTTGAGCTCCAGTGGAAAGAGTGCTCGGGTTGCATTTCCGAATCAGGAGAGGGCTTCAGCGGCTTGACACGTGACCGTTGACTCGGTCAACGTTGACCATTGACTTTTTGGTAAATTTTTCTCATTTCAGGGTCGATGGCTATAATGCTCGGTACTTATTGCCGAAGTCCAGGAGAGTTTTTTCTCGCATTTGGATGTCGGTGGCAAGAGTGCTCGGCACACGTTGCCGAAGTCCAGGAGAGCTTTTTCTCGCATTTCAGGGTCAGTGGCAAGAACGCTCGGTACTTGTTGCCGAAGTCCAGGAGAGTTTTTTTCCTGCATTTGGACGTCGGTGGAAAGAGTGCTCGGCACACACTGCCGAAGTCCAGGAGAGTTTTTTCTCGCATTTGGACGTCGGTGGCAAGAGCGCTCGGCGAGAGGTGCCGAGGGCCAGGGAGGCTTCAGTGCAGCTGTATTATAACCGACATTCCCGGTGCTACGGAGGTCGGATTAGGGCATGCGACCCCTTGTTTTGAAGCTATCTCGAAGATCTACAAGTTCTCTTCAGAAATGAGTTGGAGAATCATCCTTCTTCAAGGTCAAGATAGTCCCGCAGCATCTTTGCCTTCACGAAGTTGAGAAGAGCTTTGCATGACTCTAAGGGAGGTCCGTTCTTGGAAGCGAGTTTAGAGAGCATCTCTAGATGAGTTAGGCTCCGAACTATTTCAGAAGGAGGCCGCTCGGGAGGCGAGTTTGAGGAGCAAATCTAGGGGAGAGTTGTGCTCTCCAAACTTGATGAGAAGAAGGCCACTCAGGAGGTGAGCGGGAGGAGCATAGTCAAGCTCTAGGAGAGAGCCGTTTGGGAGACAAATTTGAGGAGCAACTCTAGAGGAGAGTTGAGCTCCGAACTCGTTGAGAAGAAAGCCGCTCGGGAGGCGAGCGGAGCGAAGAGCTTGGCTCTAGGAGAAAGCCGTTTGGGAGACAAGTTTGAGGAGCAACTCTAGGGAAGAGTTGTGCTCTGAATTCGTTGAGAAGATGTCCGCTCTGGAGGCAAGCGGAGTGAAGATCTTGGCTCTAGGAGAGAGCCATTTAGGAGACAAGTTTGAGGAGAACTCTAGGAGAGAGTTTTAGCCCTGAACTCGTTAAGAAGAGGTCCGCTCGGGAGGCGAACGGAGCGAAGAGCTTCATCAGGCTCTAGAAGAGAGCCGTTTGGGAGACAAGTTTGAGGAGAAACTCTAGGGGAGAGTTGAGCTCCGAACTTGTTGTTTAAAAGAGTTTCAACAGTGATGTGAGCAATTTTGACTGGTGAGCTACTTCGTACTCTCTCGTTCGCAGGTAGCTAAAGCGGCATCGAACCAAGCGTTGGACTCGGAACATATTGTTAAGAGAGTTAATGAGTTGTAGGAGCAATTCCAAATGGTGAGCTGCCTCGCACTTGCTTGTTTGCAAGCGACTAAAGCAACGTCGAACCAAGTGTTGGACTCCAAACATGTTATTAAGAGAGTTAACGAGATGTAGGAGCAATTTTGAATGGTGAGCTGCCCCGCACTTGCTTTTTTGCAAGCGGCTAAAGCAACGTCGAACCAAGTGTTGAACTCCAAACTCGTCTTTTGAGCTTAGTAAGTTGTGAGAGAAACCCTGTAGGATAAGTTGGACTTAGAACTTACCATTTAACGGGTCGTAGATATGACCAAGAGAGATAAAAATGAGGCAGTAATTTTTAATAGAAAAACACTAAGTTTTTTGAAACAAACTAAGTGGTCATTATTACATGTTTTTGGCCGTGTTACAAGTATCGACCTTATTGAAAACTGAACCTACTTCTACGATAGGGTGAAGGCCTCTTGGGAGGAGTTTGGTTCTCCCCCCATTGGACCTCCATGGATAAGGTGGAGGACGGCCCCAGGTTTGAAATCTTGGAACTTGGCTGGCCTCTCTGTTCGCTTGTAGGCTCCTCGGGGTGGAAGATCGGCCTCGTCTTTTCAGACAAACTTGGCCAGGTGTCCCCATTGTATGAGCTCTTCGATCTCCTATTTGAGAGCCCGACAATCATCCGTATCATGGCCGTGGTCCCTATGAAAGTGTCACGCTCCGCTTCCCAAAGATACGGAATACGAGTACATGACTTGGCCCAGCAAATGACTAACGTCACCCGTAAGCTGTTTATCCGATCAAATAAAAAATATAATCAATACAGAATAATTGTGCAGGCAGTAATAATAATCTCATGAACAATAGTACTTAGAATGAAGCAATAAAAATATCCAAATATAATAATAATCCAACATCTGGAAACAAATAACAATATTCGGGTCATAAGCCCAATACAAAGAAATAACAATAGTTCAATAAAATAAAAAGTAATTAGAAAGCATTAAATCTTCAGAATCTCTGTCCTCCAATTCCAGCAGGCAATTCTCCATCAACATCTGTAAACACTTCATCTAAAAAGAGGAGAAAAATTGTCCTTAGAGCAAGTCATGGACAACAAGTAGAGAAAGCATGGAACAATAAAATAGCGGTATAACAATGATGTCAATAGATCAATAGGAATCAATAACATGGCACGATAGTAATAATCAATTACACTTAGACAATATTAGGTACAAATAGGAACAATGATGAACAATATGCAATATCGGTGATGTGTCAATCCTTATGTCTATTAATCATTTTAATCATAACTAATGCATGTACTACTGCATCTCATACTACAGATTCAATGCATACAATCAATTTCGTTAGACTGATTGGTGAATTCTATAGATCATGTGTCGGAACGGTAATCACTGATACGATACAATAATGTTGCACAATTCATTATAATGATACACTGATACACTGATTCACGAGTTCATGGGTTCACGAGTTCATGACACGAAAGATTGGGGTGCCGTAGTCAGCACTCCACAATCAATTGATATGCACTGGCCGACACAGTCACTATATTATTCACTACTCAAGTCATTCCCTTAAACCCCATATTGTTAATTATTTAATTAATGCAACAATACCATAGGCAATCTAGACATTTAATGGACGATGTTAACAATAGGGAAACAATAGGATGATAATATGGATAGAGCGATAATAAAGAGATCTACTTGCAAGAGTTTCAACAAAACTTGAATTTGATACAATTAACAATTCAAGAGGATGGTGACTTTCCTGTTAAAAAATGAAAACGAATACCAAGAATAACGAGATAAGGATCCCGAAGCAATGAACCCACGAACTAGCAATCCACTAATAGCATGTGCAATATACGTGCAATAACCCAAAGAGGCAATCAACACAGCACACAAAAAGACAATTCAACAGCAGCACTCAAAGAGATTGCAGTAACAGTGGCAAGGGGGCTTGGGGTCGAAGGCCTGGCGTTGGTGGCTGTAGGCGCGACATCGACGAGGTACGGCGACGAGGAGCAGGCGACGCTCAGGGGAAACGACACTGGCGGTCGGCGTCGAAACATGGAGCAGCGATAGGGTTGTTGGGTCTTGGGGTTTCGGCTGGTGTTGTCGAAAGGGAAAGGGGGAGGAGCAGGGGGATGCTGTGCTGGTGTGGCGGCGCATCGATGAGGCGAGGTGGTGCTCAGGAGTAGGTCGCCGGAGATGGGGGCAGCGCAGGGCGGGCGAACGGAGAAGGTGGGTTCAGTTGGAGAAGATGAACAGTAGAAGGCTAGAAATTTGGGTGGGAAACAGTCGGGGAGAGAGAACGGGAGGAGAGAAAGAGGAAAAGGAGAAAGAATAAGCGGCTAGGGCTTCAAAATTATGTAATTTTTAGGGTTTGCATTATGGTTGTATTTATAGGGTACAATTAGGGTACTGCGTTAGTGAATTAGGATCCAATAATAGCGGATTTGGGTCAAGAACAATTGGAATTGTGTTTTAGTGTTCAATTAAGAGATATATCAAAATCAATAGGGTTCAAATAAAAATACCCACAATTAAATAAAAGATAATAGGTTCAACAAGAAAAGCTCAATCAAGAAGAACGAGAATTTTTCATGAACAAATTTAATCAAAAAGAAAATAATCAGAAAGAAAAATAGGGTATTTAAAATATTCATATATACACATATATATACATTAAATTAAATAGTGAAATGCATATAAAATTGAGCATGTTCGGGCTTAAAACAAAGTAATAATAATAATAATGCTAATAAACATGATAAAAATAATAATACCGATAACAATAATAATAACAACAATAATAACAAATATTAATACTAATAAAAGTAGGAATAACAATAATAATAATAAAAATGATATGCATCAAAATAGGATTTGAGTTTAACAATTTATTAAAATTCGAAAATTAATAATATGAATAGTCGATCAATTAGGGATAGAAAACAAGTTCAAATATACCGTTATTCAAAATGAATAAAATCTCGAATAGAAAACACTTTAATACAAGATCCGAAATGAATCTAGCACAAAATAAATTTTAAAAAAATTAAATTATAGAAAATATACGGAAAATACTAATTATCGGGAATGGGGGTTACAGAAAGTGGCACCACTTATCCCTGTTTCTTTTTTTGCCAGGGGTATTCATTCTAGGGAGAGCGCGGAGTAGCCCTTCCTTGTCCCCTCCATAAGAACTGCTGATATACTAGCATTGAGGGGGGTGAACTTCTCAAAACGAGGAGCTGGGTGGCATTGGCCATTGTCGTCCATCTGGAATTTTTGAGACCCTTCTTCGCTCATATTCTTCCTTTTGTTCCCGAAAGACGATTTCTAAAGAGGGGGGGGGGGGGGTTGAAAGCCTCTTCCACTCGAATGTCCTTCTCACTCCTAAGCAGGAGTTCTGAGAAGTCTCGAGGAGGCTTCTTAGCAAGGGACGGCTTGAGGTCGGCATTAGTGACGTTGTGCCCGAATGCCGCCGAGACTACTAATTAGTTGAGGGAGGCAATATACTGGGCTTCGACGGTGAAGCGCCGAATGTAATCTCTTAGGCATTCACCCTTTTTTTGGCTGAGGGTCACCAATGATGCACTTGTTTTCTCGGCCCGACTGCTTCTCACGAAATAATTAAGGAAGAATCCATCGAACTGATCGAAGGAGAAGATGGAGGCCGGGACAAGTCGAGAGTACCATTCTCTCGCAGGCCCTTTTAGCATGGCAGGAAAGGTTTTGCAAAGGAGCGTATTCGAAGCCTGGTGGATCATCATGAGAGTTTTAAAACTCTCGATGTGGTCTACGGAGTCCGACTCCCCATTGTATGACTCAAAGTTAGGGGGATTAAAGTTTTTCGGGACCGGGGCTTCCATATTGGTCCGGGAGAACGGAGGCCTGCCCGGGGAGAAATTCCTTGCCCATTGTTCCTTTTCTCTGTCAAGTCGGCCAAGGCGCCTCTCCATCTCGTGGAGACGGCGGTAGACTGAGTCTTCCCTTCGGTCATATCTTACCGAGCTCAGAGACTCTTTCCCATGCGAAAGGGGACTAGGAGTGTGGTGGTGATGACTTGGGACAGGTTGAGGACTGAACGCCTGTTGCTCGTGGTTGGGAGTGATATTGAGGGCCCGCAGAATGGCTTCTTAAAAATCCTGGAACTCTGCCCTTGTGACTGGTGCCCTTCCAGCTTGCCGGTCCCTATGTGTGGCTCGACTTACTGGAGTATGACTTCTTTGCCGACGACGTGGAGGGGACTCTTCGCCTCCTCGGGGGAGGGAATCTTCTAGTCCTCGATCTGCGGGGGGTCTGGACTCTCGAGACCCCTGGGTGCTAAGGTTGATGGACTCCCTCAAGGGCTCGTCATCCATTCAAGCGAGTTCGGAGGTCGACCCCCTGTTGGCGGTTGACAATCACTTAACGGAGATCCTGCTCGGGAGGGCTTTGAGAAGCCATAGATTCAGTTAAAGGACTGTAGACCGCGACATGGTCATGAAGAGGATGTTGCTTTGGATGACTCCGACGAGAGCCCCCCTGGGCAGCCCCCCGAGATCCGGGAGGGGCCTGTTGAGGAGGAGACTGTTGAGGAAGAACATCTTGAACTGGAGGAGGAGGAAGAGGAGTGGCTCTTCGGCTGGAGGCTGCTACCTTCCCCTTCTCTTTCGGATGCATAGTTTGAAACTACTTCTGCTGATGAAGTAGGGTTGGATTGCTTTTTCGTTTTCCACAGACGACGCCAATCTATTGCAGCTAATTTTGGTGTTGGAGCAAACAGATTAATTTGTGGATTCTTTTGGAAACAATAAAAGCAAACCTGTTGACCTTCACCAACGTGTTGACTTATTTCTCGCTGCTACTGCGAACCTGCACAAAGTTCAATACACCGAGATGGATCCCTCCGACGAACCCTCCGACGCTCTTGTCAGTAATCAAAAAGATTAAGAAAGAGCTTTAGGTAGAAAAAGGTTGATTACCCAGTTATGGGAGGGGGGGTATTTATAGTCGCCTTTGGGACCTATTATGAGATAAGGATCAATCTCTACTTCCCGATGTTTTTGGATAAGACCTAGAGTTCAAATCGTTTCATGGAGATATCCATGAATTTGAATTACTCTTTATCCATCTGGGTTGGTTTGTAACGAGTTGCTACCCATACCCAGTAGGACAGATCCATTTATGGGTTATTGGGCTTTGAAGAAAGTTCCAGTTCCCATTTCAGACCCGTTTGTAGGTGAAATTACCATTTTACTCCTGAGAGCTTTAAGATTCGTGCCCGATTTGAACGGTCCCGATTTAATGCTATTTTTAGCCATATCATTATTCTAGGTTCTGACTTAAGCGTCGTAGGGTCTTTCCACTACAACATATAAGACATTTGATAGCATTCATAAAATGCTATAGTAGACCTACGATAGCGTTTTCCAAACGCTATCAAAAGCCCCGCTATAATAACTCTATAGCGTTTTAACAAAACGCTATTGAATGTATAGCGTTTCGCAAACGCTATAGATTCTATAGAGTTTCGTCAAACGCTATAGATTCTATAGCGTTTTGTCAAAACGCTATAGAATCTATAGCATTGTTAAAATGCTATAGAATCTATAGCGTTCGGCAAACGCTATAGAATCTATAGCGTTGTTAAAACGCTATATAGAATCTATAGCATTCGGCAAATGTTATAGAATCTATAATGTTTTGAGGCAAACGCTATAGAATTTTTAGCGTTTCGGCAATGCTATTAGTGTAAGAGCATTTTGTAAAAATGCTATCGTTAGACAATCCAGTAATAGAATCAAACAAACAACATTTTTAAAATGCTATCATTTTGATATTTGTGGTTTTTTACAGCATTTTAGAACGCTATTTCGTTTTAACTGTATTCAAAAAAAATCTACAGATACAAATAAAAATCCATTTATCAAAAATGTCAATACACCATTAAAACTATAAAAGTTTCGTAAATTTGTGTACAAATATATAAAAACATACCAACATAGAAATATCTACACAATAAACTTATACAAAAGTTCATCCAATAAACTTAAAACTGACGACAAAAAATTCTTGAGTGCCTAACATCAACACAACTCGCACTCTTCGTTTCATCCACGACGTCTCCAATCTGCAAATGTAGAAGAAAAAATGTCAAACATAAGATTCATGTGTCTAATGTTGGAGCATGCTACTAACATATGTTACTAAACTAGTTTACTGCTATGCCCATACTCACAAGTTGGTTGTTGCAATACTTTAGGAACTGTAACATGTAGAAATAGTATGGAAACCATTCTAGTTCCGTACTGCCTTTCTGTGGACCAATACATCAGGCTAAAATGGACAAGAAATCCATGAGAATCAGTCCTTACACATGTTCACGGTATGAACCATATTGTGGAAAATGAAAATGAAGTGAAGCAGGAGAGAAGGCCTTAAGCATTAGGGACTTTAGCAACAAAAAGTGCTTAGGATAATTTAATAATGATTAATAAAATTGCAATATATATTATATATTATGAAAAATCATGTACAAGTGGGTGGTAATAAGATAAGCAATGTGCGATGCCTAAGATAATAAAGGTAGCACCAAACTGAAAATGAAGTGGGAGAGGATTGAGACCAATTGGTTGAGATGGTTCTATATGTGAAAAAGAGTAAAGGTACCAGTCAAAAAGAGTAATAGTTTGTAGCTACTGGAGCAAAGACTAGAGGTGGACCTAACTCAACTTGAATTGAAGTACTTAAGAAGGACATGATAGGCGTTACTTAATAGAGAAGATGCCCCTATCCGAATGGAAAAAAAGGGTTAATGTCGCCAATCACACAGGTTAGGCATTTTCTTACAGATCAATGACTTTCTTATATATTCTTGGGTGAGAGTTGTTGAGGTAAATGACATGGAATGGTTAGCCCTCAAGCTTCATTTTCAGAACCTTTAGTTTTGTTTATGGAAAAGAATGAAAAGATTGTAGGAGATACTAGTAAATATGGGGAGTTATGAAAACCAAACAAGTTGTGGTAGTTCTCAGCAGTACGGGTGGAGGTTTACAGTAGAGAATTACTTGTAACAACATCTTGATGATTAAGCAAATAAGAAAGCTATTCCTAAATAAGTAGCATGAGATTTAAACATTCAAATGGTACGCAAACGACCTCAACTAAGAGTTAGTTAATAATATGCAAGTACTTATTAACCTACTCGACAATGTGAAAACAATAACTGAAAAAAAAATTTGAACTTGTGCATGTAAATTGTTTTAGTGTATGTTATACATGTTTCAAACAAATATATGGATATTCATTTTACAAGTAGATAAAAAGGCAGAGAGATATATTATTTTTAACGACGTTAAATAGCCAAGCATGCAAGGACTTTAACTTATACCAAAAGAAAAATTGACCACACATCATGGATTGATTATAGATCTTTGAATTAAAAAGTGAAGGAAGGGACTAAAATGAATATAAGACCTAGAACTTGATGGTAGAACCTGAAAGGAGACGAGCAGAAATATTGTTAAGATGGAAACAGTAAAAGAATGCAGTCGTAAAATAGATGAGGAAACTATCAATATATCTAACTGCATCAACAAAATAGAAAAAAGGGAAAATGAATGAAATAGATGGCTGAGTGCGTTGGTGAGGAATGAAGAATTTTAAAAAGTGGCTAAAGTAAAGAAGGAATCATATACAGATGAGTAGCATGTCGATTCTAAATGATTACTGTGTTCTGAATGAGCATGGATTCTGAATGATTACTGTGTTCTTTTAGATCCATCTCACAGCCTGTTCAGGTACATTGCTACCATTGAGAAAATATTTCAAGAGAACAAAAGGATTGAAGATTCCTACTCTAGATTTAGTGGATGCTAACTGTTATAGTAAGGTGAAAGTTACTCACCACTAGGATCAACAGTTCGCGTATTTTCAGGGTCTCTTCCAATATGAGATTCTCCAATTCCCTGGAGTAGCACATGGAATCTATAAGTATATTTCTAATCGAAAGAGAGTTTCGGAATTATCAATTTAAGTCGTTATCTGATACAAAATTTAAAGAAGATAAAATGAAATATACCCTGACAGATTTTGTTCCAATCTGAGATTCTCCAATTCCCTGAAGTAGCACAGGAAACTATTAGTCTATTTCTAATAGAAAGAGAGTTTCGGTATTATCAATTTAAGTAATTATCTGATACAAATTTAAAGAAGATAAAATGAAATATACCCTGACAAATTTTGTAGGAATGAGAGCTTTAACATCGCATTCAGTCCAGATGAACTACCAGAATCAGATTCTGCACCACAATCACAAGTTCAGAACCATTCTTAAAGTGACAATATCATAATAACATGAATGCAACGAAACAAAAACAAAAAAAATATTACAAAAAAATAAATTTAAAAAATAACATCTAAAACAAAACAGAGAAAGCAACAACACCAAGCTAAGCATGCACATGCTCAGGCCTTTAAGAAATCAAATGCACAGCACTAGATATATAAAGGATTGGATGTGGTGCAGATGTACAGATGAGTAGCATGTGGTTGGTGCGTGCCCATTTGACCATAGTCACACGTGCAGTGCACCTCCAATAACCCGTGTTCAACGAATTTACTTAAATTCAATTTAGTAATATCTTGGAGCCATGAAAAAACATTAGGACATCATTTACCCCTAAAGAAAAATAATTTAACTAGTATTTACATGAAAATCGACATCTAGAATTAGAGAAGTATACATGAAATGCATGGGAGAACATCCCAACCAAATCACTACCTGATCTGAATCATGCTTATAACATGGTATCAATCAGTCAAAAAGTCTAGGACAAATCTACTTCACAATGCACAAAGTTCTAATACAATTTCATATCACATTATAACAAACTACCCAATAAAAATTAACAATAATCTAGGCCATATTTTAAAACAGAGGTAAGTTGAAATAACCATAGATACAAGGAGGTATCCAAGATACCTCTGGTTGCCCTAACTTTTGTGTGTTTCGGAAATGGGAGTCCTTTTCTGAGTTGAGAGACCTACAGGTATATTAACTTTTGGGGCCCAAAGTTCATACTTGGATATACCACAAGTCCAGTTTAACCAAATTTACTTTCTACACCTGTGTTCTCTCTAGAAATTTGCATTCAAATACAGTGTAAAATATATGTACCTAAAAAACCCACCTAAAGAAGTACCTACATGAATTTTGTAAGTGGAGGAAGGGATGGGGTACCTATAGGTTGCATAGTTCTACCTCCACTGAATAGGTAACCTCATTGTGTATTGAAACAGTACTTTAAAGAGACCAAGACAAGTGCTTACAGATCATATTACTACATTAAAATTAGGAGATCATATTACTACGTAGGTGCTTAGATCATTTCATTACATATAAGTTAGTTGAATAATAGACAAACTTATAAACATTTATAATGCTGCAGAAAAGTAAAAGAATGATAATATAGTGATTGCTGCAAAACATCAAGAACCAAGAACTGCAGGAATACTGATATTTAAGGGATGAACAATATATAAGAAGTGATCCATAGATAAAGTGAGAGCTGAAAAATTTTATACCTAGAAAAATCCCCTTCAACCTCTGAACTCCCAATCTAAAAAAGGTCCAAAATATTCGATTAATATTGTACAGTATGCCAACCCTACATGCTGAGTTCAGTTTCATAACAGATTAAATTTCAATATCACTTCAATAACAAAAATTATGAGTATACCTATATATCAAACAATTATGAGTTGTTAAGAGCGTCACCGTGAACACAAAGAAAAGTCTGAACTTGAACCCAACGTAAAATTCTTCTTGCAAGCTTGATCATACCTATCAGGTCACAACACACAAAAATTTATCAAAGCAAACCCAAAATAACATATGCAATAATAATTAATTGAAAAGTGCTGCAAACATGGAAATTCTATTTTTACACTAAATACTTGCGCAACGACTTAACACACAATAAGAAAATTAATATCTAGTCCCTTGGAGCCAACATTGAATAATTAATATCTAGTCCCTTGGAGCCAACTATAAGAAAAGTATTAACATATGAGAAGAAAATGTACCTTAACTTCTTTGTTCTCCATGTCTAGATCTAAGCAAATAGCTCAGAAGTGTATACAAAACCCGCTGTCAGTAGCAAAGATGTTGTCCTAGTATCTGCAACCAAACATTAAACAATAATACACATGGTTTCCTTAGACAAGAAACTATGTAAAATTAAACTGATACCAAATGTTAAATAGCATAATGTGATGAAATTTACATTCATCTGAAAGCATGAGAACTGAAACAAATTATTGAACATATCTAGTAGCTTGCTTAAGAAGAACAGAAGTCCTATTTGAAATGTCTTCTTTCCACATCTATCATATCTCTCATGTGGGATGAAACCAAACCTCGTAACTTATATTAAGTGATGTAATGTATAACACACAAACTTCGGCTTTTAAACACCTTATCAAGGGAAACTGGTTTTGACCTCTACATGCTCTATTAGATTACCACCATTGGCCCTCTCCGGCTCTCCCTAATCAATTTTATGAAAGTAACTGTGAGAAAGGTAACTTAAAAAAAACTAAAGTCACACATGTACAACAAGGATATTCTTGTTATTCTCGAATTTCTGACTTGAAAAAAAAATCTCGATAGTTTAAAGTTTACTTCAAATTATTGGTTGAGATGTTGCAACTAACCTCTTTCATAGTCGACTGACATAGCTTTTTGCTAGAGACATAGTCACCTGTTCTAATACATTGCAGATTTACAATGAGATCATTGGAGAGACCAAAACATAAGACAAAGGTGAATTATAACAAGTTATTTACGTAATATTTTACATTCATATGCTGAAGAGTTTCTTCCAAGAACTTATCAAACGAGGCATTCTAGCTACTGTGCTTGATCAAATCCTAAAAGTTTGACTTCTTGAATTTCTCTGTAGAGAAGATAAGTTGTTAGAGCTGTTGATAAGGCCATCACAGTAGATGCTTCTTCCATTGGGTATGGAAGAATTACAGCAATTTGTTAGGGAAAAGAGCGAGTTACCTCAACACAGCGACACTGCAGAAGGAGCGTGGGAGGATGTGGATTTTGTCTAGATCTAAGCAATTAATATCACTTCAATAGCTCAGAGGATGTGGATTTGAGAGGGGTGAAAGGGAGAAAGCTATACGACTTAGCTGTGAAAAGGCTTAGATATGGATTCGAGAGCAGACAGCGGAAGGAGCGTGGGAGGTGGAGGCGGAGAGCGCGAGCGGCAGGAGGAGCGTTGGAGGAGGAGACGGCGATGGGGGAAGGAGCGACGACGGTGGAAGTGCACGGGGACGGGGACGGGGACGGCGGCGCCGAAGGGGCGAGTTGCGGTGATGGGGGGAGGAGGAGGAAAATTATTTTTGGTTTTTGGGGATGACTGTGAATTTGGGATGGAAACCCTAATTGGGATCGTAGGATAATTGAAGAAAAATAAGAGAAGGGGGAGGGGGAGAAAATGAACTGGTTTGAGAATGATTTGGATTTTAATTAGAATTTTCTTTTTTACCCTTACCACTTAAGTTTATTTACAGATATTATAGCGTTTCTAAAACGCTGTAAAAAATACAACATTTTAAAAACGCTGTCGTAGCTAATAATAAATTTTAAAACTAATCAAAGATAGCATTTTATTCAGAAATGCTATTATTGATCACTTTCAATTTCATTTACACTTAAAGCTATAATAAATTCGCTATAGAAAACCATATATGTTGTAGTGTTCGCCAGAAAACACCCCGGTGTTTAGACTTTTGTTGGTTTCTTGGAGCGATCTTGCCTATCCAAATAAAATCCAAGCGTCCACAATCGTCAGAAAATTAGATTAATGAGTGGTTAACAATGATTAATTCTAATCAAAGTAGATGTTAGATCTTGATAATTTTCTATTTAAGAGTTCACAATATATGTTTGCTCCGACACAGAAAATAGCAGCAATAGATATGTGCCATCTGTGAAAAATTACAATCTTACCAATTGATCATATTTCCTTGGTAAAAAATAATTTTTCCAGCTATGGTTCCAATTGCAAAGGGAAGGCTGCGGCTTCCAGCCGACATATCAACTCTCTTCCTCCACCTACTCCTCGTACGGGGGACCCCTTTCCCACTTCTACACCCGATATGGCACAAGATTTTTTCCCACAAAGAGGAGAGAATGATGTTACACAATAAGTGGATCCATGAATAATTTTCCTCTCCTAAGTTTCAAATCAGTGAAGATGCTGGGGTTTAAAAGTAAGTCAGAATCAACGATTGAGTCTGACAATCATTTTCCATACTTTTGAATATTTTGATGACTAAAGCAATAGGTGACTTCAATAGGACTTTTGTACAACGTGAGATCAATACATTCGTATTTTTCTTTCAAGAGTGTGGATTATGAATTTCTGACATCCTGAGTAAAGGATTTTTTCCCCTTAGTTTTTGTTAAGATAAATCAGAGAGAATGAATACAATACTGAATATTGAATTGAGTTTAACCAAGTACAATACCACCTATATATAGGAGGTGAACAAATATCAAAACAACTCTACCATCAATATGGGACTATAATATCTAACACCCCCTTTCAAACTCACGATGGGTCAAACAATGTAAGTTTGCCTACTAAGTGTCGGAATCTCTGAACTGTATGGAATTTGGTGAAGAAGTCTGTAGTCTGTTGGGAAGAGGTAACAGAATGGAGAGAGATGGTTCCTGCCTCAAAATGCTCACGAACATAATGACAATCAATCTCAATATGCTTCGTTCGCTCATGGAAGACCGGGTTGCTTGCAATATGCAATGCACTCCGGTTATCACAATAAAGTGGAGTAGCTCCTGTAAGGGTAACACCCATATCTGATAATAGCCAACAAACATGAACAATCTCTCTAGTAGTAGCTACCATTGCTCTGTACTCAGCCTCGGTGAAAAAACATGCAACAACTGCCTGTTTATTGCTCCACCATGAGATTAGTGAATTACCAAGAAATAGACAGAAACCTGTGGTAGCCGACAAACCTGTGGTAGTCGGATCCCCTGTCCAATCTGAATCAGAATATGCACTAAGCTCTAGTTTGGATGTAGAAGGCATGAATAATAAGCGAGTGATAGTGCCCCGAAGATATCTGAGGATCCGAAGAAGGGCACCGTAGTGAACTGATGTAGAAGCAGAAACAAACTGACTGACAATACTAACTGCATGAACAATATCGGGTCTGGTCATGCATAAATAGACAAGTTGTCCAACAATCTGCCTGTATCTAGTGGGATCAGGAAGGAGCTCACCATCTTTGGGACGAAGCTTCACATGAAGCTCTAAGGGTGTATCAGTTGATCGACTATCAGAGAGGCATGCAGCGAAAATAATATCTGATGTGTATTTCTGCTGAGAAATGAGTATCCCCTGAGATCCATGAACAATCTCTAAACCCAGAAAGTAACGTAGCTTACCAAGGTCTTTCATATGAAACTATTTGTGAAGGTATTTCTGGGTTGTTGCAATGCCGACGGAGTCATCCCCAGTAATGATCATATCATCAACATATAGTAGTAGAATTACCCTCCCATACGGTGATGACCGCACAAACATAGAATGGTCCTGAGAACTCTGACTAAAACCAGCCTTGGTGATGACAAGGCGAAAACACTCAAACCAGGCTCGAGGGGCCTGCTTCAAACCATATATAGCCCGACGTAGCCGACAAACATGACGAGGAGGAGTAGGGAGGCCAGGAGGAGGATCCATATAAACAACCTCAGATAAGGTACCATGAAGAAAAGCATTCTTCACGTCCATCTGGTATAATAGCCAGTGGCGGATGGCTGCAACAGCAAGAAGGGTGCTAACAGTAGTCATCTGTGCAACGGAAGCAAAAGTCTCATCATAGTCAATGTCATGCTCCTGAGTAAACCCTCGGGCTACTAGACGTGCCTTGTACCGCTCAATAGATCCATCAGGTTGATATTTGACCTTAAAGATCCACTTGCAGATAATAGGTTGAACGCCCTCTGGTAGAGGAACAACATCCCAAGTGCCAGTCTGATCAAATGCACTGAATTTCTCTGCAATGGCTTTCCTCCATTCAGGATATTGAATTGCATCTTGATAAGTTCTGGGCTCACGTGTAAAGTGTATAGCAGTGAGATATGCATGAAACTGTGGTGAGTAGGAAGCTAGGGTGGCAAAACCAAACTGATCAGAAGGACCAGTGGCATCAGGTGTATAACGTGCCGGAGGAATACCAGAAGTGGAACGGGTAGACTGACGAGGATGTGGTGGATTAACAGTGTGTGGGGGTGAGGATGGTAGATGGTGCATGTATCAGTGGGGAAGTAGGTGGGATGGGTGCTGGCTGCTGTGGGGATGCAAGTGGAGGTTCGGTAGGGGGAACAACAGGTGTAGGGACTGTAGGAGATGTGAATGGAGTCAGAGGAGTGGGATCAAAAGGAATACGGGAAAAGAAAGTCGGGAGCTAGCAACAACTGGAGAATCGAGAATCTAGTATCCTCGGGGGGGGGGGGGGGGTCAGGTAGTAAGAGGAGTCTTCCACAAAGGAGACATGTCGAGAAATGCGGACACGATCCGTTGATGGATCAAAACAACGATAACCTTTGTGTTCAGGACTGAGACCTAGGTGAACGCACTTAGCAGCACGAGCGGAGAGCTTCGTACGCTCAGTAGGAGGGAGAAGGACGTAACATGTGCATCCAAAGATACGGAGCATACTATAGTTGGGAGGTGAATGATAAAGAGCCTTGTAAGGCGTCGTACCAGCTAGGGCAGACGAGGGAGTAATGTTGATGAGACTGACAGAGGTCATGATAGCTTCAACCCAGAAAGAACGAGGAGCAGAAGAGGAGAGTAAAAGAGCGCGAGCCGTCTCAAGGATGTGACGATGCTTGCGTGCAGCTACACCATTCTGCTCATGTGTGTGAAGGCATGATTGCTAAAATAGGGTGCCATGAGACTGAAGGATTGATCTCATAGTGGTGGAAGTGTACTCACGAGCACCGTTCGATCGAAAAGTCTTAATGCGCACACCGAACTGAGTGTGAATCATAGTTGTAAAGAACCGATAAATATAAGGTATTTCAGATCGCTGACGCATAAGAGAAACCCATGTATGTCTAGTAAAGTCATCGATATAGGCAACATAATAGAGATAGCCTTTCCACAAGGGTACGGGAGAGGGTCCCCATATGTCGGAATGAACAAGTTGAAAAGGGTGAGTGGTTTCAGAAGTTCTTTTGTGATTAAAGAGTAGGACAATGTGTTTGGCCAAATGACAATCCTGACAATCAGATAAATGTTTAAAAGTGAGAGAACCAAGGGCAGTACTACGAGCTATAGTCTGAAGTCATGATGCACTAATATGACCTAAACGTCTGTGCCACAGATCAGTATCAGAGGAAATAATACAGACAAAACTAGAAGGAGTGTGATGTGCACGAAGAAAATCTAGATAATATAGACGACCATGACGACTAGCACGCCCAAACTCCTCACCGGTGGAGGAATCAGTAATAGAACAACCTAAAGAGTCAAAAGTAACGACAAGGCCACCATCGCACAATGCACTAATAGAAATAAGGTTTATTGATAAATGAGGAGCATAGAGAACATATGGTAATGTGAGAGTGGGAGAGTTAATTGTCCTTGAGTGTGTAATAAGAAGTGGTGAGCCATCAGCTGTGTGTAGGGATGGAGAGTGAGAGGAAAGTGTTGTACAAGTGGTGAATAATGTCTGATTACTAGTGAGATGATGTGATGCACCAGAATCTAAAATTCAGAACGAATTCATACTGGGAGTGGCAGAAAGTGCAGGAGCAGAGAAGCCAGCATTGATAAACTGACCCATGAACTGTAGTTCCAGCTGAGTGAGGCGTTGCTGAGTATTAGCCCAAGCAGTAGAAGACGACAAGGCTGGAGTGACGGGCATGGCCGAGAATGTGAGGGAAGAAGCACTGCGGGGAGAAATAAGACTAGCACTGCTGTGACTGCTATGACTGAGAGCACAATGTGGAGGGAGATGCTGCTGGTGTCTGGATCAAGGTAGGGAGTAGGGCGGTGCTACCGGTGGCGGAAGTAGAGGTGGTGTCGCGGCGTGGTGAATGGTAATGTAAGGAGAAGGTAGGAGGCCGGAGGAAGACTGAGAATGGCGCTGCGGCGTGGTGAATCTGGAGGAGGAATGAGAGGTGGTTGCATCGGGGAAGTCAGTGGAGGAGAAAATATGTGGGAGAGACTGAGATGTCATCAAGGAGTAGTACCTGTATATATATATATATATATATATATATATATATATATATATATATATATATATATTTTGAATTTTTTTTTGATTTTTTGATTTTTTTTTTACAAAAGTTGAGGATCTGATCTGAAGGATCTGTTACAAAAATTGGGGATCTGATCCGGAGTTCGAATCTGATGTGGATTCGTTGATGACTTCGAATCTGATCCTGAGAACTGATCTAATCCTGAGTTTGGATCTGACTCCGTTGATTCGAGAGGCGCGGATCGAGAACAGAGGAGGACGCGGATCGAGAACAGAAGAGGACGCCGGAGAGGACAGGGATGACTTCGTTGATGGGATGACTTCGTTGTGGATTTGTTGATGGATGCTTGATCTGATATGGTTTTGATGCTTGATGGTGACTTGATCATGCTCATGGATTAAAAACTTGATGATGATGACTTGATGATGCTGATGATGACTTGACTTCGCTGGAGGATTTGAAATTCGGATTTGAGGGGAAGGATCTCAGATCTGGGTTTTTTTTTTTAATTTTTAATTTTTATTTTTTTTTTGGGAATTCTAGGGTTTGGGGAAGAACAAGAAAAAATTGTATAACTTTGCTGTTGTTGGAATTGGAAAATTTTTTTTATGAAGAATTTTAAGAAGGGAAAATTTGGATATTTGGCTTTGATACAATGTTAAGATAAATCAGAGAGAATGAATACAATACTGAATATTGAATTGAGTTTAACCAAGTACAATACCACCTATATATAGGAGGTGAACAAATATCAAAACAACTCTACCACTATAATATCTAACAGTTTTATTTGTTTACTTTTTTTTATTTTTTGTGATTTATGACATGAGTTTAGGTCTTGGAAAAGTGGATGGTTAGGTTGAATAATATGTTAAAGCTTATTTACTTTTCTCTCAAATTATAAAAGAAAAGATAGAAGAGGAAGAGGAAGTCATAAATATCTTCGTAGCAAACTATCATTCATTTCTATATTACAAGGGCATTAACAAATACCGGATTCGCGGTTACATAATTAACACATGATTTAGAAATCAAGATACAGATAACTCGAATAATGAACTGAGTATACATAGGAAACTCCGTCATTTATCATTTCTCCCATGTAACTGTAGTTGTACGTACATACTGCATGCACAACAGAAAGCATTTCCCTCATTTGAAAGTTGCATGTTGTCGTGAACAACCTTTTCTAACTGACAAATTGGATCTCCTTCTTCAATCTCTCTAACAATTTGCTAGCATCCAGGGGATTGTTAGGCTGCTTCACCTACCAATACCATCACAGCAAAAGTGACAAATCTTAATTAAATAAAAAGAATTCACGCATACAAACTTAATTTACGTATCAATTAATACATACTGCATGTATAATGTGAAAGGCCTGATCACCAGCAACCGAGAAGTTTGCATTGACGATCTCAGCTCCTTCGTTCTGACACACACGAATAGCCTCGTTGAACACAAACAGATCGCCTGGACTACTACTCATAACCACCTGCAATCCCTCACCCGAATCCTGAACCTCTATCTGAGGCAGTTTCAGCCCACCTCGACTACTTGGTCCTTCACCATGATTTCCTAGTAGTTGCTTCTTCTTCTCCTTTATCCCCTCCACCTTCTCCTCCAGCGCTTTTATGTAGTTCGCTGCATCGTCCAATCGATCTGGTAGTGATCCTTTTGCCCTTGTGTCCTGCAAAAATAAAAATAAAAATAAAAATAATGTTAATTTAACATGTGTATGCACATATATATAGGACTTACTATTTATAAACTGGAAAGACCTGCTACTATATAGCTAGGCTAAAACTTAATTCAGCTGGTTTAATTGAATTATCCACAACACAGCACTTCATCAACAAAGAGTGTCAACTGCTGGCAAACCTCTATTACAAATAATTCCTTCTACTTTTACCAACATTTTGATTCGCATGTTGGCAAAAGTGTACTTTGTTGTAGTGTGTACCGGCTTCAACAAAAGAGCAAATAGTCGAGATGGTTACCCCTGCAGTGGTCGTAACGAGAGGGGGATCAGGTAGAAGAGAGTGAAGCTCAGAGTAGAGTTGCTTCATCTCAATCCTCCTGTTCTTCTCCACTGTCTTCCTCAATGGCCTCTCTGAATTCTCCATGTCTCTTCTCTTATTTTTTTGGTGAGTTTTGCGTCTTTCACTCCCCAGCTATCTATATCTATATATATTATATAATAAGAGAGAGGAGACCGGAGACCGGAGACAGGAGACAGGAGACAGGATAATTATTCTGCGAGGATCGTATATATGTTGATGCGCATTTTAGTTTATGGTATGGTATGCATTTGATGCAAAACGACTTGATGTTGACTTTGAAGTTAAAGTAACTGTGCCGTATAAAATAAGTCTGCATTGACCAATACGCGGCAAAAATCAAAGTACCCCCAACTTTTTATCTGGGTACAAAATGTTCATAAATATTTTTAAAAATATATATATAGTATACCCGTTTATCCGTTAACTTTATCCATTGGGGTAACTTTGAATTATTAAAGAGCATTTCTATTCTTACCATTTTATATCGTAATATTTTTTTTCATTTCTCTCCTTTCTTTATTCTCAAATATTAAACAAAACAAAATCTCAATCTCATTAGTCTCATTATTCCCAGTATATATATAATGTTTCGGTATTGCAATTGCGCTTCTATTTGTTGGACATTTACCTTGAAGCATGTATGTTATGTTGAGCTAATCTGTTAATTCATGAGGTTCTGTTTGTGCATGATGTTTTTCAATACCTTTTATATTGTATTTACTAGAAAGTTGTAATGGTCTTAAGATGAAATTTACTACCTTTTCTATTCTCTGGTCTCGGATATTTGTGTTCTCTAAAAAGATTTTGGATTTCTTTCACAAGTGAGAAGCACAATCTGTTATTATCATTCAGATTGCTATAAAAAACAAATGTGGAACAATTGAAAAGCACAATCTGTTTTGAGAAGATGATGAGATTGCTTTAGTTTTTGTTTAATGTTTGAGAATGAAGAAATGAGAGAAAGGAAAAAGAGAATGAGATATGAAAAGGTAAGGGTAAAAATGTAATTTAATAATTAAAAGTTAACAGAATGGATTAAGTTAACGGATGAATGAGTATAATGTATTTTTTCAAAAATTGTATGGACGTTTTGTATTTAGGCCAAATGTTGGGGATTACTTTGGTTTTTGCCCTAAAATATCTTCATTTTAACAACTCTTGGGAAATTTTGATACCCATGCGGAAAATGCTAATTGTATAACCTTCATAACTAATTAGAACGAGTTTTTAAAACAGTTTAGAAGACTGGAGATTTGAAGTGTGTATCCCATAGTCCATGAGTGGATCCAGGGAGGTGGGGCATGCTACAGCCCACCCCACCCCCAACAACAACAGCATTTGGCATTTCTTTGTATTTTTATTTTTTTTATTTTTTTGTGATATATTAGTGTGGGATGTATGCTTCAGCCCCCCAAATATTTTTTAATGCCCACCCTAAATATTTTTTAAAGCCCACTCTATATATATTTGAGCCGTCTATTTATTTTTTTGGGTCCAAGCCCATCTCTATTCTATCTAATATCTATAATTAACAACTTTACTCTTCTAGTATTTATAACAAGTTTATATGCATTTTGCATGTTACCTTGTATGAATTTTTTGCTCCAACCCCCTCACTTTTCAATCATGGATCCGTTCTTGCCATAGTTAAAGGGGTTAATATAAAATATGAACCAAATTAGGGGTTTTAACTAAAATTTTTCCATTGTATTACGGCTACGATCCATTAATTGAATGTAGTACGACTATGATCTTGACTGCACAGGTCTACTGATTTAGCCGCAAAAACAACAACCATTTGTTAATTTAATCACGTGGGACATGAAGTCTCCCTTCAAGGCTTCATAGCCCAAACAAGTTCTGCTGATTTCTGCAGATTTTTTGCTTTGAATTCAGCTTCAATTCTCATGCATTTTGATAGCTACAATAATAAAATTGAAGGCAGCTACCTATCACGAAAAACACACAGTACGATAGGCGATTCAAAGACGATTTTCAACAGTTTTTTTCTCCGGCCTTCTCCAGTCAGATCCGGCGGCTCCTCACCATTTTGACCCTCCTCCCCTTCATTAATCTTGATCAGCTCTCTCTCCTCTCTCGACCCATCTCCTTTTTTTCTCCTCTCTCTGTGAGACCCCGTATTTCTAGAAGAGTATATATATACATATATAGCATATATACTAATAAGGAAAGAAAGAAAAGAAGAAATGGTGGTGACGTAGAAGGAAGAGAAGAATGAAAGAATGAGTGGTTGATTGTGACCTATAGAAGATCCTATGAGAATAGATGGTGTGATGAGCCTATGAGATGATCTATGGGGCTATAGAGGTATTAAATGAATGAAGGAATGAAAGATGGATGTGTGTGTGCGCTTTGACCGGTTGACCTTGGGGAAAAATACTCCCATATCGGTGGTGTAAAGGGAAAGTGATGAGGATATATTAGGATAACCAAGTGATAAAGGTACCTAACGGGTATACCCACTTTTTGATGATGCCTGTGGTGGGCGTGGCTAGAATTTAGTTAATTGTATGCGCACGAGCTGAGTGCGGGGCGTTACAGATGGGTATCAGAGCCAACTTTCGACATCGAATGTAGGACTTGTATATAGGAAGTGAGTGATATGTGTATGAGATGCGTAAGACCCTGTGTGGGCAGTGATTAGGAGACAAGTCTACATTCGATTAGAAACGCGATCCTGTGCTAGATTGCACGTCTCGTATTCAGCAAGGACGCTGAATTCTTAAGAGGGGGTGAATGTGAGACCCATATTTCTAGAAGAGTATATATATACATATATAGTATATATACTAATAAGAAAAGAAAGAAAAGAAGGAATGGTGGTGACGTGGAAGGAAGAGAGGAAGGAAAGAATGAGTGGTTGATTGTGACCTATTGAAGATCCTATGGGAATAGATGGTGTGATGAGCCTATGAGATGATCTATAGGGCTATAGAGGTATTAAATGAATGAAGGAATGATATGAAGGAATGAAAGATGGATGTGTGTGTGTGCTTTGACCGGTTGACCTTGGGGAAAAATACTCCCATATCGGTGGTGTAAAGGGAAAGTGATGAGGATAAATTAGGATTACCAAGTGATAAAGGTACCTAACGGGTATACCCACCTTTTGATGGTGCCTGTGGTGGGCTTGGCTAGAATTTAGTTAATTGTGTGCGTACGAGCTGAGTGCGGGGCGTTACACTCTCTTTCGCCGCGGCTTTCGTCCCTCTCCATCCACGTTCCTCCTCCGGCTCTCTCCCCGCCGTCTCCCTGTCTCGGCTCGATCGGAGTGGCTTCACCCTGGCCCGGAAGAGACTACGCTCTTCTTGTTTGCTTCCTGTGGTGGTGCTCCCGCCGCCTACAGTGGCTCCGGAGCCATCACTGTCGAGCGCTACATCCCGTAAAACCCTCTGTTTTGTGCCTCCCTCCGGTGGAGCCCACTCTCTGACCGCTCTCCTTTTCATCCTTACTCTGTGAGTTTTTTTCCCCGTGGTGCCGCCTAACCCCCACTGTGAGTATTTCAACTTTTCTTGTAGCGTGTGCGGTTTCGTATTCTGTGTGTTTTACTGCATTAGTGTGTGCTGGGTGTGTTGTTGGGTCTTTGGTAGTACAGTACTGTATCTTGTGTGTGCATTTTCGGATTTCCTGTGCTGTGGCACAGCTTGTGGATCTAGTGTTATTTCTTACAACTTTTCTTCTCTTCCACCGGCGGCTCCGTTCCGTCAGTGTTTGGTTTCATCGCTTTGCTGTAACCTGAGCATCAGCTCGCTCGAGTTCAGATAACTCTATTATTCTTCTCTTATTGAATCTTATCTCATTCCTTCTCTCTCTATTTTGAGGGAGTTTTTTGCCCCCTCAGACTCAACTGTTTACGTTCTTGGTGGTGGTTTTTTGGTGCATTTGGAACTGTACTTCCTCTATTTTATTGTACAGTGTCCTTCTTTGCTGGTGAACTTCTAAGGCATTTTTGGTCAGCTTTCTACCATGCATCTCTCCGAATATGATGCTAGGTCTAAAAGTTTTATTCCGACTATAGAATTGCAGAGGGAGTTGTATTCTCCTCATTTTGATATTTCATATCTTTCTCAGGGCTCTCCTATCTTCACTAATTCCTCCTCTTATTGTAGGCCCAACTCTCTTAAGGTTTGTTTCAGGTGCCTCCTTCCCGGGCATTTTAAACGTGATTGCGTGAGTAAAATCAGGTGCATTTTCTGTGATAAGTTTGGTCATTCGCGCAGTAGATGTTTTTCTCTTCAAAAACTCCTTGGTTTTCCTAGGGGACATCTCTTACCGGCCAAACTTCTTTCCTTTCTAAACTACCCCCTTTTAAAGCGCAAGCTCCATACTAGCTTGGCAAGGAAATTTAGTCTTGTATCTGGAAAGGATCTCAACTCCTTGGCAGTTGTGCCTTTACCAGCTATGATCTCCACTACTTCTTCCACTACCTATTATGATTCTATGGCTAATCTTCAGCCTCCTAATGTTGCTAACCTTTTTAAGGATCGTAAGGTGTTTTCGAAACTGGTCTCCTTCCCTCGGTTGAATTATTTCAAGGCTCGTGCCCCTTTTTCCTCGGTGGCACCTTCTCTGTGTTTGGATCTGGTTAAATACGAAGGATTATTTAAATCCTTAGTCCCTTGTCGTTCTTGGTCTCGAAGTGCGATTAGGCACGCTCTGCATCGTCGCAATTCAGGCCCTCGGAGGCATACTGTCAAGGCATATCTTTTTTCTAAGGCTTCTTCTTTATGTTATAATTATCCTTGTTCTATGATGATTTCTTCTCCCAAATTTTCAACATTCTCTTTTCATTTTCCGGGATGCATCTTTTCGTTGTGCCAAGTTTTAGGGATCCAATATTGGCTCAATCACCTCCTAATGGAGGTCTTGCACAACCTGCACTCTTTTCCCCTAAAACTTTCTTCGTTTCGTGTTAACTCTTCTTTCTCTCGTTCTCCCTATCTTACTAACTTCATCCCAATAGCCTCTTCAGTTGATTCCAGTCTGCTCTTTCCAACTTTTTGCATCATCAAAGATGTAGCTAGCAGGCCTGACCCTGCTGCAGATTTGCCCCCATTGGTGAAGGTCATCCCTTCCACCGTCAAGCGGAAATATAATAAGAAAGTCCATTATAATTTGCAGAATCGAGTGAGCGCTCGTATTCTGGCAAGGAAAACAGTTTCTGTGTCGGATCTTCAGCTTCCGCACAGTTGAGTCTCGGCTGCTCTTGGCCATTTGCGGTGTAGGCAGACAGGGCCTTCTTTTTTTTGTGTTGCTAGAGTTTTCTTGAGCTTCTGTCTCGTTTTCTGCTCTGTTAGTCCAGCCTTCCCCTACTTTGTGAGTGGTCAGTGCTCAGAGCCTTCGCTTCTTGCTAGTGACAGCTCCTTGTGCCTTGCGGAAGCGAGTCGTAGTGTGAGTTTGCAGTCCTCATGGGTGCGACCGGGTGCCTGACTTCATTCTCAGTTTTCCTGGCTTCTGGCACAGTCCCCCTTATCGGAGTTGTTTCTATTTTTGTACCACAGTTCTATTATTTACTTGCTTGTCGGTTGCTTATTGTTTTCTTTGTTGTTTTCCTCTTTCTGTTTTACAGCTTGCAAAACCATTGTAACTTTATTTGTATTGCTATTGTTTTAATTGATTAATATATTTTTTGATGGCTGGAGCCTTTTGGCTCTATCCGATATATCAAAAAAAAGTTGTACCTATCATAGCATATTCACAACTGTTACAATACTAAGGGGTGACCACAATTAGAGATATGCTAGTGTGAATTTGCTGTTGGGGAATGTGAACAAACACATCGGTGACATAGCAGAACTGATTAGAGCAATGAGGATAACAAAGTAGATGAGGTGAATCAGTTGAACAACCAAACAAATAGATCCACCAATCCAACACAAACACAACGAGAATTTATTCCGGTTAGCTTTCGCATAATTCGGAGAAAAATATAGGGAGATATAATATTCAACTAGAATAAATTGTAAGGAGTTAATGATTCACTCAATATAACGAATTAAACACACTCACCAAGAATTATCTCTCTTAAGTCCCTCTTTGCAATCTAGAAAATATCAATAAAGTGCTCTACCACTCATATTGGAGGCTATTATAATATATAGAAAAAGAATAGAGAGAACACTAGGTTAATCTTAATTCTCATTCGTCTGATATATGATGTAAAAGAAGTAACTAAATGTGAACCGTACGATCTGATTTGGAGTTGAAGATTGAGCTAAAACGACCAAACAAATCGAGGCCCAATAACGCAGCGCCGCGATCGGTCGACGGCAACCCCAAGTGCTGTCGACTGTCCCCATCTCTGTAAATCCATGTACAGTGGCCGGTTAGGTGTGCGGTCGACCGCAACCATGGACGGTCTATTACAGCTCTGCCTGCATCTGTTTTAATTGTTTCCATCTTTGACTCTCTTCGAGTGCCTCGACCTACGTGCTTCATCATATATTCTTCTAATATGAACCACGAGTATACAAAATATAATCCTAACATTTGCGAGTTGTTAATTGCCAGAGAGACCAATTTGCTAGTTGTTGCCTATGTGGTAGATATGTGGTGTGTTGACCTTAAGTTTGGTGTGCACAAAACATACCATTGACAACTAATACTTTCACTTGAGATTTTCATGATTTACAGAAAAAAGAAAATTAAAATAAAGATGAAAAATGATTTGCATTCAAGCCAAAGAGGCATGTATCAAAGAATATTCCAATCATCAAAGAGTAGAAGCATGTGTCTCAAATCTCAAGAAAGTTAGCAAAAATAGTTTATTTATTTCTATTTATGAGAGAATATAATATGTAAAATATCGTTGATTGAAGAATTAGTTTTGGAAAGAATATAAAGTAGATTCGCCAAATAAAAGTTGAATATGCAAGATAGCAGTCGACCGTACGATATGTCGGTCGACCGTAACAACAGTCGACTACCCATCTAGTTCAAAAAATGAGTCAGTTGACCAGTCACCCTTCGACTTTTAGTTGAAGAGTGAACGATCAACTGCTTAATAAAGCGTTCGACCGTCCACGTGCATTTTTGACTATTTCAGAAATATCTTTTCGTTTTTGAAAAGATATGTTTCCTTGCTCTATTAATAAAGACGAATTCAATGAGTATTCTTTATCCTTTGTAATCATATTTCTTCTAAACTAATCATTCAATCAACGATCCGAGTGTCAGAGCTTTTATTGTTTTCTTCAGTCAATATCGTTATAGATCATAGAAGTTTTTTTTCTTCCACTTCGGTGAGTTTAGCGGGACTTGTTTCTAGAAGCCTTGTGAGTGTAATAGGTCTCTTGGCCTGAATTCCGAGAATCACTATAGAAGGGTTTAAAATATAGTGGAACGCTTATGGCAGAGAATTGCTACAAGTAGGTAGTGTGGACTTTGACCTGTGGGTCGAACCACATTATATCGTTGTGTCCTATATGCTTGCTTTTTTTTTGAAGTGTTTTTAAAAATAAAATAAAAAATGTGTTGGCCCCACATGAGACGAAATGTTTCGTCCCAGTGGGTGTTTCGTCCCAGTGGGTAAAATGCATAATTAAGGTTTTAATTAAGTAATTAAATTACTAAACTTAATTAATTAACTAATTATTCTACTACAATCCTAATTAAAATACTAATTAAACTAATTAAGTACTAATTAAGAGGTTATGTTTCGAAAAAAGATATATATATTTTTTATTCAGACGAAACATCATTTAAATAATTCAGACGAAAGATGATGTTTCGTCGCACATAATATGCATATTGCTATATCGCCTGCTATCTTTTGCTTTTTACTGTAGCAAGAAATGAAAAAAATGTCAGAGTGCCTCACGAGTGCAGCGTCTACGGTGACGAAATATGCATATAATGCATTTTTAGCTAACGAATGTGGATGCTCTAAGAGCATCCATAGTCTTGTGCTATCTATGTAATAAAACACAAGACAATTTGAAGAAAAAAAAAAGCTATCATGTCTTCAATTGAAACAAAATCAACAGTTGAGATTCATCATGCCAAAACATATTTTCCCTAAAAAAAATATCGTTTAAATAATTCAGACGAAAGATGATGTTTCGTCACACATAATATGCATATTGCTATATCGCCTGCTATCTTTAGCTTTTTACTGTAGCAAGAAATGAAAAAAATGTCAGAGTGCCTCACGAGTGCAGCGTCTACGGTGACGAAATATGCATATAATGCATTTTTAGCTAACGAATGTGGATGCTCTAAAAGCATCCATAGTCTTGTGCTATCTATGTAATAAAACACAAGACAATTTGAAGAAAAAAAAAATCTATCATGTCTTCAATTGAAACAAAATCAACAGTTGAGATTCATCATGCCAAAACATATTTTCCCTCAAAAAAAAAATCTCTCCCCCCTCCCCCCCCCAAAAAAAAAACCTATGTTTTCCCCCCAAAACTAAAAAAGCTCATTACTTTATTACTATCTCTCTTCTCTCTCTTCACTTTTTCATATTTCTCTCTTTCACTCTCCCCCGCTCTCACTCTCCTTCTCTTTCTTTTTCTCTCTATTTACTCAAAAATTTAGATTTTCAGATTTCAGGTTTATATATTTTCAGAATTTTTATGCTTTTTTTTATGCTCATGTTACATTGAAAAAAACAAATATTTCCTCAACAGTGATGGAGTTGCTTGTGTTATCTTATTTCTCAGTCACTACTTTATCTAAATAGTCGTAGCGAACTGTTTATTGTAAGTACATTGTGTTCTCGGATATTTTGATCCAAAGTTTATCAAATGATGGTTATTTATGTAGAGTTACTCCTATTTCTGTTTGAGTGATCTTTATTATTGCCTCCATGGAAATAATTTATTATTAAGTTTATGACTGTACAGCTTATGGATAATGTAAGTTGAAATGCTTGTATCATTTGCTGCACCTTAGTTGCGTGTCCATGATTCCGTATATTGGGAAGTGGGGCGTAACACATGGAGAAGAAGATGGGCTCAAAACAGATCACCTAGACCCGGCTCATTTGCTTCTTCCCACCACTGTAAGTCGACTGCATCCATATACATTTGATTGCAATGTGCTCGACCCAAGTTAGAGAGCTGAGACGGTTGAGTGCCACTTTGGGCAGTTACCTTTCAATTCACCCCCAACTGATACTTCCTGTACAACAACTTATTCTCTTCCAAGGACGCTTTGAACTTCTTATCGCCTCATCGTCTTCTCTTTACATCGAACCATAGTATGCAAGACATAAACCCAACAATCTCCACCTTAGATTGCATACTTATGCTTCTAATACTGTGTGACTAATCACCTCTAGACTCTTTCATTCTCCCATTGTAAACGAACCCAGTTCAATGATTTCTTCTGCTAATTGAATCTATCTCCACTTTTATTTCTCCAATAGTATGCCCCCTCAAGGGCATACCCCAGTAGGCGTTAACATAGAGGCACCACCCTCCGCATGACCTCCACCTATCTTGAGGCACTCTCCACCTCTCAACGATATTCGAATGTCGCTGTCTCACTTTGATGATTATGGTGGCAACTGACTAGATACTGCTTTAGGAATGCAGTACTTAGAAATACTTGGCCAAGATTTTTTGTTCCCATAACTCTTGTAGAGGTTGTGTTGAACACCCTTTCTTACCTTCATCACCTTACGACGACATTCCTAAAATTGATAGAATTCCACCTTGAACTGTGTACCTACAGCCCCGTGCTTTTAGAGTTCCCAAGAATATCAGGTTTTGTTTCAACAAAAAAGTATGCATGATGTTTTCTAGTATGTACCCCTTTTCATCTAGCGTCTGTAACTCAACTGTTCCATTACACATTACTTCACAAATCACACCAACTATGTTCTCACACAACGTTCTCCTGTGGACTTACAAGTAGAAAACATCTCTCTCTCAAAGCAAATATGAGAAGAACATTTTGAATAAAAAAAATATCCAAAATACACATCTATAGAACTTGAGACAAGAGTACAGTCAAAGTTTTCACCTGATTCGGCGATACTGGCTAAGTTAGCGCTCTTCTGATTTAACAACTTGTGACAATCCCTCTTGTAATTCTTAACCCTCTGCAATGATAACAATGAATCATACCCTTACGTACATTCCCATCCACTTGAAATACCATCCATCCTTATGCATCTCATATAAGTAGACACCGATTTCTGAGTATCCCTCCTAATTTCATCATCCTCCAAGCCCTTGATCACACCTGCTACCGAAAATTTCTCCTTGAAAGACTCTCTCAGTCTAGCATGGTGGTTATCAAATGCTTGTATAAATTTGGAAGTGAATCTATATATCAAGTTGAAAGATTTTAGATCATCTGCGTTTGTCGCCATCAATTCAGATGACTTTGAATTGACTTCCTCTGTTTGATCTAGAAGAGTGGTATTTTTCTTCGTTGAGTAATTCAATAGTTTTCTCTTCTAGTACATCCGATCTTGTAATGATGATTTCGAGTTGTCAGTTCTCAGTTTCACCCACAGATTCCCCACGCTTCTACACCTGACGTCGTTTGCCGATAAAATCCATATTAAATCCAAGGCCTCTGAACAAATCTCTTCCATATTCTCCTAATTTATGCCAATTGGCCTCCCTTGATCTCTTCCTAGGGTTAAATCCAAGCCCTGTTGAATCGATGTGTCATGCATCACTACAAAAGAAACTAGATTTCCCGGCGTTTTTTGACGTCTTTACCGGCATTTTTTTACGCCGGTGAAACTTTCACCGGCATTTATAATAGCGCCGGTCCAAATGCCGCCGAAGCGAGCGTCGCGGAAACGAAGGGGTCTACACCGGCGGTTTTAATGGACGCCGGTAAATATGACAACTACACCGGCGATCAGAAAATGCTGGTGTATGTGGGTCTCTGAGTGCCGTTCTTTTACACCCTATATACATTCACCGACGGTCGTAAACCGCCGGTATTTATACATTCACCGGCGTTTATGGAAACGCCGGTGTAGAACGAAAGTATACCGGCAGTCATAGAGCACCGGTGTATGTACGTTTATGAGTGCCTGGTTTTTCCTACTTACAAGCACCGGAGTGACCAAAAAATGCCGGTGTAGTTATATACGCCGGCATTTTATAAAATGCCGGTGTACGTCTGTGCCATTACAGCTGACGACATTCACCGGCGTGTGTGGGAACGCCGGTATATCGCACACTCCAACAAATAGATTAGATAGACCTGCATTTTTTAAAACGCCGGTCTAGCTATGCCTGTTTATTTTCGATACTCCGGTTTTCCGTTCGATTTCAATTTGCAGTTTCATTTACAAAACCTGTAAACTAATTCACAACTGATTCAACCAATTTCGTTGCATATTACTGTGCAAATCACAACCAAACACAAGAATAATTAAAGATAATCAAGTTTCACACGTGTCATATCAACGTCCAAATTCATTGATTAATTAACAGTGTCATAATTAACAAATTAATATAGGGACTAACATCCCAAATATCCAAACAAACCAGTCTGACAAATATCCAAAATATCCCAAATTAAAAGTCTGACATAACTCTCATAAAAAAAAACCAGTCTGACATAACAACAGTAAGGAGGAGGACATAAGAACAACAACCATACAGCAAGGAGGACATAAGAACAGCAAGGAGGACCGCAGATTCATACCCCTCGAGTAGCTTCAGCTCTGATCATCAGAATTTCCTTCATCTGGGCGACCGCTCTGTGAAAAAAAAACAATAGTTTAATTCAACAGTAGACCACAATACAGAATATACATATTTTTTGAACTTGCAAAAAGAACTACCTGTATCTTAAATTATAAGATCAAAGTGCCAACTGCAAATGGAATTGTTAATGATATATACAGAGGTAAAATAATTACATTGCAATGCTAAAAATCTAGTACTTAATTTTGTTTTTAAATATATCTAAAATAACAAAACAAATGAAAATTCAGTATCTAACTTGAAACCTTTATACTCTCCTCTGATTGGGAATATCCACTATCTAAAACAGTAAAACAAATGAAAATTCAGTATCTAAGTATGTCCTTCATGGATTGTTCAGACAATCCATGAAACTGTCATCGTGGACGGAAACCAAATATAAGAAAAATAAGAAAAATAAGATAGGGCTCATATCAAGTGTATTTTTAGGGAACTGTCATCGTGGAAGGAAACCAAATATAGAAGCCAGAAATGGAAACAGAAAGAAGAAAGGTAGAGACTTTGGATACACCAGGCTAACATAGCGGCATTTTCCTCATCTCTCTCTCATCCCTTGTTTCCCTTCAGCACACGAACACAAAGAGACATCAGCAACAACAGCAAGAACGACAAGAACCACAATAATAATAAATTATTATGAACAAGATGTCTCTATATGGGTTTCCAGATCTCCACTCGAGCCCACTCTTTCTAATCACAGCCCAATTAAGAACATAGACAACATCCACTAAACAATCCAATCATAGCCCAATCAAAATTTGCCATCCTGGATCTTAATGAAATAAGCTTCATTAACAGTGAAAGAAAATGAGGATGCTAGCAGCATACTTAGTTTGGAAGTGAACCCATTTTTTGTTAAAAAATCATGCCAAAGATGGCAATCAGCTTCATTAACAGTATCTGAAAATGAAAATTTCCATTATCTGAGCTTATATGTTGCTCTACTAATTCACTGTGCCCAACTAAATCTAAAACCCAATTGTTGTGCATATCCGGAGGATTTTGGCATACGTACCAATAGCATCCTCAGTTCGCAGTGAACCCGTTTTGGTCAAAAAAACATGCCAAGATGACAATCAGATGCATGAAAATAAGCTTCACTAACAACAAAAGAAGATGGGGATTCTAGCAACATACGTAGTTTGGAAGTGTACCCATTTTTGGGGGAAAAAACATGCCTAAGATGGCAATCATGTTACTTTAACAGTATCTGAAAATGAAAATTTCCATTATCTGAGCTTATATGTTGCTCTACTACTTCTTTAGCCCAACTAAATCTAAAACCCAATTATTGTGCATACCCGGAGGATTTTTGCATACAGCTATAGCATCCTCAGTTCACAGTGAACCCATTTTGGTCAAAAAAACATGCCAAGAAGACAATCAGATGCATGAAAATCAGCTTCATTAACAGTGAAAGAAAATGGACATGCTAGCAGCATACTTAGTTTGGAAGTGAACCCATTTTTGGTTAAAAAATTATGCCTAAGATGGCAATCAGGTTACTTTAACAGTATCTTAAAATGAAAATTTCCATTATCTGAGCTTATATGTTGCTCTACTAATTCACTGTGCCCAACTAAATCTAAAATCCAATTGTTGTGCATATCCGGCCGGAGGATTTTGGCATACGTACCTATAGCATACTCAGTTCACAGTGAACCCATTTTGGTCAAAAAAACAAATATGCCAAGAAGACAATCAGATGCATGAAATCAGCTTCATTAACAGTGAAAGAAAATGGACATGCTAGCAGCATACTTAGTTTGGAAGTGAACCCATTTTTGGTTAAAAAATCATGCCTAAGATGATTTTCAGGTTACTTTAACAGTATCTTAAAATGAAAATTTCCATTATCTGAGCTTATATGTTGCTCTACTAATTCACTGTGCCCAACTAAATCTAAAATCCAATTGTTGTGCATATCCGGCCGGAGGATTTTGGCATACGTACCTATAGCATACTCAGTTCACAGTGAACCCATTTTGGTCAAAAAAACAAACATGCCAAGAAGACAATCAGATGCATGAAATCAGCTTCATTAACAGTGAAAGAAAATGGACATGCTAGCAGCATACTTAGTTTGGAATTGAACCCATTTTTGGTTAAAAAATCATGCTTAAGATGGCAATCAGGTTACTTTAACAGTATCTTAAAATGAAAATTTCCATTATCTGAGCTTATATGTTGCTCTACTACTTCTTTAGCCCAACTAAATCTAAAATCCAATTGTTGTGCATATCCGGCCGGAGGATTTTGGCATACGTACCTATAGCATACTCAGTTCACAGTGAACCCATTTTGGGTAAAAAAACAAACATGCCAAGAAGACAATCAGATGCATGAAATCAGCTTCATTAACAGTGAAAGAAAATAGAAATGCTAGCAGCATACTTAGTTTGGAAGTGAACCCATTTTTGGTTAAAAAAATCATGCCTAAGATGGCAATCAGGTTATCCTTAAAAGTATCTGAAAATGAAAATTTCCATTATCTGAGCTTATATGTTGCTCTACTAATTCACTGTGCCCAACTAAATCTAAAACCCAATTGTTGTGCATACCCGGAGGATTTTGGCATAGTCTAAAGCTTATTTCACAGTGAACCCATTTTGGTCAAAAAAACAAACATGCCAAGAAGACAATCAGATGCATGAAATCAGCTTCATTAACAGTGAAAGAAAATGGACATGCTAGCAGCATACTTAGTTTGGAAGTGAACCCATTTTTGGTTAAAAAATCATGTCTAAGATGGCAATCAGGTTATCTTTAACAGTATCTTAAAATGAAAATTTCCATTATCTGAGCTTATATGTTGCTCTACTAATTCACTGTGCCCAACCAAATCTAAAATCCAATTGTTGTGCATATCCGGCCGGAGGATTTTGGCATACATACCTATACCATCCTCAGTTCACAGTGAACCCATTTTGGTCAAAAAAACATGCCAAGAAGACAATTAGATGCATGAAAAATAAGCTTCACTAACAGTAAAAGAAGATGAGACATCAGCAACAACAGCAACAACAGCAAGAGGGAACCAAATATAGAACAATTGGGTTTTGAATGGAGAATGTAGTCATAGATCAATTCTTCATTGAAGAAAAATACGAATAGGGCTCATATCAAGTGTAGTTTTAAGGAATTGTCATCGTGGAAGGAAACCAAATATAGAAGCCAGAAAGAGGAATGGTAGAGAATGAGGATACACCAGGCTAACATAGCGGCATTTTCCTCATCTCTCTCTCATCCCTTCTTTCCCATTCAGCACACGAACACATAGAGACATCAGCAACAACAGCAAGAGCGACAGGAACAACAATAATAATAAATTATTGTGAACAAGATGTCTCTATTTGGGTTTCCAGATCTCCACTCCAACTCGTCTCTTTCTAATCACAGCCCAATTAAGAACAATTGTTCACAGTCACTGTTAAAGAAACATATATGCGCAGATTATGGAAATTTTCATTTTCAGATACTGTTAAAGAAGCTGATTTCATGCATCTGATTGCTATCTTTGGCATGATTTTTTAACCAAAATGGGTTCACTTCCAAACTAAGTATGCTGCCAGCATACCAAAATCCTCCAAATCAGAACAAGAACACGGCTGAACACACCATGTTTGCAGGTCATACAATGTCATCTACACCATGTTATGTGCCAAAGTGGGGTTGGTCATTCAATGCATGAACGACACGTATTAGTTGTTTGTGAATATGCAATAGGGTGCAGCTATGAACAGGGCTCATATCAAGTGTAGTATTACGGACTGTCATCGTGGAAGGAAACCAATTTAACATAGAAGCCATATATGGAGCCAGAAAGAGGGATGGTAGAGAATGAGGATACACCAGGCTAACATAGCGACATTTTCCTCAACTCTCTCTCATCCCTTCATTCTCTTCAACACACGCACACAAAGAGACATCATCAACAACAGCAAGAGGGGGTTGGTCCAACAATATGTGTAGATTATAATAAATGAGATGTCTTTATTTGGGTTTCCAGATCTCCACTCCAGCCCTTTCTTTCTAATCACAGCCCACTTAAGAAACATAGACGAAATACTTATAGACGACAGCCACAATGCAGACTCACAAACACTAGTACGTGTTTTTCATGCATTCAAGACCATAATCTCTTTAAAAATACCAATTTAAAGACTTACCGATATTTTTTGACAGTGGGCGGCGTGCTACCCTCACTCTCATATGTTTGACTGCCATTATTATTTAGTGGCTGCTCATCCCCATGGCTCTCGTTGCCATCATTTATATTTACCCTCTTTCCACGCCTCGGCATGTTGTACCTGTCAAGGATTCGATAACTTTCTTAGAGGTGCAAATTTAATTAATAACATGTTTATAATAACTATCATAAAATTCCAGATTTGGTAGGATTAACAAACCAACATAATTATAAAAAAATTAAAAAAATGAGATTCTGGCTCAGATTAAATTACAACGATAGTTTGGTTCAAATGACACTAAGCATAGTTTAATGTAAATAATACCAAGCAGTAGAAAATAGAAAGATAATTAAACCGGTGTATTAAATTCACAATTAACATATTCGAAATTACAGAGATAATATTACAACAAGATTTAAGACATAAAATTACAGACATATGATATTGAGATTGAAAATTATGTAAACTACAATATGACATCTTCCAGTACATCGGCCTCTTCTCCATCCTTGCGGAGCCAAGTCCCGTAAATTCCAACGTCGGTTGTATTTACATCAAACACAGGAAACTCAGAAGAAATGTAACTGTTCATGGCTTCACCGTCTTCATCTTCTGAAGTATCGCCCAGTTGGAATACATCTCTTGGTTGCATAGAGAGAGCCACATACGATTTTGGCAGGGTTGGATCTTCAATGTAGAACACTTGTTGCACTTGGGATGGAAACACAAATGGCTCATGGCTAATGTGTGTACCGATGTGAATCAATTTTGAGAAGTTTACAACTATGAAGCCAAGCTTATCCTTATTGTTAGCAAAATTCCTATCAAACTCAGTCCAATCCCCACGAAATAAGACAACACGAAAATGACCAAAATAATTCAACTCAATGATATCCGTGAGCACTCCATAGTAGTCGAGAACTCCATCTACAGGCCTCGTGTCCGATTTGGAAGCATAACTTTTAGTCTTAGACGTCACTACCATTCCACTATTTTGAGACTTCAAATGACATTCACGATCCTTAGTACGAAATCTAAAACCATTGAATATGTATCCTCCGTATCTTTTGACCATCTTATAGGGACTTTTGGCAAGTACTTGTATTTCAGATGACGCACCTTCAGGACCCAAAGAATGTACCTATTAATTTTGCGCAAATCGTATCAGCACCATAAAAAATGTAGATAGAATGAAGATTAACTCGCATAACTGTAATTCACCTACATGAGATTCAAACCACTTATGAAATTTTTCATTCATCAATTTATTTTGTTCACGTGGTGGTAGTCTTCTTGGTCTAGCCCTTCGTTTGATGTCCCTGACAAATTCGCTAAAAAACAAGCAATTGAAATAAGGAATAAAAAAAGTAAGTTAATATCGAACTCCGCGGTTTTCACTGTATTGATTTAAATTCAAAAGCAACTTACTTTCGAAATGGTTCCACTGATGCATGGTGGTCTAGCACATATCGATGTGCCTGTTCTCACGCTAAGTTATCTAGATCAAATGCATCAACTTTACCAATAATAGTGCCAGTGGTATCAAAAAGATATTGAGCACCATCAAGGTTGTAAATGTCTGGATTTCTACGTGGTCTACTAGAAGATGTCTCCACACCCGGCAAATACCTGGAAAAAAAATGTGAGCACTCCTCTGATAGATATCCCTGGGTTATTGACCCTTCAGGATATGCTCTATTTTTCACATAACCCTTTAGCCGGTATAGGTACCTGAACATGTACAATTAATGAATTAGAGCGGATTAGGGGATTAAAAGAAATGAGCTTTTGAAAATTCAATTTCGTAAGATGAATGAATTCTTTTACCTTTCAATGGGGTACATCCACCGATAGTGAACAGGATCGCCGATTCTGGCTTCACCAGCAAGGTGGATTATCAAGTGAATCATTATAGTGAAGAACGATGGAGGAAATATCATCTCCATTTTACTAAGTGTCAATGCCGCCTGCTGCTCCAATTGGTCCAGATCTTCAACATGAAGCATTCTTGAGCAAATACCTTTATATATGCTACAAAGATCTTTCAGGACAGTAGTGACTTGCTCACACAATGAAGACCTTAGGGCCACAGGAAGGAGATCCTGCATTAGGATGTGGTAGTCGTGTGACTTTAGACCCTGAAGCCTCTTCTCTTTAAAGTTGACACATCTTGCCATGTTAGAAGAATAGCCATCAGGGACTTTAAGTTCCAGTAGTACTTTGCAAAACAATTCCAACTCCGATTTTGACATTGAATAGATTGCAGGAGGTAGGAGTACTTTCCCGTTCGGTAATTCTTCTGGGTGCAACTCATGTCGGATGCCCATTGACTTCAAATCAATTCGGCTCTTGAGATTGTCCTTTGTCTTCCGACCATCTCCCATAACTGTTTCTATACAATTTTCACCAATATTTTTTCCAATATGCATCACATCTAAATTATGTCGCAATAAGTTGAATTCCCAATACGGCAACTTGAAGAAAATACTCTTCTTCTTCCATGCACCTAAACTCGTCATGTTTTGATCCTCATCTTCGCCATATAGATCGGTCTCCTCACCTTGCTCCGGCCTTGCCCTTTTCTTGCCCTTTGTCCTGACCTCTGGTTCTTTTCCATATTTGAATTGATGACCATCTACCCGCCTCAAAATATTTGAACCAGAAGAAGACCCAGGAGCATGTTTCCACTCGTCGGTACCATCAAATGTCGCTGCCTCTGCCCGAAATATATGTGTGTCAGGCAACCATCTCCTATGACCCATATAGCAAAACTTTCTGCCATTGTACAACCACCTTGAACTAGTTTGGTCAGTACAACATGGACATGCATAACGTCCTTTAGTACTATATCCAGATAAATTTGCATATGCTGAAAAATCATTGATTGTCCAAGACAACACGGCCCGAAGAGAAAAAGTTTCTTTAGCCACAGCATCATAGGTTGGAACAACCACCCACAACTTCTGAAGTTCATCTATTAACGGTTGTAGGTACACATCTATATCATTTCCAGGACCTTTCGGTCCAGGAACTATCATGGACAAAATAAATGAGGACTGCTTCATGCATTTCCAAGGCGGCAAATTGTATGGTATCAACACAACCGGCCATATGCTGTATGTACTACTCATTTGCCTGAAAGGGTTGAAACCATCACTAGCTAGTCCAAGTCTCACATTTCGAGGATCTTCCGCAAAATCAGGATATCTTTCATCAAATTTTTTCCAAGATTGAGAATCAGCAGGATGTCTAAGAATCCCATCATTAGTGCGACCTTCAGCATGCCATTTCATATCAGAAGAAGTTTTCGTAGACATAAACAACCTTTGTAGCCTAGGAATCAGAGGAAAGTAACGCAGTATTTTGGCAGGCTTCTTTTTCCTACTTCGCTTAGTAGATCCACTGGCTCCCTCGTCTTGATTTGGTCTTTCTTTCCATTTCGAAGAACCACACACTTCGCAATTCTCCAGACTTTCCTTACCACCCGTGAAAAGCATACAGTCATTTGGACATGCTGCTATCTTCTCATATCCTAGATCGAAAGAACTTAGGAATTTTTTGATTTTATAGGCTGAGTTTGGAATACAGATTTCAGAAAATGCTTCATTCAACAATTCAAGTAGCATAGTGAAGGACTTAGCAGACCACCCGTTTAAACATTTAATCTGAAATAGTCTGACAATGAATGAGAATTTAGAAAATTTGGTGCAATCGCGGTACAACGGAGTACTAGTATCTTCAAGTAACTTAGCGAAGGATTCTTGCTGCTTATTATTTTCAGGGGTGGGGCCAGACATTTCCTCGTCCACCCCACCACCAATCTGGTTTATTTCTGTTGACTCATTGTGAACTTGGGTTGTTGGGTTATTGGTGTGGAAAGGAACATTATGAATCCCCATGGCATCTTGCAACAAAGCATGCATCTCATCGGAAACGCTTAAGTCTTCGTTCACTAAGGGCTCAGCTTCATTTTCTAATACAACCGGACGAACAGGAGCTGACGTATGATCCTCTCCATGACAAAACCACCTTGTGTACCCTGGAAGAAAACCGTTGACAACCAAGTGTGTATGTACTACGTCACATGTCCTCAAATTACAATTTGTACACTTGAGGCATGGACAAAGGATTAGGTTGGGATCACGGGAATGTCGTTTGGCAAAGATAATAAAATCTTTAATACCATCACGGTACTCCTTGGATAATCGTGGTTTACTAATCCAACTTCTATCCATTATAACAATAGCACACAATCTGAAATTAAAATTTGATATATTAAACGGTAATAACAGTGAAAGGCATTTTGTATATTAAATTTTACCTATTTGAAAACCATCCCTAGCTGCAAATAAATAAACGATATAATCTTTAACTGTAAAATAAAGAAATTGTGGTTCCAAAAAATGTACAAAAAAAAACTAAATCTTAACACAATCTACTCTATTCACATAACCCTAAACTGCCTTTTGTGGAAATTATCACAACCACCTGAGTGGTATTTTATCGCACACCCTGTGTTCGAGTGTAAAAAAAAATCGACTATAGTCTCCCCCGTATTTGGCTTTCCGTTCAAGGAGATGATGATGGTAAAGGGTATTTTGCTGATGAAGAGGAATCGGCCGAATAATGAGCGCGTCGTGCTGTAACTACGGTAACAAGAAGATCTGATGAATCATGAACTATTCTGTTCATGGCTACTAATAATCACTTACTTATCTCATAATAATAATAATAATAATAATAATAATAATACTAAACAAAAGAAACTAATATGGCTACTAATAAGTTTTTCTAAAATAATTCTTCATCCCAACTAAATCATTGATGTTTGTAGCACCAAAAGAAACCTGCACGAGGTTTGTTCAGCCCAATTCTTGTACAGATTTGGAGGATTTTGGTAAAAAAACATGCCAAGATGCCAATCAGATGCATGAAATCAGCTTCATTAACAGTAAAAGAAAAATGATAATGTCCAGTATGTAAGCATATATTTTTCAGAGTGAACCAATTGTTGTACATATCTGGAGGATTTTGGCATACAGCTATAGCATCCTTAGTTCACAGTGAACCCATTTTGGTCAAAAAAACATGCCAAGATGACAATTAGATGCATGGGATAAGCTTCATTAACAGTAAAAGAAAATGAGGATGCTAGCAGCATACTTAGTTTGGAAGTGAACCCATTTTGTTAAAAAATCATGCCTAAGATGGCAATCAGCTTCTCTAACAGTATCTGAAAATGAAAATTTCCATTATCTGAGCATATATGTCGCTCTACTAATTCTTTAGCCCAACTAAATCTAAAACCCAATTGTTGTGCATATCCAGAGGATTTTGGCATACGTACCTATAGCATCCTCAGTTCACAGTGAACCCGTTTTGGTCAAAAAAACATGCCAAGATGACAATCAGATGCATGAAAATAAGCTTCACTAACAACAAAAAAAGAAACTGGGGATGCTAGCAGCATACTTAGTTTGGAAGTGTACCCATTTTTGGTTAAAAAATCATGCCTAAGATGGCAATCAGGTTATCTAACAGTATCTGAAAATGAAAATACCCATTATCTGAGCGTATATGTTGCTCTACTAATTCTTTAGCCCAACAAAATCTAAAACCCAATTGTTGTGCATACCCGGAGGATTTTGGCATACGTACCTATAGCATCCTCAGTTCACAGCGAACCATTTTTGTCAAAAAAACATGCCAAGATGACAATCAGATGCATGAAAATAAGCTTCACTAACAGTAAAAGAAGATGAGGATGCTAGCAGCATACTTAGTTTGGAAGTGAACCCATTTTATGTTAAAAAATCATGCCTAAGATGGCAATCAGCTTCTCTAACAGTATCTGAGAATGAAAATTTCCATTATCTGAGCTTATATGTTGCTCTACTACTTCTTTAGCCCAACTAAATCTAAAATCCAATTGTTGTGCATATCCGGCCGGAGGATTTTGGCATACGTACCTATAGCATCCTCAGTTCACAGTGAACCCATTTTGGGTAAAAAAACATGCATGCCAAGATGACAATCAGATGCATGAAAATAAGCTTCATTAACAGTGAAAGAAAATGGACATGCTAGCAGCATACTTAGTTTGGAAGTGAACCCATTTTTGGTTAAAAAATCATGCCAAAGATGGCAATCAGGTTACTTTAACAGTATCTTAAAATGAAAATTTCCATTATCTGAGCTTATATGTTGCTTTACTACTTCTTTAGCCCAACTAAATCTAAAACCCAATTGTTGTGCATATCCGGCTGGAGGATTTTGGCATACGTACCTATACCATCCTCAGTTCACAGTGAACCCATTTTGGGTAAAAAAACAAACATGCCAAGAAGACAATCAGATGCATGAAATCAGCTTCATTAACAGTGAAAGAAAATGGGTATGCTAGCAGCATACTTAGTTTGGAAGTGAACCCATTTTTTGTTAAAAAATCATGCCAACGAGGGCAAACAGGTAACTTTAACAGTATCTGAAAATGAAAATTTCCATTATCTGAGCTTATATGTTGCTCTACTAATTCACTGTGCCCAACTAGATCTAAAATCCAATTATTGTGCATATCCGGCCGAAGGATTTTGGCATACATACCTAGAGCATCCTCAGTTCACAGTGAACCCATTTTGGGTAAAAAAACAAACATGCCATGAAGACAATCAGATGCATGAAATCAGCTTCATTAACAGTAAAAGAAGATGAATATTTCCAGTATCTAAGCATATATTTTTCTATTCATTCTTCATCCCAACTAAACCATTCATGTTAAGGAAATCAAGATGCATAATCTGAAAAAACATGCTTTTTTTTGAAAAATAAGGGAAATCAAGAGATGATACCGAAGAGAGAGAGAGAGAGAGCGGGGCGACGAGCGCGGGGGCGTAGGAGAGAGAGAGAGAGCGGGGCGATCGCCGATTCACCTCCAAATAGAGAGAGGGAAGAGGGAAATCAAAAATGACGAAGGGAAGAAGGGAAGATTTTGAAAGGTCGAAGGCCGTCGAAGAGGACGAAGCGGCGGAGGCAAACGCGCGGGAAGTAGAGCGAGGAAGGAGGGAAACGATGCGCCCCTTTTTTTTTTTGGGGGGGGGTTTGGGAAAATGGCTAGCGAAAGATTAGGGTTCGCGGGTTTTATCGCAGCTTATTCACCGGCATTTCAATTAGACACGCCGGTGAATGTGTCCGTATATTCAGCGGCGTTTATTATAAAAATGCCGGTGAATAATACACTTCACCTGCGTTTTTAAATAAAACGCCGGTGAATACGAAGATTGACCGGCATTTTAAATCGACCTCCGGTTTATAACCATCCCATCTGGCGCCCAATTCCTATTCGCTCCCTACCCCGGCGCTACTAGTAAAACGCCGGGGAATATTCGCCGGTAAAACCAGTATCTTTTGTAGTGCATGTCCTCCTTCTAGAGATCAAAGTTGATATCACCGTCGAACGACTTGATCTTCGTGAAACCCAGATTTTCATTTTCTCCAAGGAACTTGATTAACTTCTGAACTACTGAAAATTTACGATATGGAGCTCTAATACCAATTGTTAGGAATTCGTTGTTGAGTTTGACAATTAATCACTATGAACAAATCACCAAGCAATATTAGATTAAACCAAATACACAAAGCACACAATTTTCTCCTAGTTTGGCGAACCCTAATTTGGGGGAAATAACCAATATATTATTCAACTAGAGGAGATACAAGAGTTACATACACTCTCACGAAGAACATATCTATCTCTCAAGCCTCAATAGAAGATAATCTGTTGTTTATAATGGAGAAATCTCAACAAAGTATTTTTTCTCATTTGCTCTTTATACGCTCTTGTCTCTCAAAGGAGGCCATTACAATCATATATAGAGATCTAGATAAACCCTAGGTTGTAGTCTTGATATAATAGTCGTCTGATATACACTGAATAGAAAGCTACATAGCAGGAACCATACGATCTAACATAGAGGAAGATGAGCTCAAAAAAGGTCACCCAGACCCAGCCTGTTTGCTACTTCCAGCTGCTGTAAGTCTAATGCATCCAAACACGATCAATTGCAATGTGCTCAACCCAATTCAGAGAGCTGAGATGGTCATCTATTCTGGGAAATTGACTGTCAATTCACCCCCAACATGATACTTCATGTACGACAAATTCTTCTTCTTCCAACGACTCTTCGAAACTCTTCTTACTTCATTATCTTCTCTTCACATGGAACCATAGTATGCAAGAAATAAACCAAACAATGTTGTCTTACATTGATTGTAAGTAGAAGCGGAATGCGAAAGCGAAATGTGTAGCCAACGTCCTTCTCACGAACAAGCCTCGTATGGTGGTGACTCCTACTAGAGGATATCGCAATGCTTCAAACCGTCACAACCTAGGGACCGAAATAATTTGGTGGTTTGGAAGGAGCTCTAATGGAAGTACAGGAGGAGGAAGAATTGTGGTTCTCTTTTCTAGAGTATAGAGAGTATGACCAATGTCATGTCTCATGTCATCCTTATGTCTTGGATGAGAGAACCCCAACCTCCATATCTACATATTGAGGGATGCAAGAGCTAGATCTAATCCGATGACTACGATATATTCCAATAGATCATAGGCCTCTCCTCCATTCCAAACCACTAACATAAAATAGATGTAAGAGTAATCTAAGTCTGAAACAAGGCACCTGGATACAATGACTTGATATAGACTTTGAAGTTTAACAAAACCTGACATTTATAAAAAAAAGTGTAATTTGGAAGTTGATGTGGGAAAGAATCGCAGTGAATAAAGGCCACACGATTGAGACATGAATCTCAAAGTTGTTGGCGGCAAAGCCGTAATTTTATAGTGAATACATGCCTGTATGGAGAACATGGGTTGCTTCTAGGCCCATATAAGCCTACAAACCAGAAGTAATCTGCAGCCCAATAAGAGGAGTCCTGATTAGTCAAAAACTCTTGACCATGTCATCAATCCAAAAGAGAGTTATCAACTAATCTTATCTTATAATCATGAGAATCAGCAGTTTAAAACACAAAATATGCTCTTTTAAGCTAGTATTTTGTAGCTAACACCTAACACATAAACACAAACTAGATATTTCAAAATCATGTAATTGTTATTTTGCAACAAAAAACTCCATAATTATTTGTTGCTGCTAATTTTGGTGTGGGAGAAAATAGATAAATTTGTGAATTCTTTTAGAAACAATAAAAGCAAACCTGTTGACCTTCACCAACGTGTTGACTTGTTTCTCGCTGCTGCCGCGAATCTGCACAAAGTTCGATACACCGGAATGGATCCCGGCGACGAACCCTCCGACTCTCTTGTCAGTAATCTGAAAGATTAAGAAAGAGCTTTAGGTAGAAAAAGATTAATTACCCCATTTGTAGCGTCCCGAATTTCTAATATAATATCTTAGAAAAATACGTGGCACAATCCCAGCTTCAACTTCAATGTAATAGTACACATAGCCCAAAAACACAAATAATTTTATTTCTAAACATTTATTACAATCATCTTTTTCAAACACAGCGGAAATACAAACACCTTGAACTACAACTTTCTTTTACAACACTTCTCTTTACAAATTTTACACAATGCTCTGTTACATCACTTATAATCTCCACAGCTAACTCAAGCATCCAAACCCCCAAACTCTAAGCAACAACCTGCAACACATGAGGCTAGAGATGATCCCTAACCCCCAAACTAAAGGGGTCAGCCATAAATGGTGTGAGTGATATAAAAACATAACAACATGATTTAATCATAAAACATAAAGTCATCAACAACATGTATTAACAACAAGGATAAATAAATGAGAAATAACAAAAGATGTAAAGCATGAAAATATCATGAAATGAAAACAACAAGTGAATCTAGTCTAAGTATCAAGTGTAGGAAACTGGAAAACACATGCATAAAACCAAGTCAAGAAAATACAATTTCTATATGCAGACTCTCTAATGCATACTTGTCGGAGTCTATGCATCCCATTCTACATAGGTCCGGTGCAAGCCCTTAACGTCTGCATATAATAGGGATCAATGGAAGAAAAAGGTACAAGTAGTTATAGATCAAACTATTCAACACCGCAGTTCGGTTACTCGGCTATCAATCACTCTCAACACCGCAGATCGGATACCCAGTTATCAATCACTATCAGTGACTCTCCACACCGCAGAGTATACCCAACCCCGGAGATCAATGACTCTCAATACCGCAGAATATACCCGACTATCAATCACTCTCAATACCACAGATCGGATACCCGGTTATCAGTCACTCTCAACACCGCAGATTGGATACCCGGTTATCAATCACTATCAGTGATTCTCAACACCGCAGAGTATACCCAACCCCGGAGACCAATGACTCTCAACACCACAGAATATACCCAACTATCAATCACTCTCAATACCACAGATCGGATACTCGGTTATCAGTCACTCTCAACATCGCAGATTGGATACCCGGTTATCAATCACTATCAGTGATTCTCAACACCGCAGAGTATACCCAACCCCGGAGATCAATGACTCTTAACACCGCAGAGTATACCCAACTATCAATCACTCTCAATACCATAGATTGGATACCCAGTTATCAGTCACTCTCAACACCGCAGATTGGATACCCGGTTATCAATCACTATCAGTGATTCTCAACACCGCAGAGTATACCCAACCCCAGAGATCAATGACTCTCAACACCACAGAGTATACCCAACTATCAATCACTCTCAATACCATAGATCGGATACCCGGTTATCAGTCACTCTCAACACCGCAGATTAGATATCTGGTTATCAATCACTATCAGTGATTCTCAACACCGCAGAGTATACCCAACCCCGGAGATCAATGACTCTCAACACCGCAGAATACACCGGACCCCAAAGATCAATAACTTGAAAGAACATTCATAGATATAAGAATACATCAGTACCAGTCGACTAATACAGAAGTAAGTCGATTGTCCAGAAGGGAAGATTCCATGATCTTAAGAAAATAAACTAAGTGTTATAAGTTGACTTATAAAAATCATAAGTCGACTTACCAGATTATAAGTTGACTTAGAAAAATCATAACTCGACTTACCAGAGAGAATTTTCAGAAATCTTTAAGAAATATTCTAAGTGTTATAAGTCGACTTGTAAGGTCATAAGTCGACTTAAAAGAGATTATAAGTCGACTTAAAAAGTCATAAGTCGACTTACCAGAGAAAAATCTACAATAACATTGAAAAATAAATTCTAAGTGTGCCAGTCGACTGAAAAGGGTCTAAGTCGACTGTCCAGAACGGATTTTCAAGAAAACTAAAGATCTAGTAGCCGGGTCATACCAGTCGACTGAAAGGTCTGCCAGTCGACTTTCGGCCTACAGACTACAAGATTTTGGTTGTACATGATAATCAAAATTAGGGTTTTCCAAAAGCGATCATTGTTTACTAAAATAATTTGTATTCAGGTAAAATCGACAATCTCAAATAATCCTCAATATGGATACATTTCCTCAAATCAACCAATATCTCAAAACTTAATTCTCATGTTCTTAACTCCTAATTTTTCCATTAGGATTTCTCAATACTAAATATCTTCCACAACTCAAAACCAAATCTGATTTGTATCCACGAGATCCAGATGTTCATCCATCCGATCCCTTATTATCATAACCATACTCAAATCTTAAACATGTTTTCAAGCAATAAAGAATTTATCAATCAAGATCTACTAAACGTTCATAGATTTCACATACATAATACAACAACAACCATTGCATCGTTCTCATACAAAACACACTAAATAAACAAACATGTCAAACAAACAATAAAATAATCGTTCACATAAATCAAACCACAAAACAAAGTTCATATCACTCACCTTAGAAATGAAGAGATCCAACAAGAAAGCCCCTCTTTTGTGAGATCCAAAATCCTCCTCTTCAATCAAAAAGAAAATAAAAGATATATATAACTTGAGTTGTGCCGCGAATGACGGCTGCACACCCTCTTTATATAGGCCGGAAATCAAGAATTAGGGTTTTGGAAATGCATTTGCAAAATAGTCCTTCCAAAATATAAATTTACATATATAATCTTATTCTTGGAAACTCAATAAAAATCATTTAAATTAGGATTTAAAAGTAAAATATACTCATTAATCTCAACCGGTACTGTTCAAAACGTCCAGAAAATAGATTTCGCATTTTAACCCCTAAAACGACAAATTTGCAAAAAGGTCATTCTTTTCTCAAAAATTGCAAATAGATCCAATTAATTTCAGAAAAATCTGAAAAAAATACTAAATAAATCCCAAATATTAAATAATGATTTTTCATAAAGAAAACTTGACTTTTGAACTTCTCAAGAAAGTAGTTGCACGTGTTCTGCACGTGTAAAAAGATAAATCTTTTAGAAAATATTTATTAAATCTCCAGAAAATCATTTAAATTCATTTTCAAATATTTAAAATAATATTTGCAAATACGGGGTTCTACACCATTATTGTGAGGGGGAGAGGGGTATTTATAGTCACCTTAAGGACCTGTTTTGAGATAATAATTTATCTCTACTTCCTAGTGTTTTTGGATAAGATCTAGAGTTTAAATCGTTTTATAGAAATAACTATAAATTTAAATTACTCTTTATCCATCTGGGTTGATTTGTAATGGGTCGCTGTCTATACCCAAGAGGATAGATCCGTTTATGGGTTTTTGGGTTTTGAAGAAAGACCCAGTTTCCATTTCAGACCCATTTGTAGGTAAAATTACTATTTTACCCCTGTGAGCTTTAAGATTCATGCCGGATATGAACGGTCGTGATTTAATCCTATTTTTGGCCATATCACGAGCCCCCCACTCCCGAAGACTGAGTTTAACAGCCTTTGAGGAGTAATTTTATTATTTCAATGGCGTACGGGATTTTATCGGAGTTCTTAAGGGAGTTGGATCTTGCTCGAGGTGTAACGGTGTCAATCTGAGCTTGTAAAATGCCCAAAATTTTTCTCAGATTTTTCTGAATTTTTTTCAATTTTTAATCATTTTTTGAATATTTTATTCAATTTCCAAATTTAAATAATTAATTATCAAAAACTTTAATTAATTATTCTAATTTAATAATTATATTTTTAGAATTTTTTAAAATTATTTTCTGAATTAATAATTATTTTGAGAAATTTTTAATTAATTTTTTCAATTTTTTAAAAATAATTAATTCATTTAATTAAATAAATACCTGTACACGTGGTGCCATTATGGACGTTGATCGCGATCAAGCACAGATCTTAAAGCAAGGCATTTTTTTCTCCATTTGAGCGTCGGTAGCAGCAACGCTCGGCTGCGTTGCCGACCCCCGTGCTCCATCGGCGTGTTAACACGCGGCGGTGGTGCCGACCTCCGAGCTCCCATCGGTGCTGACGTCAGGGACCTCGTCGAAGTTTGGTGAGACATCGGTGAAACTTCCCCGAGATGAACCTCTGTTTCGTCGAAGCCATGGTCTATGCGTTCATGGAGCTCGGTGGTGAGGAGAAGGGCTCGACGTCAGAGGAGGGTTCAACCGAGCTCGGCGAGGGAGGAGCTCGTAGAGGCTTTGGTTGAGCTCGACAATTGAGCTTGGCAATGAGGGAGGAGTTCGACGAAGCTTCGCGATGGGTTCGGAGCTTGTGAAGAGGTTCGGCGACGAGAGGTTGGAGCTCAGTGATGGGTTCGAAGCTTAGTGCTCAGAGTGCAGCGATTGGAAGAGCTTGACGAGGAAGGGGGCTCGATGAAGGATGTCGATGTTTGGCGAAGGAGCTTAACGAGTGGAGCTCGGCGATGAAGGAACTCGACGGAGGAGTGAGCTCGGCAGGGTCGAGCTCGGTAGCTTGAAGTTGGAGCTCGACGGGAGGCTTGGGGTCGAGGTCGGCTATGGATTTGGAGCTCGTCGGGGCCAGGAGCTTGGCATTTGGAGCTTGACAACGCCCCTGAGCTCGGCGACGAAGAGAGCTTTTTTCTCTCATTTGGGCTCCAGTGCCACGAATGCTCAGATCGAGGCTGTAACACCCTGTAATTTTCAAAAGTATAATATATATATATATATATATATATATATATATATATATATATATATATATATATATATATATATATATATATATATATATATAATAAAACACAAAGAAAGCTATCAAGTGGCTCTCCTTCAATCTGCCTAAAAATCAAAGGCCCAGATCTAACCTTAGAAAACATATTTTCCCTACAAAAGTTCCCCCCAAAATTCAAATTCAAATCTCCCACCCAAAACAACTCCTATATTTATTTAATTTGTTTTCTCTCTCTCTCTCCCTCTCTCTTCTATTCAAAAAAATTAAGAAATTAAAAATTTTAAAAATTTTAAAATATTAAAAAACTAAAAAAAATAAAAATTTAAAAACTTTAAAAATAATTCAAAAAAATCAAAAAAAAAAAAAAAATGTTTTTTGCTCTATGTTTGTTACTTCAATTAATTTGTTGGACCTCCAAAACTATTTTATATGATCAAACAAGGTGCACCGTTCAGAAGACGTGCCGTAGGCACGTGTCAATGGGCAAGCCTAGTATATATATAATATGCAAGATGGCTTTTTGGTTAAAATATATGAGTTGATGGAATTTCATGTAAAAATGTTGAAATTGGATAGTGGTGGGGGGGGGGGGGGGGGTCCCATGGGAGAGAAACAACAAGTTTGTGCTGTTGTTATTGCTGATGACGTCAGCAATAGAGGGGGGGCCCGCTCGTTGTGAAGCTACTGCTCTTTCCTTCGGCTGACGTGGCATAGGGGCCCACCTTGGGGCTATCTGTGTACACGCAGGTAAGTGGAGAAAGGTGAGTAAATATAGTCCCATATCGGTAAGATACATGAATAAAATAATATATAAATATTATTGCCTATAATCAAGAGTCACCAATTCGGTTAACCACCTTTTGAGAGACAGCCTGTGGTGGGCAGTTGTACTATACTATAAATAATTTGTCTTCTAAATTATATAAAATGTCCGAGCAGGGACAACGGCGTTACAAATGGTATCAGAGCCGAATTTCGACACCGAGTGTGGGTAAGAGTGGGTGAGATGTACGCCTGAGATGAATCTAGCCGATATACGGATAAGTATGCCTGAAAGGGTGCAAGGTTGGGGACAGGTCGCCCAGGTAAGGGGACTGTACAACCCGCAGAATCGGAGTACTGTGCAGCTAGCAGAATCAGGGTACTCCACTCCACATCGGCTAGAAAGGATATCCTGCACTAGATTATGCATGCCCCGTGCTCAGCGAGAACACTGATTTCTAAAGGTAGTGTGTGTGTAACACCCTGTAATTTTCAAAGGTATAATATATATAGTAAATATATATAATATGCAAGATGGCTGTTTGGTTAAAAATATATGAGTTGATGGCATTTCATGTAAAAATGTAGAAATTGAATAGTGGTGAGGGGTCCCACGGGAGAGAAACATCAAGTTTGTGCTGTTGTTATTGCTGATGACGTTAGCAATAAAGGGGGGGCCCACCCGTTGTGAAGCTACCGATCTCTCCTTCGGCTGGCATGGCATAGGGGCCCACCTTGGGGCTATCTGTGTACACGTAGGTACGTGGAGAGAGGTGAGTAAATATAGTCTCATATCGGTAAAATACATGAATAAAATAATATATAAATACCATTGCCTATGATCAAGAGTCACCGGTTCGGTTAACCACCTTTTGAGAGGCAGCCTGTGGTGGGCAGTTGTACTATACTATAAATAATTTGTCTTCTAATTGTATAAATTGTCCGAGCAGGGGCAGGGGCGTTACAGAGGCGGCGAGCCTCGCGGCATTGGCGATGGAGAATGTCGACTGTAGTGGCGAGGAGCTCGACGGAGCTTGGAGAGTGGAGCTCGGCGATGAAGGAAATCCGACGAAGGAGTGAGCTCGGCAGGGTCAAGCTCGGTAGCGTGAAGTTGGAGCTCGACGGCGAGTCTTGGATTTGAGGTCGGCTATGGATTCGGAGCTCGTCGGGGCCAGGAGCTTGGCATTTGGAGCTTGACGACGAAGCCCCCGAGCTCGGCGATGAAGCGAGCTTTTTTCTCTCATTTGGGCTCCGGTGCCACGAATGCTTGGATCGAAGCGGCGAGCCTCGCGGCATTGGCGATGGACGATGTCGACTGTAGTGGCGAGGAGCTCAATGGAGCTCAGCTAGGAGAGCTCGACGTTGGCTCTTGTAAAGCCGGAGCTCGACGTCGTGAGCTATAGAGGAGGTGAGCTTCGACAGCATGAGGTCCGGAGCTCAATGACGGAGTAGACGAGAAGAGGGGTCGAGCTCGGCATGGGGAGGTCGACATTGGAGCTCCCAGTTGAAGGAGCTCGACTGTGGGGGAGCTCGACATCGAAGCTTGGAGAAGCTTCGCGAGGAAGCTCGAAACGGAGGAGAGCTCGAAATATGGGAGCTCGGAGATGGAGAAGGTCGGCGAGGGAGCTTCGGCGGAGCTCTTTCGAGGGAGCTCGACGATCTTGTCGCCCTCGAAGACCCAGAGTTTGGAGGTGTGCTTCTCAATGGAACCAACATAGGTGTCGAGGTGAAGGAGGATGTGCTCGAGCTGGGTCTTCTTCTGGTACACTTCATTCAATGGTATTCATGGCGGTGAAGGTGGCGGATATGCGTGTGGAGTTCAACGAGGGCGGCGAACTTTGGCGAGGGAGATGTTGGGTTTTTCTTTTTTTTGGTTTTTGGCGGGAGAAACTGAAGGAGAAGAAGAAGAGGAGGGTGAAGGAGGAGGGTTGCGGTTCGGGTCTCTAACGGGTCCAAACCCAACCCGTTAACCCTTTAGTAAAACCCCCATTTTTTTGGCGAATCCGAGCCGCAGATCGTGTTTGAGCACGAATTTTGAGGCAAATTTTTTCCTCCAATTTGAGCTTCGGTGGAAAGAGTGCTCGAGTTGCATTTCTGAACCAGGAGAGGGCTTCAGCGGCTTGACACGTGACCGTTGACTCCGTCAACGTTGACCGTTGACTTTTTGGTAAATTTTTCTCATTTCAGGGTCGGTGGCAATAACGCTCAGTACTTATTGTCGAAGTCCAGGAGAGTTTTTTTCTCACATTTGGACGTCAGTGGCAAGAGTGCTCAGTACATGTTGCCGAAGTCCAGGAGAGCTTTTCCTCGGATTTCAGGGTCGGTGGCAAGAATGCTCGGCACTTGTTACCGAAGTCTAGGAGAGTTTTTTTCTCGCATTTGGACGTCAGTGGAAAGAGTGCTCGGCACACGTTGCCGAAGTCCAGGAGAGTTTTTTCTCGCATTTCGATGTCGGTGGCAAGAGCGCTCGGCGAGAGGTGCCGAGGGCCAGGGAGGCTTCGGCGCAGCTGTATTGTAACCGACATTCCCGGTGCTACGGCGGTCGGATTAGGGCATGTGACCCCTGTTTCGAAGCTATCTCGAAGATCTACAAGTTCTCTTCAGAAATGAGTTGGAGAATCATTCTTCTTCAAGGTCAAGATAGTCCCGCAACATCTTTGCCTTCACAAAGTTGAGAAGAGCTTTGCATGACTCTAGGGGAGGTCCGTTCTTGGAAGCGAGTTTAGAGAGCATCTCTAGACGAGTTAGGCTCCGAACTATTTCAGAAAAAGGCCGCTCGGGAGGCGAGTTTGAGGAGCAACTCTAGGGGAGAGTTGAGCTCTCCAAACTTGATGAGAAGAAGGCCACTCAGGAGGTGAGCGGGAGGAGCATAGTTAGGCTCTAGTAGAGAGCCATTTGGGAGACAAATTTGAGGAGAAACTCTAGGGGAGAGTTGAGCTCCGAACTCATTGAGAAGAAGGCCGCTCGGGAGGTGAGCGGGGCGAAGAGCTTGGCTCTAGGAGAGAGCCGTTTGGGAGACAAGTTTGAGGAGCAAATCTAGGGGAGAGTTGTGTTCCGAACTCGTTGAGAAGATGTCCGCTCTGGAGGTGAGCGAAGCGAAGATCTTGGCTCTAGGAGAGAGCCATTTGGGAGACAAGTTTAAGGAGAACTCTAGGAGAAAGTTTTAGCCCTGAACTCGTTAAGAAGAGGTCCGCTCGAGAGGTGAGCAGAGCGAAGAGCTTCACCAGGCTCTAGGAGAGAGCCGTTTGGGAGACAAGTTTGAGGAGCAACTCTAGGGGAGAGTTGAGCTCCGAACTTGTTGTTTAAAATAGTTTCAACAGTTGTGGGAGCAATTTCAAATGGTGAGATACTTCGTACTCTCTCGTTTCCAGGTAGCTAAAGCGGAATCGAACCAAGCGTTGGACTCCGAACTTGTTGTTAAGAGAGTTAACGAGTTGTAGGAGCAATTCCAAATGGTGAGCTACCCGGCACTTGCTTGTTTGCAAGCGGCTAAAGCAACGTCGAACCAAGTGTTGGACTCCAAACTTGTTGTTAAGAGAGTTAACGAGTTTTAGGAGCAATTCCGAATGGTGAGCTGCCCCGCACTTGCTTGTTTGCAAGCGGCTAAAGCTGGGTACAATTAGGGTACTGGGTTAGTGAATTAGGGTCCAATAATAGCGGATTTGGGTCAAGAACAATTGGAATTATGTTTTAATGTTTAATTAAGAGATATATCAAAATCAATAGGGTTCAAATAAAAATACCCACAATTAAATAAAAGATAATAGGTTCAACAAGAAAAGCTCAATCAAGAAGAACGGAAAATTTTCATGAACAAATTTAATCAAAAAGAAAATAATCAAGAAAGAAAAATAGGGTATTTAAAATATTAATATATACACATATATATACATTAAATCAAATAGTGAAATGCATATAAAATTGAGCATGTTCGGGCTTAAAACAAAATAATAGTGATAATAATAATGCTAATAAACATGATAAAAATAATAATATCGATAACAATAATAATAACAACAATAATAACAGATATTAATACTAATAAAAGTAGGAATAACAATAATAATAATAAAAATGATATGCATCAAAATAGGATTTGAGTTTAACAGTTTATTAAAACCCGAAAATTAATAATATGAATAGTCGATTAATTAGGGATAGAAAACAAGTTCAAATATACCATTATTCAAATTGAATAAAATCTCAATTAGAAAATATTTTAATACAAGATCCGAAATGAATCTAGCACAAAATAAATTTTAAAAAAATAAATTATACAAAAAATACGGAAAATACTAATTATCGGGAATGAAGGTTACAGAAAGCGGCACCACTTATTCCTGTTTCTTTTCTTGCCAGGGGTATTCATTGTAGGGGGAGTGCGGAGTAGCCCTTCCTTGTCCACCTCCATATGAACTACTGATATACTAGCATTGAGGGGGCTGAACTTCTCAAAATGAGGAGCTGGGTGGCGTTGGCCATTGTCGTCCCTCTGGAATTTTTGGGACCCTTCTTCGCTCATATTCTTCCGTTTGTTGCCGGAAGACGATTTCTCGAGAGAAGGGAGGTTAGAGCCTCTTACACTCGAATGTACTTCTCACTCCTAAGCAGAAGTTCTGAGAAGTCCCGAGGAGGCTTCTTAGCAAGGAACGGCTTGAGGTCGGCGTTAGTGACGTTATGCCCGAATGCCGCCGAGACTACTGATTGGTTGAGGGAGGCAATAGACCGGGCTTCGACGGTGTAGCGCTGAACGTAATCTCTTAGGCGTTCACCCTTTCTTTGGTTGAGGGTCACCAAAGATGCACTTGTTTTCTCGGCCCGGCTGCTTCTCACGAAATGAGTAAGGAAGAACCCTTCGAACTGATCGAAGGAGAAGATGGAGGCTGAGGCGAGTCGAGAGTACCATTCTCTCGCAGGCTCCTTCAGCGTGGCAGGGAAGATTTGCAAAGGAGCGCATCCGAAACCTGGTGGATCATCATGAGAGTTTTAAACTCTCGATGTGGTCGATGGGGTCCGACTCCCCATTGTATAACTCAAAGTCAGGGGGATTGAAGTTTTTTGGGACTGGGGCTTCCATGATGGTCCGGAAGAACGGAGGCCTACTCGGGTAGAAATTCCTTGTCCGTTGTTCCTCTTCTCTGTCAAGTTGGCCAAGGCGCCTCTCTATCTCGTAGAGACGGTGGTAGATCGAGTCTTCCTTTCGGTCATATTTTACCGAGCTCCGAGACTCTTTCCCATGCGAAAAGGGACTAGGAGTGCGGTGGTGATGGCTTGGGGCAGGTTGAGGACTGGGCACCTATTGCTTGTGGTTGGAAGCGACATTGAAGGCCCGCAGAACGGCTTCTTGAAAATCCTGGAACTTCACCCTTGTGACTGGTGTCCTTCCAGCTTGACGGTCCCTATGTGTGGCTCGGCTTACTAGAGTATGACTTCTCAGTCGACGCGTGGAGAGGACTCTCTTCACCTCCACGGGGAGGGAATCTTCTGGTCCTCGGTCTGTAGGGGGTCCGGACTCTCGAGACCCCTAGGTGCTAAGGTTGATGGACTCCCTCAAGGGCTCGTCATCCATTCAAGCGAGTTCGGAGGTCGACCCCCTGTCGGCGGTTGACAATCACTTGACGGAGATCCTGCTCGGGAGGGCTTTGAGAAGCCATAGATTCAGCTGAAGGATTGTGGACCGCGACATGGTCATGAAGAGGATGTTGCTTTGGACGACTCCGACGAGAGCCCCCCTGGGCAGCCCCCCGAGACCCGGGAGGGGCCTGTTGAGGAGGAGGCTGCTGAGGAAGAACATCTTGGACTGGAGGAAGAGGAGGAAGAGGAGTGGCTCTTCGGCTCGAGGCCGCTGCCTTCCTCTTCTCTTTCGGATGCATAGTTTGAAACTACTTATGCTGATGAAGTAGGGTTGGATTGCTTTTTCGTTTCCCACAGACGACGCCAATCTATTGCTGCTAATTTTGGTGTGGGAGCAAACAGATTAATTTGTGGATTCTTTTGGAAACAATAAAAGCAAACCTGTTGACCTTCACCAACGTGTTGACTTATTTCTCACTGTTACCGTGAACCTGCACAAAGTTCGATACATCAAGATGGATCCCGACGACGAACCCTCCGACGCTTTTTTCACTAATAAGAAAGATTAAGAAAGAGCTTTAGGTAGAAAAAGGTTGATTACCCAGTTATTGTGGGGGGGGGGGGGGGGAGTGGGGTATTTATAGTCGCCTTAGGGACCTGTTTTCTGATAAGGATTAATCTCTACTTCCCGATGTTTTTGGATAAGACCTAGAGTTTAAATCGTTTCATGGAGATATCCATGAATTTGAATTACTCTTTATCCATCTGGGTTGGTTTGTAACGAGTTACTACCCATACCCAGTAGGACAGATCCATTTATGGGTTATTGGGCTTTGAAGAAAGACTCAGTTCCCATTTCAGACCCGTTTGTAGGTGAAATTACCGTTTTACCTCTGAGACCTTTAAGATTTGTGCCCGATTTGAACGGTCCCGATTTAATTCTATTTTTAGCCATATCATTATTCTAGGTTCTGATTTGAGCATCGTAGGGTCTTTCGCCAGAAAACACCCGGGTGTTTAGACTTTTGCTAGTTTCTTGGAGCGATCTTGCCCATCCAAATAAAATCCAAGCGACCACAATCGTCAGAAAATTAGATTACTGAGTGGTTAACAATGATTAATTCTAGTCAAAGTAGATGTTAGATCTTGATAATTTTCTATTTAAGAGTTCACTATATATGTTTACTCCGACTCAGAAAATAGCAGCAATAGATATGTGCCGTCTGTGTAAAATTACAATCTGACTAACCGATCATATTTCCTCGGTAAAAAATAATTTTTCCAGCTATGATTCCAAGGGAAAAGAGAAGGCTGCGACTTCTAGCCGACATATCAACTCTCTTCCTCCACCTCCTCCGCATACAGTGGACCCCTTTCCCACTTCTACACTCGATATGGCACGAGATTTTTCCCACAAAGAGGAGAGAATGATATTACACAATAAGTGGGTCTAGGAATAATTTTCCTCTCCTAAGTTTCAAATCAATGAAGATGCTGGAGTTTAAAAGTAAGTCAGAATCAATGATTGAGTCTGACAATCATTTTCCATACTTTGGGATATTTTGATGACAATAGGTGACTTCAATAGGACTTTTGTACAACGTGAGATCGATACATTCGTATTTTTCTTTCAAGCGGTTCATGTTGAAGCTTGGCAGTTTCAGTTTATTTTGAATTTTAGTTACTTTCCTATTCTCTCGCCCCGGGCATCTCTCGCCCCTGTTCTCTTCTTTGCGAACCTTAATTGGCTTTTCTCTTGCTTGGTGGATTGTTGTGGAGCAGTATCGGGTTCTTCGGAACCCAGTGTTTGCTCCACAGACCCTAAGATACCTAAGTCTACTTCTCGGGTTGCGCAGTTGCAGTCACCCATTTCGATAGTTCCTGATTATCTTCCGATGGTCTCGGATATCGACCTGGTCGACTCTCCTCTTCAACGCCCTACTCTAAAGGAGGTAGGGTGCTCCCCTTTAAAGCAATCTTCAGCTTGTAAACCCTTTAACCGTCTCATTAGATCTAGCGCCCGCCTTAGGGCCAAAAAACTAGGGCTGGAGGACTCCACGAGCCCTATCGGTTCTTTGCCGCAGGCTGCGTACCCCTCTGGCACCAGCCTAGGCCACCCCCAACCCCTCACTGATCCTAACATTCTTGGTTCCATATTCCAATTTCAGTTCGATGCTATGTCGGATAAGGATATGGATGACAAAGCCCGGGTGATGGGTTATTTGGTTAACCCGGAAAACTCGATGCAGTTACAAGCCATTAGGCAGCAAGAACGTGTTAGAGTTCGAGAGCAACTTCTTTTTAATGATTAGTATTTCTTGGAATATCCGGGTTCTCAATTGCCCCGTTAAACAAAGGGCAATTTACCAACTTATAAACTCTTCCCACTGTGATCTTATTTCTATTCAAGAATCGAAGATCGATTCTCCTTCCTCGACTCTTTTCCACGTGATTTGCGGATCCATTATCTTGAAATGGATCTCTTTAAATGCGATAGGATCGAAGGGTGATATCCTCTGCGGTTTCAAAGAGTCGGTCTTCTCTCTTATCGCGATTCGACAGCTTAATTTCTTCCTTATCGTCCAACTTCACTGGACAGTTCTTAACCGCACTCTATCGGTGATCTCGGTTTATGGTCCCTCCTCTCCTGATAGGCACAGTTTATTTTGGGACGAATTCCTTTCGCTCCACATTTATACTAATGGCCTCTATTTTCTCTGTGGGAATTTTAATGTCACCAGGTTCTTCTCCGAAAGATCGGCTCCGTCTTCCGCCTCTTATCACTCCAATAATTTCAACGATTGCATCCAAGCATTGCAGTTGACCGATCTTCCGCTTAACGGTAGATCGTTCACCTGGTCCAACCTTCGTCAATCCCCGACTATGGCCAAACTTGACCGTTTCCTTTCTCCCATAATTGGATTAACCAGTTTCACAATTCCTTTGCCAAGGCTTTACCTAATCCTTCCTCCGATCACGTTCCCATTGACCTCTACTCAAATTTCTCCTTATCTCACCACCATAAATTCTGGTTCGAAAAATTTTGGTTACAGGACCAATTGTTCGTCAATCTAGTGGTAGAATGCCTTTCGTTAATTACCAGCTCCTCTGGCCTAGGTAGCATCCTCCTCAAACTTCATACCATTAAATTCGGTTGTAAGATCTGGCGCTCCGAAAGACACAATAACACCGTTTTCCTTAAAAAGTTTCTCCTTGCCTCCATCGAATCATTTGATAAGATGGAAGAGCGGGGCCTTCTTACGGACTCTTATCGTTCGGAAAGGCTTTCCTGCAAGCGAGATTATGCCCACATCCTTCATCAGGACCATATTAAATGGGCTCAAAGAGCCAGATTTAGATGGTTAAAGGAAGGTGATGGCAATACTACTTTCTTTCATAATTTTGCTTCGCACAGGCAACGTTCCAATCGGATTTCTTCGATCAGTGACAACGGTCGCGATCTTAACTCCGATCAAGAGATCCACAGTGCTTTCCTTTCTTTTTAGAAAAATCTAATTGGTTCTTATAAACAACGTTCTATAAGCCTTGACTGGAACCACCTGTATGGTCCTATCTCTCAGGATCTCTCCTCTCTTGAGGCCCCTTTCTCAGTAGAGGAGATTCACGCGGCTGTTTTCTCTTTAAAGAGCAATTCAGCCCCAGGTCTGGATGGCTTCCCCGCTTTCTTCTTCCAAAAATTCTGGCCATGGCTTAAAGACGATCTTCTCCGCTTATTCAAGGAACTCCATCAGGGTTCCTTCTCCTTTGACCGTATCAATTATGCACACATTGTGCTTATTCCCAAATTGGTGGGAGCGCACTCAGTGGTGCACTTTAGACCTATTATCCTGATCAATACCACCTTCAAAATCATTATGAAAGTGCTTTCTGCTAGGCTTAGCGCAGTGATTTCCCCCCTCATTGATCCCGTCCAGTCCGGTTTCATTAAAGACCGTTTTATCCTTGATAGTGTAGCAGCGGCTCAAGAGATCATCTCTCATTGTCACAACTCTAACACTGAAGGTATTCTTCTCAAACTCGACTTCCAAAAAGCCTACGACAACGTTAGCTGGGATTTCCTGTTTGATATTCTCATTAATAGGGGATTCGGTCCTAAATAGATTGCTTGGATCAAATTTAGCCTATTCTCTGGCACTTCTTCCATCATTATTAATGGTTCAGAAGGTCACAAATTTCAAGTTAAATGTGGCCTTCGCCAAGGAGATCCACCGTCATCCCTCCTATTTTGTCTCGTTGCAGATGTTTTTAGTAAACTCCTTCGCAATGCTTGGGAAGCTCAAGTCATTGAAGGTCTGGGTGAATTGCAGCGCTTTCATGGTATTCTTAATCTCCAATACGCTGATGATACGATCATCTTCGCTAAGCAGAATCCTCATTCTCTTCGTAACCTAAAACTTCTGCTTTACTGTTTTGAATTAGCGTCGGGTCTTTCGATTAATTTCCAAAAATCCTCTGTTCTCTGGCTTAGAGGTTCTCCAAATCGCCAGCATGAGATCTCCAACTTTTTTAACTGTCCTATTACAACCTCCCCCATTACGTATTTGGGGATTCCCCTTAGATGGGGTAAACTGCATAAATCTAATTGGATGCCCATGGTGGATAAGGTAGAATCCTGGCTTAACGTTTGGATCGGAAAACTCCTTTTTCGTGGTGGTAGACTGATCCTGCTTAACTCGGTTCTTTCTTCTATCTCTCTTTATATGATGTCGTTCTATTATGTCCTCTCTTGGGTCATTAAGCGAATAAATAAAATCAGAAGTAATTTTTTCTGGTCGGGTTCCTCTATTCATAAGTCAGGGTCGCACCTCTGCAACTGAAAACTGGTCTGCTCCTCCAAAGAGGCAGGGAGTCTATAGATGTTAAACCTCAACACCAGAATATTGCTTTGCTAGGTAAATGGCTTTGGAGGTTCTTATAATTTGATCACTTACTTTGGATTCAAAGTATCAAAGCTCGCTGCTTTTCCTCTAGCATTTTCTGGAATTTCCCTACCAATATTCATCGCAATGCCTCTTCGTTCTAGAAGGGGGTCTGGAAAGCAGCCGCATCATTCCAATGTGGCATCCTTCATGAATGTTTCGATGGTTCCAGGACCAAGTTCTGGTCCGATCTTTGGATTGGTAACATCAAACTTGCGTCCGCCTTCCCAGCGCTCTACCGATTGGCACTACAACAAATATGACATTTGATAGCATTCGCAAAATGCTATAATAAATATACGATAGCGTTTTAAAAATGCTATAGAAGCCCCCGCTATAATAACTTTATAGCATTTCCGAAAATGCTGTAACAACGACAGCGTTTTCGAAAACGCTGTGACATGGACAGCATTTCGGAAAATGCTGTAGATTTCACAGCGTTTTCAAAAATGTTATCGCTATGATAGCATTTTCAAAACGCTATCGTTTAACAACGTTTTGAAAATGCTATCGTAGGACAGCGTTTTGAGAATGCTATCGAAGAGAGTGGTTTTGAAGACGCTGTCTTTTTGACAGCGTTCGCCAAATTCTATCGTTTGACATTTGAAAAATAGCAGAAAATTTGGATAGGCTCTGTATTTAGAAAGAGTTAAGGTGAAACACACAATCTAGCGGATTTAACTAATACATAGCACAATCAGGCAATGCAACTAATACATAGCTAACTAATACATAGCACAATCCGCGAATGTAATTAATACATAGCATAATCAGTGAATGTAACTAATACATAGCAGAAAATCCAGTGAATGTATCTAATCCATACACAATCAGCGAATCTAACTAATACAAAGCTTTATGTTACATCTTTGGGGTTTGCTAAGTTTCCCCCGTAGTTAAAGGTAAATTATAGAGCTTTTCTACTTGACATGCCCATAAAAATAACAATAATAACAGTTATACAATCGAGTTTGCAACAGCACATAAACAACAATGATCGAGTTCCATAATAAGCTAGGTGCCTCCCCTAATTTTCTAAGGCCAGTGAGCTAAGTTATTAGTGCTTAACAGGTGCACATTGAAGTATGTGTTCTTTGAACTCATTTAGCTCATTCAGATTCTTGCTCTCTGGCCTGTAGATTAGGTCGCTCATGCGCCATATCTGCATTAAAGAGCAAAGAAGAAATAAGGATATATGGAAAACACAATATAGCTGTAATATTTGCAAATTATGAAACACAATGCATTTCTTGCAAAATCAGTGCCTTCCATGTACATGCACTAGGAGCCTTAGCAGAGGTTGCTGGTCCTGGTTTAAATTCTCATATAAGAATAGTTCTTCCTCCCTTACTGATTTCTATGGGAGATGATGACATTGTAAGATGTCTGTACTTTTATGTTCAAGCAGTTGGTTATTTGTTTGATTGTTATATAATGTGAAGCATGACTGACTTACCTATGTATACCTTTGCCCATTGTTGCATAATTCACATTTTGTCCATCCTTCCAGCATTTCATCTTCTGTAGTTCATACTATATCCAGCAGCCTCAGTTTTATCTAATTCTCTAGTTACCCCCTCAAATTATGATCCATATTGTTCTACCCCTAGCTTAGTTAAGTTCTGGCAGGGAAATGGGTTCAAACTAATATTGAATTCTCTACACCCCCTCAAATTATGAATGCATGGAGCAAAGCTTGTACTGAACAATATGCAAAACTTAGTTTATTAGCTATTGATTTCTTTTTTTTACTATTATTCCTTATTTTGTTTTTCAATAGTCGACCCCAACTAGTTGGGAAAAAGGCTTTGTTGTTGTTGTTGTTGTTGTTGTTGTTGTTTTTCTTCAATAATGGCCTGTGATATTACTGTAGTATTTCATTCATACCCGTTTATGTATTAGATCACGTCATTTTTTTATTTTCATTCCTATAATATATGTTTATTGGAGTGGAAGTCTCGAGTATCTTAATATAGGTTTAGGTTGAAAGCAAATGGAAAGACTGAAAGAGATCTTCATATGGTATTCATTGGTCAAAAAGGCTTAATATAGGCTTTTGTAATGAGATTATGTGGTTTGTTTTGCAAAAGAAATAACTCTCTAGCTGATACATTGATCTGGTTATGATTTGTTTGTTGTAGTAATAACTAACTAGTGGCAGAAAGAAAAATGATCAGATATATTTTACTAAATATTTGTAAAACAGAATTCATTTTGGACTACCAATCACACACATACACTGAGTATAACAATTAATTTGAGTATGCAAGGTGTTCATTGATGCTGTTGTTCTCACTTCATACCTAGTCATCAATTATTCCTAATTACGTAAAATTTGGTTAGAGAAAAACTGAGCTCTTAAAAAAAACAATAATTGTCAACTTCTTTATAGATGTGCTTTGTGTTTCATATTTTCAGTTATGATCGACTGAAAAACATTTTCTAGCTCTAAAACTGTGGAATGTTAGGATGTAAACCAATCTATGAAGGCTGCAGAAATAGTTGTTCTTGTCATGGATGAGGAGGGGATTGACTCCTTGATCTCAGAGCTTCTTAAAGGAGTTTCCGATAACCAGGTTCCCCTCAGAACTCAATTAAATTTGCTATATTTAAGATACTTGCCTACAGAGTCCCACCACCTCCAGTGCTCTCACCGTCGTCAGATACCCTAAGAAGGGTCCAAGGATCTTCTGAGTTCCAGTGGAAGTCATCAACCTTATCTCTATATCCAAATATGAGAAAGCATGACTGGTGTAAATATAATGCATCTATTGAAAAATAAACTACCAAAAACGTATAATAAAAGCGCAGTCCCATCCAAATTAGAAGACATCATAATAGATTGTCCCATGATGCTCATCTGTTGGCATGAAGACATCATCCGCAAACTGAAGAGCAAAAATAAGAAAACTAAAGTCAACATCATAATAGACAATCATGGATGATAAAAAGTGTATTGTCGGTAAAATATACAAACCTTCACTATAGTTTGGTTATCCCTGGTAGATAAGTGGACGGGTAAGAAGTGGAGGTTCGGCATTCTAAGCTGAATTAATGCAATATCAGAAAACCTTAAAAATCAATTATAATTAGGAAAATTTTTGTTGCAAATTATCAGTAAGAGTGAACACTAAAACGGGTTCTAGCAAAAAAACCAACCTATTGAGAACAAATTTAACCATTAAATAGAGTGTGTTCTAAACTAAGGGACTGTATACTCCCACTTTGGTGGGCCAAAGAAGGTTTCAGCGAGAACTGTCGTGACATCTCGAAACGTTTGTGTGAAACAGAATGGCTTAGCAGGAATATCAGAAACAGTTCCGAAGCGATACCTGCAGGAATAATAAACCACATGTAACTATTCTGGGGTAATTGGAAGGAAATTCTTCACTACTGTGAAAATCGTAACATTTTTTGTGAACCCGCAGTGTAAAATTGAGCTAATGAGCTGTTGTAATGCTCAGTAGCTTTCGATATGGCTTTTACCTAAATTGTAAGGAGAAAGTTACATAAAGGAATGAAAAAGATTAGTTAAAGTTCAGTGTCTGGAATCATAACGGTCTATCCACAAATAGAAAACTAGAGGAAGATTCATCTTTCATAAATAGGACCCTTTAACTGAAAGATCCAACTGGCTAAAATATAAACTTTCATAAGAAGAAAATTGCTTTATGAAAAATACCAAGATGAAGAATATATTGCATCACAATAATTGATAAGAATATAGCGCTTCATAGTATATGCAATTCCAATAGCAAATCAGTACCATTGGCAAGTCTAACAAAGATGAATCAATTGGGCTGGAAAGAAAACCCCAACTCCAAATCAAATAAGATACAGTAACATTAGACTGAATAATGAATAAAACATTTGAGGACAAAAGAACAAACACTAGGTTCATTTGTTTCAGAAGTGGGTTGGTAGATCTGGCAGCGAATAGTCGACTGGTACTGGTAGCAGTCGACTGGTACTGCGCGGATTTGAGAGATTTGAGATTTGAGATTGAGAAATTTAGTCCCACATGGGAGGTTTGATAGGATAATTTGAGTATAAATACTATTAGCCAATGATCAAGAGTCACCAATCCGGTTAACCACCTTTTGAGAGGCAGCCTGTGGTGGGCAGTTGTACTACATAGTATTTATAATTTGTCTGAGTATTGGGGCGGGGCGTTACAAATGGTATCATACCCCGTATTTCTGAAATATATATATATATATATATATATATATATATATATATATATATATATATATATATATATATGATTTGAAATATATATATAATAATAAGGGAATTTGAGATTTGTGGATTGTTACAATCCGGTTATGATTGTATGGATTTGTTTAGTGGATGATGACGTCATCCAAAAATTGAGATTTGAATTCTGGAATGGAATATTTGAGTATATTGGTTGGTTTGGAAAAAAAAGAATGCTTACGGGATTGGTTTGATTGGGTATTGAATGATTCGGGATTTGTGTGAAGAGATTTGAGAATATAGTCCCACATGGGATGTGTACAAAAATAATTTGAGTATAAATAATAATTGCCAATGATCAAGAGTCACCTAATTGGTTAACCACCTTTTGAGAGGCAGCCTGTGGTGGGCAGTTGTACTACATAGTATCTAATTTGTCTTCTAAAAAATATTGAAATTGTCTGAGTATTGGGGCGGGGCGTTACAAATGGTATCAGAGCCGACTTTCGACACCGAGTGTAGAAGAGGGCCTATGATCTGCACATTTCGTGGGGTACACAGCAGGGAGGTAATTCTCCAGATAGGCAGGGAGATGATTCTCCGGATAGGCAGGGTGCATTTGTATGTACCGGGTGTTTCTACACATTTCGTGGGATCAAGGACGACGCTACATCGACTAGAAAGGCGGATCCTACACTAGATGTGTACCATGTACTCAGCGAGGACACTGATTTCTAAGGTGGGGTGTATGTAATACCCCAGATCTGGCAGCGAACAGTCGACTGGTACTGCGCGGATTAGAGAGATTTGAGATTTGAGATTGAGAAATTTAGTCCCACACGGGAGGTTTGATAGGATAATTTGAGTATAAATACTATTAGCCAATGATCAAGAGTCACCAATCCGGTTAACCACCTTTTGAGAGGCAGCCTGTGGTAGGCAGTTGTACTACGTAGTATCTAATTTGTCTTCTAAAAATAATAAAATTGTCTGAGTATTAGGGCGGGGCGTTACATATATCCTTGCGCAAAAATGAAATAACACAATTAAAAAGAGCATATTTTCAACTAAATATCTTCAAGTTTCAAAACCTTCACACTAAAATACCTAGCATGTTTTCCATTACACTTGAATAGTTTAAAGTTTTGTTGTCGTGTATAGAACTATTTTCCTTTATGTTCATTTGGACATTTAAAACAAATTCAAATATCTTACAAAATTTACCTCTCACGTAAAACCTGCAAAGGTATTCCTTCTCTGTAGAAACAATAAAATTTTCAGCTGAAAAATATACTGTTAAAATAAGATTAAACAACCTCAAACAAAAACTATAGTAGGTACCTAAGAAGCTCTAAGAGTAAACTATAACTGCTAATGACTAAAAGGCAAGTGTCACAATTATTGCATTTTTTCATGCGAATGAAGCAACAAAGAGATTGTTGGGAAACATTGCAAATGTACTTTACACAAGCATGGCTGATGGAATTTATTTTAATAACACATGATTTTATATAATGACAAATAACACAAGAATGAATATCTCCAATTCCTCTTTCACCTAGTTAACAAGGAAAAATATGAAATCAATTGACCTTTTGTTTTGAAGAAAATTATTCATATGGTATTAATGTCATTTATATCAGCCAAATCTGCTCCTTTTACCTGGTGTTGGTCACCATCGCTAGAATTTACTGACAGTTCTCTGCTTGGACGATCATCAGAATGAGAACTGATCAAGTCAAAAGCAAATAAATACTTTATAATATTGCAAGAACTAATACCAACAAAATTGTACAGGTTGTAGCAAACATGTATAGCTTCAACCTACAGTGCAGATTTTTACATATAAGTGTGAAAGAGACCTATATCGGGGCTTAGCAAACTGCATCAGTAGGGGCAGCAATGTGTTTGGCTTGGACATTGAAGTCATCACAGAATGAACTAATATGGTAGACACCTTTATACAACAAACCATTCTTTTACCTTCCACCAACAAAAAATCTATACAATCAATCGAAATTGGCAATCTTCCTCCTTTGTGATGAACAAAACAGGAAAACTAGAATTGGCAATCTTCCTCATATGAAATACTATCAATCAAAATTCTAGCAGAATCGGTAAATTTTGTCTCTATCCTTTATATCAAAAAAAAAATATAGCAGAAACCCAAGTTTAGTTTCATCTTGTTTTAGGGTTCTCACCTGAAGATATATCTCGCAAACTTCGCTCCCTTTCTCATCAATCCACCTCTGTATGCAATTCCTGTAAGCAAACTGCAACATAAAGATAACCTAAATCAATTTTATTAATTAACAAATATGGGTTCAAACCTCTCTTGCATCAAGTTCCGTCCTGTCTTATTCGATAGAAAAGGAAACATCCATTGATTACCTTGAGAGACCCAGAACAAGAATAAGAGGATTCAATGCTTGTAGAGTTCTCGTCCTCTTCATCATGGCAGTATCTACAAAGCAATCTACTCGAAGATGGCAACGGGGAACGGGGAGTATGGTGTGAGATCGGAGAGGAGAAAATGAACGCCTTTTGGAATTTGGATTTTGAGATAGATGGGGATTAGGGTTTGATATCGGGGAGGAGAAAAGGAACACGTTTTGGGGGAGAAAGGGAACGGTTTTGGATTTGGGTTTTTTTACATAAAATTTTCTTTTTTACCCCAACTACTTTAGTTTATTTACAGATATTATAGCGTTTATAGAATGCTATAAAACATACAACATTTCAAAAACTCTATCATAGCTAAGAATAAATATCAAAATTAATCAAAGATAGCATTTTCTTTAGAAATGCTATTATTGATCACTTTCAACAGCATTAATACTTAAATGCTATTATAAATTCGCTGTAGAATGATGTTTATGTTGTAGTGTGGCCTCCAAACCCTCTGCCACCGTGGCAGATTCTTTCACCACTATTAACTCGCAAAGGCATTGGCTTATCCCCTTCTCGGCCAATATTCCTTCTCACCTTGATTCGGACCTCAACGCCCTTCTTTCGTCTCTTAACCATTACACTTGGTGCCCGAAAGAGGATTGTATTTGGCGTTGGAACTCGGTGGGGACGTTCCCTATTAAATCGTTTTACAATTTTTTGAACTTCCGAGGCATCCTCTCCCCTTTTGCTAATTTCATTTGGCACACCTGTGCCCCTTTGAAGGTTAAAATCACCTGTTGGCTCGCCCTCAACAACAGGTTGCTCACTGTCGAAATCCTCAACAAAAGAAATTTGGCGTGGGGACAAATGTGCCCCCCTTTGCTCTAACAGTTTGGAGAATGTAGATCATTTATTTGTAGGTTGCGAATTTATTCGCCCTTTATGGAAAATTTGTACTTTAGCATGGGAATTCCTGTCTATCCCTTCCACATTAACTTCTTGTTGGTCCCTACATCCAATGAATTTTAGGTACCGCAGATCGTGGAATCTGTCAGTTCAAATTATTATGTGGATCACGTGGTTGGAAAGAAATAAAAGGTTATTCAAACATTGCGCCTCCACTATTTTCACTGTTATTGATGATTTTATTTTTCTGTTCAATTTCTGGTCTTCTACGTTAAAATCCGAAGTTAGAACTCCCTCTTCAGTCATAGACTGGTCGACTCTTTATTAGTATCTCCGTAACCTTAACGCTTTTTAATTTTCTATGTTTTTGCATTTATTTATGGTACCGTTCTTTATTTCGCTGGTTGAGGAAGTTGTAGGTTCTTTCTTCTTTTGGTTGCTGTTTCCTTTTTGGTGTCTCTGGTTAGATGCTGTCGCTGTTGTGCTTGTTGAGCAGTGGAGGTTGTTGGGTATCTTTTGGTTTCACTGTTCGCAGGTCCTCTTCCTGGAATGTTTCTATTTTCCTCCCTTATGTTCATGAAGGATATTATGCTGTTTGGTTGTTTTTTCTCTTTGTTACTCCTTGGTGATTTTGGACCGGTGGATATTTTGCCCAGCTCCGTGTTATGATTACTGTTTTTTGGCTCAGGTTGTATGTCTATTTCGATATCTCTAATGGTATATGTATCTATTATCTTGTGGATTACTTCGTGTTGCCTGTTTGGTGGCTATCTCAACAACCTGAGTTTTGTGAGGGCGGCGGCTATTATGGCTGTCTGGCTCTCAGTTTTTGAGCAAGATGGGATTGTATCCTCACATTTATTTTGGGTTGTGGTGTCTCGTTTATTTTCTTCCGCTGTCTCTTTTTGACGGATGATCGCTTCAAATCGCTTCATCCTTTGCCGCAACAAGCGCGGCTTTGTTTGGTCGTCGGATTTTGGTCTGCCTCCAGGGGTATGGACTGCTGCCTTTTGTTCTCTTTCCTCTGGTGGTTGTCTGAGGTTTGGCTGGCTCCAACCGGTGCCAGGCAGTTGGTAGCCTCTAGGTGCGCGAATCCTTTGCTGTGGTTGATCGGTTTGTTGCATTCGGAGCGAGAGTGGGAAGGTCCTAGTCCCCCCGTTGCTGATGATTCCTGTGGTTTTTGCTTGTTTGCTGTTTCTCGTTCTATTTGGATGTGATGTTTTAGTGTCTGTATTTTTTGCCTTAGGTCTTCGGACGATGTGTTGTCTCATTTCAGTGCCTGTAGCTTTGTGTTTTACGTCTCGTAAAACCATTTTGTACTGCTTTTGTTTAATAGTATCGCTTGTCTGATTGGAGTCGCAAGACTCTATCCGTTTCATCCAAAAAAAAAAAAGTGTGGATTATGAATTTCTGACATCTTGAGTAAAGGATTTATTCCCCTTAGTTTTATTTGTTTACTTTTTTTTATTTTTTGTGATTTATGACTTATGAGTTTAGGTCTTGGAAAAGTGGATGGTTAGGTTGAATAATATGTTAAAGCTTATTTACTTTTCTCTTAAATTATAAAAGAAAAGATAGAAGAGGAAGAGGAAGTCATAAATATCTTTGTAGCAAACTATCATTCATTTCTCTATTACAAGGGCATTAACAAATACCGGATTTGCGGTTACATAATTAACACATGATTTAGAAATCAAGATACAGATAACTCGAATAATGAACTGAGTATACATAGGAAACTCTGTCATTTATCATTTCTCGCATGGGTACGTACATACTGCATGCACAACAGAAAGCATTTCCCTCATTTGAAAGTTGCATGTTGTCGTGAACAACCTTTTTTAACTGACAAATTGGATCTCCTTCTTCAATCTCTCTAACAATTTGCTAGCATCCAGGGGATTGTTAGGCTGTTTCACCTACCAATACCATCACAGCAAAAGTGACAGTAAGCATGCATGTATATATACAAATCTTAAATAAAAAGAATTCACGCATACAAACTTAATTAATTTACGTATCAATTAATACATACTGCATGTATAATGTGAAAGGCCTGATCACCAGCAACCGAGAAGTTGGCACTGACGATCTCAGCTCCTTCGTTCTGACACACACGAATAGCCTCGTTGAACACAAACAGATCGCCTGGACTACTACTCATAACCACCTGCAATCCCTCACCCGAATCCTGAACCTCTATCTGAGGCAGTTTCAGCCCACCTCGACTACTTGATCCTTCACCATGATTTCCTAGTAGTTGCTTCTTCTTCTCCTTTATCCCCTCCACCTTCTCCTCCAGCGCTTTTATGTAGTTCGCTGCATCGTCCAATCGATCTGGTAGTGATCCTTTTGCCCTTGTGTCCTGCAAAAATAAAAATAAAAATAAAAATAATGTTAATTTAACATGTGTATGCACATATATATAGGACTTACTATTTATAAACTGGAAAGACCTGCTACTATATAGCTAGGCTAAAACTTAATTCAGCTGGTTTAATTGAATTATCCACAACACAGCACTTCATCAACAAAGAGTGTCAACTGCTGGCAAACCTCTATTACAAATAATTCCTTCTACTTTTACCAACATTTTGATTCGCATGTTGGCAAAAGTGTACTTTGTTGTAGTGTGTACCGGCTTCAACAAAAGAGCAAATAGTCGAGATGGTTACCCCTGCAGTGGTCGTAACGAGAGGGGGATCAGGTAGAAGAGAGTGAAGCTCAGAGTAGAGTTGCTTCATCTCAATCCTCCTGTTCTTCTCCACTGTCTTCCTCAATGGCCTCTCTGAATTCTCCATGTCTCTTCTCTTATTTTTTTGGTGAGTTTTGCGTCTTTCACTCCCCAGCTATCTATATCTATATATATTATATAATAAGAGAGAGGAGACCGGAGACCGGAGACAGGAGACAGGAGACAGGATAATTATTCTGCGAGGATCGTATATATGTTGATGTGCATTTTAGTTTATGGTATGGTATGCATTTGATGCAAAACGACTTGATGTTGACTTCGAAGTTAAAGTAACCGTGCCGTCTTAGTAACGCGAGCAAATTTATTAGTCGTGGTATCTAAAATAAGTCTGCATTGACCAATACGCGTTAAAATGTACTGCAAAAATCAAAGTACCCCCAACTTTTTATCTGGGTACAAAATGTTCATAAATATTTTTATAAAAAAAAAAAAAAATATATATATATATATATATATAGTATACCCATTTATCCGTTAACTTTATCTATTCCGATAACTTTGAATTATTAAAGAGCATATCTATTCTTACCATTTTATATCGTAATATTTTTTTCATTTCTCTCATTTCTTCATTCTCAAACATTAAACAAAACAAAATCTCAATCTCATTAATCTCATTATTCCCAGTATATATATATTGTTTTGGTATTGCAATTGCGCTTCTATTTGTTGGACATTTACCTTGAAGCATGTATGTTATGTTGAGCTAATCTGTTAATTCATGAGGTTTTGTTTGTGCATGATGTTATTCAATACCTTTTATATTGTATTTACTAGAAGTTGTAATGGTCTTAAGATGAAATTTACTACCTTTTCTATTCTCTGGTCTTGGATATTTGTGTTCTCTAAAAAGATTTTGGATTTCTTTCACAAGTGAGAAGCACAATCTGTTATTATCATTCAGATTGCTATAAAAAACAAATGTGGAACAATTGAAAAGCACAATCGGTTTTGAGAAGATGATGAGATTGCTTTAGTTTTTGTTTAATGTTTGAGAATGAAGAAATGGGAGAAAGGAAAAAGAGATTGAGATATTAAAGGGTAAGGGTAAAAATGTAATTTAATAATTAAAAGTTAACAAAATGGGTTAAGTTAACGGATGAATGAGTATAATGTATTTTTTCAAAAATTGTATGAACATTTTGTATTTAGGCCAAATGTTTGGGGTTACTTTGATTTTTGCCCTAAAATGTCTTCATTTTAACAACTCTTCGGAAATTTTGATACCCATGCGGAAAATGCTAACTGTATAACCTTCATAACTAATTAGAACGAGTTTTGAAAACAGTTTATAAGACTGGAGATTTGAAGTGTGTATACCATAGTCCATGAGCGGATCCAGGGAGGTGGGGCATGCAACAGCACCCCCCCCCCCCCCCCCCCCCCCCCCCAAACAACAACATCATTTGGCATTTCTTTGTATTTTTATTTTTTAATTATTTTGTGATATATTAGTGTGGGATATATGCTTCAGCCCCCCAAATATTTTTTAAAGCCCACCCTAAATATTTTTAAAGCCCACTCCATATATATTTGAGCCGTATATTTATTTTTTTGGGCCCAAGCCCAACTCTATTCTATCTAATATCTATAATTAATAACTTTACTCCTCTAATATTTATAACAACTTTATATACATTTTGCATGTTACCTTGTGTGAATTTTTTGCTCTAACCCTCTCACTTTTCAATCATGGATCCGTTCCTGCCATAGTTAAAGGGGTTAATATAAAATATGAACCAAATTAGGGGTTTTGACTAAAAATTTTCCATTGTATTACGGCTACGATCCATTAATTGAACGTAGTACGACTACGATCATGACTGCACAGGTCTACGGATTTAGCCGCAAAAACAACAGTCATTTGTTAATTTAATCGCGTGGGACATGAAGTCTCCCTTCAAGGCTTCATAGCCCAAACAAGTTCTGCTGATTTCTGCAGAATTTTTGCTTTGAATTCAGCTTCAATTGTCATGCATTTTGATAGCCACAATAATAAAATTGAAGACAGCTACTAGTTAAGGTGTCACTGTTAGAGTACAATGAAGTTGTACCTATCATAGCGTATTCACACCTGTTACAATACTAAGGGGTGACCACAATTAGAGATATGCTACTGTGAATTTGCTGTTGGGGAATGTGAACAACCACATCGGTGACATAGCAGAACTGATTAGAGCAATGAGAAGGACAAAGTAGATGAGATGAATCAGTTGAACAACAAAACAAATAGATCCACCAATCCAACACAAACACAATGAGAATTTATTCCGGTTAGCTTTCGCTTAATTCGGAGAAAAATATAGAGAGATATAATATTCAACTAGAATAAATTGTAAGGAGTTAATGATTCACTCTATATAACGAATTAAACACACTCACCAAGAATTATCTCTCTTAAGTCCCTCTTTGCAATCTAGAAAATATCAATAAAGTGCTCTACCACTCATATTGGAGGCTATTATAATATATAGAAAAAGAATAGAGAGAACACTAAGTTAATCTTAATTCTCATTCGTCTGATATATGATGTAAAAGAAGTAACTAAATGTGAGCCGTACGATCTGATTTGGAGTTGAAGATTGAGCTAAAACGACCAAACAAATCGAGGCCCAATAACGGAGCGCCGCGATCGGTCGACGGCAACCACAAGTGCTGTCACCTGTCCCCATCTCTGTAAATCCGTGTACAGTGGTCGGCCGGGTGTGCGGTCAACCGCAACCATGGACGGTCGATTACAGCTCTGCCTGCATCTGTTTTAATTGTTTCCATCTTTGACTCTCTTCGAGTGCCTCGACCTACGTGCTTTATCATATCTTCTTCTAATATGAACCACGAGTATACAAAATATAATCCTAACATTTGCGAGTTGTTAATTGCCGGAGAGACCAATTTGCTAGTTGTTGCCTGTGTGGTAGATATGTGGTGTGTTGACCTTAAGTTTGGTGTGCACAAAACATACCATTGACAACTAATACTTTCACTTGAGATTTTCATGATTTACAGAAAAAAGAAAATCAAAATAAAGATGAAAAATGATTTGCATTCAAGCCAAAGAGGCATGTATCAAAGAATATTACAATCATCAAAGAATAGAAGCATGTGTCTCAAATCTCAAGAAAGTTAGCAAAAATAGTTTATTTATTTCTATTTATGAGAGAATATAATATGTAAAATATCGTTGATTGAAGAATTAGTTTTGGAAAGAATATAAAGTAGATTCGCCAAATAAAAGTTGAATATGCAAGATAGCAGTCGACCGTACGATATGTCGGTCGACCGTAACAACAGTCAACTACCCATCTAGTTCAAAAAGTGAGTCAGTTGACCAGTCACCCTTCGACTTTTAGTTGAAGAGTGAACGATAAACTGCTTAATAAAGTGTTCGACCGTCCACGTGCATTTTTGACTATTTCAGAAATATCTTTTCGTTTTTGGAAAGATATGTTTCCTTGCTCTATTAATAACGACGAATTCAATGAGTATTCTTTATCCTTTGTAATCATATTTCTTCTGAACTAATCATTCAATCAACGATCCGAGTGTCAGAGCTTTTATTGTTTTCTTCAGTCAATATCGTTATAGATCATAGAAGTTTTTTTTTCTTCCACTTCGGTGAGTTTAGCAGGACTTGTTTCTAGAAGCCCCGTGGGTGTAATAGGTCTCTTGGCCTGAATTCCGAGAATCACTGTAGAAGGGTTTAAAATATAGTGGAACGCTTATGGCAGAGAATTGCTACAAGTAGGTAGTGTGGACTTTGACCTGGAGGTCGAACCACATTATATCGTTGTGTCCTGTATGCTTGCTTTGTTTGTTTTCTCTAACTCTATCTTCTTACTTTACGTATTTTATTTAAGTTTTTAATTTCCGCACAATCACCCTATTCATCCCCCAGGGTAATTTACAGTGGTATCAGTGCGAGGTGCTCATTAAGAGTCTAAAATCTTGAGCAAAAGGTCCAATTGCCAAAATTTCTCATCCCAAAAACTTGTACACATCGGATTCGTTCATTTCCAATGGAACAAGTCTAACACATTCACTTTATTTTGATGGAAAATGCTATGATATTTGGAAAGTTTGTTTATCTCATTTCTTGTAGATGCTTGGAAAAGAACTGTGGAATGTTTGCGTGAACAAGATTAATATTCCTGTCAGCGATGGAAAGAAAATATTTACAAAAGCGGAACTTTCCCTAAAGACTACTAACTCCAAAGCTATGACTGCGTTGTATGCAGGACTAAACAACGATGAACTAATGCGATGTGGGCAAAATTGCAAAACTGCATATGAAATCTGCAATAATATGTTGAAACATCATGAAGGAACCACATCTAAGGTAAATTCCAGAGTTACTTTATGTTTCTATAGTTTGATGTTTTTTGTATGCTTCCAGTAGAGACCTTAGATCAAATGCTAGCCCACTTTGATATTATCGTACATGAACTTGAGAGCCTAGGTAAGAGTTTAGATGATGACCGAAAGGTCGGAAAACCCATAAGCTTTCTCACACCTGAATGAGATATCAAGGTTGCTGCAATGAGGGAGACGCTTGAAGAGAAATGTTTCGACTACTACACATTTCAAGAGAAATTGAAGACGTATGAGATGGATATGGCCGAAACAAAGAGGGATCGACAGAATATTGGGATTATACCCAAAACTGAAGAGAAGACTATTGCCTTGAAAGCAACAACCTCAGGTTCAGAGTCAGATCATGAAGAATCTGATGAAGAAATTGCGCTGTTGACAAAAAGATTCAAAAAGTACATAAACAAAAATTTAGCAGATCTTAAGGAAGAAAAGACGAAGAAGACACATGCTACAAATGCAAGAAATCATGACACATCCGCGCAAACTATCATTTCTTCCAAGATAGAGATCAAGCTTATTACTCCAATTCAGAACACAAAAAGAAAGTACAAAAGGCAATTTGGCTAGATTCAGACTTCAGTGATGGAGAGGAAGAACACGACGACTTTGGATTCATGCCTCTTGGAGATGGTGATGTGCAGTCATCACTCCAAGAAGATGTAATTGAAGAACCCACCTATGATGATCTAGTTGACATGTGTAATGACTTTAGAGATTATGCAAAGAAATTAAGTCGTGAGTTAAGACAATATAAGCAAATGTCTAATGAATCATATGACTCTTGCATTACTAAAAACCAAAGTGGAAAAATAAAAATTCCTTGATTATTGATAAATTTGAGTCATTTAGGAAAGATCGTGATGTGTTGATAAAACAAAATGAATGTTTGAAATAACAGATTCAAAAATCTCTGGCAATACATAATGAAAGCCTAAAGGAAATCCATGAAAAATCTGCTCATATTGCTAAACTTATCGACGATCTAAATGAATGCAAAAGAAAATTTGATGAGGTAGTGGAAGGTTATAAAGAAGCATCCGAACATAACATGGTATTTGATGCTACTCTAGATACTTTGCGTTGGAACACCAAAGGTGATGAGAAAACTAGAAAAAAGATTTTGTAATAGAATAATTGAGCTCGAAAAAATGGTTGAAAAATATGAAGAGCCAGTTATCTTATGATAAAGAATTCAAGGTCCTATCATGATAATCGGGGACTCGGTTACATTGAGTCAATACAACGTCAAAATTCTAAGCAATCATATCATACACATATGCATAGCAACTAAAATTGCTACAAACTAGGGGTGGGCATCGGTCGGTATCCGACCTAATATGGACCATTCACCACCGATCCAAAGAAGATCGGTTTTTTAATTTTCTCATCCGCAACCAATCCGAACCTTAATTGGATCGGTTTTCATCCAAACTGATTAAGCTCGGTTTGGCGTGCTACTTTTCACCTTCAACATCATTCATAATTTTGTTGAAATTTAAAAGATCAACTTAATTCAAACTTAAGAAACAACCTGCTATTTGTTATTCAGAAATGAATTTAAAATGAAGATTCATAAAACCACAAGTTGTTAATGAATTTTGCACTAATTGTTTGAGATGATGACGTTTAAATGAGTGAGATAAACTTCTTTTTCACTTGCATACTTCTGTAATCTTAGTTTATTATCATAAAAGAAACATCAGTAACCATAGCTAATTGAATTTCAGGTGTAATAAAAAAAGATTTAGAAAATAATTTCTGCTTGACTTGATTAAAGTAACTACTAAATGTTACATCAACTTTATGATTCTGTTAAGTTGGGTCACACTGTACATCAAGCATTTCTCAACAACATAACACATAGGATTATGGAGAACCAACATATAGATAGAACAACTGCTCGGTTTGTATTAAAGAAATTAAAAAAGACTGTTTGTATCTCAAGGAAAATGAGAAATGACTATTTGTATATTCAAGAAATTAAAGGAGAACTATATTTTTTACGGACTTATGCATAGAGGTATGGTTGGTTCGGTTTCATCGGTTATTTGAAAGCCTCATCCAACAACCGAACCGGTCCAATTGGTTATTGAAGATCAAGAACCGATCCAATCCAAACCCCCAATTGGTTCGGTTAAAAACCATTCGGTTCGGGTTGGATTGGTTCGGATTGGTCGGTTCGGATAATAGTTGTCCACCCCTACTACAAACCAACACAGAACTATGCACATGTGCATGATCCAAGGTATAACCGCATTACATGTCACTACTGTTGTAAATTAGGACACATATCCTATAATTGCTAATTATAAAAAAATACTAATTTCGTTTGGGTAAATAAGAAAGCGAATGCAGGAACAACGTCTACTTGGATACATACTAACTTTAATGTAGGTGTATCAACGCTTTCAAATTAAAAGATCATAGATACCTTGATGGTGGATGCTCGAAACTCATGACTAGTTACAACAACATAATTTGCATCTCTATCAAGGGAAAAAGAGAAGGACATTGGTTCTTCTGATGAGTACAACATAGGCTAAACTATAAACGATAAACCAATTTTGATTTATTTTTACATTATGAATGATAAACTTTTCGTAAGTAATCTAAAACATTGTTCATTCCTCTATAAAATGCATGCACTAGAATATCGTTACTTCTGTTTACTTCATGTCAATAAATTGAGTAATATTTATAAATGTCTCAGCAGTAATATGTGTCACGCTCCGCTTCCCAAAAAGAGAATACGGATACGTGACTAAGTCTAGCAAATGATTTTCATCATCCATAAGCTGTCAGAATTTTTACAACATTTCACAGGAATAACATGAAGTAAACAAGGAGAAGTCAACCACGCATTCACAAATAAATAAGTATACCAACAGAGTTTACTTGAAACAAAGCTTAATAAATCTCAAATAAACCAGATCTGAAAAAGTCAATAATTCCGGGGTCACATTGCCCCAATACAAAATAATCCAAGTAACAGATACATTTATTTAAAATAAGCAACATGAAATAAAAGTAATAGTAGTAAGGACTCCAACATCTAAAATCTCATATCACCTACTCCATCTGGCAACTGGTCACCATGATCTGTAATTTAACAAATTGCAGGAAGAGGAAAAAGAAAACAAAACAGCCGTAAATGCAAGTTACGGACCGCTTGTAGTGCAGGCATAAGTACAGAAAAAGATAAACAAAGATAGAGTAACAGCAGAAATAAATATAGCATGGAATAGATATGTCAGCATAACAGAATGTCTAACATGAATCAGAAAAACAAATTAGATATCATGATGAATTAACAGAGTACAAGTAACATGTGTCAAGTATCAGATGGTATGCAAACAGATATACAGATGACAGATATCAGATATAGGTAAACAGGTAACAGATGTCATGTTATTACAGGTCTTGTATTTTAGTTCTATCTAGGTAGCACTTCATGCGTCCCAACCTTTTACCACATGGTTGCTACATTCAAACAAATTACGTTTAGATTTTGTAGTGGACTGTATAGGGCCGTGTACTCAAGTATTAGACAGACAGATAGATAACAGATGCAGATACAGACAGATAGAACCTATGGGTTCTCTTCTGAGTACACCTTCCTATAGGGAAGTGTGCAGTCAGGTAATCAGATAAACAGAGTCGTGTATCATGTAGTCATGAACACGTAACGGATAACATATAATCATGTGGGAAACACGGGTCCCCTTCCAAGTATACATTTCTATATTTTCTACCACTAGATCTTTCCCTTAACCCCGACTTGATTATTTGTTATTGTAACCCCTATTTCCGGTTGTACGAATTTTTCTTGTTTTTTTTGTAGTGTTCTCTTTTCTATTTTAATGTATTTTGGATCTTGGGCTTGTTGTGGGCCTCTATTGCAATTTATTATTCTAGTATTATTATTGTTATCTTTTGTTAGCCCAATCCATTTGTAAGCTCATACTATTCTCTACCCAAACCCAAGCCCTTCGTCTTCCTCCTAGCCGCCGCTCGCCACCTTCGAGCTCGTGCCCTCCGTCCTCACCTCAACCTCCCCCATTGTCGAACCCACTTTGCTGAACCCCCGTCCAAGCTCGTCCTCACTGTCGTCCAAGCCCCGAGCACAAGTCACCGTCGTTCCCCTATTTTCGAGTGAGAACAGAGCTTTGAAGACCGCCGTTGCTCTCGGTGTTGCGTCGCTTCCTGACCACAGCACTGCCGTCGCCGCCTCGCCGCTACCGAGCACCCGCCACAGTGTCGCGCCATCGCCGCCAGCCATTGAGTTATCCACCTCTCTCTCTCTCTCTCTCTCTCTTTCTCTCTCTCTCTGTCGAAGAAGAAGAGAGGTGATTGGTCGAAACCGGTGTTTAGTGTTTGTGTGTAGAAGATTCGACTTATGTGTTTGCTGTTGTGTGGGTGTTTTGCTGTTGGATCCGCTGTGTGTGCGTGTGTTTTTGTTTGCTGTTTGGTCTTCGAGTTGTCGTTTGGTATTTTGCACGTGTCTCGCTCGTGTTCTCGTGGATTGCCGTCCGGGATTCTGATCCCATTATTACTTTTTGCATATTCAAATCTCTCACACAAAAGGCAAGTCCACTTGAACTCGGTTTATTTTTCTAGTTCAAGATTTTGATCTCCTCCGTAAGTAGTTCCACTTCGATTATCTTAATATTGCTTTGTATACTTTCCGTTGGGGAAATCTAGGGTTTACACGAAACCCAAAGTATCCTTGACTCGTGCCAATATCCATTGATTCAAACCCAAACTTACATGCACACACGACATGAACAAATTGACTAGAACTTGCATATGAGAAATATAGCATGATATGAATACATGTTAATTGATTGGGATCTCAAGAAATGAATCGTGACATTATAATCTTGCCTTATATACAGTAGAATTTCAACTCCACTTGGTGTACATTAATGATAATGCATTGCATGATAACAAGAACATGTTGATTATTCACTTTGACAAATACATATGATGATTTTTGTTATGTTTTGCTGCCTATTTTGTTTTGTACTGAGGTTTCGACCCTATTAAAATAGGAATCAACCAAAACAATATAAAAGAGAGTTGTAGCCTAATGAATCTAGTTTCTAGACCAATTGACGAATCTTGATTCCGATCTGTGAGATGTGAGATATCGCAGTTTTAGTCACTGCTGGTCTGTACTTTTCAGATCGCAATTTAATATAACCTCGCACAACTTTCAGTTGAAACACCATCATAACAGTAATATAATGACTTGAAACTCTCCATAAACATAGTAGACATGTTTAGGATCCATTCCTAATTTTTGTAGATTTTTATATTGATTTTATGCCTAGTTTTCAGCCATTAAACTTTGACTATAAATTGCTTCCAGAACAGCTAACCTGTAAAGATTAGGATGTTTGACCTAGTTACAGTCAGAATTAATAAAAACTTTCTGAACATAAATTGTAGCCCCGGATGTCTAGTTCACTTTTCCTTTTTGTGAAATTGAATTCTAAGTTGTGGTTTATGAGTTACGACTGTGTTAGTGCTGTTGTGTCTGTTCTTTTCAGATTTACATTATTTGTAGTATATCATGCATTGTATCATTTTGTTGCACCTCTATCATTGCTTTGACACTCTGATATATATAATTGCATTATCATGAATGAAATAATATAATGTTAAACAAGCTGGGGTTAATAAGGGTTGACTTAGTAGTGAATAATCTCAAAAAATGTACTCGGTAAGGCCTTATCGTTATATCGTATTGTCATGGAAGGAGTAGTATCGATTGTGAATTATTGATTGTTAATTGTAAATTAATGTTATCGATGCCGAGTACACGCTCTATAGATCCCACCACTCAGTCTAAAATGTACATTGTTTTGCGTGCACCGAACCTGTGGTATGGGATGCAGTAGTACGTGCACTAGATAGGAAAAACAACATACTAATAAACCTAAGTTGACACATGTACACTTGACCATTGCTTATGAACATTAATATTGTTTTTGGACTTTGATCTTGCTTCATACTCTTTGATGTACTATTTTCCCTTACTCTTTGCTTTTCATTACTTGCTGTCCATACTTGCTCTAAGGACATTTTTTTTCACTCTAGTTGATCCAGCTACAAGTGAACAAGGAGATTTGCCCGGAGGCATTAGTGAGCAATTCTTCTAGGTTGGAGCAGGAGCTGCCTTAGAATAAATTATCTCCTTCTATGTTTTTCTTTATCGCATTGTTATCCATTTGTTTGAACTTTGTATCCCGGACTTGTAGACCTGAAACCGTTGTTTATTTTCTCAATTATTGGTTATTATGTTGAACTATTGAATGCTTAATTTCAGTTGTTGTTTATGTAATTATATTTATCTGCGTGGTTGTGATTGATCATTTTTCATATTTTTGAGTTAAGACTGGTACAGCTCATTGATGATGTTAATATCATTCGCTGGGCCTTCGTCACGGACTCGTATTTCCATATTTTGGGAAGCGGGGCGTGACAGTTATTATTATCAGACAGGCATGTATGTGTCACCAAACAGGGCAAGGATAACATGACATAAACAAGTAACAGGTTCATATTGAAAGATAAACATATACAAATGAAAGACAACTCATAAAATGGGAGAACAACAAAAATTCTAGTTCAGAGCAGCAAGACAGTACTGCACTAAATCTGAAATTTCCGTTGCTACAAATGTGTAAATCTGGATCCGTCAGAAAATTTAGAAAATAAACTCTCGGCTGAATCCAGAAAATATATATAAGTCATATGGTATTTCACAAAAATAAGTCCCAAAACAAGATATTGTCTAGAAAATATGTTCAGTCAAAAATCAGAAGTTTGCATTCATAAACAGGAAAACGGCATAAAAACTTACTGATTAAATCCAAGAAAAATTTGGAATATTTCCTAGTATGTTTCGTAACATAAAATAAAGTTTCATAATTTTCCAACATAGATAGTATACTCAATTAAAATCAGAAAGCATCAAGATACAGTCGTTTTGTAAATCTGGAATCATAAACATATCAGTACTAAAACAGTAATAGATTACAAAATTTAAATCAAAATCCAGATCCATAAAAAGCGTGATAAAATAGATACAATAGGCTACAATTCATATTCACAAAGTTTTTATAAACAACAAATAGAATCAGGTTGAAATTAAGGTTCTTTATGGAACAATGTGAAATTTCAACAAGTATAGTGGTTGTTTGCAAGCAGAGAATAGTGTATAAAAGTTATCAATTAAATCCACAAAAATTATGGGTCAATCCCAGTCAAGTCTAGTTGTACTCAGTAAAATATTGGATCAAAAAATTATATTTAACATCAGTATAAAAATAAATTACCATACAGAATTCATATGAAACAAAACCTGGAATTTTCTACACATCTGTAGTAAAACAACAATAACTTGCAACTCATAAATCGAAACTGAGATCTGTTAGAAATTCAGGAAAGTAGACAGAATTCTCTATAATTCATATTCACAAATAATTTTCATATACTGACCGTAGTAGGGTCTAAAATACTGAACAAAAACGGGGTAACACGAGAACAGATTAATCCTTCATGCACAAAATCAACTCGATCATATGAAACACATCCAAATCATAACAAAACGTGAAATAGGGTATACTAGTTGTCCAAAAAATATGGTATAGGGTGTTTAACATATCTACATCAGGATATACTACCAGTAACACGCCAAACAATGCAAGATTCACACATCATATTACGGTTCACCACCAACATACATATTTGCAACAGAGATTAATTAGATCTAAGTCAAATTTCATGTCGTGTGTGTAACTAGAGACGACTACGTATGGACGGAACAACATATAGAGACAAGATATAACAGGGATTTTGCACAAGAATTGTCTCTAGAACACAACTACACTACAGACGGTATTTAGTACTTGTATTTGCAACATAAATTAATACAAGTTACTTGCCTTACAGTCGACGAAGAAAACGGTGCAAGGAGCAAGAATAACGGAACGGATTCTCGGGAAACGATCTTAACCCAATGAACGAACGAACGAACGAACGAACGATCAACACACGCACACAAGAAAGAGGGAGTCGGGATGCACTGTGTCGAGAGAGAGATGACGGACAGCGGGCGGATTCACTGCAGCATCGCGACAGGAGCACAGGGGGAGTGGCGCTGGGTTGCTGCGTCGTTGTGATCGGAAGGGAACGACACATAGAGGGGTAGGCACCGTCGCGGTCTGGTGTTGCTGTCGAGGTGTAGTCGCGACCGGAAGGGGGAGCACAGGGAGGCACATCGGGGATGTAGGGTGGCGCTGAGGTGATCGGGGAACATGATGAGGAGGTCGGGAGTGGGTGCAGAGGGTAGGGTTGATCGGGAGATGGGTAGGAGATGAGTAAAGCGGCTGAAGTAGGGTTTTGAGGAAGATATACATGAGTATATATACAAATGAGAGTATTAGGGTTAGATGAGAGGGGCTAACGGGTTTTAATGGGTAGTGGATCTAAGATCCAATAGGGATTTAATAGAATAGGGTTTTATCTAGGGTTTAATAGATTTATCAAAAAAATAGAATAGGAACAAAAAATGAATAAATAAAATAGGGCATGAACAATTAAAATAATGGGGATAAAAAAATAATGGCCGGGTCAAACAGAGATGAAATAATATGAGAAAATTGAATCAAGAAGATCAAATAAAGGCGAAAATCAAATAGATGAATATATATTGGTAATAAAGATCAAGTACATGGCCAAAAAGAGATACAAAATGAATAAAAGCTCAAAAGAAAAAAATAATAATCCAAAAGTATATAAAATAAAAAACAGGGGTTACAAATCCTACCCACCTAACAAAAATCAATTTTGTCCTCAAAATTCAAACAAGAAGTACATACGGTAAACCCGAAAAGAAAAGAAGAACAAAAAAAAACTACTCAAATAGATGAGGAAACTTCTGCTGAATCTCCTCCTCCAACTCGCAAGTCAACTCACCCGGCGAGTGAGGATTCCAAGAAACACGAACCAGCTTGATGAGCTTGTTCTTAAGCACTTTCTTCAGCCGATCCAAAATAGCAACTGGCGGAATCCCACAAGTCAAATCCGGCCGAACGGTCAACTCAGAATAGTCGATCACGTGGCTCTCAAAGCGAATATATCTCCTGAGTTGTGAGACATGGAAAACATCGTGCACTCCTGATAAAGCTGGCGGCAATGCAAGACGATAGGCCACATTGCCTACTCGCTCCACAATGTCAAACGGTCCAATAAACCTAGGGCTGAGCTTGCCCCCACCATCAAACCGAATGACACCTCGCCAAGGCGATACCTTTAGGAAAATATGGTCACCAACCTCAAACTCCAAAGCTCTCCGATGGACATCAGCCCATTGCCTCTGCCTATACTGAGCTGCTTCCAAGTGCTTCCTAATCTGAGTCACCACATCAACTATCCTGGTGATCAACTCCAGACCCAACAACTTCCTTTCACCAATATCATCCCAGCACACTGGTGATCTGCACTTCCGTCCATAAAGTGCCTCGAACGGTGCAGCTTTTAGACTATCCTGAAATCTGTTATTGTACGAGAACTCTACGAGATGCTAATGGTCCTCCCATGATCCACCGAACTGTAGCATACAAGACCTCAACATGTCCTCAAGAGTCTGGAGGTCCTCTCTGACTGTCCATCTGTCTGGGGATGAAAAGTTGTATTGTACTTCAATTTACTCCCTAAACTACTCTGAAGACTCTCCCAGAATTGAGACCTGAATCTCATATCCCTATCGGATATAATACTGACTAGAACCCCATGAAGTCTGACGATCTCTTACATGTACTTCTCGGCTAGGCTCTCAGTAGACTGTCTGACTAGGAAGGGAATGAAGTGAGCACTCTTCTTCAGTCGATCGACAATCACCCAAATTGCATTGTGACCCTCATGATTCCTAGGCAAAGCGGTCACAAAATCCATAATGATGTGTTCCTACTTTCACTCTGGAATGGAAAGCGGTTGAAGAAGTCCGGCGGTCCTCTGATGCTCTGCCTTAACCTGCTGGCAAATCAAACACTGAGATACAAACCGAGCCACAACCTTCTTCATACCATGCCACCAGAAATGAAGCTTCAAGTCCCAATACATCTTAGTATCTCTAGGATGAATAGAATACGATGACTGGTGGTGTAACCCCTATTTTCCGTTATCTGTATTTTGGGTGTATTTTCTTTTTCAGTGTATTATCTGGGTTTGGGTCTTTTATAAAATTTTTTGTTTTAATAAATTCATTTTATTTCAAAAATATTTTGTATCTCCTGTTAAAATCCGTTCTTTTCATTAATTGTACTTATTGTTATTTTCAAATGAGTCTTACATTATAATACAAATCCTATTATTATTATTATTATTATTATTATTATTATTATTATTATTATTATTATTATTATTTTGAAGTACAACCCAAGTACATTATTTGTATATGACTACTCTAATTGTTTGTGAAAAATTAAATATTAATCTAATTGTATTTTTTAAATTTATTTTATTGAACCCTATTATTCTTGTTATGATTATTATTACTATTGTTTCTGCTATTATTATTATTATTATTTTTACTACTAGTAGTATTATTATTTTTTATTGTATTACCTTTTAATTTTATATTTAAAAAAATCCTATTTATTTTTTCCCTATTGGATTTTACCCAAGACCCATTTAAATACCCAAACCCGTTTACCCTACCCAGTCCCTATATCCTATAACACCCCTAATCCTATATCCTAACCTGTTTACCTATAGCCACACCCGTTAACTATCAGCCCTAAACCCTAATATTATCTATATATATAACCCATATGCTTATACCTGTTCATCTATCCGTAACCCTAGCAGCTCCAACCCATTACCCCTGCTCTCTTCCGACCTGTCCCCTATGCTTCCCCTGCCTCCTCTCGATGTCGCATCCGCCTGCGACCATCGCCAGCCCTCCTGCTCCTCCTCCTGAGCTTCAGTCGACAACTTGCAGGCCAGTCGTGATGCAGCCCTCGTTCCCGACCACGCGCCCTCTCTGTGCACTGCTTGACCTCGACAGCTGGTGCACGCCTTCGTCCCGGTGCATCCGCCTCCTGCACCGCCCCCTGCATCCTTGTGCTGTGCCCTCCCTCCGACATACAGCAACTACGCCGTCGCCCTTCGTCGGAGTCATGTTAGCAACCCCCGGTCCTTGTGTCCCCCCTGTGGGGATCACACAGTGTGTTGATCACTTTGGTTGTCGACCGTCCGATCTTCTCTTGATCATCACGATCCATGATGATCATCTTCTTGATTCTTTGAATCTTGTCCGTTCGATCGCGATCATCATCTTCTTCATCATCCTCGATCCCAGCCATTGATCTCTTGATCTCTTGATCTCAGCCATCCAATTCTGTTCGTGATCTCAATCGTCTTCATCTTGTTCGTGATCATCTCGTTCGTGATCGTTGGTATCGTGTTCGTGCACGAAAATCCGTTTTCGTTATTCTTGCTTTTTGCTATGTTTTCATCGTCTCTCAGGCAAGTAACTTGTATTCTTTTCTTTGTGTAATACAAGTACTAAATACCGTCTGTAGTGTAGTTGTGTTCTAGAGACAATTCTTGTGTGAAATCCCTGTGATATCTTGTCTCTATTGTGTTGACCCGTCCGTAGTTTCCTCATGACACACATGACATAAAATAACTTAGGGATGACCACTTTTTGTTGCATACATGCATGTTGTTCATGACTTGTTGTATGATATCGTGTGTTTGGTTGTGTTAGTTGTAGTATACTCGTTGTAGACTTGTAAAATATCCTATATCACGTTCCTTAGGCATCTAGTATACCCTATTTCACGTTGGTTATGTTTTGGATGAGTTTCATATGAACTAGTTGATTTTGTGCATGAAGAATATTTTCTGTTATACCGGTTCCCCATTTTGTTCAGTATTTTAGACCCTATTAAGGTCAGTATATGAAAATATTTTGTGAATATTAATTATAGAGAATTCTTTCTACTTTCTATATTTTCTGACAGATCTCAATTTCGATTTATGAGTTTCGAGTTATAACTATTTTACTACAGATGTGTTTAAAATTCCAGATCCAGTTTTATATGAATTCTGTATGGTAATCAATTTTTCTACTGATGTTAAAGATATTTTGACCCAATATTTTTCTGGTTACAACTAAAACTGATTGGGATTAACCCCTAATTTTTGAGGATTTAATTGATAACTTTTATACACTATTCTATGCTTGCAAACAACTACTATACATGCAGAATTTTCATACTGTTCATTAAAGATACATAATTTCGACATGATTCTATTTGCTTTCTATAAAATTTTTTTGAATATGAATTATATCTTGCTGTATCTATTTTATCACCCTTTTGACGGATCTGGATTTCGATTTATATTTTGTGAGATATTACTGTTTTCGTACTGCAATGTTTAAAATTTCAGATTTACAAATTTGCTGTGTCTTGCTATTTTCTGATTTTACTTGATTATTCTATTTATGTTAGAAAATTATGAAACTTTATTTTCTGATACTAAACATACTAGGAAATACCCCATATTTTTCTTGGATTTAATTAGTAAGTTTTGATGCCGTTTTCCTGTTTATGAATACAAACTCCTGATTTCTTATTGAACATATTTTCTGGATTCAAATATGTTTTGAGACTTGTTTTTGTGAAATACTATATGATATATATATATATATATATATATATATATATATATATATATATATATATATATATATATATATATATTTGCTGGATTTGGTGGGGATTCTATTTTTCAAATTCGTTGACGGATCCAGATTTGCATGTTTGTGGCAACGAGAATCCCAGATTTAGTGCAGTACTGTCTTGCTGTCCTGAACAAGAATTCTCGTTGTCCTAATCTTTTATGAATTGTCTTTTACCTGTACATATTTATCCTCCAACCTGAACCTATTACATGTTCATACCATGTTATTCTTGCTATGTTTTGTGCACGCACATGTCTGTTTGATAATAATAATAAGAAACTAAGCCGGGGTTTAAAGGGAAGATCTAATAGTAGAAAATATAGAAATGTGTACTCAGAAGATGATTCATAGATCCTACTTGGTTATTTGGAGCTTGTTATTTGGTTATTTGGAGTTTGACACGTGATTACTTGACACGTGCACACTTGACACTTGGAGCTTGATATCGGTTACTTGGAGCTTGTCCCAGAGTAAACTGCCCTCTATGATCCACTATGAAATCTAAAATACAATTTGTTTGAATGTAGCAACCATGTGGTAAAAATCTGGGACGCATGAAATGCTACCTATATAGTAATAAATATAAGACTTGAACATGATCACTTGATACTTGCTACTTGCTACTTGCTACTTGTTACTTGTACATGATACTTGTTACTTGACACTTGTTACTCGTTTACATGATACATGTTTTACTTGACACTTGTTACATGTCACTTGTACTTATTCATCTTGTCATGCTAGTTGTTCTACTTTGTTATCATGTCTATTCCATGCTATGCTTGCTTCTGCTGTTACCCCATATTTGTTTATTTTTCCCTGTACTTGTGCCTGCACTACAAGTGGCCCGTAACTTGCATTGACGGGAGCTTTGTTTTCTTTTTATCTTCCTGCAATTTATTAAATTGCAGATTTTGGAGATCAGTTGCCCGATGGAGTAGGTGATCTGAGATTTTAGATGCTGGAGTTTTGCAATTATTATTTCTTGTTACTTATTTGAATAATGTATCTGTTACTTGAATTATTTTGTATTGGAATTTGTGTCCCAGACTTGTGTTTTTGTTCCAGACATGATTATTTGAAATTGAGTACTCTTGTTTTTTGTTTCAAGTAATCTTGTTGGCTATATTGATTCAGTTATGCATGCGTGGATGACTTCTCTTACTTCCTATTCTGATATTCTTGTGAAATATTGTAAAGATCCTGACAGCTTATGAATGATGAAAATCATTCGCTGGACTTAGTCACGTATCCGTATTCCGTATTCTTTTTTTGGGAAGTGGGGCGTGACAGGTGGGCTTCCTCAGGCAACCTCTGACGAACTTCATCCTTCGGGACACACAACCTGGACCCAAAACGAAGTGATCCTATAATGCCCCGAATTCCAAATATGGCCAAATTTGAAGTTTCACAGGATCTTTACACTTCACTTCGTACAATTTTACAAGGAAATTTGAACTTTTTATAATACAACAAAGTTCTTTACAATTTTTACACAGCGGAAGGTAAAATGGAGTATAATAATGAAAAATTATATAATTGCAACATCTTTAACTTTTAAATAAATCAACAGCAGCATATCAACTTTATATCTTCATGAATAATCCAATTCTTGTATATGAAACTGTGGGCACGTCAGTTGCTTACAACCGACGAAAATGTTATGCACGACCATCTTCTCTATGCCGAAATTATAACGATCTTAATACTTTAACAAATCACAAACTTGAATACAAATAAAGTGTTGAATGTAACTACTCTAAACATGTAAGTGTATGCAATGTCTTAATGCCTAATGCAGATATTTTATACTAAGATGACATTAATGCATACTTATTCGGATTCTATGCATCCCATACTACATAGGTCCGAGGGCAAGCACCTACGTACTCCACATTAAAGGGTTCGATACCTTGCCATGAAAACTACCCAGTAATAAAAGCAAGGTTTAGATATTCCACGAGTACGGATCCTAGTCCCGGAGTACACTGCCTGACTGTTATACAGACTCCTCGTCGTGCGAACATCCCACAAGTGCCCCTCTAGCCCCGGTATACGTATATACACTGGAGTACGACAAACTATCCGCCTGACTACGCATAGTCCCAGATTTAAAATAAAAGCTCGTCTCCATCGAAGCAACCTCAGTCCTGGAGTACATCGCTCGAACGGGTCTATAGTCCCGGAGTACACCGTCCGACTATATAGAGTGCCCCACTTACGTTTGCCTAAGTTTTACTACATCTTCTCTTATGTGCCTAGTTCTTAAGTTCAAGACACAAATAAATTATCATAACTAGAGTTAGTTTTACCCCCTACCGGACTTAATCACAATTACCGAGATAGCTCCATAGCCATATCTCAAAATATAACTCAAATCTTTTAATTCAACATTGCCGATATCCGAGGTCTCACTAAACTCTAGATTACAACCTTTCATGTACAAGAATCCATGGGTACTAATACCTTCCAATAATCATGTATTAAACTCAATGTATTCTTATCTTCAATTTATTCACAATTTAATCAATGTCTTATCTTAGCATCATTCATGATCCATTTATTCATTCACAAAACAATATTTCTTTTTATAAACATAAATCCATCTACTTAAAAAATCTCTTTAGTAATTCAATCACATGTAATACGTCTTAAACCACATCAAGTATTTCTTAAATCAAATAAGTGTATAATCTATTCAAGAGAAATCAATTTACATAACAATATTTTACTCTTCTTCTAAGAATAATTGCCATACTCTTAAATAAATAAATTTGAAGTCATCAACTCATCTTTTTATCTCAATTTCACTTTTAAGTTCTCAAAATATACATGAAAAAATTTTAAACTATTTTTAATAAATTCTATATCATTTTATAGGAATATTAGAATTTTCCCCCAAATTTTAATTGCATGGGAACTCATTTAAAAGCCGAAAAAAACGGCGCCGATAGGTTTCGAACCCAGGCACCCCGACCACACAGTGACAGCCTTAAGGCTCACCCACTAACCAAGAAGTCCAAGAGACTTCTTTGTCATAATGACAGATCAAAATCCCCAAATACCGACTCTTGGGTTTTGGATTTAATTAAACGAAAACAAAATAAAAGGGGTCTAACAAGTTTCGAACCCAGGACTCCCCGCATGCTACAGTACCGACTTATGGTGCACCGACTGACCAAGAAGTTTAAGTGCGATTACTAATCTCAAATTATACTGTTATGCTTTTGTTTAACTGGCACAGTAACTAGTTTATTTCACAAACTCAAATATATGATCGATCTAATCGTTTTAATGGACTGTAATTATCTCATCTAAACTGAGTTTTCTTAACAACAGTAACCCACGAATTCTCCACTGATATTTTATACATTATATCTATATTTTCGAATTCAATTTCTCTCATTAGTGAATATGAATTGCATTTCTTTGATTTAATCAAAATAGCAAATTTGTATCTCTTACAACTAATTAAATGAATTTTTGTGTATCAATTTAACTTCACAACATTTCATTTTAACTATAAGGGGAGTCTCAACAATTTTCATACAATTATATATCTCGACATTTGTAAATTAACATGCATATTTGTTCATGGCAAAAACTCAATGTTTCTTTTTCTCATTTCTACTAACATGATGACAATTAGTTTCTTAATCATAACAAAATTTCTTCAATTCATGGTACAACACAATAACATGGATTTGTTCTACATTTATCATATCAAATTTATCTATACTACTCATTTAACATACTAGCATGCATTTCCTACATTTAGAAAGCACAAGATTACCCACCTTTTATGAAGAACTTGCAAACAAGATGATCAGACACAATTTCTAGGGACTCCAAGCTCCAACAAGCAACTCCTAGTCCTTCTCCTAGCAAGAGCACTTCAACAAGCCTCCAATGGAACAAGAACACTCTTTAACTCTCTTTCTTTTTCTTCTCTAGATTTCTTTTGATTTGGTGTGAAATGAGAAGAAAAAGAGGGGTATTTATAGGACAAAATGAGGGGCTAAAATGTAATTTCATCCACCTAAATAATTACCCACTTAATTATCCACTCTCCTACTTTCTCCAACTCTTCACCTCTCCTAACTCTCGGCCTCTCCTCTTCCAAACCGGCCCCCCACTCTCTCTCCTAAGCACGTGCACATGTTGTGCACTAGTGCACAGACACACACAAAATTAAATACAATTCCTATAATTCTAATATGTATATTAAAAGTTGTTACATGTCATGTGTAAGTCCATGCACAACTAAAATGGAATTGAATTAGATGGGCTTGTCTTGTGGGCTTACTTTTTAATTAATTTAATTAACTAGTCTAGTGGGCTAGAATCTATTCTTAGGTCCATAGATTTAATAAAAGGCTAAAAAGACTCATGCATGCTAAAATAGTAAATGAGAGTAAGAAAAATGAAGATGGAAAAATTAGCACGTGCATCTTACATGCAAACATTGAAAAATGTATTTTTAATTAAAATAAAAATACGGGATGTTACAGATCCATCAGCATGAATAACCATATCCGTTCGGGAACCAGCCTTAACTTTTGCTCTAAAACTCTGCAACTGCTCATCACTTGCCCGCGCCTCTTTGATTTGATCAACAAGAGACGAATGAAGCTGAAGCACCAAACAACTCCAATCAGAACTCAGCAACAATACATCCAAATCCAACCTCCGCATCTGCTCAATCAAATCTCTCTGCTGAGTCAGGAACATAGCAGTCGGTCTTCTGCTCAAAGCATCTAGCACCAAGTTTACTCTACTAGGATGGTATTGTAAACTGATGTCATAATCGGCCATAAGTTCCAACCAACGCCTTTTCCTCATGTTCAACTCCTTATGGGTGAAGACATACTTGAGACTTTTATGGTCTGTGAAGATCTCTACTCGGTCCCTAAGTAAATAGTGTCTCCACAACTTCAAAGCAAAGATCCCTTCCGCTAACTCCAAGTCATGAGTCGAATAGTTCTTCTCATGCGGCCTCAAATGCCTCGATGCATAAGCAACAACTCGGCCCTTCTGTATCAGAACTGCTCCAAAACCCTTACCAGAAGCGTCACAGTGAACTACAAATCCGCCTGAACCATCTGGAATAGTCAACACTGGCGCCGACGTCATCTTGCTCTTCAACTCAGCAAAAGCCTCACTGCAAGCCTCAAACCAACAAAACTTCTGATCCTTCCCAGTTAGCATAGTCAATGGTCCTGCTATCTTCGAAAAATCTTGGACGAACTTCCGATAATAACCAGCTAGACCAAGGAAACTCCTCACATCTGAAATTGACTTGGGAACTGGCCAATCCTTCACAGCTTCAACCTTGGATGGATCCACTGAAATACCATCGCTCGAGACTATGTGCCCCAAGAAGGTAACTCTGTCGAGCCAAAACTCACACTTGCTGAGTTTTCCATAGAGCTGATTCTCCCTCAAAGTCTGCAGAACCAACTTAAGATGCTCAGCATGATCCTCTTGGTTCCGAGAATACACCAGAATGTCATCAATGAAGACCACCACAAATCTGTCCAGGAACTAGAAAAAGACCCTCTTCATAAGACTCATGAATACAGCTAGCGCATTCGTGACCCCGAACGGCATCACAAGATACTCATAGTGCCCATATATGGTCTTAAATGCAGTTTTCTGTACATCATTCGCCTTCACTTTGATCTGATGATACCCAGAACGAAGATCCAACTTTGAGAAAACAACTGCTCCACTCAACTGATCAAATAAGTCATCGATCCTAGGCAACGGATAGCGGTTCTTCACAGTAACATTATTCAGTTCCCGATAATCGATGCACAGTCGACGACTACCATCCTTCTTGTTGAAAAAAAAGACTAGAGCACTCCACGGCAAAATAGTGGGTCTAATGAACCCCAAATCAAGCAACTCCTGAATCTGCACCTTAGGCTTTGCTAACTTAACCGGTGCCATCCCGTAGGAACTCTTCGATATCGGCGCCGTACCAGACTGAACTTCAATACTGAACTCCACATCCCTATCAGGGGGTAAGCCAGACAACTCCTCTGGAAAAACATTCAGGAATTCCCGCACTACTAGAGGCGCAGCCTCACAGCCTGAATGCAATTTCATCGCACAAACCTCCTGATCAACTACAGTCTTAGCTCGGCCAAGGGGCATCTTCCCGGCATGGAACTCAAACTCTGCGTGACCTGGGATCCGGAATACAACATTCTTGGCACGACAATTAATAATGGAGTGGGATTCACCCAACCAATCTATACCGAGAATGACGTCGAATCCTGAATTCCCAATTACAATCAGGTCAGCCTTGAAATCTGCACCACCAATAACCACGAGACACTGCCTGCACTCCCAGGAACAAATGAAAACACTGCCGCCTATCACAATGTTCCAAGCCTCAGACATAAAGCTGCATTCCAACTGATGGCGAGCCACAAAATGAGAGGAGACGAAGGAATGGGTTACCCCGGAATCAAAGAGAACATGAGCAGGGAAAGAGCAAACAAGGACAACACCTAAGACAGGATCAAAAGCGAGAGGAAAATGATTGATGATCAAGGGTGAGGAAAAATACAATGCAGGAAGATAATATGAAGGAATAATGCAAGACAAATGAAAGAAGGAAAAGAGAAAAAAACAAAAACAACAAAATTCAAAAATATACCTGCAACAACACCCTCTGCTGTCTCAGCATCAGCAGCTTTTAGGTTGAAAGCCTGACCTCTCCTGGGGGCAGCGGTCCTGTGACCGACAATCTGGCGTTGCGGGGAAAGCGGTGGCCTGGCTGGACCACAAGCTAGAGCTACCTGCTGAACTGGACCCCCGGATGGAAGAGCCATCCGCTGCTGCGGGCAACCCCGCACTGAATGGTCAGTAGCGCCACATTTGAAGCATCGGTGTTTGGCATGCCAGCAGTTCCTGCGATCATGCCCAACCAACTGGCAAAAGTCGAAAAAACTAACCCTCTAGGAACCAGCAGAAGAGTAAGGAGCTGCCTTTACAGGATGGGCAGGGACAGGCCTCCAAATTGACCCACCAGAAGGCCTAGCAACAACAGAGTGCGGAACAGTCCGCTGGGGAGGAGTCAACCCGCGACGAGCCTGCTCCTGAGCTCGAGCTGCTTTAAGAGCCTCAGCATAAGTACGCAAGCGAAGGGAGACGAGCTGCACCCGAATATCTCGCTTAAGTTCCAGCGTGAATCTACGAGCCCTGTCCTCTTTATTCGCCACAAGAACGACTGCGAAGCGGCTAAGCCTGGTAAATTCTGCTGCATACTCATCCACAGACCTGGAGCCCTGTTTTTCAAGGAAGTCGCATATTACAACATTGCATGGACAATATGTAACAAAATTCCAATAATAGAATAGTGACCAACCTATTTCAGAGCCAGAAACTGTTGCTCCATTTCAACTTGAGTGTTGCTGGGGAAGAACTTATCCAAGAAACTCCTAGTGAACGTGGCCCAAGAAATCGGCCGTTCGAGCCTTTCGGACTTGGACCTCCACCAAATGTGGGCCAGATCCACCTGCTGGATGGCTACCACATCCACTCTATCCGTATCGACAACTCTTGCTGCCAAAAGTAACTGCACAGTCCGGATCAGCCACTGTTCGGCCTCCAAATGCGTCTCAGTGCCGAAAAATCTGTCAGGATACAGCCTCATGAAATATGTGACTGACCCAGACGAGAAGGGAAAGCTGCATGCATAGGCACAGCGGGAGGCAGAACCCAGACAGCTTCCAAAGCAGCCATCACAAGGTCACCGTGGTTTTGCTGCATATTGATCAACCATTCCAACACCTTGGTAACGGCCTCAAGCCCGGGTTGATCTTCCTGAGGGCGGGAAGTGGAACCTTTACGAGCCATGGTCTGCACAAAGATAAAAAAAATCAGCACCCAGATCAAAGTTGATTATAATTTATTCATGTATTCATGGTCTGTGGACTGTTGAGCCAATCCTTGACCGAGCCAAATTTGTCTGATATATCAGTCAAACTAGTACATTAGCCAAACCTGGGCTCTGATACCACTAAAAACCTTATCACGCCTCACTTTCCAAAAAGTGAATATGGAATATCGATACGTGACTAAGTCCAGCGAATGATTTTCATCATCCATAAGCTGTCAGGATCTTTACAACATTTCACAGGAATAACAGGAAGTAAACAAAGAGAAGTCAACTACGCATGCACAAATAAATCTGTATACCAACAGAGTTTACTTGAAACAAAGCTTAATAAATCTCAAATAAACCAGATCTGAACAAGTCAATAATTTCGGGTCACATTTTCCAATACAAAATAATCCAAATAATAGATACATTTATTCAAAATAAGCAACAGGAAATAAAAATAATAGTAGCAAGGACTCTAGCATCTAAAATCTCAGATCACCTACTTCATCAGGAAACTGGTCACCATGATCTGCAATTTAACAAATTGCAGGAAGAGGAAAAAGAAAACAAAACGTCTGTCAATACAAGTTACGGGTCGCTTGTAGTGCAGGCACAAGTACAGAAAAAGATAAACAAATATAGAGTACCAGCGGAAACAAACATAGCATGGAATAGATATGCCAGCATAACAGAATGTCTAACATGAATCAGAAAAATAGGATCAGATATCATGATGAAGTAACAGAGTACAGGTAACATGTGTCAAATGTCAGATGGTATGCAAACAGATATACAGATGACAGATGTTAGATAACAGATACAAGTAAACAGGTAACAGATATGTTATTACAGGTCTTGTATTTTAGTTCTATCTATGTAGAACTTCATGCGTCCCAACCTTTTACCACATGGTTTCTACATTCAAACAAATTACGTTTAGATTTCGTAGTGGACTGTATAGGGCCGTATACTCAGGTATCAGACAGACAGATAACAGAGGCAGCTACAGACAGATAAATCTTACTGGTTCTCTTCTGAGTACACCTTCCTATAGGAAAGTGTGCAGTCAGCTAATCATATAAACAGATTCGTGTATCATGTAGTCATGAACACGTAACAGATAACAGATAATCATGTGGGAAATACGGGCTCCCTTCCAAGTACACATTTCTATATTTTCCACCATTAGATATTTCCCTTAACCCCGACTTGATTATTTGTTATTATTATCAGACAGGCATGTATGTGTCACCAAAAAGGACAAGGATAACATGGCATAAACAAGTAACAAGTTCAGATTGAAAGATAAACATGTACAGATGAAAGACAACTCATAAAAGGGTAGAACAACAAAAATTCTAGTTCAGAACAGCAAGACAGTACTGCTGTCACGTCCCGCTTCCCAAAAATACAGAATACGAGTGCGTGACGAAGCCCAGCGAATGATTTTAACATCATCCATAAGCTGTAGGATCGACTCAGTATCACAACAAGGATATAGCAAGATATATATATATATATATACAACCAAGCATGCATGAAATATTTAATAAACAACAGAAAACAATTGAACAAATAATAATATCCAAATAGTTTTCGAGTTTGGATCAAGACAAAACTCGGAAACATAAACCCGTTACAAGTTTTAAGTAGCAAAAAATAAATAACACAAAGAAAACAAATAATTTAAGCATGTCCTTTCTCCAATTGAAGCCTAGAATCTCTGCTCACCAATTCCAGCAGGCAACACGTCTCCAAAGTCTATTTAATATAAATAAAAGGAGAAAATGGAGAAAACAAGAGAAATGCCCTTAATGCAAGTTAGAGGCACAAATAGTAAAAACGAGTACAAGAAATATGGAACAAAATTTGGAATCAAGAATATAATAGGGATACAACAAGTAGTAGGGATTCAAAAAAATTAGCTATCAAAAAGGACAACCCAAGTAACCAGGTTGGGTAACAAATACTAATAGTGGAGTAAGTGGCAAGTGAACATGTAAGGGTATCCAACATCAAGTGACAAGTATCAAGTACAAGTGTCAAGTAACACTTCTCAAGTCTAGTGTCAAGTTGTCAAGTACAAGTATCGAGTTGAAAGTGTCAAGTATTATATTCAAGTATCAAGTCTCGTGTATCATGCCGTCAAGTATCAAGTAAGCATGTATCAAGTTCAAGTTTCATGTTCAAGTCTTGTAGTTGTTACTGTCTAGATAGCACTTCATGTGCCATCCTTTTATCACATGGTTGCTACAGTCACTGCAATATCGTTCAGGCCTAGTAATGGATTTTATAGGACGGCGTACTCAGGTATCAAGTATCAAGCAAGCATGGTTCATGAATCGGAAAATAAATAATAAGTTCACGAAACAAGTTCGCGAATCCACTAACAAGTTCAAGAACCACACAGTGGGTTCAAGAATCAAACAAGTTCATGAGCCAAGTAATGGCTCCATGAATCGATCAAGATGCAACAAGTTCATGAACCAAGTATTGGGAAACACGGGCCCCTTCCGAGTACACTTACCTATATTGTCCACTACTATGGTCTTTCCCTTAAACCCCGGCTTATTATTTATTATTATCATCAAGCCAACATGAAAATGTGCGAAACAAGTCAAGTAAACATAATCAAGAACATGGAACAAGTCTAAGCTAGATAGGCTACAAGTTCGAGGGTCTAAACAAATTAAAATATCAAGAACAACGAAAATCTCAAATCTGGACAGCACAACGTTGCTGTACCAAAACTGCCATTCCCATTGCTACGAGATAACAAAAGTAGATCCATCAGAAGATCTAGAAACTAGACTCTTGCCCGGTTCCAACGTATATAATTAGGGTACATAAAAGTTGTGGTAATATGTGTCAAAACAGCAAACCATACTGCTTTTGTATTCAGCCAGAATTTGTGAATCTAAGTTTATACATGTGAAACAGTATTGAAACATTATTAATTAATTCTGAAAAAATTTGGGGATTTTCTCTAGGGTGTCCAGCAATAGAATGTAAAATTTCAAGGCAACTACTTACCGGTAGCATAGTTAAAATAATTTGTAACCTAAAGAAGTGCAGCAGTTTTGTGAATCTGCGACTACCGACACAGCAGCAGTAAAACTGCGATATCTTCTAGACCATAACTTGGAATTCAAAAATTCTGGAGTCTATCGACATCTAGACATTTAGAGATACATTTCATGTTCAGGGCTCAAGTTTAGATTTTGACTTTAAAGGGATCGAAACAGCAAGTAAAGTTCAGGACAGCAACAAGTGTGATTGTTTTTCATATATAAGTTGCATGATAATTGATTATTATGAGCCTAGATTAATGTGTGATACAAATACGGATGTAGTGGTTATCAAATTAGAAAGAAACAAATATTTCTCAACTCAAATAATGCAAGATCATCACATACATTATACAACACACATCTACAAGACTAGGGTTTCTTAGTTTCATGTGCTCAAGTGACTAGGAGATAAATGAGTCAAACTAGTTGTAAATATAACAATGAAATTGTTGTGACTTAAGATTATGGAATTGAAGATGAATAATTCAAGATCAACAAATGATAAGGCAAGAAGGAGTCACAACTACAACCTATTTGCGGTATTTTCAATTAAATGCTTGTACCAGGACAATAAATTGTATAAGGAGAATACTTGCCTGAACGATGGTGAATCCGAACATGAACAAATACGGGATGAGAATCCCGAGAGGCGAAGTGTAACGCCCCTCCCCAATACTCAGACAATTTTAATATATTTTTTTTAGAAGACAAATTAGATACTATGTAGTACAACTGCCCACCACAGGCTGCCTCTCAAAAGGTGGTTAACCAATTAGGTGACTCTTGATCATTGGCTAATTATATTTATACTCAAATTATTTTTGTGCACCTCCCATGTGGGACTAAATTTCTCAAATCCTTTTCAACCAATCCAGCCCAATTATGCAGTAGCAGTCGATTGCTAAATGGACCAGTCGACTGTTCGCTGCCAATACGGTTCGCTGCCAATACGGGGTATTACATACACCCCACCTTAAAAATCAGCGTCCTCGCTGAGTACAGGGCACACATCTAGTGTAGGATCCGCCTTTCTAGCCGATGTAGCTAGTCCTCGATCCCGGAGATAAATCACTCTTAACACTGCAGATCGGATACCCGGCTATCAATCACTACCTGTGACTCTCAATACCGCAGAATATACCCGACCCCGGAGATAAGTGACTCTCAACACCGCAGATCGCCTTGACCTCTTCTACACCCGGTGTCGAAAGTTGGCTCTGATACCATTTTGTAATGCCCCACCCCAATACTCAGACAATTTTAATATTTTTAGAATACAAATTAGATACTATGTAGTACAACTGCCCACCACAGGCTGCCTCTCAAAAGGTGGTTAACCAATTAGGTGACTCTTGATCATAGGCAATTATATTTATACTCAAACTATTTTTGTATACTTCCCATGTGGGACTATATTTCTCAAATCCTTCTCAACCAATCTGGCCCAATCCGGCCCAACTATGCAGTAGCAGTCGACTGCTAAATGGACCAGTCGACTATTCGCTGCCAATACGGGGTATTACACGAAGCACGAGCACGGACACACGCACGCACGTATGAGACACGTGCAAACACCTACATAACGGATCTACTCTGGATCTGCTCTGGGCGCCAAACAGCAAGCACCGATCAGATCAAAAAGATGGGATCTGATCTTGATGAGATCTAACGGCCCAGGTCAAATCACTACCCACTGCTTCTTCTTCCCTCCTTCTTCTTGATCGATAGACAGGGAGAGAGAGAGGGGGGGCAGAGGCTGGTTGGCGGTGTAGGCAGCGGCGACGGCGAGAGAGATGACAGCGCAGGGGGCGACGGTGGTGATGGGGCAGCGCGGTGGAGCCTGGTGGCAGCTGCTCTATTTTTTGGTTCGAAACAGGGGAGGAATCAAGGTGGGTTCGGGGTGTTTCGGTTGACGATGGCGGAGGTCGTGGGTGAGGAGGTGACGGCGGATGTGATGGCGATGGAGGTCGGAGCAATGGAGTTCCGGTGACGAAGCTAATGGGAATGGCGGTGGCAAGGTTGGATGGATTTCGGGAGTTGGGTTTGGCGAGGAAGGCGATGGTGGTTGGTAATGGGGTTGACGAGGGGAGTGGCGATGAAGTGGTGGTTCTGTGGTGGTTGCGGGGATGACGAAGGCGATGATGATGGAGATTTGGGTTTCGATGAAATGGAGGAAGAATGATACGGGAGGAAGGAGAAGGCGGCTGGGGGGGTTTGGGTTAAAACAGTAAAGTAATTAGGGTTAGGGTTAATAGAGATTAGGGTTTAAATAGGAGGGTTTTGGGTTATTGGGTATTTGGGTAGCGGGTAGATAATCCAATAGGAGAAATCGGTAATGGATTTATTAAAGGTTATTAGGATCTAATGAAATGATTCAATAGAATAGATAAAATAATAAAAAAAAAAAATAGGATTATATAACAAAATATATTTGTACTACAATATGGAAATCATTTGAAATGACTACAAATACAATTAACGATAGAAATGGATTTTTAAATTAAAGATCAAGGGTAATAATATTAATAGTAAAAATACTAATAATAGTACAGATAACAAGAATAATAAAAATGATAATAATAACAATAATGATAATTTTGGTATACATATCAATAGGATTTGAGATAAACAAGTTTATAAAAATCCAAATAGTAATAAAATAAGATACAAATAACCAACCACTTAGAAAATAAACAATATAGTCAGAATATACTATTATTCGAAGTAAATATAATTTCCGGTTCAAAAAGATTTTAATAGAAGACCCAAGTCGAGTTTAAAACAATAACAAATTTATAAATAATTAAAATACGGAAAATATTCTGAAAATATGTATTTACGGAAATAGGGGTTACAACTGCACTAAATCTGAAATTTCCGTTGCTACAAATGTGTAAATCCAGACCCGTTAGAAAATTTGAAAAATAAACTCTCAACCAAATTCAGAAAATATATATGTCATATGGTATTTCACATAAACAAGTCTCAAAACAAGATTTTATCCAAAAAACATGTTTAGCTAAAAATCAGAAGTTTGTATTCATAAATAGGAAAATGGCATAAAAACTTACTGATTAAATCCAAGAAAAATCTAGGGTATTTTATAGTATGTTTAGTAACAGAAAATAAAGTTTCATAATTTTCCAACATAGATAGTATACTCAATTAAAATAAGAAAGCATCAAGATACAACAGTTTTGTAAATCTGGAATAATAAACATAGCAGTACTAAAACAGCAATAGATTACAAAATATAAATCAAAATCCAGATCCGTAAAAAGGGTGATAAAATAGAAACATTAGGCTACAATTCATATTCAAAAAGTTTCTATAAACAACAAAAAGAATCAGGTTGAAATTAAGGTTCGTTACGGAACAACGTGAAATTTCTGCAAGTATAGTGGTTGTTTGCAAGCATAGAATAGTGTATAAAAGTTATCAATTAAATCCAAAAAAATTATGAGTTAAACAAAGTCAAGTCTAGTTGTACTTAGCAAAATATTGGATCAAAATATTATATTTAACATCAGTATAAAAATAAATTACCATACGGAATTCATATAAAACAAAATCTGGAATTTTCTACTCATTTGTAGTAAAACAACAATAACTTGCAACTCATAAATCGAAATTGAGATCTGTCAGAAATTCTGGAAAGTAGACAAAATTCTGTATAATTTATATTCACAAATAATTTTCATATACTGACCTTAATAGGGTTTAAAATACTGAACAAAAATGAGGTGACAACGAGAACAGATTAATCCTTCATACACAAAATCAACTAGATCATATGAAACACATCCAAATTATAACAAAACGTGAAATAGGGTATACTGGATGTCCAAAGAATATGATATAGGGTGTTTAACAGATCTACATCAGGATATACTACCAGTAACACGCCAAACAATGCAAGATTCACACATCATATTACGGTTCACCACCAACATACATATTTGCAACAGAGATTAATTAGATCTAAGTTAAATTTCATGTCGTGTGTGTAACTAGAGATGACTACATACGGACGGACCAAAACATAGGGACAAGATATAACAGGGATTTTCCACAAGAATTATCTCCAGAACACAGCTACACTACCGACGGCATTTAGTACTTGTATTTGCAATAGAAATTAATACAAGTTACTTGCCTTATAGTCGACGATGAAAACGGTGCAAGGAGCAAGAATAACGGGAACGGATTCCCGGTCTCAACCCAACGAACGAACGAACGAACGATCAACACACACACACAAGAGAGAGGGAGTCGGGATGCACTGCGTCGAGAGAGAGACGGCGGACAGCGGGCGAAGTCGCTGCTGCTCGCTGCAGCGTCGCGACAGGAGCACGGGGGAGCGGCACTGGGTTGCTGCATCGCTGCGATTGGAAGGGAGCGACACACAGCGGGGTAGGCACCATCGCGATCTGGTGTTGCTGTCGAGGTGTAGTCATGACCAGAAGGGGGAGCACAGGGAGGCGCTTCGGGGATGTAGGGCGGTGCTGAGGTGATCGGGGAATGGGATGAGGAGGTCGGGAGTGGGTGGAGAGGGTAGCGTTGATCGAGAGATGGGTAGGAGATGAGTAAAGCGGATGAAGTAGGGTTTTGGGGAAGATATACATGAGTATATATACAAATGAGAGTATTAGGGTTAGATGAGAGGGGCTAATGGGTTAGGATATATAGTAACGAGTTTTAATGGGTAGTGGATCCAAGATCCAATAGGGATTTAATAGAATAGGGTTTTATCTAGGGTTTAATAGATCCATCAAGAAAATAGAATATGAACAAAAAATGAATAAATAAAATAGGGCATGAACAATTAAAATAATGGGGATAAAAAATAATAGCCCGATCAAGCAGAGATTAAATAATATGAGACAATTGAATCAAGAAGATCAAATAAAGGCAAAAATCAAATAGATGAATATATATTGGTAATGAAGATCAAGTATATGGCCAAAAAGAGATACAATATGAATAAAAGCTCAAAAGAAGAAAAAAAGTCCAAAAGTACATAAAATAAAAAACAGGGGTTAAAAATCCTACCTACATAACATGAACAATTTTGTCCTCGAAATTCAAACAAGAAGTACATAGGATAACCCCCCCCCCCCCCCAAAAAAAAAAAAAAAAAAAAAAAAACTACTCAAACAGATGAGGAAACTTCTGCTAAGTCTCATCCTCCAACTCCCAAGTCGACTTACCCGGTGAGTGAGGATTCCAAGAAACACGAACCAGCTTGATGAGTTTGTTCTTAAGCACTTTCTCCTGCCGATCCAAAATAGCAACTGGCAGAATCTCACAAGTCAAATCCGGCTGAACGGTCAACTCAGAATAGTCGATTACGTGGCTCTCAAAGCGAATATATTTCCTGAGTTGTGAGACATGAAAAACATCGTGCACTCTTGATAAAGCTGGCGGTAATGCAAAACGATAAGCCACCTTACATACTCGCTCCATAATGTCAAACGGTCCAATAAACCTAGGGCTGAGCTTGCCCCCATCATCAAACCGAATGACACCTCGCCAAGGCGATACCTTTAGGAAAACACGGTCACCAACCTCTAACTCCAAAGCTCTCCGATGGACATCAGCCCATCACCTCTGCCTATTCTGAGCTGCCTGCAAGTGCTTCATAAATACCCTCTCTCCTCCTTCCCTCAGCCTCCTCGAAACCCTACCTCTCTTTCCTCCCAACCCATCAATCCCTCTTCATCTTTCGAAAATTTTACCCCCAAATTTGGTGAAGTTCTCTGTCATCACTTGCTCTCTATGGCTTCCAAATATTAATCGTCTAAATCCAGGGGTAAGAGTTGTTACCTCTAAAAGTTTTGTAAGAGATGGTATATTGTTTATAAGTTCAAATTGTGCTGATCTTTAATTTAGTTCTCCTCTGCAGTTGTATCTAGTCGCCCGATCGTTTTAGGATCATTAGGGAGTCAATTTAGTAGGATGGTTAGAATTCTGATAGATTTTGGGTGGGAAGATTATCTCACCACTATCAGTACAGACTTTGAAGCTTTAACTCGACAATTCTTTGCAAATCTAGACAGTCGTAAGGACGACGATCTAACCCTCTCATCGATCTTTCTTGGAAAACATGTTAAAGTTACTCCCGATTACCTTCGCTTTTAGTATAACATTCCCGAGGGTGAATTAGAAGCCTATAACCCTGATTTCAAATCTCTTGAATATAAAGCGAGTCATGACAAAGCTACCGTCAAATCATTAATTATTAAACCTGATTCTCTCATCGTTGCTCGCCCTTCCCCTACCGATTTCACGGATGACTCCTGTGTTCTAAAAAAAATTGTCAATGCTAATATTCGCCCTAAAGGAAATGATAAAACCGCAATTAGAGTTGATCAATCATTCCTAATGTTTCTCATCTTGGGTGAATACAAATTTGACCTCGCCACCTTCCTTATTCACACTATGAATCAAGCTACTTCTCGTAATCGTTCTCTTCCCTTTAGCTCTCTCATCTTCAACTTGGCTATTGATTTTCATATTACCGTTGGAAATTCCCTTCTTAGCAACCCCCATTGCCGATCATTCCTCAACAAATGGGTTTTGACGTCCTGTTTGGTCAACAGGCTCATTGCCGCCAAGCCTAACTTGATCACTAAGCTGAACAAGAACAACAACCACAACAAGAACCCTCTTCATCCTCCTCTCATCGCAAGAATGCTACTCCTCCATCTACATCATCTATTTTTATGACTCGTGCTCAATTCGTTACTCATCAAAGGTAAGGATACAAGTACTATGTCAACACCATTGAATTCATTTAAGACAAAGAGGACTGGGAACATCTTCCCCCTTCTTCCGATGACGAGGTAACTGATGAGAATGGTGAAGATGATGATGAAGACGACGATGACGATGTGGAATAGTTTTAATGTTTATGACGTATGGAGTCTATTTTGTATGCTTAAATGTAGCTCATCTTTTGAAGTTTATTTTGCAACATCTCTATTATGAAAATGAATGTAATCTCTTGCAATGATCATCATGTTAACTTGCATCTCTTTGATAATTCTTTGAATGCATTACCTCTTCGACTGTCATCTCCCTGAAGAAATCTCTTTGAAAGTTCATATATGAGTGATAAATCTTGTACTTATCTATGCCTGGCTAAAAATATTGATTTGAGCATATCGATTGGTCAAACGACTACCTGTTTTCTTTATCAGGATCTATTATGATTTTTCGGACGGTCGACCGCCATGTTGACCTTGCCATTTTCTGTCATATTGTGCCTTACACGATTTTGTTTCCTTTCTCCCTCAATATTCTTTTGTTGTGTTCCAATAAGGGGGGAAATTTTAGAATTTAATTTATGTTTACATCTCTCACATATGCATAGAATTTCACTTAAATTGAACATATGAAAATCTACATATTTTGCAAAACCTTCTCAACTCCATGCATTATACATTCATGCACCATGACCACACATTTATTTTCAAGCATATTTTATTTTATACACCATGACCACACATTTATTAAATTCTTATGCACATGTAGTTAGGAGGGGTATAGGATTAAGGGGGAGCACTTGAATTTTTTAAATATATTTTTTAAATTCTAAGGTATGTTTTGTTCACACCAAAATGAAAAATTTGTTGACATTAAGTTTTATGTGCACAAAATATATCATTTACAACTAATACTTTTAGTTCAGATTTACAGGATTTACAGAAAATGAAAATGAAAATCAAAATCCAAAATGATTTGCATGTATCAAAGAATATTGCAATCATCAAAGAATAGAAACATGTATCTCAAATCTCAAGAAAGCCTACAAAAAAGTTTATTTATTTCTATTTATGAGAGGATATAATATGTAATGTATCGTTGATTGAAGAATTAGTTTTGGAAAGAATATAAAGTTGATTCGCCAAATAAAAGTTGAATCTGTACGATAGCAATCGATCGTACGATATGTCGATTGACCGTAACAATAGTCGACTACCCATCTAGTTCAAAAGGTGAGTCAGTCAACCGGTCACCCTTCGACTTTTAGTTGAAGAGTGAACAGTCGATTGCTTAATAAAGCGGTCGACCATCTACGTAGGGATGGCATCCGGGTCGGGTCAACCCGCGATGCATCCAACTCGACCGGACCCGCCTTGGCCCGGTTCGGGTTCGGGTCGGACCCGTTATCCCAACTGAGTCAATCCGGGTCAGAAAAATCCCAATACCAACCTGCTAAACCCCGCCTGTCAACCCGCAAACCCGTTCAAACCTGCCCGAACCCGACCCGTGAACCCGCAGTTTGTAGATTCAACCCATTTGGATTTTTTTTTGATTTTTTTAATCTTTTTTTGTGTGTGCCAAATATATGTATGTATATGTATACATATAATGAAAAATATATCTATATATGCATATAGATATACTCTAAAATTTATCAAAAAATTATAAAAAAGAGTGTGGACATTAAAATTAATTGATTACTACACACTACTCAATTAGACAACCTCTACCCTAGCTATTTATAGCCAACTCCACCTCCTCACTTCTCTCATCTCACCAATGTGGGACTAAATTTTTTTAAAGTTTAAAATCCAAATATATTTAGTCTCACATTGGTGAGATGAGAGAAGTGAGAATGTAGAGTTGGCTATAAATAGCTAGAGGTGGGGTGGACTAATTGAGTAGTGAGTTATAAATAGCTAGTGAACAATTAATTTTGTTGTTCACACCCATTTAATATAAAATATACAATTTTATATTTTTTGGAGTTAAAAAAAATTTGTTGGGCCAACTCATGACCAGGCCCGGCCTGGGTCGGGTTGAACCCATATGGGTTTGCGAGTCATGCGGGTCGAGAATTTGACGTTTGAATTTGGCCCGGCCCGGCCCAGATATTCACCCAACCCGAGCCGGACCCGCCCGTTCCCTGAGCTAGCCCGCCGGGTTGGGGCTCGAACCGGCCCACCCGACCCGAATGCCATCCCTACGTCCACGTGCAGTTTTGACTGTTTCGGAAATATATTTTCATTTTTGGAAAGATACGTTTCCTTGCTATATAAATAGATCCCTTGCAGTCATATTTCTTCTGAACTAATCATTCAATCAACGATCCGAGTGTGAGAGCTTTTATTGTTTTCTTCAGTCAAGATTGTTATAGATCTTGAAAGTTTTTCTTTTCTGCCACTTCGGTGAGTTTAGAGAGACTTGTTTGTAGAAGCCATGTAGGTGTAATAGGTCTCTCGGCCTGAATTCCAAGAATCACTGTACAAGGGTTTGAAGGATAGTCCAACGCTTGTGGTGGAGAATTGCTACAAGTAGGTAGTGTGGACGTATATCTGGGGGTCGAATCACGTTATATCGCTGTATCCTGTGTGCTTGCTCTATTCACTTTCTCTAACTCTATCTTCTTACTTTACATATTTTATTTAAGTTTTTTTAATTTCCGCACAATCACCTTATTCACCCCACTAGGGTGATTTACATAGTGGTGCCTGAAGAAGTAAATGCGATGTTGAAAAGGAAACATTCTATGAATGTAGACATCAATTTTAACTTCGACACCAGAGTTAACTATAGTTTACTATTACATGTTTTGGATTTTCCGGCTAAAAGGAATGGTTCATTCTTGCAGTTTCGTTGTTCTCTTTTAGTCAAACATTGATGTGGCTTGGCCACTTTGTATTTTTAAAAACAAGAAGAAAAGGAATTGTAAACTCCTCCGCCCTTTCTGCAACTTAGAGTTAGTGTATGACAAGGTGTTTCTAAACAATCACTAGAATTTTTATTTTCTTCTTTATTATTATTATTATTATTTTTGAGTAATGCTACATCCACTACTAATTCTACTACATTTTTCTTTATTATCTTAGGTGACACAGTTCAATAGATGGAGAAAGAGAGAGAGTAGGTGGGAAAACTCTCCAATAGTAAATATCTATGCCTCGAACCCGATATCTCAACTTAGCCACAATTTTGTATTACACTATTGTATTATCAAAGACATTGCTCAATAATGATAATTGAGTTTTTGATTACTTTTTTCTTTTATTTTCTTTTTAGAACAAGGTCGTAGCTATATCCACCCAGTATTACTGAGTTCTTCAACCCCCCTTCAGATCATGATCTGAATCTTTTGATCCAATTTGTGGTGGCCTCTCAATTTAGGTCTCTTAAAGTAGCTATCTGTATAAGGTTTTTCTTATTTCTTCAAAGGGCACTACAAAACAAAATGTCTATTTCGAGGTGTCTATCCCGGTGTTTGGGTAGAAATGCCGGGATAGACATGTATTTTATTCAAAAACACCCCCTCTATGCCGACGTGTAATAAAAACGTCAGGGTATATTGGGGCTATCTCGGCGTTTTGTACATAAAACCCCAAGATAGCCTCGTAAAATTTGACAACTTCCCCACAATTTTTTTCTCGAAACTCAATTCTCTCTGAATTTCTCTCTCCCTCTCCCATTCTCAAACCCCAGCCCCTAAATCCCCGCCCACCACATTATCTCGTAGTTGTTGTGCCCCTCCTTCCCCTGTCGTCGTCCCCTGTCCCCTATCGCCGTGTCCCATTTCCTTTCTCTATCTCTCTTTCTCTCACTCACAAACCCTAGCCTCCAAATCCTCTAGCAGTCCCCCCCCCCTCTAATTTTCTCTTCGTTTTTTTGAGCCCGATGCAGGTCCATCTCTATCTAGATTTTGTTGCTTGGAAAAATTAGGGTTAGAGTTTGCTTAATTTGTGGGATTTTTTTTCTTTATGTTATGCTAAGTATAGTTTTTGTTTGGTTATCTATCTCATCTGTAAATCCCTCTATGTTATCATTTTCAAAATTTTCTTTTTTTCAATAATTTCCGGTTCAATTTTCGATAAAAAATGAGGGAGTGTATCTTGATTCACATCGGCTTGGTCGGGATCCAGGTTGGAAACGCCAGTTGGGAACTATACCACCTCGAACATGGCATTCAGGTATAGATCCATGCTTCGTTTTGTTTCGTTTATTCCAATGCCATTGGTAAATCTGTGATTTTGTGTTGACAGAAGTGTAGATATACGGTTATATGCGAGATATGGTTAGTTGAAGAACTGATTTTAAGGATGTTTTTTTTATTTTGGTTGTAGATCTGTGGATTTGAGCTGAAAGAATGATAAATCTCATTGTTTGAATGCTTGATTTATGGCTACATTTTTTAGATCTGCTTAATTTTTGAAAATGAAAGAGAGAGGTCTTTTAACATTGATTAAAAAAGGTTATGTAGTAAATTTGTTTATTAGCTCCGGATATGAGTGCTGCTTTTAGAATTAAAAAGTTCTTAAGTTATTGATCATGTCTTAGGATCTTTTCTTTTGTTATTAGCTCCGGATATGTGAAAATCTTGATGAATCTATGTTTAAAATGTAGGATTATTATTAAAAACAAAAACAGATCTAACATTGTAATTTTGTTTAAAAAAATGTTCACATTGTGATAAGAGATTAATGGATGACTAGTGGTTTCATATTCCATGATCTTCTATCTATTTCAATTTTTACTGTTGCTTATGATAATTATAGTTTTTTCCAAGTTATCCTTGTTTTTTTCCTTTCTTTCCATCTCTCCTTTTGTTTCATGTCGGTTCTGTAGTTAGCAGCAAATAGAGAGCTTGATTTCCTAAGCATTCTAAGAGTTTGAAGTTTATCCATGTTAAATTGTTGGTGCCTTTTACACTTTGAAAATTACTCTTTTATGTTAATTAAGTTACGCTAAATACAACATAGGAATGCACGACCTGAAAATAAATTGTTATATTCCTTGCTGTCTATTTGTCTGATGAATTGGCATTTCTAATATTAGATGGTCAAGAGATGCAATGCCAAATGTACAGTTGACAAATCTCAATTTCCCAATGTTCCTGAATTTCGTTCTATATTGTCGTATAACTACATAATTGTTTATAGACTATATATTTTCCCAATTGCTTGTTTAGAAATTATGGACCCATATTTGTAATGATTCTTACTTCAGTTGAAAAACTACATTTCCTCTATCTCAGCCTGATGGCCAAATGCCAAGTGACAAGACTGTTGGTGGAGGTGAGGATGCTTTCAACACCTTTTTCAGTGAGACTGGTGCCGGAAAGCACGTCCCCTGTGCTGTCTTTGTTGATCTTGAACCCACTGTGATCGACGAGGTCAGGACCGGAACCTACTACCAGCTCTTCCACCCTGAGCAGCTCATCAGTGGCAAAGAGGATGTTACCGACAACTTTGCTCGTGGCCACTATACCAGTAATCTTCTTGATCCAAATAATACCTTATTTTTCATCAATCTATCAATCATTTTACTGATTCTATGGTTGCGTTTGGCACAACTTAAAATTTGCTTCTCTTCTCCTTTAAAAGGAGAAGCTGTGCCAAACGCCACCTTTGAAAAGATCTACAGAAGGAGAAGTAGCTTAATTTTAGTGAAGAAAATGAGCTTTGATAGAAGCCCTCCATAGCAACTTCTGGCTTCTCCTTCAAAACCTCATAACATAATTTTTTCCCCTTCCCCTTCCTCGCCGAATAGCCGCCGCCGAACGCCTTCGCGCCGCCGCCTCCCCTCGCCTCCATCTCCTTTCTTCGCCATCGAACGCCGTCGCGCCGCCGCCTCCCTCTCCTTTCTTCGCCGTCGAATGCCGTCGCGCCGCCGTCTCTCCTTTCTTCGCCGTCGATAGCCTTTTTTTGGGCTTTAAATATTTTTATTAGTAATATAAAGATATTTTTGTAATTTGATAACTTATATTTTACTCTTATATAAAATCAAAAGCTTAAATTGAGTATAAAAGTAGCTTACAATTGATATCTTATGCCTAAGAACTTATAGCTTAAAAGTAGCTTTGAAGTTAACTTCTAGCTTAAATAGACTTTTCAAACAGCTTCAGCTTTTAATTTCAAAGCTCTACTTTCTGGCTTCTCCTTCTGAAGTAGCTTTAAAGCCCAAAAAAAGCTAGACCAAATGCAACCTAAATATTGTCTCTGTCATTGCAATTGGCAAAGAGATTGTGGACCTCTGCCTTGATCGTATTAGGAAGCGTGCTGACAACTGCAGTGGTCTGCAATGCTTCCTTGTGTTCAACGCTGTTGGTGGAGGCACTGGCTCTGGCTTGTGCTCTCTTCTCCTTCAACTCATCTTAAGAAAACAATAGTGATACATCATAGGAATGTTAGTTTAGGAGAGAATGTATTATATTGATGTTTCATGCTATCTTATAACTTTATTGTGAAATGAAATTCGTGATGTTATGGTATATCTTATCCACAACGTTAGTTGTCTTAATTGTCGGTATAGGTTGTATTAAATTAAAAGTTACTTATATATATACAACCTATACCTATATATATATAAGTAACTTTTAATTTAATACAACCTATACCGACAATTAAGACAACTAACGTTGTGGATAAGATATACCTATACCGACAATTAAGACAACTAACATTGTGGATAAGATATATATATATATATATCTTTTTATTTTAATTTTTAAAAAAAAAATTTAATTAATTTTTTTAATTTTTTATAAATAAAAATATCTTATTCCGGCATTTTTGGCCAAAAATACTGGGAAAAGGTCATTTTTAAAATTTTAAAAAAACTTATATATCCTGGTGTTTTTTTACCAAAAATACCGGGATAGGTTATTTATTTCTTTTGTTAAATAAACGCTCTATTCTAGCGTTTTTTAATAAAAGTCGGGATAAACGTGATCTATAGCGGCGTTTATAAAAACGTAGGGATAGACCCCCAATCTGTCCCGACGCTCGCTATAACAGCGTTTCTGGCGGCGATTCCGGAAATTCCGCTACTATCTATCCCGGCGTTTAAAAATGCCGGGATAAGTCCAAAAAAACGACGGGATGTTCGTTGCGTTTAGTAGTGGGGTTTTTTACATATCCACACCTGATATCCTTGCTACTTCCATATCCCCATCCAATATCTTTATATTTCCATCTTACAACCTTAAATCAATATACAGATTCCAACAATACACCTTATGTTTAAAAGATTGTTTTGTCTTTTTCTTTCTCCTTCAATTCTCTTATTCTCCATCAAACCAAGGAGAACCCTAGCAACCTTTTACAATTTCTTCAAATATCTTGCAAAAATATATTGTACTAACTATTAAATTTCAAATTTCCTCAAATTCTTATCAACAAATAAATCTTGAATTTTTATTTCCTTCAAATCTTTTGTGGCCGAGAAACTTTGAGGGATATGAAGTTGGGTTACGATATTTATTAAAAGAGAACATTCATTGAAAGAGAGATGAAGAAAACGTATTCAGTTAGGATTTTATTGTAGAGAGATGAGACATTAGTTGATGTATTGAAGATATTAGTAAAGGAATTGAAGAAGATGAAGAGAAAAGAAGATATTTAAATATAGAAGATGATTATGGAGGGATTAGTTTTTTTTTTCCCATATGAATAGAGCCAACTGGCTCAGCCATATATATATATATATATATATATATATATATATATATATATATATATATATATATATATATATATATATATGAGATGAAGAGAAAAGAAGATATTTAAGATATTTAAATATAGAAGATGATTAAGGAGGGGTTAGTTTTTTTTTCCCATATGAATAGAGCCAACTGGCTCAGCCATATATATATATATATATATAAAAGAAAACTTCGTATGCAGATATGGAACAACATCTAAGGGGAATTGG